>CM042152.1:12133722-12381222 GCA_023376005.1 Doryteuthis pealeii
ATTCATTTGTTTGATTGTTTTTTTTTATGGCATATCAACCCTTTTCAGGTCATTCAATGCCAAATCAAGTCATTTAGATATTCGGTTTACTTACAGTATCTTATCTGCTGTTGGTTAAATGGTCACCCATCTAAGTATTGAACAGGTTCATTGCTGCTTAACTCGGTGATCTAGCAGAAACCAGTGCTTTCAGCATGATTAGACTGTAAGCAATTCTAAATTAAATCCTCCTGCCAATAGATCATGGGCCAGTGTGGCAAGGTAAGGCTCATTACTCCCCATGTCTTGCAGACTTTAAAAAAAGGTCTGAGTCCTGCACTGGACTGAGAAAAAAATGCTAATGGATAGGATGGGGATATGATAATATATTTAAAGTATTATAAAGAAAAAAATAACAGCCAACATAAAATTTTATTATGACAATTGATGTAGTCTGACAAGTTAAAACAAATTAGTAAAGAACTAATAATAAATAAGTAAAGTAGGCAGAGTGGCCTATTGTGATATCAGTCAGACAGTAAGAGAGTCTATCCCCTTTTCATAAGCACTAGACCCGGGAGATTGTTTTACATCTGAGGCGGAGCGCCACACCTAACGTCAGCTTCCTACTTTACCACCTAGTTCTTTGCTGTGCTATCCACAAGCTGAGTTAGCAAGGGCCGGTATCGAACCCGGAACTTTGTGGTTCAAGTCGGATGCTCTACCAACTGAGCTAAACCGGCCCATACAGATCAAATTCTGTTAGATATTTAATCTGATAGTTCCCAGAAATGCCCTCCTAATTTCATCCAATTCAATGTTAGAATTTTCTATATTGTTGCTGTTTTTGATCAGATATGGTAGGGTTTGTTTAGCTCAGTCGGTAGAGTGTCCGACTAGGTACCACAAGGTTCCAGGTTCGATACCAGCCCTCGCCAACTTGGGGTATGAATAGCACAGGGAACTCAGATGCCAAAACCATCCCCTTGGTCTAGCGCTAGTGAAAAAGGGATAGACTCCCTTGCTGTCTGACTGATACTAACTTTAGGCCACCCTGAAAACTTAGGTATATGAAACATTAAAAGAAAACAAGTTTGATGTTTAATTGTCTTGAATAGTTCAAAATCACTTGCTTCTCTCTCTCTCTATCTATCTTTCTCTCTCTCTCTCTCTCTATCTATCTTTCTCTCTCTCTATCTATCTTTCTCTCTCTCTATCTATCTATCTATCTTTCTCTCTATCTATCTATCTTTCTATCTATCTCTCATTCTATCTCTATCTCTATATCTATCTCTCTCTCTCATTCTATCACTATCTTTCTCTCTCTTTCTGATTCCTATGCACACACTGTGATTGTAAAGTCTTCTTTTCTCTTAGCTGATAACTGTTTTGTCATGGATTTACCTAGTACCTTATCACAACCATCCCTATCTTGTCAATCAATCTTGTATCTCACCTCCATCTTCTACTACTCTACTCCTTCCACTGCCACCAAGATCACTCTCTTGAAATAAAGGAAGTTATCTTTAGGTCATTGACAATGTTTTGCTAGTCAGATAACTTCATGGACAGAGGAAACAGATCAAAAAAGAAGCAAGGGAAACAACCTACATCAAATCAAAAGATTGTTTATTTGGCTTTTAGTGTACAAGATGATGTGATAAGCAGCCTTCATCTTCTTCCTTAAAGTGCAACAAAAATGTTGCAAGAATGCAGTATTCCCTCCAACGACTACCTGTCACAGATCTTTTTACCTTCAGGTCTCTCTGTGAGCGTGCATGGAAGTTCTGTTTATCTACCTAATGCAATCGTTTGCACTTTAAATATGATAAACTTGCATAGATCATAGGAAATTTACCGGTGATAAGAATAAATTTTGCCTCCTGGTCAATTAAGGAAGAAGAAATGTTGAAAAAGTTGAAGTGTTTACAAAGACCTTCACTATCTACGACTTTTTTTTCTTATTCTCTTGATTTTAAGCCATATTTGTTCCTTGATTTTTTTTTAAATTTTCTTGTATTTTTTGGGGGTGGGGTGGGGTTATGCCCTGTCTGCAGGGTCTTAGAATAAGCTTACTGAATCCCCTGCAGAAGGGTAAAAGACACCACCTCACCAAAAAAAAAGGGTGTCCTGAATATGACACTAAACTGCATCTGATGGTGAGGCTCCAGTTCTGGAAGGGTGTGGAGAATCTCTTTATTGGTATTACTCCCAGGTTCACTCTGACCCAGAAAGGTAATAGCTGTTATGGTCTTATCTATGAGTCAAATAGATCTGTTTAAAAATTATTCATATTAGATAGTAATACTTGATGTCATATAACTGTAAATTAATTGTATTAAGAATAGTTACTTGAAGTTATAATTGTTTACTAAGGATTATTATTATTAGTTACTTGAAACCATATACCTATGTGCAAACAAATGATTATTATTAAATAAGAATGATTAATTGAAACAATGTAATTGTGTATAAATTATTAGTATTAGATAGTTATACTTGAAGCCATACAACTGTGCAAATTATTTGTATTACAAATACTTAACTATATGCAAAAAAGACTCATAGTAAATAAAACAAAAATTATAAATATAAATGTATAGTGAAGGCAATACTTTAACTTCTATGCATAAAATAACCCTACACAGGTTGACATGCCATTAAAATCTTTTTTTTTTAAAATATTTTAAATAACAAAATAAATGCAGTTTGTAGAGATTTGTGTAGACTGATCAGGATTCAACTGAGAATCCAGACTTGGTAAGTGGTTTAAATAGCAGCTTGGGCTATGTGGAATGGTCAAGTCCATTTTCAGGATTTTGATTGGCTGATGGTTTTAGTGTGTATATTTTTATCCATATATACTCAATACTTGACCATGTCCTGTCAGTTGCTACATAGTGTATTTGGTTACACTCTCTCTTTTTTTTGTCTGGTGACTGGACACTAGTCACAGCCTTCCTGTGAAGATGAGTATGATGTTCATTCTACACAGTTGAAGAATGATAACTATACTTTCCATTCATCCAAATAAAAAAAGATTCAAAAATAAATATTTAGGTATGAGTTTTATTCAACATAATCTTTACTGCTGTACTTTGAACTTTAGCTAGTCTTTTTAAAATGCAAATGTCTATTATTTATACTACAATGCTTAAGTTTGTGCATATGTCTGTCCAAGAAAGACAACAAAAACAGAAAGTTTCAGAGACCTAATTTTTTGCATAGATATTGATTTAGGCTCCAACATAGATTATTCAAAGTTGACCTCTGAGTTCATTCAAGGTCACTAGAGGTCATCTGATGGCAAAATATGGTATTTCAGACCAAACAGAGTGTGCTACAGACTTGGATATGAAGTACAAAATTGTTTTTTTAATCTAATAAATCGTAGGCTAGAAGAGGTTAGATCTTTGTTTTTCACATGGTCAACTATATATTGGATGTTTCTCATTGGGTAAGTAGTGAAAAGAGATTTTACATATTTGCAAAAAGTGTAAGAATAAGAAATATTGAAAAGTAATAAGAATTTTTTTTTCTTTTTGTTTAAAATTTTTGTTCATATTGCTGTGTCCATAAATTCTTTCTCAAATCTATATCAGGATTATTTCCTCAAAACATTATCTTTTTTGTTCTGAACAATGCTAGGTAACATTGATAATGAATTTATTTTTGAAATTTCATGTGTATATTCTCAGAACACCTGTGTGTGTGTGTGTGTGTACCTGTACACCTGATTCCTTAGTCTATTAAACAGATGTACATTGTTACAAAGATGTTTTGTGGTACAAAATAAAAAAAAAACAATCAACTTTCTCTGAATGTAATAAAGTCAGCGGGGTGGCCTAAAGTCGGTATCAGCCAGACAGTGAGGGAGTCTATCATCTTTTCACTAGCACTAGACCAAGGAGAATGTTTTAGCATCTGAGGTGGAGCGCCACTCCTACCATCAGTTTCTCATTTTACCACACATACCCATGTGCTACTCATACGCTGAGAACCAGGAACCTCGAGGTTCTCAGCCGGACACTCTACTGACTGAGCTGAATGTAGTGCTTGATAATCATATCTGTTTTCACTCTCTATATTCAAACTTGGCCTGCCATTAACAGATTATTGATCATATGAAAATCTGATAAGATAAAGATTCAAGCTGTGACCATGTCAGTACTACCGTTTGGTTGTACCGTTTGGACTCTAACAAAACACTTGGAGAAAAAAATAGATAGGAAATACACAAGGATACTGTCTTGAACACATCTTGGAAGCAGCATCCCACAAGAAATCAGCTGTATGGCCACTTTCTTCCTATTATAAAGTTTTAACCACGAATGGTGACAGACAGGTCAAGAGTTAAGAATAAAACGAACAACTTGAAATAGGAATAAAAGACGTGTATTGCAGATATATATATATATATATATATATAACAATAAGGTTGCAAACCTTTAGTTCATCTGCATAATGTATATAATTTGTAACAAACTTAGCTGAATCCTGAGGTAGGGTGAATTATCGGATCCCCTGCTACGGCTTATCTGGTCGTAATGCTGGATATGAGAGACGTTCAATTTGTGGTCCGTCTTCAATGCTGGTTGAGCAGAAAAAGGAAGAATTTCCCACTTTGGGTTTGCTGCCAAAGTATTCTAGCCTGTGATTGGTTGGTTCGAAACAGAGGCTCATAGACAAGGACGATAACCCCCATACCCCAGAATTCTCAATACTATCACACAGATATATTAGCAAAAATGGAAGAATAAAAAATATTATGTACACAAAGGATGTAAGAAGCTAAATTACAGTGTCGGTGACGAATGGTTGAAACCTTTCAGATTTAAGTTCTATTTGAACATTCAGGTGTACATTCTCAGAACACTTGTGTGTGTGTACGTTTATGTGTGTGTTTATGTGTGTACATGTGCACCTGATTCATTAGCCTATTAAACTGATGTACAAAGTTACAAAGATGTTTAAAGTACAAAATTTAAAAAAAATTATTTGATGGTTGGTTTTGAAGGCTATCATAATGCAAGTGTAAAGAAAAATAAGATAATTATGGTGTTATTTGTTAACCTGTGATTTATTCTTAATATTTTGAAATAAAATCTCTTCTACAGAAGATTTCTGAAAATGAAGCTGTTGCTAGTGACCGTCCATTTTGCTTTGTGCCTTATATCTTCCAAATTCTCTGCGTGTGTGTGTGTGTATGTGGGGGGGGGTCTGTTTAAAAATATTTAACTTATCTCTGAATCTGGAGCCAAATAATCTTATTTGTTCTCATTCTTTATACACAAAATTTTCCTCACTTATGTTCTAGTTTAAAATCATTTCAGTTTAAAGTCTTTTCTAAAAAAAAATTATAAGTGTTATTTCTGGTTTGTAAATTTTCAGCTTGATGCTACTTTATATAAATTCTAGAAGTGGCTACCCTGGGAAGAGGGGGGGGGATAAAAAAAAGTTAGTCTCGCAGATCCATTATTAATGCTTTTTTACCTAATAATTAAGCTGTAACAGTGATAACATTTTAGAAGAATGTATTTCCTCAAATGAAGGCAAAGTTTTGAAGAAAAATATTCTTTATGTTAATTTGCAACTTTCACTATATGCGAGGTGTCACAGTTCCAAAATTGACCTACCCTAATGAACAGACTTCACAAAGTTATCATTCAGTTGCAAATTGTATTGAAAATTGGTTTATTCTCTAAGTTAATGCATTTTAGATGTATTGTTCTAGTAAGACTATTACTATAATGAGTTGTTTTTGCTGTGTTATGATTACATACTTACATACATAGAAGAATATGTATATAATTACACACACACGCATACATATATGTATATAAATATATATATGTTAATTTTTTCCTTGGTGTAGTCTAATAATTTCCTAAGTTGTCTTATTAGTAAGTTGTTTTATTAAAACTATAATTTAGTAAGTCTATACCGCGTCTTGAATTTTATTACTTGGTGTTATTTTGCATCTTCCTACTTTATACGCACACACACACGTGAACATAATGAGAATTTTAGTAATATATAAATAAAGAAGTAAATTTTTTGATAGAAAGTTGACAAAGAATAGCTAATAATAAATGTCTCCATTAGTAGACATTAAACATGCAAAACCTTAAAAATTGGAAAGTAGATAAACACCCTACTCCCCCTGTACACCCCTCCCTCATTTCCACCACTGTTCACATTATCTTGTACATGTGATTTTCAAGTGAAATTGTCCTCTTTCTTTTTAGCACTTTTAATGAAATGCAGTTTACGAGTGATATCACACATATTTATCATCTATTGTGTGAGACAAAAGTATTAGTTTCTGATTCAGTTTCAATTCTTTTTCTCTTTAATTTATTGCTACTTTGTATGTTGCTAATGAATTGGTTCTCTCCTTAATAAGAACTTAAAATCAATGTTATTTCTCTGTGTTTGTCATAAATAGATCGTTTCTACTGTGGATGGCATTTATGTACTTTTAATCAAAGTTTTCATTCTTCTGATGATTATATATCAACTTTGAAATTCTTTACGAAAAGGAAATGATAATTATGTAATGGGCATGTAATGAACAGAAAGACACCATAGAATTAAATGAATACTTTATGATTTGATGAAGAAAGAGTCCACTATAGATGAGTACATAACACTCCACCGATATTTACAAACTGAATAATTTAAATCTATTGTATTGACTGACTTGTCAAAGTTGGCTTGGTGTGCTGCAGGCTTCTAAGTACTTCCTTAACTTCTACTGATTTGTATATATGAGATAGTTGGTAGTTCAGTAACTAAGTTATGATTATGTAAACTATTAAAGATGCTGTAGTAATTGTGGCTTTGCAAGACCATAGATCTGTGTCTAGCTATCAATATAGGATATGCAAGTTTCCATGGGAGGCTAGCAGTTGCCCATGCAGCACATCTCTCCTCTCCACATCATTATTACATTTTGTGGGTTGCCTACGAATTATGACTGTAAGTGTAATAAGATTTAAATAAGAGTATGGTAAATGGAAAGTTACCATTAACCGTTGTAAAAGTTATTGACAGCAGTTCACATTTTACTGACCTAGCCACTGATTTCTGATTGGCTGAAGGCAGGTGTTTAGTTAGATTTTGGAGTCAGTCGGAAGGAGCAGACGTGGGTCTCTGTTCCCAAATATGCCATCTTCTCACTGCACAGTTAAAAACCCTTTTAGGCTTCGGGTTTTTAATAAAGATATCTTGCAAACTAAACAAAGTCTTGCTTCATTATTAAAAACAAAAAATGAGCACAGACAACCAAGCCTAACAGAACAGAAGTTGTATTGAGCAGAAGAAGAAATTAACCCAAAGGAAGATGGACAGTCAATGAAACAGAAGCACTTAAAAACTCAACTTAACTCTCTCTTGATACAAAAGGGGTAATAACACAAGGAAAGGGCAAGAACTAATACAGCTTTGCAGTGATATTATTGCAAGAGTTTCCAGTATGAAGCTGAAGAAAATGTTGAACTTCTTTCAAATCTTTAGCACCTGGTTTTGAATTCAGAATTGTCCTCCTACACTGGTTGTCCACCATGGCTACAAAGACCCAGTTAGTCTTACAATGTTACCCATAGTTGGAAAGAGAAATGGTTGGTTGGATTTTATGACATATCAATCCTAGGGTTATTTTCTGCCAAAGGTTTTTTTGTTTTATTCATTCTTGTTGGGTATTCAAATTTTTTTAAACTCATTTTTTTATCATTTTAATCTATAAATGGTACTCTAACAGGTACTACTACTTCAAGTCAGAGTGGACCTAAGAGTAATGGTGATCAAGGGCTACTCCACACTCCCCAGAGCTCCAGAACTGTAACTTCACCACCAGATACAGTTTAGCACCTTACTCATGACATTAAGACCCTCAGACACTGCCTTCTATCACATATATGATAAAAAGAGTTGTGGTTTGACGTAAGAGCAATACAGTCTCAAAGTCCCAGAGAACTTTATATGTTTCATTCTCAAAAACAGATTCTGGTTTATGCATATACCATTTTGTTGTATGGTTAAAATTTAGTTTTTTGCAGAATTTCCAGTGGATCACCTTTCCAACCAAGTTGTGTCTCACCTTTATTGATAAAGAAAAATACAGTTATTTTTTTTACCCAATAGTGTACTTAATAAACTTTGAAGAAATTAATTTTATTTAAATGAAAATTATTTTCTTATATTATCTTATCATTTGAAGTGTGAACACAAAAAAATTAATACCTGTTGATCAATAGATCTGCATGTTAATTTTTTGTGTTCACACTTTAACTCTTTTTGCAACCAAATTTTTAAAAACCACTGAGGAAAATAATCCAATATCTTTGATTGAAACTGATATGGTTATATTTCATTTAAAACCAATAAAAGTTATAGTATATAAATTTAGTTATTAAGAATATAAGTAATACAAATCGTTTTCTGAAGCCACAAAATTTTCTATTCTGTTCAAATTATAAAGTTTAGTGGCTTCATAAAAGGATTTATTTAATTATATATTTTAATTATCTCATCCTCTTCAACAAGTTGATATTTGACATAAGCCATAAACTTTATAAGATAAATTAATTAGATGATTGCAGCTATTTCAGTCACACTTTGATTCATTTGGTGTAAAGTGAATGTCTTTATAAAACATACAATGAAGATCAAATTCATTATTATAGAATACAATCCTATATTTCATATCTAAATAAGGATAAAAACACATAAACACATTTCTTTTCCCAAACTTAAGGAAAAGAGATTAAAACAAACACACAAACACCATCCTTTTCCCAAACTTAAGGAAAAAAGATTAAAACAAATGTTTATACAAAGTCAGAGTTTGGTTTGTTAGATTAGCAATGTCTTCAACTACGTCAGCGAGTTCATGCCTAAAAAATTAATTACCATTCGATCCTATTTAGAATTATTTAAAGAGAGAAAAAAATCAACATTCAGACAGATACCTTTTTAGCTGCCAAAGAGATTACACACCGCTCCGAGATGACAACAACAAGAAACAGAGGTCCGAGTGAAAGACTCACCAATACCCAAACAAACAAACATTTTCTGAGTCAGAGATTACTACTATTTACCATTCATCGTATCACCTAGTTCAACACCAGGAATCCGTTTCACAGTTCGTATTATTCACCAACAAACTTTAATTTTCCATTTTGTCAATTCTAATTCTGCATACATATTTTGCATTGTAAACATTACACTCTTCCTATCGAACTTTGATGAATCTGCATACACATTTACATTGTGACATTACACATTTCTTGACAAACTTTTCTAAACTCTACACACAAACTTTTACATTCTACATTGAATATTTACATATTTTTGTTAATTATGAATTTATTCTCCGAATAAATTTATTTGTTATTATATAAATACATGCTTTGTTTTATCATTTCTCCATATTTTCTGCCTAAACTGTCTTATTATTTTATCGTCATTTTTATATTATTGAACACATCTCATAACCCTCTACAGTATTATAGGTTTGTTAAAAAAATCAAAGTTAATGATCTTTATAGATAAACCATTTCATTTGATCTAATTATATTGGTAGCTAACATCTATATTTAATGTGGAGTATCCCTTCATCACCATTGCTCCCAGGTCCATTCTGACCTGGATTGGTAGTACCTGTTATGGTCCTATCTATGGGTTAAATAGAAAAACGTGGGGGGGGTTAAAATTGAGTATCCATCAAGAATGAATTTATTTCAAAACTTTGTTGGCTTTAAATGACCCACTGAGGCTGATATACCGTAAAACAAAAACAAACCAACTATGACAATACTACCAATGACAGTGGGTACTTTCCATGGCATGAACTGCTTTAGTTATGTGGTATATACACTACAAACTAGCACCTACCAAAATATTACAACATTTTTGAATCTCCTCTAGTAAAATACATTGGATGCCTAATTTTTAAATTTTTCTGACAGAAGGCTAAGATTAATGCAGGTAGGGAGTACAAAAACTGTTGACATTCCCCTGTGTGGGACACCTCAGGTATTAAGGATGAACCTTGGCCCTCCTCCTTTTACAGCCTGGGTAGTTGACCTCCTGGGGCTGGAATCTGTTTAACCTATGCCTTCCAGCTAAAAAGGCCACTGTACAAAACAATAAAAGATTGGGTGGTGCTGTGCATTTCTATCAAACAGAGACTTAATTTGACAATTGTATTTTCATTTTTTATGGACTAGCTATTATTTACATGGCTACCCAACTGTGTTGTAATTATCAACTTGGCTTACGACAAAATAATTATTAACCTACCAGTTTGTCTTAACAACCGATTGTTTACACAATGTGAAGTGATGTCAATAAAAGTCTTAATTATTTATTCTATTGTTTCACATTTGATTTATTCTTACACCTCACATATAAATGTATTTGACATTCTTTTTAGGTATCTATAAGGGTGTGTCAAAAAGTAATGCCATTTTGTTTAGGACAGGTATAATTACCAACACGAACATGTATCATACATCAAAATGAAGCTGGTCCTCTGTGGATCACATTCCTACTTCATAGCCATTTCTCTCAATAGTAGCAATGTTCCACCTTCCAATAAGAGCATGTATCCCTGCCCTGTAAAATTCTGTTGACTGTTCTTTGAGCCACTTCTTCACTACAGATTTCACTTCCTCATCACTGGAATAATGTTTGCCTCTCAAACCCTCTTTCATAGACCAAAGAATGATAGTCTGAAGGCAAACATTATTCCAGTGAATTTTTTCAGAAAATTTGCAAAATAGAGGGTTATATTCAAGCAAGTTAATTAATTATATATATAAAACCAAATAATAATAATAATTTGATCAGCAGTTGTATATCATAGTACAATAGCATGAAAACAATAAAGCACTTTCTTTTAATTATGATATTTTGAAAAACAACTTTTACAAAATCCTACACCACAGTGGGGCCTCATAGCAATGTTTCTATACATTAACATTGAATTTGTTTATGGGCAATCAAGAGGAAAATGCCTTACATTGAGCAACACATTATTGATGACAAAAATATTTCTTGCAAAAGGGTTAATTACAAATCAACTTTTTAAAACAGTTCTCTTGGAAATATGACACATTAATGAAGATGTTGTTCCCACTCCTGAAAACATTGCTGAAAGTCTTCAACTAACACTGCTTTCAGTTGGTCAAAATTGATTAGTTGATTTTCAATGAGGGTTGCAAACCTGAAAAATAAAGAAATCAGTCATGGTACTTCCTAGATGTTATTTCACAACAACTTGTTAATTTTTTTAGTTACAATGAAGGATCAGATAACCTAAACAACTAAAGTATAAATGATTATAAAGAGAGTTGCTTGGTAAAAACAATGTTAAATATTTACAAAACATGTGGAATTCAGTTCACTCTATAAAGACTATAAAGAAAGCATTTAAAATCTGAGCAATGAATTTTACTACTATTTACGCTTGACATTGTTTATATAATGTAATGTTTATAACAAAAATATGGCTTTCACTCATATCGTATTGGCATTGCAGTCTCTGAAGACTATATAATTCTTGTGCCCCTGAAGTTACAGCCCCAACCACAGATGTCACATGTGAAGGCTGTCCTTGAAGATATTGATATGTGCTTTGTTGCCGTCACTTTCTTCTGGACCTCATGGCTTTATGATATTGCAACATGAAAAGTCCACTACAGAGAACCTGCACTCACCAAGGGCAGTCCTGAGCCAAATTTTCTCAGCTTGAAGGGGTAATGCCAAAGCACCTGAGATCATTCTTGCAGACATCCTTAAGCCGCAGCTAGGGGTGACCAATCAGTCTCTTATCAGACAAAAGCTTACTGGCTTTCACAGACTGTGTAGAAAAAACTGTTATGGTTAATTTATTATTTACTAAACTTTGCTTAGTTTGGCACAAGGCCAGAATTATGAGGCACCCAGTGAGAATCAAGTTTACTGTATAAAGTACCTTATTTTATTCCAACTCATTATTGAACTAAGTGGATAGACAATATTTTTTATGTTTTAATAAGATAAAAATGGCTTAAATTTTTGGTATTTTCTGTTAAATTTTTGGTATTTTTCTGTCTTTTTCTTAGTGGGTTGATTACTCACACATACTCACCTCAGAAGTGGGGAGCTGACGGTAGGTATGGCGCTCTACCTCAGCAAAAAAAAAAGAAATCTCCCTGGTCTAGCACTAGTTAAAAGAGGATAGACTTCCTCACTGTCCAGTTGATACCAACCATAGGCCACTCTGCCAACCTTATTCACAACTTTTATATATAAAATTCAATTGTAATGGTACTGTCCTAGGCATTTGTGCCTTCCTTCTAATAAGGATTGGTTGGACTATTGTTATGATTCGTGTGGTTATTTTAGGGCCATAGGTGAAAGCAGTTTTACAGTGGAGATCCCTTGTGGCATAAAGTTTGATCCTTTCTTGAAGTAGAAAGATGTAATATCAGTTTTAATCCTTGTCAGCTAATCCGTGTTAAAGAATTGTATAATTCTCATCAGTTGGTCCGTGTTAAAGAATTGTATAATCCTTGTCCGTTTGTCTGCACATTCAGCAAGCAATTGAGAGACAATTTATCAATGCCTTTAAATAGTAGATTAAATACATTTTTCGACGCTTTGATTGGCCGATTCAGCCAATGCTGTTTGGAAGAGTTTATAAATACAAGTTGTAATCTTCAGCACGCCTTATACTCCAAAATTATTTCAACAACTATCCCACTTACTTTGTTAGGGCTGAAAGGATACAGTATAAAATTCATCCAGTAAAACTGGCACATATAATTCTTTGATTCTTCTACATCAAACAGATGTCCATTTTATGGACAGTTCTAATTCCTTGAAATTATATATAAGAATAAGAAAATATTTTTTTCTTAACTTGTGGTTTCTGTTATATTTTGACAGTTTTCTCTATCACATGAAATTTTCAGGTAAACACAGAATAGAAAGAATGGTAATAGTTTTGTTGTATTCAGTTTCCCTTTCATTTCTCTCTTTGTTACTTCCTTTTGGTTGTTTCCTATCACAGACAGACAGTGGCACTAAAAACAATGTCAGAGAAATAAATCAAAAGTAAATTAAATCCAAGCCAAGTGAATCATAGAAAATAGAAAGTAGAAAGCAGAAAAAATCACTTATAGCATTTATCTAAGTTTTTGGGGTTTCTTGTTTTTGTTTTGTTTTTTTGTAGTTTTTTTGTGTTTTTTTTGTTTTTTGTTAGATTTTCCTGATAAAGACGAGATGCAGCTATGATTTTCTGAAGAATAATCAATTTGCAGAATTTTCTGGAAACTTGAAAAGTGACTGTGAACATTGTCATTGGGCTCAAGAAATTGCTTTTAGAAAAATTCTTCACTACTGAATTCAACTCTTCTACTTTCTGCAACCCAAATCCAAAATTCTTGCGGGGAGTCTAAGTTTTTACAATATTTTGGTATGTGGTAGTTTACAGCTGCATATATCATGTGACCAAAACATTTCAAGCCTTATAAGGTGCCTGCAGTATAGTATCATCATAGTACACTGACCATTGCTTCATTCTGTGTGCGATTTGAAAGCCATGCAGGTGAATGTGCAACATATTTTAATTCAAGAACTTATGCTTTACAAGTGTTGTATTCCCACTTACTGGGTATATAATATAATGAGGGTTCTTTCAATTACTTACTTTCTTTCAGGTAGACATCCGTGGTTATGTCTCCTGAATATCTATGTCTTTTCTAGTAGCTCGAGTAGCTGGCTGACACCCTACATCTGTAGTCTGTTTCTTCATTTCTTCTAACTGGTCTGGTTCTGTAGTCTGGAAGATACTGGTCTTAAGATGCTGGTGACTTAGTTCACAAAGAGACAACTAAGGCTTATATTTGATGTAATCATATTTTTTTTATTCAGATCTGGAATTTCTCAACCACAGTGGAGTTGAGGCCAGTACGTCTTTACATCACAACATATCCGGCCTAACTGGCTAAACTAACTGAACTTCCAGCACCACAGCCTTCCAGCAGTGGAAGCTGGGGAGGTCAACTTAATGTTACCAAGTGCCAATCATCTAACCCCTGCCAATTTTGAATTTCAATGACTTTTAATTTTAAATCTAACTCTAAACTAACCATCCAAAAAACAACAGTTTATCTACATACAACACAATTTCAAACTGGACCATAACACCACAGAAACAATCAAATACATTTGTTGTGCAAATGATGAAGGTGCTGTTAATCACAGTACAATAACTAGATGGTTAAACTACTGTTCTTTTACAGGCTTTGACATTAAATAGCCCCTGAAGGTTGATATGCCATTAAACAAAGAAACCAAAGCAGATGGTTGGAGAAATTTTGCTTGAATTGCAAGAATATTGACAACAAGGTAAGATGATATAGGCCTAAAACCATGGATTCTGAGGCCCTCAGAGGCAAATTTAGTGAGTAGCACTTAGAAGATAGTATCAGATGAGCTTGGCATTTCACACTTCTGTATAATTTGTCACCTTCATAACCTTGGCAAAAGCTGCTTAATTTTGCCTCACTTTACCAAAATATTGCAAAACTTTTGACTCACTCTAATACATCTTAGTTTTCTTCTTTATTTATTTCAAATTGGGAAAGAAAACATAAAAAATGATAAAAAATCAATGAGAAAATTTCATTCAGATAATTCTTAATTCAAATTAGATTTTGGATTATTTGGATTATTCAGACTATTGTTTATTAATTTTATTGCTATCTGTATAACTTTCAGCCGATGTGCACTCCGGCCTTCTTCAGGTATTTCTTCTCAAACTCAGGAACCATCTCTCCATAATCGGGAGCCTCCACGGAACTTTGAACCCAACCCATTATCCAATCCATGGGAGGTATACTGTTCTCATTCCGCTAACCATAACTGGGTACAAGAGTTAAGCTGTGTTAATTATTATTCTATGTTACTTAGTGTTGCCCGTGACCAGGATTGAACCTGCAGCCTAGAGATAACTGTCACTTAGACCTGTATTAACTCAAAGCCTATATTCACTAAACCATGTGTCCAATTGGACAGATAACAATAAAGATGAGGACAATAGTCTGAATAATCCAAATAATCCAAATAATCAAGCTTCATCTCAAAAATTCAAAGAAATTATATTTTGTGTGTATTGAAAAGAAAATATTGATGCCAAACAAGATGTCACTTATGTCTTATTACATTATTTAATTTTGTGGCCATTATTCCTTACACACTTGATCTTGGTTTACTTAGCAAAGACAATTGTCATTGATTTCTCTTTTCCCATTTTGGAACATGGCACTAATTCAGTGTCAGGCAAAAGGCTTCAGTTTAAAACAATTAAACCAAACTCAGGTCAGACATTAAAGTTGCTAGGAGGAGTGAGAGCTGCTGGGTTTCATTTAGCATTCACCTCTTATGAGAGTAATTACTTTATAATTAAACTATGAATGGCAAATAACTTCTATTCATCTCCTTTTTCTTTTTTTCTTTATCTATGATTTTTGTCTGTGATTTTAGTAAATTTTCCTTATTTCTAATCATCCAGATTAATTCTTTGATTTATTGAAATAGTATGTTTAATTTTTCAGAAACAAATTGTGACTAAAGTATAATTTTATAAAAATGTAGCTGTTTACTTTAAACTTTATAGACATGAATTTTTCTATTCTTTATATAATGGAGATTCAGTGTCTATCTGTCTGTAACCAAAACTACATCACTGCTTATGTCAAAATACCCTCAGGGATTGTTTGAGTTTATCAATGAGTATTTAATTTATACTCAAAATCATTAATACAAGGCAATATTAGATAATCTGTGGAAAGATTATAAAATATTCTGTGGAATTAAGATGAATGTTTATAAGGAACAACTGACAGGTCTCAGACCTAATATACTAGCTGAAAAAGATATTATTATTATTATTATTTCCCTCCATTCGAGTTTTTCACACCTGCCGTAGCCGGGGGTTCACTGGAGGCTGAGTGACAGCCAGTCTCCTCAGGTCTCCAGGATTCTTCTGAGTATTCCAGCTGATCTCAACAATGCTGTAGTCTGGATAGTCTTGATACTTCCTCTTATCTCCAATTCATCCAGACTTTTCCAAACCCCTGGGGGTTGTTCCAAGGGCCCCAATTACAATTAGTACAACCATCACCCTCATTATTATGATTATTATTATTATATTTTACCTTTACTTAAAACTTTTATCTCCCAAGAGTAATTCAAGCTTTTGATTGACATTATTATTATCGTCTTATGACACACAATTGATACAGACAAATGAACAAAGTATAACCTGGACATAATGAGATATTTGATAACAAATAATTACCCAGTAGTGCAATAAATAATAGAATATGACTCGACTAATTTGGGTGGATAACAAAAATCATATTGTAAGTGAGATATAAAGTATCATTTATTTATCCAGAACGAGACAGGAAAAAAAAAAAAACCCACATTAAACCGACTTGATGTAACATAAATTATTTACTCTGAGGCTTATATTAACACTACCAACACATTTATAATAAACTGTTAATGGCAACGTTATGCTTGAAAGAAGCAAAATTTCTCCATCCTTAATCTGGATATATTTATGCCCTCTTGCATTCTAAATTGTATGTCTACTTTTCTGCTTACCTGTCAAATAGCTGTCTGCTTAAAATTTATCCTAAGGTTCTGATTATTTTCATTGGACTTATATATATAAGAAAGTATGTAAAAAAATCGAATCAAATCTGACAGTATAAGGTATAGGTAAAGAAATACAAGGTGTGTCAAAAACGTATCAATATTTTTTGTACTTTTTGACACAGCTTGTATTCTGAAAAAAAAAAAAGTTCCATTCATTAATTTCTTTTCAGAATACAAGGTGTGTCATAAAAGTACCAAGTTTAAAGCTCTATTTACCAAGATAGAAATGAAGAATGAATGGAATTTTTTTTTTTTTCAGTATACAAGGTATGTCAAAAAGTACAAAAAAATATTGATACTTTTTTGACACACCTTGTATATATGGAGGTTCGCGGTGTTGTAGGAAATGGACTTGTCGACCTGAGTTCCAATCCTGGACGAAGTTGTTGGCATTTCACATAATGCTAATACCCTTGGGAAAGGTATGCATCTAACTACTCTCCCTCCAGCTATGGATAAATAGGGCAGTGCTCTTAACCATGGCTAGGTAATCAGTCTAGAAGAAAAACTCTGAATTCAAACCTGTTAAAAAACTCTGTGTAAGAAATTGACCTTGTGTCACATCCTGTTCATGCAGAGGGGGTTGGTGAATATATATATATATATATATATATATATATATATATTTCACTCCAAGATGATGGTCTTTTACTGGAGTCTGAGTAACAACAAGTCTCCTCAGGTCTCCAGGACTTTTCTGAGTATTCTAGCTGATTTCAACAATGCTGTTGTCTCTATGGTTTCAATTCTTTCTGGTTTCGAGTTCCTCTAGTCTCTTTTCTAATCTTTTGGGGACTGTTCCAAGTGCACCAACTACAATTGGTATCACTTTCACCCTCATATTCCACAGCTTTTTCAATTCTATAGCAAGGTCCAGGTATTTGTCTATCTTTTCATTTTCTTTCATCTTCACCCTGTGATCTGCTAGAACTGTATTATTTTAATCCTTGCTAGTTTTTCACACCAACTCTAACTGGTGTTTTTTTCTCTGAAGTCTGAGTGACAACAACTCTCCTCAGATCTCCAGGACTATTCGTAGTATCCTAGCTGATTTTAACAGTCTGGATTTTCTCAAGACTTCTTTCAATCTGTAATTCAGCCAGTCTCTTTTCTAAATTATTTAGGAATGTACCTTTTAGTTGTTTCTTAAATGTTTTTTTTTTACAGACAGTCCTATCAAATTTGAATGATTTTTGAATAGATCTATTTGATCCATAGATAGGACCTAACACATACTACCACTTCAGTTCTGAATGAACCTAGGAGTAATGACAATGGAGAGCTGCTCCACATTCTCCAGATCTCTAAAACTGGAGCCTTGCCATCAGCAGAAACATTTAATCTCATACCCAGGATACCCCATTTTGGGGTCTTGCCCTCGGCAGGGGATACAGTCAACGTATTCTAATCCCTGCGAATAGAGTAGTATTCAAATAGATTATACTTGTGAATTTGTAAGGTGTAGAGGCTACACATTCTACCATCTTTCAGCAGCTTGTGTAACTCATTGACCAGCAAAATAATAAGCCATACTTCTTTTAACCTTTATACCAGTCTTTTTTTTTTTCTTTTTTTCTGTCTTAAGTATTTTCTACTCTTGCTTCAAAGTCCAGCTGTGCATACAGATACTTTGAAAGCCTTAGCAGACATCATGACTCACTTAGAAAATTCCATTTCATCTCTTTTCTCTCCGCCCCCAATTCTATCACTGTAGAGGGTTTTAGAAAAGCTCTTTTTTTTTTCAATATAGAAACAAAGAGTAATAAAAGAAATGAAAATAAATAAGAAATGTCACACATTTTCTCACTTATAAGTTGGCAAGATCATCATCTAATGAAATTTTATATAAAGAAGGTTACTTACAAGAAATATTTCCATAACACTTGCTTTGTAATGTCTGTCTGTTTATTTACCTCATTTCGTTATTAATTTGCTCAGTTTTGTTGTTCATTTAATGAATATTTATATTCATTAAATACATGATTAATTACTCTCACTGATATCTATGTATTACTAAAATTTACTTTAAATATATATATTAGTAAAAAGTTTGCTATGTTTATATATAAAGAGTGTACATAAATTACTCTCATTGATATGTATATATTACAAAAATTTATATATATATATACATATATATATGTATGTTTATAAATATGTTTATAAATAAAGAGTGCTCAATATCGGTGATAGAACATATATATATCTAAGTTAATGAATATTCATATTCATTACATACATAATTAATTACTCTCATTGATATCTATATATCACAAAAATTACATTTTATATATATATATAATATAGTTTGCTATGTTTATAATATTGGTGATAAAGCATATATATATATCTAAGTTAAGATAGTGACAACATTTCGTTTTTTGTCAAAGCCACACATTTTTTTCAAATCCATTGCTTCATAATTTGTGAAAAAAGGCACCTTAAATTTCCATGAAAATTTTAGGTATTACTGCTTCATTCATAATTGTGGGAGAGGCCAAATAATTCTGACACCAACTTTGTGTGTGTGTGTGTGTATGTATATATATATATATATATATATATATATATATATATATCTTATTATAATGGAGATTGTGTGTTTTTCTGTCTGTAACCGAAACTATATTCCTACTCAAGTCACAATTCTCTTAGTTATTGACATCACATTCTCCATGATTTTATTTTTATCTAAACCTCAATTATTAATAAAATTGTCTCACATTATTAATACTGTTAACTATGTTTACATACTGACAATATGCAATTATATTTATATATACAACAAAATAGCGGTTTACAGTGTGAACGGGAAGGCTAATTTGCATATTAATATTAAAAAATCGAATTTAATAAATATGTGCTTAGTATTATTGATTTCTAACTGTTTGGTTTTATTTTAATGAATATAAGAAAAAGTCTCTTCAATAAATCTTAAATGAAATCCATTAACAAGATAAAATAACTATCATTTTATTCTTTACTTCCTCTTATAACTAAATACTTAAATTAGAAAAAATAACAATGAAAGACGAGAGTGATGGAAGAGTAAGTTTCAGTTGTTCTATTTTTTATTATACTGTTTCAAATCTTTTTTTATCTGTATTCTTATTTAGTTTCATTAGCCTTTCTAATTTAATACAATATTAATTACATTAAAACTTAAATACTTGCACCCGGAGGGTGCATATATTGCTAGTATATATATATATATATATATATATATATAGTCAAGAATTTTTACAAAAATTTTCTTGAAACCTTTTAAAAAAAAAATCTTTTTTACTGGACTCATTTGAAGCATGAAATGAATACATGTAAAAGTATCAAAAAATAGAAAATTCAAACAAACTAAGATTAATGGGTTTTCTTACCTTTTTGAGATTCTGTCTAGAAATGATTCAAATAGATATTATAGCTAATTCTGTTTGTTGAATTTCCGGTTTAGATGTAAATTAAGTTATGTTTAAATTAGAGATGATAAAAATCAACTGAAGTTAAATAACTATTAGTTGTAAAATGAAAGAAATTATTATTAATTAAAGATGAATATAGGTTATATGTTTAAAATTAAAACTAATGAGTGATTAGAGAAACATAGTTAATAGTATAAAACTTTTAATTTAAAAAATTCTTTTAAACATGTAAAAAAATAGATAAATGAAATAAATTAAGTGAAAAATAAGAGGTAATGTATTATATTATCTTTATTAGTTATATATAATAAGTAGTATTTATTACTATATCTAATTAACTCTTTAAAATTTCATGTCCTCTTAAAATTATGGTCAGTCATGATTTTAAGAGGACATGAAATTTTAAGAGTTAATTAGATATAGTAATAAATACTACTTATTTATATATAACTAAGTTTGAATATCATAGATACAGTCAACAGTGCTTAGTGGTTGTCGGTTTCTCACCTACGCGATCATCAGACCAAGCTTATTCTTAGTACACCAGCTCTCCCCGTGGCATCTGTCCAGTTTTGTCTGATGATCCTATAAGCAAGAAACTTACAATCAGCAAGCCCCATTGACTCATTGACTGTGTCAATGATATTCAAATTGAGATCTACATATACACAGTCATCGATATAGAGTGCTCTTTGCTGAAAAATCAATTCATTACATTGGTAAGACCTCATTTGGAATTTGCTAATGTGGTTTGGAGTCCAAGACTAATCAAGGACATAGCACTCATTGAGGAAGTTCAAAGGAGCGCTACTAAAGTAATGAATGATTTAAAAAAACCTTTCATATGAAGAAAGACTTAGGAACATTGACTTACCAAGTTTGGTTTATCGACGTACAAGAGGGGATATGATTGAAGTCTACAAATATACCCATGGATTTTATTCAATGAACTTTGATCTACTAAACATTGCTCAAAGTATCAATACCAGGGGTCATAAATTAAAACCCTTTAAAAAAATTTGTAAAGCAGATGCAAGACATAATTATTTTAGTAACAGAGTGGTGAATACATGGAATAAACTACCATCATCAATAGTGAATGCCCCATCTCTAAACTCCTTTAAGGCAATGTTAAATAATCTGTGGAAAGAGTATAAATATTATGTGGAATTAAGATGAATGTTTATAAGGAACAGCTGACAGGTCTCAGACCTAATATACTAACTGAAAAGATTATCATTATTAGCGTAGTTCTCAAATTGACCTTCAAGATGGCAAAGTTTACGATAGCCCCACTTCAGATCGAGCCCGGTAACTACGCTCTGCTACCAATGTGAAGACGTCGACTTTTATCTTCTAACTTCTATTTTCTAATCTTATCTTCTAATGGGCACTTAGCCCCACCTCAGGTACATCGTACCTGCAAAGAGATAAAGAGCAGGTTAACAATTATTATTATAAATATAACAAACTATACAACTGTATTATTAAGGAGGTGCGCTTAGTGTAATGGTAATAATAGGAAATGGAATTGGTAACCTGAGTTCAAGTCCTAGACGAGGTAGTTTGCATTTTATTTTGTGTTAATGCTCTTAGGAAATGTATAAATCCATCTTTTTTTGCCCCTGCTATGGTTGATTAGTAGGGCAGTGTGTTTAGACTTAGTTAGTGTTATATAGTAAGGTCACGTGAGTATTAGGAGGAGAGTCCGTCATCTAAGTACTTCAGGTGAGTTCTGCACAGAGTAATCTGTGCGTTCTTAAATAGTGATTAGAACCATCGCCACTGTTAAGGTACGGGGCGATGGGTCATACCATTATATCAGTTAGGTAACCAGTCTAGAAGGAAGAAAACTGAATTCAAACCAGATGTACTCCATTTAGAAATTGACCTTGTATCATATCTTTTCCATAGTGGATAGGTTGGGTAAATACATAGGGGAGGTTTAGCTCAGTCAGTATAGCCTCGGACTAGGAACCACAAGGTTCCGGTTCGATATTGGCCCTCGCCAACTCAGCGTATGAGTAGCACAGGGATCTGTGTGGTAAAGTAAGGAGCTGATGGTAGTTGTGACGCTCCACCTCAGATACAAAAACAATCTCCTTAGTCTAGCACTAGTGAAAAAGGGATAGACTCCATTACTGTCTGGCTGATACAGACTTTAGGCCACCTCTACAACTTTCATTTATGTAACAGCAACCCAAAAAAAATTGCTCATGATATCAAGATTTTTAAAATCAGTATACTTAAAATGCTCTAAATTATATAATAAGACAACTTCCTGTCCAATTTGCAACTGAATGATAATTTTGTGGAGTTTTTAATGAATATAATCTTTTTTTTTTATCATTTAATTTTTCAGTATAACCACAAGATTCCCAGTTCGATATTGGCCCTCGTCAACTCAGCTTATGAGTAGCACAGGGATCTGTGTAGTAAAGTAAGGAGCTGATGGTAGTTGTGGCGCTCCACCTCAGATACAAAAACAATCTCGTTGGTCTGATACCGACTTTAGGCCACCCCTACAACTTTAATTTATGTAACAGTAACCCCAACAAAAATTGCTCATGATATCAAGATTTTTCAAATCAGTATACTTAAAATGCTCTAAATTATATAATAAGACAACTTCCTGTCCAATTTGCAACTGAATGATAATTTTGTGGAGTTTTTATTGAATTTAATCTTCTTTTTTTTTTTTTTTATCATTTAATTTTTCAGTATAATTGAGATAACCATGAAATGCTAATGATATGAATTAGTTCAGCCTAACAGTTTTTGAGGTGACAACTGTTTAGGTTGCCTTGCTATTTTTTTTTTACTGATATTATAGTTGAATCTTTATTTTGGGTCCTGCAATAAAAAGCATAATTTTAATAATTATAATCATTGTTATTAGGAACAATACATTTATAATCATTATAAACAATATTTGGAAAATCATTTCTCACAGCATCAATGTATCATTTATATGAATCTTTTGTAAACAATAAAATTGTTGTTGTTAATGTTATTGGCAACACTATCAGTAACCTAGCCATTACACCTGGCAATATAAATATTATTATGCCTAGCAGCAGTTGCACTGAACTTGATTAGCACTATAAATTTGTCACTTTTTAATACTATGACTAGCTTACTTCTTAAGTCACCTTATATGTTCTGGCTTATCTTTTTCTCTTGGTCCATTTCTAAAGTGATTCATAGATTTCTTTCTTAGTGCACACACTATTATTGATACTAGCAAGAATATGCGCCCTCCGGACATAAGTATTTAAGTTCTAATATAATGAAATATATTAAATTAGAAAAACTAATGAAATTAAATAATAACGCATATAAAACTTATCTTAATTATATTTTAATTGGTTTCTATATAAAATTATTCATAGGATTGATTTTGATATGCTGGTGAATAAAACAATATTAGAGACCAATAACACCAAGTAATTATTTATTAGACCCTGTTTTATTAAAATAGTATGCAAATTAACCACATCATATATTATGTAAACCTTTATTTCTTAGTGATATATAAGACACATTGCAGGAATTTAAGCGCACTAATAACATGGGCTGTTTTGAGGCAAATCTAACTCAGAATTTCATTATCAACTTTCACTGAGAGAATTTGAAATTTGAATAGTATATATATATATATATATATATATATAGAGAGAGAGAGAGAGAGAGAGAGGCATGTGGGCTGATGGCTAGAGTTGTAGGAAATGGACTCTTCGACCCAAGTTTAAATCCTGGGCAAGGCTGTTTGCATTTTATATAGTGCTAATACCTTTGGGAAAGGTATGAATCCAACTACTCTTCCTCTAGCTATGGGTAAATAGTAGGGCAGACTGGGCTCTGTTACCTTGGCTAGGTAACCAGTCTAGGTGAAGGAAAACTGAATTCAACCCTGTTAAATTCCACTTAAGAAATTGACCTTGTGTGAAGGGGTTGGTAAATATATAATATATATATATATATATATATATATATATATATATATATATGTCTGTGTGTGTACTATAATATTTGTATACATATTAATTAAACTATGGAATTTCCATGGGTATTGCTTGTGTGATATAAGTATCTGTGAGGGTAAACTTTGAGAATTCTACTCCCATCCACCCACATGCAGCAAATGCGAATATGAATAATCCAATCTCTTTTAAGAAGACAATCTGTATTAAATGCTTTTGAAGTGGATTAACTCCAAAAGTTCTGGCAAAACAAAAGCATATAGGATTAAATCTATCCATTTGTCTTCCAAATTTCCAACCATTCATTTTGTTTTCTTCCTCATTTAGTCCTGATACTGATCATAGGAATCCATGTCTACTCTTAGAGACATTCATACAATAATTAAACAAACTCATTAAGTAAGACACAAATCAGCAAAATATATGCACTCATTAACTGATAGATTGGCATATCTTCAAGCATGTCCAAAAATTCCAATGACAAGTAAAAACAACTATTCAGGGCTTTCGTTTCAGGATTAGTTTCAAAGCTTGTCAGTAAAATGAATATTTTGTCCTGCTTTCTTGATGGACTAAAGGGGTTTGTAGAACGAAGAATATTAGAGAAAAATTGGCAGGGAACCATTTTCTCTTAAGCATAGTGTGAAAAAGAAACTAGTAAATAATATTATATCTACTAGCAAAACAAAAACACCCTCCGGGCGGTGTAAAAATTTATTTTTTTAAAGATATTGCCTAAGGAGGGTAGAGTTTTTTTTTATGATAGACAGCAATGCTTCTTTTTTTTTTTTCTTTTTTTTTTAAATACATTGAATTTTACAAAATCTTATTGGAATTTAACAAATTTTTAAATTTTGGTGTAAAAAAAAAAATCATTATAAAAAAATCTAGCAGGAAGTGGTGCTTTCAGCCTGACTTGACCATAATTGTTTATATATAAAAAGATAACTGCAACATAGCAAAAGTATCATATCATCGAGAGATTTTTATTAGAGTAATACTCTTAAGATAATCTAACTATATTTATTCATTATTTTATTTATTTATCTATAATCTATTAAGAATAAATCAGTTGCCAGTCCAATTTGAAACTAAATGCTTCTTTGAGGGGGGGGGTCTGCATTTGCACTGCATGTTATTTTTTAATCATCAAATTCTTGATATAACAGAGAAAGCTATGAAAGGCTAACTGGAACCCTTCACTCGTTTATGAATAGAAGCATCAATATCATCTTCTGCTTCCGAGATTAGTTCAAGACCCTCACTGGGTACCCCAAGAACAGTAGTGGTACTGTTTAAGCCATAGCTGGTGGTATGAAGGCGGTTAATATCTATTAGTCCAAAAGTGAACTTACTATGGCAACTGGAGCGCAAACTCTCTCTATAATGGTCTTGCCATGTTAGCCACAACACCACAGGGACTCCCCTAAAATATTGTGTAATTTAACCTATGTGGAACATATGCATGCATACATAAACATTATTAAGCATTTTCACAATTTTGTTTTATAGTTGTGTGCTATAACATATTTTTTAAGTAGGAAGTGCGTGGTGTAATGGTTAAAGTCATGGGAAATGGACTCGTCGCCCCGAGTTCAAATTCTGGACGTGGTAATTGCATTTCACTTGGCGCTAATACCTTTGGGAAAGGTATGAATCCTACTCTCCCTCCAGCTATAGATAAATAGTAGGGCAGACTGGGCTCTTTAACCTTGGTTAGGCAACCGGTCTAGGAGAAGGAAAACTCTGAATTCAAACCTGCTGAACTCCACTTAAGAAATTGACCTTGTGTCACATCCTGCTCGCACGGAGGGGTTGGTAAATATATATAACATATTTTTTACATTAAACAACAATCTCTGGTTTACAAGTCTAGTTCCATACAATCTCTATTTTACAAGATTTATCCTCAAATCATTGAATACTGAGCAATTAATGATAAATAATTTTTGTTTATTTTTATTTTAAACGCATCTGTTGTGTGTATGATTAAGAAAGAATAACAAACTTTTTTTTTCTAAAAGTAATCCAATATTTCTGAGAGCTGAACTAGATATACTCATATGGTTATCCATTTAAATAAAATAAAAAGAAGAAATAAACCAACTTTAAGAATTTAAAAAAAAAAGAACTAATTAAAATGTAATGTTTAAAAGATCTTCCAATACAAACATTATCTCCTTGTATATATTTACATCATTTATAAGTTGAGACAGTGACATTTTACTCCATTGAAAAACTAGTGGTGTCCTTTCCATTTATATTTGCATTTAAACCATTTTCTAAAGACTGAAACTAGATATTGTATCTTTAAATGCAATTGAATTTATATAGAAGAAATAATGTTGAACCAATTAGAATTCCTCCAAGATCTAAATAGAATTTCAGAAATATTTATTCAAAAATTCAGAGAAAGCAAAATATATTTCCATTACCTGTCTACAGGAATTTTTAAAAATTAAGTACAAATTAACAAGAAAATCTGAGTATGGTTCAATCTTTGCAATCTTTTATATACAGTTGGCAGGAAGTAGAAGAAAAGGAAAGAGACTTAACAGGGAAGTTTAACAGAGTAAAGAAAAAATGTTGAAAATTTATTAAAACAATTTTAGTTATGTATTTTATCTTAGAATTGAAAACAAAACACATTTATGATATTATAATCATCAATTAACTCTTAACATCCTGTTGAGAATTTTCAAAGTGCAAAGCATTCCTATAAGGATTTATCAAAAGATGGCTAAAAATGGCCCTTGCATCAAAAGTTACCTGTTATTTCACTTAAATCAAAGACTCCTAAATATTTTTAATATTACATTTAAACAAAGGCTATCATTTGGGGTAGATTAGGAAAATGAATGCGACTTCTGGCTGAGCAGAATGAGGTGGTATAGGACATTAAGAGTTAAAATGGGGGGTGTTATTCATGTAGTGGGCAGACCCATCCCTCTCCAGGTCTACAACTAGTTTGAATTAAGTCTTCCTTCTAGACCAGTTACTATACCAAATTTAATGAGTTTAGTTTGTTTAGCTGTTTACTTATATGGAGAATAGTTGAATTCATACCTTTCCAAAGGGTATTAGTGCTATGTGAAATACAAACAGCCTCATTCAGGATTTGAACTAGAGTAGCTGAGTCTAATTACAAACCTATTAATTATTAGAGACTTGTAAAAGAAAATACATTTCAATATTTTTCTGATGATCTGTCTCATGAAATTATTAAATGTTTTACTTTATTTTTTTAGCCTAAATATCCTTTTCTCTGTTTTTTTGTTGTTTTTTTTTGTGGGGGGGTCTTTTTTAAATTACAGCCATGAGAATGTTTTGTATGAAGCTAATTTGTTGTCTAGGCAGATTCTTTGAAAACCAAGGTTGTGTTCATAAATAACAAAAAAAAAAAAAATCACTTATTTTTAACTTTCTTCCAACCCCAACATCCAAAGAAATCTGCTCATCTCACTCCTCTTGGCCATGGCATTAACTTTCAATCACCATGTTACAAAAATAATTTGTAATATAACTTACAAATATTGCTCACTACTTATAGACCAAAAACAGCTTAAGAAAAAGAGAATTATTTTTGTTTTCGTCTAAACTTCTCAAGATTACTGCCACCTAATTTAGATTCCTTTGATGGATTTATCCAAAGTTTTCTTGTAGGATTTTGAAGGTAGTCAAAAGCATGTATTGATTTTTAAATTCTTTTTTGTTTTATTCATTGAATTTTAAACTGGGGATTAAATGGTTTTGTACTCTTTGAGCTGATATTTTACTCCCAGCTGGCACCATCTAAACTTGATTTGATTGAGTGTCAAACAGTTTGCACTCAAAAAATGTTAATTTCTAACTAGAAATATTAAAACTGTTTGCCAAAATCATAAAGCATAGAATATTGAATAATCATGATATTTTGGACTGTTGTCCTCATCTTTATTGTGTATATATATCTACCAACCCCTCCGCACGAGCAGGATGTGACACAAGGTCAATTTCTTAAGCGGAGTTCAATAGGTTTGAATTCAGAGTTTTCCTTCTAGACCGGTTGCCTAACCAAGGTTAAAGAGCCCAGTCTGCCCTACTATGTATCCATAGCTGGAGGGAGAGTAGGATTCATACCTTCCCCAACGGCATTAGCGCTAAGTGAAATGCAATTACTACGTCCAGGATTTGAACTCGGGGCGACGAGTCCATTTCCATCTTTATTGTGTATAATAAACACAATGTTCAGGCCAATGTAACCTCTACTGACTGAACTAAACAGTCAGCATATTCTAAGCCTCACCAACAGGGTGAAACAAATATTGAGTTTTGAACATAATCTCCTTCCTTGTCAATGCATTTGGTCTAATGCTTCTCCATTATCATATAGATTAAACATTATACAATGAAAATTTCAGATCAAAATTAAATTGATAATTGTTGTTGGGAAACTTATTGATCCATACTTGTATTTTTTTTCAGAAATTATTTATTCTATTTTAAGTATCAAAATGTTTGAATATTTTTGTCTTGCTGTCTTTCTTTTTTTAGATTCTGAATTGGAAATCATAAAATATATGAATAAATCTGAGATGAAATAAATTATAGTTCTATCTATAAACACTTTTATATTTCTTGATGGTTAGTTTTTGAATCTGATAAACGGGAAAATACTGAAAAGTTGTCAGCTAACCAAAAAAGGAATATGAACTATATCCATCTAAATGTGTAATGGTTATTATCATAGGAAATGGACATGACGATCAGAGTTCAAATCCTGGAGGAGGCTGTTTGCACTTCACATAGCACTAATACCCTGGGGAAAGGTATGACTCCAACTATTCTTCCTCCAGCTATGAGTAAATAGTAGAGCAGACTGTGCATTTTATCCTTAGTATAGCAACTGGTCTAGGAAAAAGTTTGAATTTAAACCTGTTAAATGCTGCTTAAAAATTGACCTTGTGTCACAACCTGCCCATGCAGATGGGTTGGGTAAATACATTAAATACATATCCATGTAAATGTTATTCTACATTTTCATCTTCAGTTACACACACTTGGCACATTTCAAATTTCTTTCAATCTTAAAAAAAAACAATCAATAAAAATCAAAAAGGGTTATCCATTTCTTTGTTGGACTTGAGGACTTTTTTGAAAGGTAGAAAATTGGTAATTTAATTAAATCCTTCATGAACCATTTTAATGCTGGTCATCAAAGTGTTAACTGATAAACTTTCTTCATTTCTTATCCAGCACAATAATAAAACTTTGTATTTTGTTCTCCTCTTAACCCCCATAATACCGCCCTGTCAGCTGAGATGTTAGAATGCACCTCTGCAGAGGGGTAAGATTCCCCCAAATGGGGCCACCTGTTGGCCGTGGTGGCAACTCGTGATGCTTAAGGATGGACTCTTGGTGGATGAGCAGTCTATGACCTGCAACACTCCACTTGGACTCTTACTTAAGCTAGACGGGCAGTCAGATCAATCGGCTGGTCGCGTCAAGCCCTAGCATTTATATGACTACCCCAACCCTATTGCCATTATGGCAACCCCCAACCCTTTTTATCATATGGGTGCTAGAAGGCAGTGGCTGAGGGTTTACATATCCTGGGAATGATGTTAAACTCTATCTGATGGTGAGGTTTCAGTTTTGGAGGTTTGGGGAAATGTGGAGCACCCCTTCATCACCATTGCTTTCTGGTCCACTCTAGCCCGGAGTGGTAGTACCTGTTAGGGCCCCATCTATGGGTTAAATAGAAAAATGTATTTATAAAAAAGAAATTTTGTATCCATTAAGAATGAATTTATTTCAAAACTTTATCAGTATTAAATGACCCACTGAAGTTGATATGCCATAAAACCAAACCAGCACAAAAATAAAACTTATATGCCATTGAATATTTCTAAATTCTTAAAAGATAATAGCCCAAGGTTACAATGGCCTGAAAGTTGTCAGGGTGGCTTAAAGCCGATATCAGCCAAACAAGGAGTCTATCCCCTTTTCACTAGTGCTAGACCCAGGAGATTGTTTTTTAGCATCTGAGATGAAGCGCCACAGCTACCATCCGCTCCTCACTTTACTGCACAAATCCCTGTGCTACTCATATACTGAGTTGGCGAGGGCTGGTATCAAATCCAGAACCTTGTGGTTCCTAATCCGATGCTCTACCGATTTAGCTTAAGAGCTTTATTAAACACAAAAGATTTTAATTTGTTTCTAAATACAAAATACTTTTTTGCCAAAAAAATGATAAAAACTTTTTTTTTCATACTATAGCTGCATTTAAATATTAAGCTACTTTTTATATTAAAAGAAAATATACTATTAATCCTGGTAAAAAGCTGTTTACTAAAACTTTTCTCATTCCCCAATGTATCACTGCATTGGAAAAATAAGGTGTAAAAACGTTTGGCTTTGGGTTATCCTTGCCGTGCTTAGAGCCAGGTTAGCTCATTCGATAGAGCATGAGTAGCACAGGGATCTGTGCAGTAAAGTAGGGAGCTGGTGGTAGGTGTGGTGCTCCACCTCAAATGCTAAAATAATCTCCTTGGTCTAGCATTAGTGATACATAGACTCCTTTGCTGATTGGCTGATACTGACTTTAGGCCACCCCGGTGACTTTACTTTACTTTTACTATTTCATAAAATGTTAACAGCTTTTGAATATTGCCAAGTTAAATTTACTGATAATTTTTACATTAGTCATTTCCGTTCTTTTTTTTTTTTTTTTTGTCTAATCTGTTTGTCTTATTCTCTATTTCCTTACACTTAATTATAGTAATTTATCACCAATTAACATAAGAATACACATATGTAAAAAAAAAAACCAAAAAACTATGTATCTGTATATAGATCTGTTAGGGAGTGTGTAACACTTTTCCCATAGCACACATACTACATTGATCCTTGTATTTATCATGAAGAAAATTTAACACAACCATCAGTTTAAGATCCCACATGCATATGTGTGCAATGATAACCTATAACCTGTGTTACAAAAATGTCAGACCACTCTGACTCTACCCTTATAACATGACTAGCAGAAGTAAATGGTCCATGACCAGACTAAAGTGATTTTAGTCATGTTAGAGTTTTTTGAGTTATAAGATGACACTCACATACCACAACATTCCTTTATATATATATATAATATATATATATATATATATATATATATATGAGGACTTTCTGCCTCAGGGTTGAAATCTGCAGGAAAATATTCACCTTGTTTTTTGATGCATCATGCCTACTTTAAACCACTCACAACAGCTCTTCCACCACTGCCCAACCAAAGTACAAAAACTGATGGTTTGTTCATTATAATTGTGTAGAAGGACCAGATTACAATAATAATAAGACTTTATTTAAAAAGAATGAGTTCTGAGGTGAATAGATAGTGGACTTTGAAATACCCCATCATACCGGTAAAAAATACCAAGAAAATTTGATACAGCTGTGGGGAAAATACTTTAATCACTACAACACTTTAATCTCAGCTCAAAGGAGGTCTGATCTTAGGCAGAGGCTATGGAGTGATATGTTGATCCTAGGTAAATCACGCAGATACTACACTGATCCTAAGTAGAATGCTAATCCATACTTAGATAATCATGTCATTTTTGACAGGTACTATGCTATTTTTACAATAATATTTAAGCCACTGCTCATAAAGAAATAAAAGTAAAAAAAGGTGAAGTTGGTAGAGTGGTCTATTGTTGGTATCAGCCGAACAGCGAGGGAGTCTATCCCCTTTTTGCTAGTGTTAGACCAGGAAGATTGTTTTTGCTGAGGTGGAGCGCCACACCTACCGTCAGGCCTCACTACCACACAGACCTACTGCTCCAAGAACTGAGCTAAACCAGCCCCTTCATGTGGTGTAATGGTTAGCAAGCTAGATTGGCAGACCATTCTTAATAAGTTTGATTCTCATTAGGTGCCCCATATTTCTGGCCTTGTGCCACATCTAAGCTAAGCTTAGTAAATAACTATACAAAGAAATAAACAATTTTAAAATGTTTTCAGGTTAGATCAAAACATTTATTTGCCCTTATGCCAAGCCCCAACCCTTTTTATCATATGGGTGCTAGAATACGGTGGCTGGGGGGGGGGCTTCATGTCCTGGGAATGAAGTTAAACTCTATCTGATGGTGAAGTTCCAGTTTTGGAGGTTTGGGAATATGGAGCACCCCTTCATCACTATTGCTCCCAGGTCCCGGAGTGGTAGTAGCTGTTAGGGTCCCATCTATGGGTTAAATAGAAAAATGTATTTATAAAAAAAAAATTTGAGTATCCATTAAGAATGAATTTATTTCAAAACTTTTTCGGCATTAAATTGACCCACTGAAGTTGGTATATCATAAAACAAACCAAAGCAAACGATTTATTGGATGAGATAAACAATTGAGAAATAATGTTGCAGTTGAAAGAAACAACAAATATGAAAATAAATCTTTACTTTTTTCTTTTTTTTTTTTTTTTTTTTTTTTTTTTCAACTTTAAAATCAGAGCAAGCGGAGCAAATGAAATTTGTGCATGTCAAACTATTCACTTGGATAAATTAATTAAATGTAAAAGAGAAGTTCATATTGAGAAGAAAGAGGAAGGGAGAACAACAAAATGGTGTCACTACACAATTTCTGTCATCTGAGATAAAAGAATGTCACGATTTTTTTCTTGACTTACCTACATTATTTCTAGACTCTGCACTAATTTATAGAATACATTTATTGTATTTCATTCATTTTATTGTTTTATCAAATAAGTAAATAGTAAAGTCAACGGGGTGGCCTAATGTCGGTATCAGCCAATCAGCGAGGGAGTCTATCCCCTTTTCAATAGCGCTAGACCAAGGAGATTGTTTTAGCATCTGAGGTGGAGCGCCACACCTACCATCAGCTCCTTACTTTACCGCACAGATCCCTGTGCTACTCATACGCTGAGTGGGCGGGGACCGGTATCGAACTAGGGACCTTGTGGTTTCTAGCCGAACGCTCTACCGACTGAGCTAACCCAGCCCTTTTATCAAATAAACACGCACATATATAGGTTATTTCCTATAAGTCTAACATTATCAAAGGGGAACCACTCTTGACTGATAAATTATTTATTTATTTTCCCATTAAAATAACTAACCCCTCACCCTGTCTTCTTTTTTCCTAGTAGATCCATAAATAAATAATTTATGAGTCAAGAGTGGTTCCCCTTTGATCATGTTAGACTTATAGGAAGTAACCCATATATAAAAATATATATATATATAAGGACCGGGTTAGCTCAGTTGGTAGAGCGTTCGGCTAGAAACCACAAGGTTCCTAGTTCGATACCCGCCCTCGCCAACTCAGCGTTATGAGTAGCACAGGGATATGTGCGGTAAAGTAAGGAGCTGATGGTAGGTGTGGCGCACCACCTCAGACGCTAAAATAATCTCCTTGGTCTAGCGCTAGTGAAAAGGGGATAGACTCCCTCGCTGCATGGCTGATACCGACATTAGGCCGCCCCGATGACTTTACTTTTATATATATATATATATATATATATATATATATTAGATGACCTGTGAACTTGTTAGGTTCCTATTATAGCAATAGTCGATGATATTAATGCGTCTGTTTTTGAAGAAGTGAAGGAAGTTAATTTGTACTATTTCTCTGAATTTATGAGATGAGGTTTGATAATTTGTATTATTTGACTATTGTCCTCATCTTTATTGTTATCTACACAACATTTTGGATGATGTGCTCTCCAGCCTTCCTCAGATGTTTATTATTGAACTCTCGAACCTTCTCAGACTCAGCAACCTTCTCTTTGAACTTGGAAACCTTCTTGTCATGATTAGGAGCCTTTGCGGAACTTTGAACCGAACCAGTCTATGGGCGTAGACTATTCTCATTACGTTAACTATGACCAAGTACAAGTGTTAAGCTGTGTTAAGTATTCTTGTTAATATCACCCTTGGCCAGGATTGAACCTGTCACCTACAACTGTATCAACTCAAACCCTTATATCCGTTGCACCATGATTCCAACTAGACTGTGAAAAAAACTCTTAAGAAACTAAACCAAAAATGTAAATATGAACATACAATGAATTCAATTCCATAAACTCTAGGCATGAAATAGCCCTAAACAGGTTGACATACCATTAAAATTATTCAATCAAACCAACACATCCATACAAAAATTCTATGCATCCACCACAATTCATGTTTTGTTTCTTTGTTTAGTTATTTAGTTAGCTTAGTTGTGGCACAAGGCCAGAAGTTGGGTTATTTCCTATAAGTCTAACATGATCAAAGGGGAACCACTCTTGACTGATAATTTTTTTATTTATTTATTGATCTACTAGGAAAAAAGAAGACAGGGTTAGGGTTTAGGTTTAGGGTTAGTTTAATGGGAAAATAAATAAATGATTTATCAGTCAAAAGTGGTTCCCCTTTGATCATGTTAGATTTATAGGAAATAACTAGAAGTTGTTATATACCCACTTTATCTGTTGGGTATTTAATGGGGAGAGAGTAGACAAGTGAGGGGATAAGATGGGTTCTTACTTTTCTGCTTGTTCAGTTGCCATTTTCCTTTGGTGGGCTGATATCTTCTTTGGGCTGGGTCTGTAATTATTTCTTGTTAATAACTAACAAGCAAAACTTTGTTATTTTTTAGTCTTTATTAAGACCACACAGCCCAAAAGGGTTCTAACTGTGGGGTGACAGGTTGGCATCTTAGGAACAAGGACCCTAATGCTTGTACCCGCTGACTGACTGACGAAATCTTAACTAGATTTCTGTTCTCACACCTTCCTTCAGCCAATCAGAAGTCAGCATACTGGTCAGTGAGAGGTTAGATGCTGTCAATAACTTTACTGGCTAATGGTAACTTTCCATTTAACCTCGTTATTTTAATCTTTAACAAACTTTGATTCAGAATTTAGCTACACTTACATACATAATTCGTAGGCTACCTACGAACTTTGTAACAAAGTAACAATGGTCTTCTAATCTTATTAATCATTACACAACATGAGGTGCTCATTTTGTCTCCTTGTTTCCATATATCAAAATCCTTGACTTTTCTCATTTTACACACACACACACACACACACACACGTAATATTCATATAAAAAATCCAGAAATAAATTCCAACTTTCGTTGTATGTTTATTGGTTGGTTCTTGCTGTTTGGTTTTTATTTCTTTTCATACCAGATTGTTTCTCTGGATAACCTTATATCACTAAACTTTTAAACAAACTTAACTCCATTAGCCATAACAAGAAAGTGATATTCTGCTGGATTCCAAGCCATATAGGAATCCAGGGAAATGATAAAGCAGATTCATTAGCTAAATCTGCACTTGAATGATACCAGACAAAAACTACAAAATACCAAACAGTGATCTTAAACCAAAAATCAAGCAAATAATGACAATCAAATGGCAGCAATTATGGGATGAAAATCCCCACAACAAACTCTACAAACTACAGCCTAACTTAAAAGAAAGGACACCTAATCCTAGTAATACCAGAAGAAGAAGAGAAGAAACCACTATCACCCGGCTACGCATTGGCCACACTAGATTAACCCACTCCTTCATTTTAAAAGAAGAACCTCCACCTAAATGTTCATGTGGAAACCTATACACAATAAAACATATTCTGATTGAATGCACACACCTCTCCCACACTTGAAGAAAGTTCTACAATGTTGACAGCATGGACAAAACTATTTGGAAAAATAGATCCCAAGAGGATATTAAACTTTTTGAAAAGAACCGGCCTCTTATCAAGGATGTAAGTTCATAAACCTACAAAAATCACCCACTCACTCTCTTGATGTTAAAATTCTCAACAGAAAACTTGATTACAGCAAATAAACCCCTATACATTTTTGAATACCTAATTACCAATAGAAGTATTCAGCATAAAATAACCCAAGGGGTTGACATGCCGTAAAACCAACCAAACCAAACCAAACCAGATTGTTTCACTTGCCCTTTTCCATTTTGATTCAATACAAATAAAAAGAAATGGGAAAAAAGAAGCGAAGCAAAGCCAAGTTGTTTGCACTAATTTCATTGCTGATCTGCAACTTGAAAAAGAAAATGTTTACAACAGCTGAAGTTCTTTGGTCTTTATTCCTACTTCTCCTCGTCTTCCTCTTAGCCTCTTAAATAGGTTACCGGCATGGTAAAAGAAAGAGAACTTTTTTCTTTCTTTTTTTATTTTTATTAGGGGTCAATATTTTTTTAGGGAATATACATTTTATCTCACACTATTAACATACTAGAATGTTGCTTGTCATTATAAAAATAAGTAAGTAAAGTCATTGGGTAGAAATAGATCTATGGCCAATTTTCTAAGCCTTTTTCTTTACCTATTATATTGCTCTGTTCAATAATATTGAACATCGAGCTCTCAATTTTGAACCTGAACAACTCTAACATTCTGCTTTTGGAAGAAAGGTCCAACTTAGAATCATCCTAATATCAACTTAACTAGTAAACCATTTACATGTGCGTGTATATATATATATATATATATATATATATATATATATAAGTAAAAAAGTAAAGTCATTGAGGTGGCCTAATGTCAGTATCAGCCAGACAGTAAGGGAGTCTATCCCGTTTTCACAAGTGCTAGACCAAGGAGATTATTCTAGCATCTGGAGTGGAGCGCCACACCTACCATCAGCTCCTCACTTTACCACACAGATCCCTGTGCTACTCATACGCTGAGTTGGCGAGGGCCGGTATCGAACCAGGAACCTTGTGGTTCCTAGCCGAACGCTGTACCAACTGAGCTAAGCCGGCAAGTTATTATGATAATGTTTTAATGCTGGAAACATACTTTTGCCATTGTGGGTAATATAAAGTTTTGTCATTGTTGGAGTGGTTGGTAATAGGGAAGATATTTAGTCACGTCTCCACTTATCAAGGTCCAATATTAGCATTAGTATTACAATGATACACTAACACTGAACAAATGAAAGGAAAGACAAGTTCATTTTCACACATCATAATCATCATGACAGCATGGATTCCCATTACTTTGTCTTTTACCTCCCACCTCTATCGGTCATGCATGGCATCCAGTATAATATAAGTTTTTTGCTGGTCAGCCTACTCTGGTGTGTCCATGTTTGAACATTACACGAGTTTATCCTTACTTCTCCAACAGTGTCCAGCTTCTCTTGTTTGTCTTATATGGATAGGCTGTGTGATAGGAGTTAAGTGGGTATAAAGCTGCCTTTTTTTGGGGGGGGTGCTTTTTCCAGAATTTGTTCAAGATAGATAAGTTGGCATCCTTCCGTCTATTAAAGACGATGACATAGTGTACGTTGTTTTTTTTTTTCTTTTTTGTTTTTTTTTTAATCTGCAGTTGCGTGAGTGGCTGAACAGTCCGATTTTTGAATGGCAATCTCTGGTGCAGTGACTGCAAACAAACAGTGATGCCTGCTGGAGTTGCTGTTGTCTCTCCTTCCTTTTGGCTCTCTTTTCCGTGGCAGCTGCTTTCCTCTCTTTTTCACTCCTTTTCGTTCCTTGTCAAAACAGATATAGAAACATCTAATACATACATGATATACAAAGGAGTATAAACAAGAACATACAAATGTATTCCAACATATAAAATGTCCACATATTTTCCCATGAACATGCAGCATATGAAACAGGTACAAAAATGATAAAAGGTCTTACTTGTTTTTAATTTCAATGATGAATCGAGATGAGACAAAGTCCATCACCAGTTGGCAAGACAAAACCTCACTTCTATTCAACAAACAGAGATTTAAAATTAAAAAAAAGATATATCTTAATCTTTCAAAGAACATGGATGATAGAGAACGTGGTGGATTCTGGGATTGTTACATGACCCCCAAGGAGACCCATGGACACACACCCACAGATTCAAAGTCAATCTTTTATTGTCTCCTTATGTCAGGTATATTTAAGCTGTCTTATGACATGTATATGAATTTAAGCAAGCTCTCATCAAATATGAATAATAAAAGCTAAAACCATAGTTTGACAATGACATGTTTTGTGCGTTATGAAACAATGGACACTGCTACGTTGTGACACAATAATCGAAGCGCAGTTGCATTTTTATCATTTTGAATTTATATTGATGTTGAATGTGATCACAGATTAAAGAATAAACACTTGATCAATAAACTCTCTCTCTCTCTCTCTCTCTCTCTCTCTCTCTCTCTCTCTCTCTCTCTCTCTCTCTCTCTCTCTCTCTCTCTCTCTCTCTCTCGTGTGTGCGAGAGAGAGAGAGAGAGAAGGAGTTCATGTTAAAAGAAAACAATTACCATATTTGACGACATATAAGACGCACCCCCATTTCAGCAGGTCAGATTCAGGAAAAAAATAAGTTAACAATGATAATATTTTAAAAGATTAAAATCTATTTCCTCAAACGGAGGCAAAGTTTTGAAGAAAAATATTTTGTGTTGTAATTTTTTATGTCAATTTGCAACTTTCGCCACATGGGAAATATTACAGTTCCAAAATCGACCTACCCTAATGTCGAATGCAAGCAACCTCGTCCAGAATTTGAACTCTATTCGCCATGTCCATTTTCTACAATTACAACCATTACACAATGAGCGCCTCTATATGGCTGTTGTATGTGTGAATTTTGTTTTGTATAACTCTTGTAGTCTATAGTAGTTAATAATCCTGTCTGCAACGTAGTAGATAACACGACCATTAATAGGCAATTTGAAGGAGTGACCATTTAGATATGGTAACAGTAATCTACGTCGCTGAGGTAGGGAGTGTCCTCTTATTAATTTCCCTCAGTTGGTGGTAGCATCGTGTCCTTTCTTCGTTTGAGCACTTGGTTTGGAATTCTTGTCAGCCCAGGTAAAAAAGATAATTGGCTAAACAACAACAACAACAACAAATCCTTGTCAAAGAACCGTAATATTTAATTTGTGAAAAAAAAATCGAAATGATATATATGCATTTACGCAACCACTCCACCATTGGTAGGATGTGATATAAGGTCAACTTTTAAATAGAGTAAAGCTGGTTTGAATTCAGCGTTTTCTTTTTTTCTAGACAGGTTGCTAGGGATGTCCAATCTGGCGTGTAAAATTCACCTCCCCCTAAATTTAGCAGAATGAAACTTGAATAAAAGTTATTATCTTCAAAATTTTTAGACCATTCAAAAGAAGAAAAGTTTCGTGAAAATTTGACTCTTAATTGATTTTTCATAGAATTTTTAAAAAGCCGGTAGTCATAACTTGTTTTTGGCTACGTTAAATTTCAATTGATTAAATGGTGCGAAAATGTAAACATTGTTTTCATTCATAATTTTCATTATTTCCGTAAGCTGAATTTTTTTTAAAAAAAATCATTAGTTGTTGTTTTAATGTTTCTTCTTTTGAATGGTCCAATATTTTTGAAGATAATATTAACTGTTATTCAAGTTACATTGTTAGATATAGTGGTGGTGCCCCCATTTTTACACGTCAGATTGGACATCCCTACTGGTTGCCTAACCAATGCTTAAGAACCTAGTCAGCCCTATTATTTACCCATAGCTAGGGGGGAAATAACGGATGGATTCGTACCTTTCCCAAGGGCATTATCGCATGCAAACAGCCTCGTTCAGGATTTTAATTTAGGCCGCCGATTTCACATCCTACGACGATAACTGCGCGCTTCTTATTAACATATATGTGACAAACAGCATCTCACGTGGTGACAGACAGAACACATTTCACAAAATAAAATACATATGTACGAAAAAATATTACAAAAGGAAAACTAGATAAGAAATTGGTTATTTAAGTGATTTCTCTCGATCAATACCGTGAATGAAATGAATTTAAATATTCTGCAATTTTAGAATGCTGTGTAGCTTCATTAGTGAGTTGTAGCTTTGCACACCGTAATCGTGACATGGATGCGTATGACTGTGCAGTACCACTTCGTTTGATTGACAACAAAGACAACCCATGTAGCTTCACTCTGTGGTTCTCACTGAGTAAACGTTCATCTGCATACCTGACTCTTTATTTAGAAAGGATACCCAATTTTTCGTCTGATAAAATTTTAAAAACGAATTAAAATTAATTAAATCGATTATTTAAGATCAATTTTTTTTGTAAAGGTTGTAACCTAATGAGCATCAATAAAAAAATTTTTTTAAAAAAGAAGCAAAATAATATTACACATGTAATTTATTTTTTAATACATTTAAAACGATTTTTTCGGTCAATTTCGATCGCGAACGCTAAATAAAATCCGTGTTTACAAAATAAATGTAATATTCGCGATTCAAAAAAAAAATTACCAAAAATCAGGGAATTATCCGATTTTAATGAAATTTTCATTATCGATTTATCAATTAACAAAATTATATTGAAAAAAAAAACACGAATTTTTTCGACGAATTGGGTATGCCTACCTATAGCTAACATGCAGACATAGTTGCATACTTACGGTTCCCAGAAACTAGCTAACAAATTTTAGAAATTTGGCTCAGAATATATATGTGGATGTGTGTGTGTGTGTGTGTGTCAGGGTGTCTTTTTTTTTTTTAGATTACTCCTAGAGGCCATAACCCAACATATACCATTTCGGAAGCAAGCCAACACCATGGGCAAATTAAAAAATATTCCAGACCGAATCCAGACCCGCAATTCTGAAATTTTGGATACCTAAATTTTAATTACGGTGATTGTGTTCGGTAATTTTGACGACAATTTTTTTAGTAGAATAACAATTTTATAATTTGGGAATACGTTTGGGTATAATTTGAAAATAATTACGAAATCCAACGAAAGTCACCCATGAAATAAGAATGATTGTTTGTACGCAAACATTGGTCGCTGCATTTCAGTATTGCATTAATATATATGCTTACCTTTTAAAAGTTCAACGATAATTTAAAGACGTTTTGACGTATGTAGTGTACAAGCAAATATTTTTATTTCATGGGTTACTTTCGCTGGATTTCGTAACTAGAATTTAGGAATTCCAAAATTTCAGAATTGCGGATCTGGATTCGGTCTGGAATGTTTTTTTTAATTTGTTCACGGAGTCGGCCCGATTCCAAAATTGTATATGTTGGGCTACGGCGTCTAGTAGTAATTTTTTTAATATGACACCCTGACATTTGTTTTTAAACAAATCTATTATATATATATATATATATATATATATATTCAAAGATCCCGAGAAGAAATCTTCCTTACGACATAGTAGGTTTTTTTTTGGGGGGGGTAATGACGTAGTTTGCAGAGCTCAATGTGTGCTCTTATTGTCAGAGTTACAGAGCAAAATTATATCAGTAAAAAAAATGTAACAGAAAATTTAGATTTTTAGCATTATAGCCGATTTCAGGGAGCTTAGTGCAAGTGTCGAGTCCTTCCCATATATACATATAACAAGATTTGGCTTTGAAAAAAGTCACAAGAGTAGATATACCATTAAACTTAACCAACCAGCATCTGTCTCAGTCTTCCACTCAGTCCATTTCATTGGACAGAATTTTTTGCCCAATTTATTCTTCCTTATATATATTACAAACAACGTTAGGTTACACCAATATCTAGACATAATGCGTGCTGGAATTAATACATTTGGTCATGTGGTTCATTGGTAATTTTTCCTCATGCGGAGAGAAAGACGATATGACTCCTTTATCGCCGAAAGTATCCACCACTTTTTTTCCGGAATGTATGTAATCAGATTGTTAAGTCTACTATGTATTTTCCAGGGACAATTATTTCAATCACTCTTCGCCTTTAGCGCTGGCTTTTTCTTCCATAGTTGAATTTCCATGATTCAGGGCTGACTACGGAAACTCAAATATAAATGTATTTTCTTCCCAAAATCTGCTTTATTTGTTAATCTAAGTGTTCTTTCCCTTTTTCTAACAATACTTTTATTGTATGTTTTGCGAGAAAGAACTTGGTTTTATTGGAAAGCTTGGTGCTAAGAAAGTTATTTAGTCGATTCCCCACTCACCAATGACCAATATCCGCACCAGTATATCCATGGTAATGTGATGTAATGGTTAGCAAGTTAGATTCGCAGACCATTGTTAATGAGTTCGATTCTCATTGGGTACCCCACACTTTTTGCCACATCTGAGATAAGCTTAATAAATAGCTATATCTGTTGTATATTAACACTAAACACAACGGAAAGAAAGACAAGATAAGCTAATTTACTTATATAATAACATTCAAAATGTTATATACATGATATACATACAAGTAGTACTAAGAAAAGAATATACAAAGAGGTACAATATGAAAAAGGGTTTACTTGATGAATGTAGATAATGTAACCGTGTGGTTTTACCATTCCCTGGAAGTGTCAGAAACAAAGTCTCTACTGTTTAAAGAACAGAAGAAAAAGATCGAGAATGGGTTTCTGGGACTGCCATCTAACACCCTACGAGGCCCCTCACAGACATGCCAATTATCTTAAGGATATCATTATTTATTGTATCCCTACGGTTTTAAACATTCCTTTTAGTTTAGAACAAATCTTCGGGTGTATTTCTTAAATGATGTTCGTTTTAAGAATTGATCTAGAAGATAAATAGTATCACTCCCATCCCGCCAAAAACCTGTAAGGCTTTTTTTTTTGGGGGGGGGCTTTTTTTGGGTGGGGGGAATAAATTGATAATTTCTCTATTTGCTTCATAGCTATGATTAAAAAATACAAAAAAAAATAATTCATGAGATTATTCTTTAACATAAGAAATATGAAATATTCAAACTGTTTCACTGTTTTGAGAGCCAAGTGTTGAGGGGGGGGGGTCAATGTTTCTTGTGACACGTTTGAGGGCCATATGTGGCTCTCAAACCTCATTTAGAATAAACGGATAAAATATTTTGAAAACGTGCGAGTAGACATTTCTAATTTATCTTTAACAGTGAAAGGGTTAAAAGATTTCCAACTGCCATCTAATTCTCTTAACTTTTATTTTTTACATAATTTTGATTCACACTCGGACGTATCGTATTTCGTCATATTAACTTCAATACTTTGTCAGCCATTATAAAAGATAAGGATACTCTTGGCAGTCACTTGAATTCAATACATTTTTACATTTAGGCTGCAGGCAATTGTCTATTCACATCACACATTACTTCTCATTTGTCTTTTTCTGTTGTATATCTTTTCAAACAATAAATAGTCACTCTCGCATTACAAGTAATAAAAAAACAACACTAAGTTTGAGTACTCAAAAAGACGATCATATACATACGCTCTGCAATATTTCGCCTAAAATGAAATTCAAACGAACCAACCAATCAAAATAATGCAAATCATATTCTAAACTGATAAAAATACAAGTTCGTTATTTGTTTGTTTTTGTGGGTAGACAATGAACAACTGTCTCTCTTAGATTTGTGGGATGGGGGTGAGTCCTGTGGACGCCTTGTGGTCACATGATAATCTCAGAATATTTTCTCATCCTTTTTCGTCTCCGTTCTTTGAACGATTAAGACGTGTCTTTTTATCTGTCCATTGAATAGACTTTGTCTCACCACCCGGCGATCACGTTGTCTCTTGTCTTTTTAATCATTTTTATATTAACTAGCAAGACACATTGCAGGATTTTAAACGCATTACTAACATGGACTGTTTTTAGGCAAATCTAACTCAGATTTTCGTAGAGATATCGTTAATAGATAAGATTTATTCTATTCTATTCTATTTATTGATATATCAATAATTTTGACTATAAATTAAATACGTTATTTTGTGGGGTATTGTGACGTAAGCAGTTTCGGTTACGAACAAACATCGAATCTCCATTATATTAAGATTTTTTTTTAAAATATATCATTGATTTATCCCTTATAATTCTATTTAGCTTTTCTTATGGAAAATGAGAGTTAAAAAGTTTTTAAGCCCCTCTCAGACAAAAATAGTGTGGATTTTATTGAACTTTGGTCTTTGCTGGTCTCTGCCAATTTCCGTTTATAAAAAGAGGTGCACTCAGTCATTGTACAAACAAACATACAGAATCTTATATATATATATTCTTCATCCAAGATGCTGTTTCCTTTCAGCTCACTATTAGAATCAGCAGACCAAAAGAACCATTACCAATCTCTTTCGCAGATACAGATGTTGCTAAAAATATTTACCTTAGGTTTAATGAACGTAAATATATATTTATAGTGGGATGTAGCTACATAATGAGTCAGATCTTTGGTAAGACCAATCATAACTGCTACATATTTTTAGCATGAGCATCAACCCTACCCTGTCGGCAGGGCTTAGAACACACTGATGTATCCCTTGCAGAGGGGTAAGAATCCCATCCTCAGAAAAGGATGCCTTGGGTAAGACACTAAACTGATGGTGGGGCTCCAGTTCTGGAGATCTGGGGGGTATAGAATACACCTTCATTGCAATTACTCCTGTGTCCGCTTTGACCCGAAATGGTAGTACCTGTTAGGGTCCCATCGCTCTGTTTTAAATTATTAGTATTACATAGGTGACTTGATACTATATAACTATAAATTATTAATATTATGAATAGTTACTTAAAGCTATAATTGTTTGCTAAGGATTAGAATTAATATTATTAGTTAGTTGAAACCATATAACTGTGAAAATAAATGATTATTATTAAATAGACATAATTACTTGAAACCATTTGATTATTAGTATTAGATAGGAATACTTGATATAACTGTGTGCAAAAAAGACTCTTACAAAGTGACTACACAAATATAAATATAAAAGCGATTCCCTAACCTCTTGGCATAAAATAACCCTAAACTGTGTGTGACATGCCGTTAAAATCAATCAAAATCATTAAAAAACGAGTAAAAAAAATAAAGTAGTCGGGGTGGCCTAAAGTCAGTATCAGTCAATCAGCGAGGGAGTCTATCCCCTTTTCACTAGCGCTAAGGAAATTGTTTTTGCGCCTAAAGTGGAGCGCCACACCTATCATCAGCTCCTTACTTGTTTGTGCGTATGTGTGTGATGTCATGCGCGTGCGCGTGGGAATGCATGAAGGCTGTGATGATATAATTGTCTCCACGCGCGTGTGTGCGTATGAATATGAATACACGCATGACATCATACACATAGGCACAAACAAAAATACGCACACGTACAAACAAAAAGAGCATTCGACATCACGTAAACACGCAAACATGCAACCCGAGAATACAGTTAAAAAAAACGCACACATTTGACCATTTACACCATTTCTGTCATTTAAAAAAAAACTATTTCGTTTACCTGATGAATGCTTTTAGCAGGAAACCATTGGTAGTAATATCGTTCAAATAAATGAATAAAGCTAAAACTTTTATTTGTCACTTCATTCAACTATATATATATATATATATATATATATATATATATATATATATATATATCCCAAATAGAATTATCCCTTACAACTAGTCGGTTGGATGACCTTTTATATATATATATATATATAAACATAACAAAAGCACTGCCAAATTCACTTCCTCCGTTATATGGAAAATCCTAACCCATAATACTAAAATCTTCTATAAAAAGAACAATAAAAAAACGCCTACAAATTCAAGATATGAAGAGACCTTTCTTGTCTAGACAAAAATCAACATTGTTTATCTTAGCTTTTACATGGGCTCGATTGCTTAACGCTGATAGCAAATATGTAATAAATTCACTCAACTATTAGGCCGGCCCACAACAATATTCTCCTGAATTAAGATAAAAACATGCTGAAAACATCGGTTCCCGTTAGATCAGCGAAGTTAAACAGTTATGAACCTGTCCAGTACATAAATGGGTGACCAATTAATAATAGTAGGTACTGTAAGTAACCTAAGGCCGTCGTGGTAGACTACGCAAAGCTTAGTGAATAACAATTATATTCTCATATGAGTATAAAAATAGATACAAGATCAAAATCTAGCCTGATCCAAGAACAGACAATATAATTCCGAATATATCTGGAACCAGTCAGCCGCAGGTGTAACTCAGCTACTTGTTTGTGATATTAAGAATTAAGAAGTAGATTTTGCAAAGGGCATATCTTAAGGATAAGACGTTAAATGGAAAAGAAAATAGGTTTATTCGAATTAAGTGTCCAATTTACAAGGTAGATATTAGAGATGTAATTAAGGAAATAGTGGTGATCTCTAGTCTACTACTTGAGTCTTGATTCTCTAGTGTTTACTTGAGTCCTTATTTTTTTTTTTTCTCTCACTCTTCCGAATGAAACATGACAATTTCATTAATTATCTACATATGTCAATTTTGAACCCTTCATCAGATTAAGCACTCCCCCTCACCACCTACAACCTCTAAGCTTGTGAGATCTTTTATTTATTTAATCACAAATTATTCAATATTTTCAGCAGAAATATATTGATTAGTTTTTAGATTGTACGTATTAACAACACGTGCATTGAAGATCTTTTCTTTCTTTCTTTTCACAAAGAATATTTTGTTGGTCTTATGAAAAAAGCCTAAGTGTTTAAAGACATAATTAAAAAGTTTGATAAAATGAAATTTATGTATTTTGATATTCTTCATATTATGTGTCTGTGTTTTGTTGTTGTCTTCACGAATATAAATCAAATTTTCATTTTTTTTTTTTTTTTACTCAAAAACAAAATTTGTTGATAGTGAATGTGTATATATATTTACTTTGTCGTTGTTTGATTTTCGCAGTTTCCTCCGGACATACAAACACACAAATTACCCTTGATATATGTATACTTATAGATATATTTTACATATATTCATAGTTTGATATATTTATTTTCTCTTTCTCTCTCTCTCTCACACACACACTGTTCTTTCCCTTATTCTAGCTTTTACAATCTCTCTCTCCCTCTCTCTCTCTCTCTCTCTCTCTCACACACACACTTCTCTTTTTTTTATTCCTTACTTTCCTTTTGATGTAACTATTTAGTTTTGCAATATTTTGACTGAATAACTGTTTTAGATTTGGCCAGGTATACTTAATTCCCCCGTCCAATGCCCACAACGCTCAGTCCATTGCTCTGTTCTCATAAAATCTATCGTATATTATATAAACTTGACCATCATGTTCACATGCCAAAAAATCATTACACAGCTTATAGTAATTTTTGCAAGATATACAACTTTCTGTCTCAAATTAAAAACGGTAATATTGTAGAAGCCTGTGAAAACAAATTCTGGAGATAAATTCCCTTCTTGATCGTGGGTAAAGGTCAACTGGTACATGCCGAGGAAAAAGTTCATCTTCACGCCGTGAGTAAAATCCTACCTTGTTGGTGGGTGATGTCCAACTGGCTTGTTAATTCATAGCCAGATTATAAATGTGTTTACCGGCCCCGATTTGGTTTTTTTTCTTTTTGGCGGTAATGATTTAGGACCCTCCTGAAATGTGTAAGCATCCCCACATGACTTGTTTTACCCAATCAGATATTAGAGATTGCTTAATTAATTTTTGAATCTCGTTTGTCCAAAATTGTGTAAGTTTTTGAATTTGGATAGGAGTTATGGTTGGCGCATCTTTTACGTTTTCTGAAAGCAATATTCTTTTTTAAAAATTGTATAAGAATGAAGAGTCGTGCTCAGCGTATAAAGTTAAAATGTTATTTACTACTTTAAAAAAAGAAAAATGTAGTAAGGATATAAAAGCCCTCTCACAGTTTTAAAAAAAATGGACTCACCGTCGTTTTGCGTTATTGTAGAAACTTTAGTTTTTGTTTTTTAAAATTTACATAAAATGTTCACTGTGCAAAGATTTGTTGAAGAGTTGATTTCTTCATAGATGCTGATAGGTACACGTAATGCGTCCCTGACGCACGATCTAAAAGGACACAGTAAAATCGTATCCATGCGTTCCAGTGTTTTTCTTTTTTCTTCCATCACCATTTCAAGCTAACTGTAAATACATTTCAATATTTTTTTAGAAATGAATTACACAGGATAGGTTACAAGGTAGGAGTTTGAAGGCTTTAGTTGTTTCCCCCAGATCATAAATAAAAACCCTACAATCTATTAAGAAACTTTAGTTGGTACCCATTAATTTTCCTGGGGACTCATTCAAAGCAAATATGTGCGTCCCAGGACGCACTAAATCAAAAAGCTATCAGCATCACTGTTTCTTGAAAGACTATCAGAAAGATCTCCTGTAGAAAGTTGAATTTTTCTCTTGTCAAAAAATGCTTCTTCCAGAAACATTTTCTGAGAGAGTGGTTGTTGAAAATTAGAGGAGATAATAGGTAATGAGACTTTATCTTCGAGAGTTATTAGGAAGTGATAACTTTAAAAAATGGACATCAGTCGTTTGGATGGCAACACATCAAATTAACAAGTTTCTTCTTTTTGAGAAAACTGATTTCCACAGGACAATGAGTTCTCCTCGTTTCTCTCACACTGTCGAAGAAATTTGTTGGAGATTCTTATTTATGAATGAAGGTAGGATCAAGAAGGGTTCATGCCAATTCAATTAGAATCCTTCCTTCTTTTTTTTTCTTTTCTTTTTCTTTTTTTCTCTTTTTTTTTTTTAAGCGAAAGATTTTTCAGCCAATCAATTTGAAGGTTACAAAATTAGTACGGTTTTTTTTTAGCTTTTTAAATTGTGCCTTTTTTATCCTATTTTTTTTTTTTTTACTAAACAGAAACTATGAAAAGGTTTAGTCGTTATTTCTGGCACAAATTTTAATTTTTAACGCCCACTTCACAAGCAAATGTTTATTCACTTAAGGGTATTTTTTTTTTTTTTAGAAGAGAGGTTTTATTAATTTCATATGTGTGTGTTTGTATGTGTGTGAATTCAGAACGTTCAAATCTCATTTATTGATAAAAATTTAAATTTATTTTTTTCAAACACATTTTTTAATTCTTATCTGTCTTAAATATTTGAAAGATTTGTACCAAAAAACCTGACATAATATCGACACCTTGGGTCAACCAAATACTCCAGTTTTTTTTTCAGATAACATTCCTTTTTTGTAAAAATCACAACACTTACTAAAAATATTCCAAAAAGTAATGTCACCTTTTTTTTCTCGGCTGCATAAACTTTTCAAAAATGTCTTTTTTTTTTTTTTTTGTATGTGTGGGGAAAATGCTCTAAAAATTAATATAATGTTAGGAAACGAAATCTTAAAATTATATATATATATATATATATATATATATATATATATACCAAACTTGTTGGTAAAACCTGGCGGTAAGAAAAAACCCAGCAAATAATCTGATTGTAAAAATATACTACCAAACATCACCTGGGGAGAAAAAAATTTTTGGAAAAAGAAAAGACCAAGATAGTCGTACCAACCGAAAATAATCAGTTGATGCTATAATACTTGGCCAAAAGAAAAAAACAATTTATATGTATATATATATATGAAAAATATATATAGATATAAAAACTGCCTGGATATTCTAAAGCTAATAAGTAAAGAGTGCTCAATACCTAAGTAGAGCAAATAATAAAGATAAACCTAATGAGTCGGATATACCTACTAAAAGTTTCGCTTAGTGCTCTTCGGGGCTAAGATCTGAGTCAGATCTTAGCCCCGAAGAGCACTAAGCGAAACTTTTAGTAGGTTCATCTTTATTTATTATATATATATATATATATATATATATATGTGTGTGTGTTTGTGTGTGTGTTAGTTTAATTATTAATAAAATCACCTTGGAGCGTTATTTTCTGACTCGCTTGTCTGACTGTTCGTGATCTTAGAAAAAAAACTTGATTAAATTTTTTTTTAAGGAGAATATGTCACCAAAGTGTTACACTAAAAAAAGTTATTCAATTAAATGAAAAATGTATTTTTTTATGAGTTAGAATGTTATCGACCAGAAAAAGAAAAAAGTTGTGAACACAAACCAGATTAGAAAATGGTAGAGTGGGGAAGTTTCAGTCATGTTCACGAGGATCAAATATTTTGACTACGTTGAGATCAAATGCCAAATTTGATTGTCTTACAAGTCACTGGAAATGAGGATATCTTTTCTTGTCTTCGCTTCATACTTTGGTCTTTTGTCACTACAGACTGTTTTGATTTTATTTGTCTGAATTTTATAGATGAGGCTCGATAATTTGTATAATTTAGATTTTTCGGATTGTTGATCTCATCTTTATTGTTATATACACAACGTTTCGAACAATTTGCCCTCCGGTCTTCTTCAGGTGTTTCTTGAAGGCTCCCAAGTTCAACAAGAAACACATGGAGAAGGCCGGAGGGCACATCGGCTGTTTTGATTTTGTTTTGAACAAAGAAAAAAAAACACTTAAAAATAATTAATTTACTAAGCTTAAAATTATGGGGGCACCCAGTGAGATTCAAACTCACTAGTTATGATTTGTTAAAGTTATAAATCTGTTATAAAGTCGGGGTGACCTATTGTCGGTATCAGCCGGACAGCGAATGAGTCTATCTCCTTTTCGCTAACGCTAGACCAGAGAGATTGTTTCTATTGAGATGGAGCGCCACACCTACCGTAAGCTCTCCATCTTACTGCACAGATCAGATTACCGAAGCTGCGCTACTCATACGCTGAGTTGGCGGGGATCGGTATCGAACCTGAAACCTAGACGTATGTTTTCGATTTTGGTTCAATTTCAGATTTAGACAAGTGACAAATTAGAAAAAAAAATTGAAAAAAACCCAAAAAAACTTGATCATACTTTCTACATTTTATGCAAATTATGTTGATATTTAACTAACTCTCCAATGAAGGTTGTGTAATGATCACTGAATCAGGGTGTTTTATCACATCTAAAAATAGAATTTCCCTGTCGTAGAAAAAAGGCCGAAATGTGTCAACATTTCCAAGAATAACTTTTCCCTATATTTCCGCCAAAATCTAGTAGGTCTAGACCAGCTATCCCCCGTCTTAAAGAGTCGTAGTCAAAGAGAACAGACCTGAGATATTTTCCTGTTGCTCTAACCACTGAACCAAGATATCAGTCACGAAGTTCACGATGATAATCAAATCTTATCATTAAAGGAATTCAGGATTCACACGCAAGTAAGCAATGATTTACAAAATATTTTTTCGTGTGAGTATTGATTTTTGTATGCGTACAGTGTACATAAATGTTTTTCGTATTCTTCTTTTTTTTTATTGCTTACTTGCGTGTCAATCCTAAATTCCTTTGAGGATAAAACTTGGTTATCGTCGTGAAATACTGGACTGATATCTTGGTTCTGCAGGAAAATATTTTAGGTTTTATTCATTCAAAAAACATCCATCACCTTTTGAACAACATAAATCTTTTTCTTATATTGCCCTGAAGAAGGTTTTATATAAACCGAAACGTTTAAACGTCGACATAACTATAATGAATTGATCTTTTTTGGAACAATTTGGTTTCCTATTTCTATATAAAAATATATCAATGTAAGTAAGTAAATTTAGCCGAGTGGCCTATTATCGGTATCAGCCGGACAGCGAGAGAGTCTATCCCCTTTTCTCTAGCGCTAGACCAAGGAGATGGTTTTTGCTGGGGTGGAGCGCCAGAGTACCCAATCTGTGTTACTCATGCGCTGGCGATTCCTTGGTGGGTGCTCTACCGACTGAGCTAAATAGGGGCCGGGTTAGCTCAGTCGGTAGAGCGTTTGGCTAGAAACCACAAGGTTCCTAGTTCGATACCGGTCCCTGCCAACTCAGCGTATGAGTAGCACAGGGATCTGTGCGGTAAAGTAAGGAGCTGATTGTAGGTGTGGCGCTCCACCTCAGATGCTAAAACAATCTCCTTGGTCTAGCGCTATTGAAAAGGGATAGACTCCCTCGCTGATTGGCTAATACCGACTTTAGGCCGCCCCGTCGACTCTAACTTAATGTGTGTAACACATTTTCTGATATTACATTGACCCTTGTATTTATTATGCCCCCCTCACGAACACAAATTCGGTGCGAGTTAGTATTTGTAGGCCCCCTTGCATAAGTGTGGGCCAGCCAGGACAAAAATCATCCAGCCCCGTGACCTGTGTCTGAAAGGCGTCAAACTATTCTGAACTTTCCTTTTTATGTAATGCAGAGATGCGGCCACGAGGTCAGGATCCCCAGGATCATATTCGCCTCGTTCATTGCTGCACCCTGTCCCGAAGACAAGAAAACGGCGCCGTTTTCCTCCTGAGAACGAGAGAGCAGTTGAGGAAGAGGGACACATGTTACATTCTGATCTCAGCTGGAAACGGAGCTTTTGATCCGTAACAGAGGGTGGAGGAGCGACATTTTTATCCTCGGTAGAGCGCACAGTTACGAGGTAGAACGCCGACCCATATATAAATAATCCCGACGGTTTTTACTGATATTTTTCAACTACTTAATCACTTCCTTCCGCTCGTCTTTTACCCAATTCATTTATCCGTACTTTTTCCCGCTTCATATAAAATATACGAAAAATTCATCATTCTTGGTTCTCTGTGATGTTTTATCCAGTTTTTGAATATATATATATATATATATATGAGAGAGAGAGAGAGAGGTGCCGTTATAGTATGCGGTCTACCCGGTTTGAATGTGTTCTACCTCAGTAAGAATATATTTATAGATATAAGTAGTAGGCAATTTATTGAAACTAATTATTTTTCACATATATTCAATTTCAAGAAATGCAATTCAGTCATAAGCTGTATCGAGTAATTAAGAATAATTAAAAAAGAATTTATCCATAATTTACATGAATTTAATTCTAAAATATTCTAAAATTCTGAAATAGGGTTAGGAGTAGCAGTTATTATAACCTTATAATATACTTTTTATGGTAGGTCACATACTATAATAGACATGATTTCGTAGGCCACATTCAAAAGATAGGCCATATACTTTAATGGTACCCTCTCTCTCTCTCTCTCTCTCTCTCTCTCTATATATATATATATATATATATATATATATATATATATATATATATATATATATATATATAAAATAAATATATAAAGGTTTTACATATCTATTTATTTGATGACAAAGGAACAGTCACAACCATTTGGTTTCATGCATGCGTAAGCGCAATCATCAGGTGATGTTGTTATACACACACACACACACACACACAAACACTAATCTTATTAGTAAACGCTTGCGGTAAGAAAAAAACGGCAAATAGTTTGTTAGTAAAAATATACTACCAAACTTCACCTGGGGAAAAAATGAAAAAAAGAAAAGCCCAAAAGGGTTGCACCAACCGAAAATAATCGATTAACAATATAACACTTGGACAAAAGAAAATTATATATTTTATATACAAAAATTTAATTGGAGTGTGTTTAAAACTAAAGCTATTTCGCGCTCTGTCGGCGGGGCTTAGAATACACTGATTGTATCCCTGCAGAAGTGTAAAGACACCCTCCTTCAAAAGAGGGTGTCCTAGGTATGACACTAAACTACATCTAATGCTAAGAAATCTGGTGAGTGTAGAGTACCTCTTCATTGCCATTACTTCCAGGTTCACTTTAACCTGGATATATATGATGCGCCTCCAAAATGGGGGGTATTTTGGAGGCGCAGCATATATATATATTGGATACCCCTTACTTCTAGTCTTGTGCCACATCTAAGCTATGCTTAGTAAATAACTATATATTGGGTATTTAGCGCTGAGTAATTTTTGTCTAAATAAAAAGAGAAAAGACTGAAGATATGAAGTGAATTAAACAAATTTTTTCATTGAACTGATCTGGAAGAAAATAAATACTAAAAAATAAATACGAAAAATTAAATTTGAATAATTTTGAAAAAATTTTTCCAGATTTTTTAATTACTTTGATGTTCTTTTATACCTGACAAATGTTATTAAATAAATATTTTTTTACTCATCTAAAAATATAATTTTTAATACTCGAAATTCAACTTTTCAAAAATTCTAAATTAATTTTATTTATTTATCAGATTTAAAAAAATCATAGACTAAAAAGAAGTATGGAAGCAGCTATCGGTAATATTTATTTCAATATCTTTTAAATTTTGACATTTTTCCTTATAAGTAGTGATTCTTGTTTAATGTTTTCACATAAAAAGTTTAAAAGTTTATTAAAAACGGAAAAGTCCCTGATTTTTGGTAAATCTCTTTTCTTTTTTTTTTTTGTTCAATAAAAAAATAATTATACCTCTGGTCTGCCGTAGCCTAAAAATATTTGGCGGCAAATATGATTTGATCAACAAGACGAGTACTTGTTATCAAACGGTTCCTTTCCTCGTGTTTTGAACAAAAAACAGGACATTATAGTGTAAATGTTTTTTGTTTTTTTTAATATTGATTTCTAAGAAGAAGCTTTAATAAGTGTTTTAAACTTTTAATAACGTGTTTTGTTTTTAAATTAAAAATAACTGATGCTTATTATGTTACTATTTTTCGACTAAAACTAAAATCTATCTTTGAATAATCGATTTAATTAATATTGATTGGGTTTTTGTTTTTTTTGTTTTTTTTTTAGTTCAAAAGTGAATATTTTTGGCAGTGCCTAATATATATATATATATATATATATATATATATATATATATATATATATATATATTGAACAGCTAGTGCTGAATGCATTTAACATAGCGCTAATACCCTTGGGAAGATGTGAATCCAACTATTCTCACTCCAGCTATGGGTAAATAGTTGGACAGACTGGGCTCTTTAACCTTAGTATGGTAACCAGTCTTGGAGAAGGAAAACTCTGAATTGACCGTGTCTCCTATCCTACTTGTGCGGAGGGTGTGTACCTGAATCATAAATTTTTAAAAATCACAATTCGATCCATCTAAATTAAGTTTGATCGAATAAAGTTACTGCTGAAATATAGAATTTAAAATTTCCCAGTTCGCCATATTTTCAGAAATGATTATGAATTAATTTCATTTGTAACAGAAAATGTACATCAATATATCCGCAATTTTTTGCATTTGGTAGATCATCCACCTATTAATCGCAAGGTTCCTGGTTTAATACAGGTCCCTGCCAACTCAGCACATGAGTAGTACAGATTGGTTTGGTTTGTTTGGTTTTACGGCATATCAACCTCAGTGGGTCATTTAATGCCGATAAAGTTTTGAAATAAATCAATTCTTAATGGATAATACAATTTTTTTATAAATACATTTTTCTATTTAACCCATAGATGGGACCCTAACAGGTACTACCACTCCGGGTCAGAGTGGACCAGGGAGCAATGGTGATGAAGGGGTGCTCCACATTTCCCAAACCTCCAAAACTGGAACCTCACCATCAGATAGAGTTTAACGTCATTCCCAGGACATGTAGACCCGCAGCCACCGCCTTCTAGCACCCATATGATAAAAAGGTGTTGGGGCTTGCCATAAGGGCAATAGGGTTGGGAAAATCATATAGGTGCTAGGGCTATACAGATTGGATAATCTGATCTGTGCGGTAAAGTGGAGAACTGACAATAGGTATGGCGCTCCACACCAACAAATAGAATCTCCCTGGTCTAGCGTTAGCGAAAAGGGGATAGACTCCCTCGCTGCCAGGCTGATATCGACTATAGGCCGCTAACTTCGATAATCTGTCATTATTTGATATGAGAGAACAATACTTTTTTTTTCTTCATTTAAAAAAAATGTATATTACCTGCTGTCTGTCACATTTTCTTTACAAATTTCGAAACTTTATTAAGGTACTACGAGCTATCCAAAAATGCCAAACTGCCCAGTCAGAACATTGCTGTATGATGTCAGCATATACGTCACCACATTCCACTTAGAACACTCGCAGCAAACAAAAACCAATGAAAGTTGATGCATCAAAATTATTTAATTTCCATTTGTTATTTGAATAATGTTAACTTCACAAAGTAAAAAACTTAAGTTATGCTAGGTACAAAAATGCAATCAATGTCTTAAGGTGTGTAGTGTGTGTGTGTACACTGCTTACTACCGAATTTTTTTTTTTTTTTAGAAAGGTATGTTAGACGGGGGGGGGGTAGTTTTATGACGAGACTCACCCGTAAAATACAATTGGGGCTAACCGATTTTTCGTCAACTGAACCCGGAAAGATTATTTTACTTATTTTTTTACTACTACTACTACTACTCAAAAAAAAAAGACGGTTAGAAAAGTTTAAAAGAAAAGTGGGGGAGTCCTTATGAAGTGTAAATAGTACGAATCATGACGTTTAAAATTTCTGATGGTGACCACCACTTGTGACCCACAAATAAAATAGGTATGATGGTGTAACTGTGATCAGAGGCCGGAGATGTCTGGCCTGGCTGGTGGTCACTCCCAATTACATCTACTCCCACACTCTCTCTTTCTCTTTGTTTTTTTTCTTCTTTTTTTCCCTTCTTCTTTTTCTCCCTCACTTAAAGTTAACTATCAACCGGACACACTAAAACTAAACTTCTCCCTTTACTTACCATCACTACTACTACTACTACGATAATAATTATCATCATCATCATCATCATTACTATTATTTTTATTTTTATTAGTCACAACTCACAGTTGTTGGTTGGTAACCATACCACTAATACAAACACTTCGAATAGTAGCAGTGCATGTAAAGTTGGCTAGAATCGCTACTGCCACTCGATATATACACCCAACAGACTTTGTTTACAAGGTTGCTACACAAGTAAGTAAAATTCTGATAAATCTTTAGCTTCTATCGCTCGATTTTAAGAGCCGGAGCTTACTTAGTCTTAAACAGAAAGAAAAAAGAAAGAAAAAAGAACCATTGAATTTATATAAACTTTTTTTTATGTGGTAGGGGGTCACTTCCAGGTCATGTTTACTGACCCTTTTACCTTAGTGTGGCCCCAGTCAGTTTCTTCTTTGGAATTCCTAATATCGATTGTTTTGTTGTTTTTGTTTTTTCCTTGCGGTTCTATCTCCCACCCTGTTATTAAAGTTATTCCCTTTTTAAGTTGAGACTCTTTTTTGTATTGATAGCAAACTGAAATAATAAGGATTTAGTTGTTAAATAAACCAATATTCAATATATATAAATAAATTTCGGCATTCTTGTTTTCCATCTTGTTTAAATGTTCATAGTCCTCTTCATTTTTTTATCACTTCCGCATTACTGTTGAAATATACACAACTAATTAATTTACATTTCCAATTAATATTTTTAGGAAGCTTCATATTCGTGAAGAAAAAAGGCTGATTTTAGCTCCTTTGTAAACCTGTCTTCAATAGGATCCCATAAAAAAAATATTGTGTTTAAAAGTGAAGTGTTTTCTACAGCTGGTCTGTTTTATATTTCCGTCAGAAATTATTTGATCATTTTGAAAAATAAAATATCTCGTTAAGTTATTTATCATAATTAACACTAAACTTGTGATTTTAAAACAATCAATATTTACAAACAGAAAAAAAAGAATATTTATTTTTATTTTATTTATCTTTTTTTTTTCTTTCTATCACTAAGCTTTCCACTTTCGTAAATCAAACCTTATATATATATATATATATATATATATATATATATATATATACGTACACACGGATTTTCTTTCTTGCCATGTGTACCAACCAAGACTCTCCGAGACAAATCCGTGTACTTTTGTTTGTGCGTGCGTGCGTTAAAGGGACAGTCATGAATGGTGTTACTTGAAATAAATGTTTCATTATCGCTGTGATTGTTGTACATATGTTGCTTCTTTCTTCTTCTTCTTTTTTTTATCTTAAAGCGAAGATTTAAATGTAATATTGTGATGATATGATCAAAGCAGTTTGTTTTGTTCAATTTTTGTCTTTTATGCTTGTCAGTAGCACGTGTCAACGACAAATGTCATATATGTGCAACAACTTTTCACTGACTTTTTCGGTTGTTTTTTTGTTCCTTGTTTTAAGTTGGATTATTCCTACTTTCATTTCCTCTAACTAAAAAAAAAAAAAAATGTAAACATGATCGATATCTTTATTTTATTATGGGATAACTTTCAATAATAAAATAAGGATATCAATCAGGTTTATATATATATATATATTTAATTGGAGGAAATGAAACTAGAATATAAATCCCTGTATTTTATCATTACTGATTTGACAAACTTTTATAAACCACGGTTATATAATCAAACAAACAAATGATAACTGCAAAGAAACATGAACAACACTTTTTGATAATTTTGTTTAATAAATTTTAAAATGTATCCCCAAAATTGTATTTATTACAATGCATTCTTGAAAATGCACTCCTACCAATAAACCTCGTGTCCTTAAAAAAAAAAAAAAAAAAAAAAAAAAAAGTTGCTCTCTTAAAATTAAAAAGCACATTACTTTGAAAAGTTTTTTTTTATTAAATCCAATTAAGTTTATATGTTGGTTACATCGAGTGTAAATTTTAATCTTATGATTGAAATTAAACAGGTTTATTTTATATAACAGAAATTCTCATTTATGTTTTGTATAAAAACAAGTGTAACCCAGTAAAAATGGCACATCCTAGCAATTTTTTTAGGGCAATGCACTTATAAAATGTTTTAACTGAGCGAATAAAGTAATTTCCATTTATTATTCAATGATAGGGTCTGCATCCGTGCTGGACGTCATTCTTTAATCATTCAATGTCTCAACATAACAGTGATAACTGATAAATTAAATCCCTCACTCCTTCCTAAATAGAAGCATCAAATCATTATGGACTCCTATTACAACATCGACGGCAACCCAACAGGTCCACGAGTAATCTAGTGAAAAGTCAATAATTTGTAAAACTAAGTTTTTGGTGTGTGTGTGTGGGGAGGGGGGGTTCTGGGTTTGTTTGTTTTTTCTGCTGATTTTTTCGTTTTAATGCATTTCGTACTAAACTTTTTTTATTTGTCAAAATGTCCTTTGGGAATTTTGTTTTTGCCCATTGTTTGATTGTATAATTGACATGTGAATACTCGTCTAAAAAGAAAGCTTTACTCTCAACCCTAACTCATTTTCATCCACAAAACACACATACACACAACTCTCTCTCTCTCTCTCTCTCTCTCTCTCTCTCTGTCTGTCCGTCCCTCTGTAAGCTTGTCCGGGTATGATGCATGTGTCGTTTCCTGGATACACAGAAAAAATAGTTTTCTAGCTTCATAATCAGACTTTGTTCTCCTGATGCTTTTTTTTTTTTTTTCATTTTTTCTTTTCATTTTACTTTTTTTTCTTTTTTTTTTGCTTGTTTTTTTTTATACGGCTCGATTAAGGTGCGGCATTTGTCATTTGTTGTATTAGTGTTTCTTGGGTGAAATAGGAGACGACGTAAAAAAAAGAAGGGATAACCTCACTGTAGTTGTGTGCCACATGCGATGTTTGCTGTGTGTGTGCGTGTGCCCCACGTACTGTAGGAAAGGATTAATTTTATGAATCATCAATGCTTACAGGTAGCCGACTTGGGATGCTTTGTGATTTTGTCTGACGAAATTGAATTTTTTTTTTTTTTTTTTTTTTTTTTTTTTTTTACGTTTAAAACTGAAACACCTAGACGAGCAACATGTTGACCTGACCTGAAATCTTCAGGTAATTCCAAAATTCCAAAATATTAAACCAACATTTGCTGAGAAGTTACAATAACAATATAAACTGCAATTATTTCTTAAAATTCCATTGGGAATTAATGTTTTGTTTTATCTGTGATTATTATAAATAAAATTATTTTCACCTTAGATCTTGTGTGTGCATTTTGTCTTGTTTATTTTCATCTTTAACTAATGATTTTAATATATATTTTATTAACTAAACTAACTAAATTAACTATAAGATGAAATTGTAGGGCCGGTTTAACTCAGTTGGTAAAGCATCGATTAGGAACCACAAGGTTAAATCCAATTAACGGCGGCCATACTCCCAACAACACCTGTCTCCTTGATTTAAAGGGGCAGGGTTGGGTTTATTGCCCAGTACCTGAGGCGCCTCCCTTGAAGGCGAATGCTGAGTGGATCCACGCATTTTTTGTGCCTGTCATCCCATGAGTTTCGGTTCGTGGGTGGTCCCCCATTAAATGGACCTATAACTAGCAAATAACTATAACTAGCAAAATAAAAAACACCCTCCGGGCGATGTAAAAATACATTTTTGAAAGATATTGCTTGAGGAGGTGGAAGTTAAAAATTAAATGTCAGAGTTTGAACCATAAATCATGAAATCATCAAATGTATTAAAGGAGTAAAAAAAATAAAACAATTTGAAATCGAAACTAAGTTCTATTAACTTTGAATATCTATTAAAATAAAACAAACTATATATAAATATATGACACTGGGGATGTATCTATTAAAACTTGTTTTAAAAAACAATGAGGACTGCCTAATGTTGCATGTTCAAATTTTGAGTGTATTTATTCTATGTTATGACGATTTCAGGTATAGTGACGTAGTTTTTGTTACAGACAAAAACTGGAAGCGAATCTCCATTATTAATAGATTTTACTTAGACTATATTTTTTTAGTATCTGTTTTAAGTTAAATGAGAAGAATAAGAATTTGTCACATTATGTTGTCATAAAGTTTGTCATTGGAAAATATTGGAATGTCACAGAAAAAATAAGAAAAGTTTTCTATTATTACGAATTAAAGAAGAGTAACAATATTTTTATTTTATTTATTTATTTATTTTTTTTTTTTTGTCTCAGTATTTTAAAGATTTCTTTTTTGAATTGATTTATTAGAGCATTCGGCTAGGAATCACAAGCTTCCTGGTTTGATACCGGCCCTTGCAAACTCAGCGTATGAGTAGCACAGGGGTCTGTGCGGTAAAGTGAGGAGCTGATGTTAGGTGTGGCGCCCCACCTCAAACACTAAAAAAAAACAATCTCCTTGGTTTAGCGCTAGTGAGAAAAGGGGATATACTCCCTCGCTGTCTGGCTGATACCGACATTAGGCCACCTTACTTTATATATCTTGTAATTTAAATTTTTTTTAATCACAGAATTAAAATGATATTGTTGAGATATATGAATTAGTATATTCAGGATCACTGAAAATACCTCTGAAGATTTATAAATTTTGATTTTTACTGTTTACAAAACTGTTAGCAAATAGTTTCGAATTGTGCATAAAAAATATTTTCTTTTTTCAGTTCTCTCTCTCACACACATAATATTTATGCCTCTTTCTCTAAATTTTTTAGATGAGGCTTGATAATTTGTATTTTTGGGCTATTGTCCTCATCTTTGTTATCCACACAATGTCGAACCTAACCCTTTATTCAATCCACAGGAGTAGACGGTTCTCATTCCATTAACCATGACTGGGTACAAGTGTTAAGCTGTGTGAATGAGAACAGTCTACCCCATGGATTGAATAAAGGGTTAGATTTGAAATTCCGTGAAGGCTCCCGATTACTACAGGAAGGTTCCCAAGTTCAAGAAGGTTCCCAGAGTCGGACAAGAAATACCTGAAGAAGGCCGTAGCGCACATCAACCAAAACGTCATGCAGATAATTATGAATAATAATAATACAAATAATGCCTCTTTGTTTCCTACACAATATTTATGCCTGTGTTTCTTTAATTCCTTGTCTGTCAGTCTCTCTCTCTCTCTCTCTCTCTCTCTCTCTCTCTCTCTCTCTCTCTCTCTCTCTCGATGTAACTACATACATTCCAAGAATTATAAATATTTCATAGAAATTAATTTTTATTCTCCTTGTACTTTTAAACAGATCTAAGTTCCAACTAACATACTTCCCATCATTCTGAACATGTCTCAGACCAAGTAACCAATAAGCACCCCAAATCATCAACTTAATGAAAGGTTCATATTTGGTCCACGACTCAATATTCTGGACGTTTTTAATCTTTTTTAGAAAAAAACAAAACATCTTTGATTTTATGCCGCATTGAAATTTATTTCTTTGTAAAAGGGCCAATCATTGAGTGCTACAATGAAATACTTGATGAAATAAGAAATATCAAGATTACAAATGCATTAACTGAATATATATCTTATTCTTTAGCAAAAGTTTGAAGCAAATTAATTATGAATATCATCCAATAGATAATTAAAACCCTTAACTCTTTTTATAAAGAAATAAACTTATTTCATATTACAATTTTCATCTACATTGTGGTGTAATTGTTAGTATGCTAGTCTTGCAAGATCTGTAACAACTGAATAGCAAGTTTGATCCTCACTGAATGCTCCATACCTGTGTCACATCCTACCCAGAGTTGGGTAAAAAGAGCCTCCTATCATGGTGTAATGGTTAGCAAGCTAGTTTCACAAGATCCATTACAACTGAATAGTGAGTTCAATCCCCACTGAATGCCCCATATTGCGACCTTATGTCACATCCTACCTGTGGTGAATAGATTGGGTAAGTCGGACATCCCATCATGGTGTAATGGTTAGCAAGCTAGTCTTGCAGATCCATTACAACTGAATAGTGAGTTTGATCCTTGTTGAATGCTCCATACTTGCAACTATGTGTCACATCCTACCTATGGCAAATGGGTTGGGTTATAAGGGTGTCCCATTGTGGTGTAATGTTTAGCAAGCTAGTCTCAGAGATCTATTACAACTGAATAGCGAGTTTGGTCTACACTGAATGCCTCATATTGCGACCCTGTGTCACATCCTACCTATGGCGAATGGGTTCGGTAAGAAGGGTGTCACATCATGGTGTAATGGTTAGCAAGCTAGTCTTGCAGATCCATTACAACTGAATAGGGTGTATGATCCTTGTTGAATGCCCCATACATGCAACTTTGTGTCACATCCTGGCCATGGCAAATGGCTTGGGTAAATACCTACCTTAGACGATTTTCATTTTAAAACTTTCTTTTGCTCTTTTACTTATGATTCAATTATTGCTCTGTGTGTCTAGTAAGTAAATGGGTAATTTATGAGGAAGTGCATCCCGGTCTCCTGCCTCAGAAATTGCTACCTGGTGACTATTAGAATAACGTCCCCAGCTATGTTGTCTCGGCGGTTTTACTTGAAAGAAAACAACCAACTTAGGGCGTTAAATGTATTTTAGAGGGGGTGGGCTTCTCTTAATGAACAAATGGAGATGGGTGGATAGATATATATAAACAAGATAAAAAATGAACAAATTGAGGTAGATAGATAGATATCCATCTTCATATCTAAACAAGAATTACGACAAATTTCTATAAACAAGAATTACGACAAATTTCTATAAATAAATTTCTAAACAAATTACGATAAATAAATAAGAATTACGACAAAAAATACATTTAACGCCCTAAGTTGGTTGTTTTCTTTCAAGTAACACCACTGAGACGACATAGCTGGGGATGTTATTTTAATAGTCACCGGGTAGCAATTTCTGAGGCAGGAGACCGGGACGCACTTCCTCATAAATTACCAGTAAATGTGTATTTTTTTTTTTTTTTTACATGTATGTTAATATGTCCTGTATTCATTAATTTTATTTACTTTCGTTTTGTAAATGTTATCTTGAAACTTTCAAAATTGGCTACATTTTCTTATCAGCTACTGGGTGAATGCAATGTGCATGTAATTATGAACTAGAACGTACAAGAAGGTGACTTTTTTCTTTCTGTTTTTTTTTTGTTTAAATGTACTGTGATTAAAGTGATAGGGAGTGTGTAGACTGGTCAAACAGATGAATATTGGCCAATGAAACGCATCTCTTGATCATCTTGCCACTCCCATCTGTTCATTACTGTTTGCCTGTCAGTCCATTTGCCTAATCCACTTTTGATCCATTACTGGGCATATATAGTCACTCTGTGTGTGTGTGTTGCACTGTTTCAATGTTGACACATCTGATAGCCCTGAATCTGACCGACAGACAGCTAGAAATGTGTGTGAAAAGACATCTTAATGTCACTACTGCATAATCCTGATGAAATAAAGAAGAAAAGAAAACACTTGCACCCACATTCAATTGAATTGGATGCAATGCTGAGTAATTGACGATAAACAAAGGCTACTCAAACAAGTTGTCTCTGACACTTTCTTTTTATTTCTTTTTCTCTAAGGGATCATGTCAGCTCTCTTGTTAGCTCTGATTTTCTTTCTTAATTTAGCGAGTGAAAAAGAAATTGTAGCCAATAACTTTTACTGATTTAGCTATTGAAAATGTCAGTATTGCCCTGACAGAAATTAGGATGAAGGTTATTTCTGTATTTATACTCCTTTGACTGATTGAGTCTGTCTAGATCAACTTTGCTTCTTTTTTCTTTTTTCTTTTTTCCTTCCTTGATTAACTCTTTCCACTCCTGAGTATTTTTATTTTGGATAATTTTGTCACTTCAAAGAAAAAGGATTTTCAGAATTATTTTTTTTTTTTTTTCAATTACGTAACTTGATATTTTATTTCATATTGTAATTCTTCTATCAACAGACAGTCATACTTTGACTTATAGGTACCCCAACTTGAAAATTTTCTGAATTACGAGCTGTCACTTGGTTGCTTTTTTTTTTGCTTTGTGTTAAGAGCTAAAATTTGAGATACGAGAGAGTTTCAGCTTATGGTGTAGAATAAACCTCATACTCACCTCCATGGGAAGGCTGTTACTAGCATCCAGTAACCAGACAAAAAGAAGAGAGAACGTAACCGAATATGCTCTGCACTAAATGCTTGAATACAGTCAAATGTTCAGTTTATATAGATGAAAGTGTCCACAGTAAAACCCACAGCCAATCAGGATCCAGGAAGTTAGCATTTTTAGAAAATTTTCTGAATTACGAGCTGTTACTTGGTTGATTTTTTTTGTTGCTTTGTGTTAAGAGCTAAAATTTGAGATACGAGAGAGTTTCAGCTTATGGTGTAGAATAAACCTCATACTCACCTCCATGGGAAGGCTGTTACTAGCATCCAGTAACCAGACAAAAAGAAGAGAGAACATAACCAAATATGCTCTGCACTAAATGCTTGAATACAGTCAAATGTTCAGTTTATATAGATGAAAGTGTCCACTTCAAAACCAACAGACAATCAGGATCCAGGAAGTGAGCATAAACCAAATACACAAGTGGAATAGTTCAATCTACTATTTAAACAACTTACCAAGTCTGGATCCTCACAACATATTCAGCTTGCAACATAGCTGGATGATAATCATTCCATGAATCTCGACATATGGTAATAGGTTCATTAAAACCATTTAAGTTTCCAAATATATTGCGGCAAAGAAAAATATTATCAATAAAAAAAGTAAACATTAAAACATATTAAAGTACATAATTCATTACATTCTATTTTATTATGTTTTTATACAATACAGTACTATTTTTTTTATTTAAAAAGAAAGAAAAAGATGTGTGTTTTTGGGGTGGGGCCTGAAATGGATTAATGGTATTTTAGTTTATTTCAATGAGGAAAATTGATTTGATATACATGGAAACTGAGTTATGAGCGGAACATATTAAACTCTTAATTAGCTGCAAACAAATGACTATTAGTGAATAGAAATAATTACTTAAAACAATATAATTATTAATATTAGATAGGAATACTTGAAACCATATTATTAGTATTAGATGGGAATACTTGAAACCATATAACTGAGTGCAAATTATTTGTATTAGATAAGAATACTTGATATCACATAACTGTGGGCCAAAAAAAAACTCTTAAGAAACAGCTTCACAAAAAATGTAAATAAAAATGTGCAATAAATGCAATTCCCTAACCTCTACATGTAAAATGATCCTGATGGGTTGTCATGCCATTAAAATCAGTCAGAATGAATATATGGAATGACATGTAATTTTTCATGGCTTAAGGTCATTATCTTTCTAGTTAGGCTGAGAACTTTTCAGCTCTCATCTTGTATTTTTATATTTTATTCCAGTTGTGCTTGTGGTTATTATAGTTATTGGCATTAAAAATGGAATTCAAATTCCAGCCAAGGCTGTTTGCATTCACTTTGTACTAATGCCCTTAGGAAAAAAGCATGAATCTCTTGTCTCTTGTCAAGGGTCAAATAGTAGAGCCAACTAAGCTCTTTTTATGATGATTGTATTAGTGTTAGTATAGCATTTAATTATAAGACTAACAGCAACAAATAAAGGAATTAAAACTTAGTTCAATTCTAACAATTTATTAAAGAACAAAACAATGACTAACAATATAAAGTTCTTCCTGTGTATAGAGTCAAGTTTGAGAGACTTACTGGTGTGATGGAGAGGATATCTGGTATCTTCTGATTTAGTTGTTTCTTGGGGAGAATTTCTGGTCGGCGTGCAGCCGGGAACTGGTCCTGAATCTATCTTGTGATTTTGGTATTTTGTGCCAAAACTTCAGGGCTCATCACATGATTGGTATATCCAATCACAGAAAGACTCTCCCTCACTTAACCTCACACACAGGAATAAATATATTTTACAGACCCAACAATTGTAATAAGACTGTTTTTGTGGTTAGTTTACAGTGGTGTCTTGATAAGTATATGTACAAATAAGCTAAATTGGAAGTTTCCTCGGAGGTTCATAAAAATATAACACCATTCAACCTAAAGATAAGCAAAAATATACTAATAAAATGTTGTAGATATACAAGATCATGAACATAAATTAAAAAAAAAATATCCTGCCCTGTTGGCGAGGCTTAGAATATTCTGACTGCTTCCCATGCATAGGCTTAAGACCCCCCCCCCCATACAAGAGGTGACATGGGTGTGATACTAAACTGCATCTGATTGTGAGGCTCCAGTTCTGGAGATCTAGAAAGTGTAGAATACCGTTTCATTGCCATTACTCCCAGGTCTACTTTGATCCAGGGTGGTAGTACTTGTTAGGGTCCCACCTATAGGTCAAATAGATCTGTTTAGAGATTATTCATATTTGATAGAACCATATGCAAAAAAAAAAATCTTTTAAAAGACTACACACAAAATGTAAATATGAATGTATGATGAACATGAGTCCCTAACCTCCCAGCATAAAATAAATCTGATTGATGTAAGGTTTTGCTGGTCGGCCTACACTGGTGTATGCATGTTTAATTGTCCACAGGAGAACGTCACTTAAGACATGTCTAGCATGTTTTGTTCATCTGACTGTGATGGTTTGTGTGATAGGTGGTAAGTGGCCAAACAGCTGGTTTTTTGTGGGGTACTCCTTCCAAGATTTGTTCAAGACAGCACACAGCATCCTTGTGTAGTTTCCATTAGTTTTTTTCTCTAAGCGTTTCATTAAAGTCCAAGTGGTGCAGCCATACAATAACACTGAGACAGCTACAGCTAAGAGGAATTTTCGAAGAGATCAGATTTCCATATGATCAATAATCTATATATTTTATTTTTATTTTTATGGTTTTATGAAAAGTATAATTTGAATTATTAAATTAAATAAAATTAATAAAATCAAATAAATTTAAATATTTCAGTATTTTTTAAAAAGAAAATGACTTATTTTACAACAGTGGATAAAATATTTTTTTAATTTTGAATAAATATAGAAAGAGAAGTTGAAAGATTTTTTAAGGGAAACAATGTTACTTCCATTCTTCTCGTTCTTCCAAAAAGAATAGAATAATTTTGGATAGGAGACAAACAAGTTCCTTTTATCCTTTTTGGTTGAACTAAAAATGTAAGTGTAATTAGTAAGTTGATGTGGGCTACAGGTTTGAATTTAACACATTAAAAAGTTTTAATATAATAACAAGAAAAATGGTGAGAAGTTTCATGTATCAACTCATTGATAACCTATAATATTACAAAAAAAGAAATTAATTCCTTTGGAGCAATTTTCTTTCTTCTTTTTTTTTTCTTTTTATTTATCATACTTAAAGAAAATATTCTTTAAACACCATAATTACTTTCAAATACGTTTTCCACCACTAGCTATTGTATTAGTCGAGTCTAGCTAATTACACTCAATTTGCTGAAACTTGTTTGAGAAAGCAAAACCTAATTTTATTTTTATCTTATTGCAAAATGATTTACTTAATCCATCCTATTGTATTGAAGATTCTTAAGTGTCATTTTAAAACAAGGACAATTGTCTAATTTAAAGATGAACTCATTTAGACATTTCATTTATTTTTAAATGAAGTTCTATCAATCATTAATTACGTTGTCGGGGTGGCCTAATGTCGGTATCAGCCAGACAGCGAGTGAGTCTATTCCCTTTTCACTAGCGCTAGACCAAGGAGATTATTTTAGTATCTGAGATGGAGCGCCACTTCTACCACCAGCTCACTTTACCCTGTGCTACTCATATGCTGAGTTGGTGAGGGGCAGTATCCAACTAGGAGCCTTGTGGTTTCTAGCCGAACGCTCTACCGACTGAGCTAAAACTTTAGCTGTTTTTATAACAATTTTAAGGTTATTGTTTTTATGAAAGCAAGAAACAATGTGTATCAGAAACAACAATGAATTTTTTAAAAATAGAGGAGTCAGAGGTGCCAAAAATAGAGGAGTCAGAATCAAAGGTTTTGTATTCCCGACTTCACAGCCCTTGTTGTATATATTTACCCTCCTCCCGCACGAACAGGATGTGACACAAGGTCAATTTCTTAAGTGAAGTTTAACAGGTTTGAATTCAAAGTTTTCCTTCTCCTAGACTGGTTGCCTAACCAAGGTTGAGCACTGTCTGCCCTACTATTTACTCATAGCCGGAGGGAGAATAATTGGATTCATATCTTTCCCAAGGAAATTGGCACTATGTGAAATGCAAATAGCCTGGTCTAGGATTTGAACTCGTCTCGTTGTGTCCATTTCATACGATTCTTATCATTACACCACCACATGGCTTTGGATGGTTATATTTCGTAAGGAGTGAAGGATTCTAATTAACCTTACATAGTTAACAGTTGTCCATGATGATATTGACGGTTATATTTCAGAAGGAGTGAAGGATTCTAATTAGCCTTACACAGTTAACAGTTGTCCATGATGATATTGATGCTTATATTTCAGAAGGAGTGAAGGATTCTAATTATCCTTACATAGTTAATGTGGTCCATGATGATTTTGATGCTTATATTTTGAAAGGAATAAAAGATTCTAATTAGCGTTTCATAATTATCTGTTATATTGAGAATTTGATTGATTGACTGATTTTAATGGCACATTAACCAGTTTAGGGTTATTTTATCCCTAGAGGTTAAGGAATCACATTCATTGTATGTTTATATTTACATTTTATGTCTAGTTGTTTCTTAAGGTTTGTTTTTGCACTCTGTCCTATTGAATATGAATAATTTGATGTCAAGCATAAAGGTCTAGGGGGAAATAGTTGCACCTACGAGTTAAGATACGAGTCAAAATTCATAATAATGATGATTGACAAATCTTAAACTAAAGATAAAAAAATTAAAAAAAACAATTTAATGACAAAAGAAAAATATTCCCCAAACTTCAAACTTGTGATTAGTAAGTAAAATTGGCGGGGCGGTCTAATTTCGGTATCAGCCAGACAGTGAGGGAGTCTATCCCCTTTTCATTAGCGCTAGACCAAGGAGATTATTTTATCATCAGAGGTGGAGTGCTACACCTATCAGCTCCTCACTTTACTGCACAGATTTCTGTGCTACTCATATGCTAAGTTGGCAAGGGCCGGTATTGAACCCAGAACCTTGTGGTTCCTAGTCGGACGCTCTACCAACTGAGCTAAACCGCCCTATTTTGAATATAAATAATTTGATGTCGAGCATAAAGGTCTGGGAGAAAAGTTGCGCCTACATTTTTGTCTTAAAGATGTAAGATAAAAGGATATGAAAACACACAATGCTGTTAAAGTGAAAATATTTTATATCATATTCATAGCTGATATTGAACAATATTTCGATTTATAAAAATCATCTTCAGATCTTTAAAGATGTAAGAAGATACTTGTCAAAATTAATAATATTGATGATTGAAAAATCTACAACTAAAAATTTTTAAAAATAGAAATAATTTAATCACAAAAAAATATTTGCCTCCAAACTTCAAACTTGTAATAAACCACAGCCTACTTATTATTATAATAAGTAGGCCGGGGATAAACATATAATAATACGGTAGAAATAAGATATGAATTTGAACTTTTAGTTTTTAAGGGACAAAAGATATTCAATTGGTGTTTTAACATAACATGTCTTTGACATCTCTGTCATCTGAAATACACACTGTTACCACATACATGTATACACTTGCAAATGGCGTCTCTAAGAATTATTTTGAGTATTTCTTTGGTCTCGGTGTTTGAGAATCCATTCAAAGACTGATGTCTGCATTCTAAATCTGTTTGTTTGCCTGTCTCTGTTCCTGTGCAAGATGGAAAAACCTGGCTTTGTCACACTTTCATCCTTTTTTTTTTTTTTTTTTTTTTTTTTTTTTTTTTTTTACGATTCCTTTTTTTCTTTCCTCTTTCCTGAAAGACTGCCATTGTAAATAACTGATGGTTTTCTTTATAAAATTAGATATTACTTTTGTCTGGCCTCTCTTTCAGATCTCTTCAGATTCCTGTGAAATGCTCTTATCAAATTACTGCCCATCTCATTAGAATGGGGCAGCATTATTGGCTACCATCTATATCAAAAGCAATTCTCCTTGAATGATCTGCCAATAAAAAATTTAAAAAACAAAACAAAACAAAACCAATGTCAATGAGGATTAAGTTTATCTCACATTCTACCTGGCAGACATTGCCAATGTTTGTCTATCCACCACTTCTTGGTACTACAAGTTGGGTGGAGGATGTGTTCCTTAAAAAAAATGTTAATCAATCATCAAATATATCTTCCTTTTTAATGAGACTAGTCAGGAGATTAAGTTTGGACAATAGAAAAACAACACAATCTGGAGATGAGGGAGGAAGGATGGAAAGCTGAGTGTATTTGTAGATTATTGGTATTCATGAGTTTATTCATAGTAATAGCTTCAACTTCATTCTTTTTTTCTTTTCAATGAACTTATTATCTAGTAGGAACAGTATTACTAATTTAATCCACTACAATGCTGAGACTTTAAGTATTCACACACACACACACACATACAGGTAAATACCAATCAACTTACTTATACTTTTTTTCTTTTCAATTAACTTATTCTCTAGTGTGTACAGTATTAATAATAATAATAATAATATCTTTTTCTACTAGTATATTAGTTCTGAGACCTATCAGCTGTTACTTATATTCCAAACATTCATCTTAATTCCGCAAATATTTATAATCTAGTCCAGAGCATTCCTATAAGGATATATAAAAAGATGGCTAAAATTGACCTTTGCATCTAAAGTTACCTGTTATTTCCTTAAATCAAAGACTTCTAAATATGATTAAAATTACATTTAAACAAAGGCTATCATTTGGGGGGATTAGGAAAACGAATGAGATTTCCGGTCGGGTGGAATGAAGTGGTATAGGACTTAAAGAGTGAAAGGAGTTCAGAGATGGAGCATTCACTACTGATGATGGTAGTTCATTCCATGTATTCACCATCCTGTTACTAAAATTACTAGTTTAATCCACTACAATGCCAAGAGTTTAAGTATTCACACACACACACACACACACACACACACACAAAGGTAAATACCAATCAATTGACTCAAAGATAATCCCAGACGTTTTTGTTTTCTTCCTTCTATTCTACAATAAAATAATTATAATATCTTAACACAGGAGATTTTCAGTTAGCCTAGCATTTGAGGAACAAACACTTAAATATAATAGGACATCTTTAAGAATTATTAATGGGTCGGTTTAGCTCAGTCGGTAGAATGTCCACCTAGGAACCACAAGGTTCCTGGGTCAATACCAGCCCTCACCAACTCAGCATATGAGTAGCATAGGGATCTGAGTGATAAAGTTGAGGATCTGATGGTATGTGTGGTGGTCCACCTCAGATGCTAAAATAATCTCCTTGGTCTAGTGCTAGTGAAAATGGATAGACTCCCTCACTGTCTAGCTGATACTGACATGAACCTGTGAACCTGCTGTGTTCCTGGTGTAACATATGTCCATAATGATATTAATGCTTCTATTCAGGAAGGAGTGAAATATCTTAATTAGCATATCATAGTTATCTCCATTATATTGAGAATTTGGATAATAAAAAAAAGTGATGTTCAGCATGTGAATTTTATTGAACTTTGGTCTTTACTGATCTCCATCAATTTTCCTTTTTAAAAGGACATTCTCCCAAGCATTGTACATACATACATACAGACAGACAGACAGACAGACTCTTTCTTTGGTTATTTCCTATAACTCCAAAATAAACAAAGGGGGACCACTCTTGACTGATAAATTTATTTATAAATAATTTATCAGTCAAGAGTGGTTCCTCTTTGTTTATGTTGGAGTTATAGGAAATAACCCTTTCTTTTTTATATATATTAGCAAGAATATGTGCCCTCCAGGCATAAGTATTTAATTTAAATTTTAATGTAATGAAATATATTAAATTAGAAAGACTAACAGAATTAAATAAGAATGCATATAAAAATATTACACTTGATCAAATTTTAATTGCTTTCTATATAAAATCATTCATAGAATTGACTTTAATATGTTGGAGAATAAAACAGTAATATTAGAGATCAATAACACCAAGTAATCATTTATTAAACCCAGTTTTGTTAAAACCAGTCTGCAAATTAACCACACCATGTATTATGTAAACCTTTATTTCTTAATGATATGTAAGATACATTAAAGGATTTTAAACGCACTAATAACCCAGCCTCTGGGGAGGGGTCTGCTGGGTTCGCCACTGGACTATTAGTGATAATTAACAGTGTTGATCCCAGGGAGCTATCCCCCAGGCAAAACCTGCCCCCTTGATTCAAAGGGGCAGGGCTGGGTTTATTGCCCAGTGCCTAAGGCGCCCCCTTGAGGCATTTTTGCACCTACCACCCATAAGTCTCGGCTAGCACTGTCCATATTAACAATATTGATATTTAGTAATATTTAGATTGTATCTCTGTGGCCCTTCAATTTAAATGTCAAGCTGAAAGTAAACAGTGACGTAGTTTCGGTTACAGATAGAAAGAGACCAAATCTCCATTATAATAAGATATATAGCACTGTCCATATTAACAATATTGATATTTAGTAATATTTAGATTGTATCTCTGTGGCCCTTCAATTTAAATGTCAAGTTGAAAGTAAACAGTGACATAGTTTCGGTTACAGACAGACAGCAAATCTCCATTACAATAAGATATATAGCACTGTCCATATTAACAATATTGATATTTAGTAATATTTAGATTGTATCTCTGTGGCCCTTCAATCTGAATTTCAAGCTGGAAGTTTAATTTTCTGATTATCAGAAATAGATGAAAACATTTTTGTTATTAACTCTATGCAATGTCGACGTTACAACTTTGTTTAAAAAGATTTATTACATTTTGTGTAAATCATGAATTTCTATTATCTCTTGAAGATATCATGATTCTTTTTACACTAAAACTACATTTACTTGAATTCTGCTATCTTGTTTGTTAATTGAATATTGATCCATCCCACTTGCATTTATATTCATGTATTTAATACAATCTCACATACTGAACCATGTTATCTCTTCTCATAGGTATCTTTTATACCCTTGTTGCTCTGTGTGTGTGCATGTCTTTATGATCTCAATTTAATGTTCTTTAGTTAGCATTATTTCTATTGATACAGCAAGTAAATAAGAGGTAGTGAAAGATAGTTATCCAACAGCTGCTATTTCTAATAGATTTTTATATTGGAGTTAAAACTACATTTTAGTTGTATCTTCACTAGAAATCTTTTTTTTTCTTTCTTCTTTTTTTTTTTTTTTTTTCTTTATTACAAATGGCAATGACTTGTCGGAAATGAAAGTTTGGCATGTAGAGTCATGCACATGATTTTATAAACAGTAAGATAGATACGTCTATAGTCACCACTGTGTCTGCAGGGTGTACAATAGGGTAGGTTGATTTTTAACTTTAAAAAAAAATATCAAATTCTCTCAATCAGCAAAAGTTGTGTATTGGTATAATAAATACTTATACCAAAAACTAGATCTCTTATTCGCACAATTGTTTGAGGAAATAGCATCAAAGATCATCTACTAAAATGCACCAAAAAGTTTTTGTTTTCCAAAATTTGGTTAGAAAATTTAGCAATTTCAATATTTAAAACAGAAAAGATTGTAATTTTAAATGAAGCGAATAATATATATATATATATAGAATAATATATATATATATATATAATATATATGTGTGTGTGTGTGTGTGTGTGGTAAAATATGGAAATAAATCTGATGTATGTAGAAATATAAATAATAAAGAACATTATATCAGTTTTTAAGAAAAAAAGAAAACTGTTAATTGAAAAAAATAATATTTTCTCTGAAACTTTCTCATCTTTCGTTTTCATTTTGGAAAGAATTCTAATAATTCTAATGTCCTGATGAACGTTTTATAACGTTGACTTCACCAGCTATAAATAATTCTTTTAAAATACTTTGTTTTGTTCTTATTTATATTTCTACACACACACACACATTATATATATATATATATATATATATATGTATATATAATGTGTATGTATATATTCACTGGTCTTACAAAAGAAAAAGAAAAAAGAAAATATTTTCTCTATTCTAGTTTGCTTTCTCAGTCTTTATGTAATAGGCTATCTGATGAGACTAGGCTCATATTGAGTTCTGGTCGAAATAAATTTATAATAGCCTAATGACAGTTTGTTAAGTTTTTCTTTCTTGTTGAAAGTGTGTGTGTGTGTGTATATGTATATATATATATATATATATATATATATATATATGTGTGTGTGTGTGTGTGTGTGTGTGTGTGTGTAATAAAAGTACTTTGGCATAAGATGTACGGTTTTGTTTTTGTTTTTTCTTTTTCTAATTTAAGTCTTTCATCTTTTTTGAGTAATTTTTAATGATGAATATTACTAATATTCTCTACATGTTTCTAATTAAAACTGAGGGCAAAGGATAACAAAGGCCAAACCTTATTAAACTTTGAGAGAGAGAAGGAAGGACGGGTGTGGGAGTTCTTGACATGCCAGGCCCTACCCTCCCAGCTACTCACACTAGCAGCCATTTGTTTTACTTTCAGTTGCTATTTGCATAGATTCAGTCCTCTACACAGGAAGCTCTCCTCAATAATGATTACCTGCACTGACAATGACATAACTGCACCTTTTAACTCTTTGCTTAGAGGAGTAGATCCCTTAAAACAGCCGACTGAACAAACAGTCGGTTCATAAGAAAGCATTCTTTAGGAATTTCCCATTTTAAAAAAAATCCTTGGAGCTTTAAATATATTTATTTTTCTCTATTCTCTAAAAACACGCATCTTTGTTATTTTTTTTTCTCAATTCCTTTTTAGACCCTATCCTTCAGTCAACATTAAGAGCACATTCTTTCAGCATAGGATCATATACATTATAGCACATAAAGCGATTACTGATAGATGCTTTAACTGATAAATTATTTAATATATGTATTTACCCAACCCCTCTGCCCAAGCAGGATGCAACACGAGGTCAATTTCTTAAACGTTTAAGTTTTAATTCCCCTAGACTGGTTACCTAGCCATGGTCAAAGAGTCCAGTCTACCCTGCTATTTACCCATAGCTGGAGGGAGAATTGGATTCATATCTTTCCCAAGGGTATTAGCGATATGTGAAATGCCAATTGCTTTGTCCAGGAATTGAACTCACATTGACGAGTCCATTTCCTACGACTCTAACCATTAGACTACGCACCCCCAAAGCTAATTATTCAATATATGTACTCAACCCTCTGCCCAAGCAGGATGCTACAAAGGTCATTTTTTAAGAGTTTAACAGGTTTTAAATGTTCCTTCTCCTAGGACAGTTGCCATACCAGGGTTAAAGAGCCTAGTCTACCCTACTCTTTCACCCATAACTGGAGGGAGAATTTTTGGATTCATACCTTTTCCAAGAGAATCAGCACTATATGAAACAGTCTTATCTTAGATTTGAACTTGGGTCATTTTTTTTTTGACAATAACTCTTATACCACAAGTGTTTAAATTATTAATATATATCTTTAAAGTCTGATTGCCCTGTCAGAGGGTCTTAGAATATGCTGACTGTATGTTCAGCAGAGAAATAAAACACTTCAAAAAAGATTGTCCATGCCTGGTCTAATATCTTCTATTTGAGATAGTTACTTGAATTCTTTAATGAGAGGCAAAGATTACTTGAAATAGTTATTTACTAGACCCAGCTTAGTTGTAGCACATGCCAAAAGTATGAGGCACTCAATAAGTTTGGTAGCTATTACAAGTATAGGGCATCAAATGAGGACCAAACTGACCTGTGTGACTATTTCACTATCCATTGCATCATTCAAGGTACTTGAAAAAAAAAGAAAGAAAAACTATGTAGAGCTTAAATTTGGTGTAAGGCTAAATATAGGACATCTAGTGAGGATCAAAGTCATTATTCAGATGTCATTGATCTCTGAGACTAGCTTGTTAACCATTACACCACAACAGTGTCTTTATTCACAAATCCAGTAAGAATCAAGCTCACTAGCAATGGTCTAGTTCACTAACGATTACATATTTAGCAACCCCTCCACATAAGCAGGATACGACACAAGGTTAATTTCTTAAGCAGAGTTTAACAAGTTTGAATTCAGAGTTTTCCTTCTCCTAGACTAGTTGTATAACCAAGGTTAAAGAGCCTAGTTTGCCCTACTATTCCCTCATAACTAGAGGGAGAATAGTTGAATGCATACCCTTCTCAAGGTATTAGCACTATGCAAAAAAAAAAAAAAAAAAAACAGCCTCATTCATGATTTGAACTTGTCTCACCGTGTCCATTTCCTACAATGATAACCATTACACCCTGAACCTCCACATAACCATTAAACTACTCAATGTGCTCAAAGATTGTTTGAAATATTCATAGCCCAACTTGAAAAGAAACTTGCTAAGTAGCATTTTCCTCTGTTTTTATTTTTTACATGATTACACTATCTGACCTTCTGTAAATTAAATTTCAGTTGACAGATACTAAGGTTGGCAAAAAGGTTGACTATTGCACTGCTATTAATTTTTGGTAGATGAAATGTTTATAATAATAATAATAATAATAATAATAATATCTTTTTCAGCTAGTATATTAGATCTGAGAGCTGTTAGCTGTTCCTTACAAGGGATATCAGAAAAGTTCCAGGACTGGTGTCATCTCTGTACACTTGCTGCAGCAATCCCAGTACTTCTGGCAGAGTTTTCCCAACTAGACCAGAAACTTCAAGTTTGTTCATTGCTTGACGGCCTGAAACAGAGGATATGTATATAAAAGCATGTGGAAGAAAGTTCAATGGATGTAGAAAGCTGAGATCACAGTTACAAACTCTAGAAGAAATAGTTTGAAGGGGAAAACTAGTAGTGTGTAGTTTGGGTTTAAAATAGATCTTTTGTGACACCAGTCCTGAATTTTTCTGACATACCTTGTATATTCAAAACATTCATCTTATTTCCACAGATTATCCAACCTTGCCTTAAAGGAGTTCAAAGATGGGGCATTCATTACTGATGATGGTAGTTCATTCCATGAATTCACCACCCTGTTACTAAAATAATTTTGCCTTACATTTGTTTTGCAAAATCTTTTGAGAGTTTTAATTTATAACTGCTGGTATTGATTTTTTTAGCAACATTCAATAGATTAAAATTTGTTGAATAAAATCCATGGGTATATTTATAGACTTCAAACATATCTCGTCGATAAACCAAACTTGGTAAGTCAGTCTTCCTAAGCCTTTCTTCATACAAAAAGGTTCTTTAATTCACTCACTTCCTTAGTAGCTCTCCTCAATGAGTTTTATGTCCTTAATTAATCTTGGACTCCAAACTACATTAGCAAATTCCAAATGAGGTCTCACCTATGCAATGAATAAATTTTTCAACATTTCTTTATCCATGTATTCATATGACCTTCGTATTAATCCTAATATCTTGTTTGCTTTATTTACTTGTATTTCTATATGTTTGGAAAATTTCAATTCAGTCCACATTATTTCAGAACATACAGATGTTAGCTGTTTGCATTAAAAGATAATATGTAATGATCCCAGTATCAAGTAAACCTTTAATTGCCACTCTTAGAAAACTTGATGCACTGAAGATGATGATAGATAAATAATCATCTGGGTGAGGTGGGGGGCATAGCTGATGGATATTCACCGTGCCTCCTCACACACAGGTCTGAATACTAAGTTGTTCTTTAAAAAAAAAAAATTCTTCCCTCACATATGGATGAGTGGTGCCAAAAATATCTCATTTCTGTCAGCATTATAAGAATTAAATGTAGTTTTAACTACCATGGCTAAAACTGCTTCTTATAATATGTTACGAGGCTTCATTAAAGTCTCTAACGTGGGTGAACTTATACAAAGAAATCCAACAAAGAAGTACAATACAGACTTTATTGTCTGATCACATGCAACATAAAATACAGATACAAAAACAGTTTGGACAAAGTTCTGACGAAGGAAGAAATAGTTCTTGTAGAGTTAATTTTGAGACCACTAAATGTAGAATAGAAGAGTCACTCACTGTATATGAGCCATGTTGTTAGGGTCTAGAAAGGGCTACGTACACACATGGGTACAAGCCTATAGTTGGGGAGGCAAGTCCCCCCATAACCTAATGGACAGAGACAACTTGTCTAGTGCATCATTGTGGATGCTAGATGAGAGAGAGAGCCTCCTGGGCTGAGTTTAAATTGCCAGTTAGTAATTTCATCTAGTGGCAAGTCCTGGTGGCAAGGGAAGATAACCCTTTTCCACTATTAACCTCATCCTCCAAGGGAAGACAATCGCTACGGCATTATCCTTATTGGCTCAGACATCAGGATTAACCCTGACTCTACCACCTTTTAGAGATAGGTGCTGCCTGGAAATATTGTGCTGATTTAAGCCGCAAAAATTGAATTAACAAGAGTTAGAAACAGGAAATACTTGAACACATGGAATTTCAAAAACACTGTATTGTTGCATTTATAGACACAAGAAAATACACTTGTAATAATTGTTGTTGCAAACAATAGTATTGTCTGTTGGAAATATCAATTATATAAATATAATGAATATGGGTTAAATAGAACCACTACAGCTATTTTACAAGGATGGTTTTGGCATTAATTAAGTCACAGTGGTTATATACCCCAATGTGGGTATATACATGAGAGAGAAGACTCAGTGATAGAGAGAGAGAGAGTAGAGTTGAGACTTACTTGTTCCTCATTTCGGCTTTCCTGCTTTGACTATATTCTTGCTATGGTTGTCATCTTGTCAAATAATCTTGTTGCTGTCCCTAACTAAGGGTTTCTTCTGGGCTAACTCTTTAGTCATGCAAATTAATCAACTCACAAGACTTTTATTTTCTTGATCAAGATTTATTTCTACTTTTCCCATTCTTCCGTGCTGTGAGATATCAATCCCAGCAGAGAGATAGGTATCCTCTCTGCTCAACATCAGGTTGAAACTAAAATCTAAATCTAGTCACATGTTTCTTGTGACATGTTCTCTAGAGGTCAGAGAGCTATAACCGGTACTGGTATTTTTCCGCTCTCTGATTTGAAAGCCAATGGCCCCTTATTCTACAGGGTTTGTCAATAATTTCTGCTACCACATAAATTATATAACAGTTGATATGCCATTAAACAAAGAAACCAAACTAAATTTTTTTTTTTTAATTTCTATGAAAACAGCAAACTTATCTTAAGTAAATTTTAACAAAAAGAAATCAGAAAAGTTATGTTGATTAATAAATACAATACACCTGTTAATGCGTTAATAGTTGTCATGGTTACAGTGCATAATCCTCACTTTTAATCCATTAACTCTGTTTTATTTTCCTTATCTAACACGAAGCATCTTATGTTTTTCCTCACAGGAAAAGTACTTGCCAGTATGCATTAACAATATATTCCAATGATAATGATATCATCTCTGTTCTAAGATTTGTTGAGACAATTGAAGTCTTTTTATGTTGCTTAAATGAGATGACAACATCAGCAATATGTGAAGAAGGAATTCAATTATCTGAACAGAATTATAGACAATATCATTTCTCTTGTTGGAAAGTTTTGTTTTATCGGGTTTTTTTTTTATTTGATCTCTGAAAAGATATTTTCTTCTTCTCCAATTGGATTCAAACATTGCAGCATCACTGGAAGGAAAGTAGGAATCTCAAAAAAGTTTTCGCTAAGAAATAAGGAATAACTATTTTCAAAGTCAACTTTGTCTTCTTAAGCAAATAGACTTTTGGATCAACTCTTGTGTAACAAGTAGCCACATATCAATATACACCAACAAACTATCACTCTTAATAAGTAAGTAAGTAAAGTCGTTGGGGCGGCCTAATGTCAGTATCAGCCAGACCGTGCGGGAGTCTATCCCTTTTCACTAGTGCTAGACCAAGGAGATTATTTTAGCATCTGAGGTGGAGCGCCACACCTACCATCAGCTCCGCACTTTACCTCACAGATCCCTGTGCTACTCATACACTGAATTGGCAAGGGCCGGTATCGAACCAAGAACCTTGTGATTCCTAGCCGAACACTCTACCAACTGAGCTAAACCAGCCCTAAAAAAACAACTATAAACATGAAATTATACTATAGGCGTTCTCATTATGCCTATATCCACTACACTATGTATCCAATTAGACACATAGCATAGTGGATATAGGCATTAATACAGTTCTAAGTGACAGTTATCCCTAGGCTGCAGGTTTAATCCTGGTCAAGGGTGACAGTAACATAAAATAATAATTAATACAGCTTAACGCTTATACCCAGCTATGGTTAGCGGAATGAGAACAGGATACCCCTGTGGATTGAATAAAGGTTTGGGTTCAAAGTTCCGTGATGGCTTCCAATTAAGACAAAGCTCCCTGAATCCAACAAGAAACACCTGAAGAATGCAGGAGGGCATATTGACCGAAATGTTGTAAAGATAATAATAATTCGTAGAAATAATAGACCAAGTATGTTGAACTTTAGGAATAGAACATTTCATCATCCCTCCCCCACCCCAATTTCATGCACCGAATAATTCCATTAAAATCTCCTTTGCCTTTCAACATTAGTCTACAATAATCTGTATTATAATATCTATTTCCATGTGTTGCATTTCATAATGGATAAAAATGGCAGCAGAAATTCTGCCTTCATTTAACTCATGTGTCCATCATGTGATCTTTGTGTTTATAAAAACATAAATATCTTTTTTAATTTTAATTATTTCATTTATTTATATATTTACCAACACCTCCGCATGAGCAGGCTGTGACACAAGGTCAATTTTTTAAGCAGGGTTTAACAGGTTTGAATTCAGATTTTCCTTCTTGATTAATCACCTAACCAAGGTTAAAGAGTCTGATCTGCCCTACTATTTACATGTAGCTGGAAGGAGAATAGTTGGATTCATACATTTCCCAAGGGTATTAGTATTATGTGAAATGCAAACAGACTCATCCTGGAATTGAACTCAGGTGAACATGGCCATTTCCTGCAGCAATAACCATTTCACAATGAGTGCTTCCTTTTTATTTTATTAATTTATGTGGAAACTTTTTAAAAGATTTTTGTAGCTTTCCCCATTCTTCTTCTTTTTTTTTTGCTTTTGACAAAAAAAAAATCACTAATAATTTGCCAAACATTTATATTCAATGTTGAAAATCTAACACAAATTAGTAGATTAATAATTTGATATTAATTTATGTCAAAATATAACATTAAATTGGTTAAAAATTTTTTTGTTATTTTTAGAATTAGTTCTGCATATGCACACCCAATACAACTTTGATTTATCATGCATCATAAAGATTGACCCTGACTAATTATATACCTTCATAATATCTCTCTCTCTCTCTCTCTCTCTCTATATATATATATATATATATATATATATATATATATGCACAAACCTGATTCTTTGATCTATTTGACCTACTTTATTTTTATGAACATGATATTTTGGAGTCATTTCCGCATAGTCATTTTATAAACAATTAGGCCAAAGGTAAGACTTACTGAAAAAAAAAATCAACTTTTATCCATAGCGGGAGGAAGAGTAGGATTCATACCTTTCCCAAGGGTATTAGCACTAAGTGAAATGCAATTACCACATCCAGGATTTGAACTTGGGATGACGAGTCCATTTCCCATGACTTTAACCATTACACCACGCACATCCATAAAACATTACTAATATAATTGACAACTGCCAATAAGGAGCTTGATCTATCCATTTAGTGCAATAGTAATTCTTTAACCAGTAGCAAATGAGTTAAAGGCCAGTTTAGCTCAGTCAGTAGAGTATCTATTTGAGGCCTCAAGGTTCTGGGTACGATACCGGGCTCGCCAACTCAGTGCATAAGTAGCTTAGCTTGGATCTGCGTGGTAATGTGGTGAGCTGATGGTAGGTGTGGCACTCCACCTCAGATGCAAAAAACAATCTCCCCATTCTAGTGCTCATGAAAATGGGATAGACAATAAGCTACTCCATCACTTTACTACTTATGTGGAAAAAAAAAGTTGGTAGAATGGCCTATGACAGCAAGGGAGTCTATCCCCTTTTCATTAGCACTAGTCCCATGGTGTAGTGGGTAACATGCTGAACTGCAACATAACTGTAAGTGGGTTCAAACTCCAGTCGCACTTTTATGTTCACTTTCAGATACCCTTGGGGAAAAGTATGAACCCCCTCATCTTCACAGCTATGGCTTCAATAGTATCACAACTTCTACAAGGATGGTTTTAGAATTAAATAACCCATGAAGGTTGATATAGCATTAAAAAAAACAAAGAAACCAAACACATTCTGTTTTATTTCTCTGAATTTTTTAGATGAGGCTTGATAATTTCTATTATTTGTATTATTGTCCTCATCTTTATTGTTATCTGTACAACATTTCCAATTGGACACATAGTGTAGTGGATATGAGCGTTGAGTTAAGACAGTTCTAAATGACAGTTATCTTTGGGCTGCAGGTTCAGTCCTGGTCAAGGGCAACAGTAACATAGAATAATAATTGAGTTTGGGGTTGGGTTCTGATTCCGTGAAGGCTGCCGATTACAACAAGAAGGTTCGCGAGTTCAAAAAGAAATACCAGAAGAAGGCCGGAGGGAACACCAGTCAAAACGTTGTACAGATAACAATAAAGATGAGGACAATAGTCCGAATAATCCAAATAATACACTTTCTGTTTTATTTTATATTTTTTTGTTCAAAATCTTTTTTACTCTAGTGTAGTGATTTTGATAAAATCTCCACTCTGCATGATAATGGGCATAACCCATATTTATCTGTATTTATATTGGTACCCCCCCTCTTTTTTTTTCTTTCTTTAATAATCTACCCCCTACCAATATATCATGTAGCTAACCAACCAGACTGTTGTTGTTTGCTCATTCTTTTTTATCTGATTATGACTATCACGTCACCTGGATTTTACTTGTTAACAATACAGCAGGTAGTTATATCAATATTTTTACATGTTTAACTTTTCATTTGAGCAGCCATTTTTTTCTCAAACTCTTAACAAATTAGAAATACAATTCTTTCTTAGATTTCTGAAAAAGTCAAATAACAAACTTAAATGTTTTCCTTTCTCAGAATGTCAAAGAAAAAGGTAATTTTTTTGGTTAAATCGAACTTAACGGACCTAAATTACACCATCATATCTCACCCCACCGAAAGAAGAAAAAAATACCAAAAATCAGGGAATTAACCGAATTGAATGAAATTTTCAGTGGTGATATATTAATGAATAAAAGATATAATGCACCAGTTATATTTCTTTTTAGATTTTACATTTTTCATGTTAGTTAATTTGAATCGTGTATCTTTGAAACATAACACAGATTCTTAAAGATACGTGGTTCAAAATTAACTGACCTGAAAAAATGTAAAAGTTTTTAAAAAAAATAACTAGTGCATTATATCTTTTATTCATTAATATATCAACACTGAAAATTTCATTAAATTCGGTTAATTCCCTGATTTTTGGTATTTTTTTTTCTTTCGACTGGGTTTACATACGATGGTGGAATTTAGGTCCGTTAATTTCGATTTAACCATTCTTTTCTATTTTTTTTCTCAGTTTATCAAACTTTGATCAGATGCTAATTTTCCTAAGTCGACGTCTTATAATGGACATTGTGTTTTTTTTCTGTCTGTAACCGAAACTATATCACTACTCGTCACAATTCCCTTTGTTATTTATGTCACATACTCCATGGTTTTATTTTCATTTAAGCCTCAATTATTAATAAAAATTGTATTACATTATTAATACTGTTGGCTTTATCTACATACTGATAACATGCAATTGTATTTATATATACAACAAAATAGCAGTTTACAATGTGAATGGGAAGATTAATTTGCATATTGATATTAAAAATTTGATTTTAATAAATATGTGCTTGTTATTATTGATTTCTAATTGTTTGGTTTTATTTTAATGAATATGAACAAAAATCTCAAGGATTAATCTTAAAAGAAATCTATTAACCAGAAGAAATAACTGAAACTCATTTCTTTATTTCTTAATTTAACAAAATAGTTAAATTAGGAAAATTTAGCAATGAAAGAAGGGAGTGATGGAAGAGTAAGGTTCAGTTGTTTTATTTTTCAATTATACCCACCTCTGTTTCAAAACTTTTTATTTGCATTCTTATTTAGTTTCATTAGTCTTTCTAATTTGATATGATATTTTATTACATTAAAACTTAAATACTTGCACCCGGAGGGTGCATATATTTGCTAGTAAGTTTAATAACATGAGAAAGAATCTAAAGACAATTTTCTTTTTCTTGATTATAACATATTTTAAAAGGATTAGCTGTAGAAAATCTCTCATTTAAGAATATCACTTCCTTATTTTGGAATCAGTTTAGCTCAGTCGGTAGAGCACCCACTAAGAAATCGCAAAGTTCCTGGTTTGATGCTAGTCCCCTCTAACTTAGCGTATGAATAGCACAGATTGGGTAATCGGATCTGTGTGATCAAGTGAGGAGCTGACGATCTCAGCAAAATATCAATCTCCCTGGTTTAGTGCTAGCGAAAAAGGGATAGACTCCCTCGCTGTCCGGCTGACACCGACAATAGGCCACTCTGCCAACTTTATAACTTTTTACTTATTTCAGGAAAATTTACCAAACAAGGATAGTGTTTCTATTGTGACATAAAAAAAGTCACAATTTTGACTAAGAAATAAAGTCAGATAATCAAACAAAAATATTCGATAATTATGATATTTTGGACTGTTGTCCTCATCTTTATTGTGTATAAACACAACATTCAGGCCACTGTAACCTCAGGCTCTCTTTAGGTGGCTTTTTTTTTTAATTCATTATTTTAATTACCTTAAAATAAGTCATCTTCACATGATTACCCATGAATTCAAACGCAGTTTTGGAACTTAATCATTACTGCACAGTCAAGGGCGCTCCAAGCAGCATAAATGCCACCAGACTTATGACAAAATTTTAAGGTAATTAAAATAATAAATAAAAAAAAACACCTAAAACAGTGTCTGAGGTTACAGTGGCCTGAACGTTGGGTTTATACACAATAAAGATGAGGACAACATAATTATTCATATTAGGCCTCATCTCATAAATACACATAAAAATATGTAAAAATATTCAAGTCAGTCAATTTATTTGAATACCATAAAACAATTAAAGTAATAAAATTATTTAAATTAGTTATCAACTGGCAATGCATGACGTGTACATATTGACAATGCTATTTCTATAGGACTAGAAGCAGCAACCCAGTGTCGCCTGAGTAGAGGGGGGGGGGTCAAAAAAGTTAGTCTCCCAAATCCATCATTACTGAATCACGAGTTGGATCCCTGCAGGATGCCCCATTAAAATCTCTATCTAAAAAAAGACCTGGCATTGATCCGGACTGGCTGGGCGTCAGAAAAAGAAAATGCACAGACACTCTGAAAAAAAAAAATATATATATATATAAATCCATGCTGTTACTATTTGAATTTTATTTTTTAATTGTCTTCATGAATATAAATCAAATTTTCATTATTTTTTGCACAAAAAGCAAGATCTGGTGATAGTGAATGTGCAGAGATGCTGATAGGTACACGTCCTGCATCACTGATGCAGAAAAATCTAAAAGGACGCAAAAAATCTTATCCATGCATCCCAATGTTGTTGTTTTTTCTTCCCCCACCATTTCCAGCTAACTGTAGATATATTTCAATATTTTCTTGGAAACAAATTACATTGTATGGGGTACAAGGTAGGGGTTAGATGGCTTGTTCATAGATAAAATGTCTGCAATCTATTAAGAAACTTTAGTTGGGACCCATCAAATTTCCTGGGGACTCATTCAAATCAAATACATGCGTCTCAGGACGCACTAAATTAAAAAGCTATCAGCATCACTGAATGTGTATATATATTTACTTTGTTATTAATTGTTCTATTTTAGTAGTTTTCTTCTGAACATACATACATACACACAACTGCCCTTTATATATGTATAGATAGATGGCATCACATGTATGTGGGTAAAAAAATCCAGTTTTGTTCAATATCTTCAGTATCAAACAAGAATATTTAAGTCAATTATTACGCTTAGAGACTTTTTCTTTCCTTGGATTCGTTTCTGTTTCAAATTATAAATCAGTGAACAGAATTTGACCATTTATTAGAGATTGTTTTAGATCCTATTGAATCTTTGATAATTTATGAGGAAGTGCGTCCCGGTCTCCTGCCCCAAAAATTGCTACCCGGTGACTATCAAAATAACAACCCCAGCTCGTCATAATTCTTGTTTATTTATCATAATTTGTCGTAATTCTTGTTTAGATATGCAGATGGATATATAGTTTGGAATAGACTGAGATAGATAGATAGATAAACAAACAAAATAATATAGATAGATATGAACAAATGAGATAGATAGATATTTTCGACAAGTAAATGTATTGGGGGGGGGTCGCATCTTTTTTTGTCGTAATTCTTGTTTATTTAAACTAAAAACAAGACATTAAACAAACATGAATAAAAAAAAAATCTAAAAATTTTTTTTAAAAATTCTATGAAAAATCAATTAATGGTCTGACTTTCATGAAAATTTCAATAACTATTTACCCTTGGATGTAAATATGTCTGAAAACACTCTCTGGTGTTCCTATTTTTTTTTAGTCCGGTCATGGACTGGGTAATTTAGCTAGTAGATAAATATGAACAAATTGAGATAGATAGATAGATATGAAGATGGATAGTTTTGAATAGACTGAGCTGGGTCGTTATTTTAATAGTCACCGGGTAGCAATTTTTGAGGCAGGAGACCGGGGCGCACTTCCTCATAAATTCCCGAATCTTTATGTGCATTACAGAGTTATGATTTTCTCTAAATTCAGCCCGAAACTTTTATCAAATCTCTAGGTGGATGGATCTTTAGTAGTATTGAATTTTAGAAAAATACATCATATAATCTGGTTACAAAAAATCTTATTTTTGTACAGTTTTTAGATTAAAAACTGGTTAATGAGGAAAAAAATAATAAATGCAGATCATAAAGAAATTATGAAAACAGTTGCTAAATGTTGAACTTTGAAATGAATTAAAATATTATTGTTTATTTACTAATAATTGATCATGCAACTTTATCTAATGTAAAAAAAATAAGATTATATATACAAGGTGTGTCAAAAAGGTATTGAGATTTTTCAGTACTTTTTCACACACCTTGAATTCTGAAAAAAAAAAAAATAACATTCCATTCATTCTTCATTTCTATCTTGGTAAATTCAGCTTTAAACTTGGTACTCTTTTGACACTCCTTGTATTCTGAAAAAAAATAATGAATGGAACAAAAAGTACAAAAAACCTTGATACTTTTTTGACACATCTTGTGCTGGGCAAAAAAGTTTGAAACTGATTGAGTCAATTTTTTTTATAAAGGAATATGAATGAAAGCTTTTTTTAATGTAAATCTGTGTTTTGTGTAAATTTTTTTGTTTAATTAGTTTGTTCAAAAGAAAACAGAATCATTACAAAAAATAACTGAGAATCAAATGAATGAACTCATTAACTTATTTTAACCTTACTTATCGAGAACACACACACACACACACACACACACACACACATATATATATATATATATATATATATATATCTTAATTAAGTTCACACAGAAAAATAGTCAATCTTTTTTAATGTTTTACATTCAGAAAACTTATGAAAAAATTACCATATTTTCTGTTTTAGTTGTATCTATTAATATTCACATTACACACACAACACACACATATATTATATATATATATATATATATATATATATATAATATTCTGTACCATCTGGACCCTGATATACAAAAAACAAGAAAACTTGAATGTCTGCACTTAAAATCATCAAGAAGAAATATTCCGTGATCTTTAGCAAAACTTTCTTAAATAATATATATATATATGTATATATATATATATATATATATATATTCTTTTTGCTTAAGTTATTCTTTCTAAAATTGATGCTGGGCAAGAAAGGTTACAGCCAATTTTTTTTCCTATAAAGAAATATGAATTAATTTTTTTTTTAATGTAAATCTGCATTGTGCATACATTTTCATTTTTAATTAGTAATTACATTGTAAATCCTCCCCCCCCCCAAAAAAAAAACTGAATCATTACAAAAAATAAGTCAAATGAATGAAAATTTACAGGGTTTTTTTTTGTTTTTTGTTACTGTAACTTGGACTCATTGAACCCGTGTACTCTTTATTAAGAACTCTTATTAAATTCAAGTTCCGTTGGGAAAACCTACGAAATGTTGTCATACTTTCTGTTGTGGTTGTAATTATTGGCATTCACATTGCACACGCAGAAAAAGTGGGTGTTCATTTGTAACTAGCTCGACCAACAATTTCATCCCAAAACTTAGTTTATACTTTGGGATATAGTTGTGTAGTCACATAAGTAAAACTTTTCATTTCTTTCCTTTTCTTTAACAGTAATCCTAATTACATTTACACAGTTTTCCTATTCTCCCCATGAAGTTGGTAAATTTGTTGGACTCTCAATATCTCACTGTGGCTGATACCTAATCGGTGTGTATATACTAGAAGTGGCTACCCAGCATCGCCTGGGTAGATGAGGGTGGGGACAAAAAATCCTGGTGTATTGATTTGTTTACTTTTGAGATTTACAAATGCTGGAAATTTTCAAGTTAAATTTCAATGCTATTTCTATGTATATTTTGATTTTTTTAAATCTTCGAACATAAATCAATTCTTCATAATTTTTGCACAAAAAGCATGAACTGGTGATATTTTGGATATATCTAATTTGTTGTCTCATCTGGACACACACACACACACACACACAAAATAACTACCCTTTATATATGTACTAGCAGCAGCTACCTGGCGTCGCCTGGGTAAAGGGGGATGTTTTTAAGTTAGTCCCACAGATCCATTATTATTGAATCATGAGTTGAATCCTCGTGGGATGCCCCATTTAAATCCCTATGTAAAAAAAGTAGACCTTGCATTGATCCAGCTACTCTGAAAAGAAATGTTAATGTCTACTATCTAAAATATTAAATGAAAAAAAAAATCCATGCTGTTATTATTTAAATTTTTTTTTTTAATTATCTTCACGAATATAAATCAAATCTATTATTTTTGCTCAAAAACCAAGCCCTGGTGATATTTAGTGTATATATATTTACTTCGTTGTTAATTGTTTTATTTTCAAAGTTTCCTCCGGACATACATATACACACAACTGCCCTTTATATATGTATAGATAGATTACACAAGGCTAGTGGATAGTTTTAAAGATTGTTTTTTTTTTACACATCAATTACAATCTTGTATTTTATCACTTAATAATAATTATTATTGCTTATTCAACTATTATATTGTTATTGGAAAAGTTAGTTTTTGTTTTAAGTTTTAATGAATTTGATTGATTGATTTTAACGGCATGTCAAGCCGTCTAGTGTTATTTTATGCCTAGAGGTTAGGGAATCACATTCATTGTACGTTCATATTTACTTTTTTGTGGGATTATCGAATCCCATTGAATTCTAAACAGATCTATTTGACCTATAGATGGAACCCTAACAGGTACTACCACTCCAGATGAGAGTGAACCTGGAAGTAATGGTGATGAAGGGGTACTCCACATTCGCCAGATCTCCAGAACTGCAGTTGAGTGTCCTACTCAGGACACCCTTTTGGGGTGGGAGTCTTAACCCTCTACAGTGGATACAGTCTGTGTATTCTTAGCCTTATTGATAGGCAGGATCGAACTTGCACCTGCCCTTAGCTATATGAAATTTGAGGCCCTTCTCTAAAATAAATTTGTATAAAAATGTAATGAATTTATAATTTTTGAGGAATTAGTGATAAAGAATAAATAATGATGATAAAATTTTTTAAAAAAGTATTTTTAAAACCGAGGATGTGTGGTCTAAACTATAGTTTATTTTAGTTTATAGGTAAGTTTATTTTTTTAGGGTAACTGAGAGGGCTAAGTTGAGGCGGAATTTGGGCGTAGTTTTTTTGTTGTTTTGATTTTTTTTTTTTTTTTTTTTTTTTTTCAAAATAAGAAAATTATCACTTTAATCAACTTCCAAACTATGTCAAAAAAAAAATCAACTGAGGTGATCACTACTAGAATAGGCTTAGTCCTAATTAGTGATCATCCTCCACACATTACTATACACAACAACCAACATCACGTTTTTTGTTTTGTGTGACATTGTTTATATTGTGTAATGTGCAAAAATAAACCATTGTCGTTTTCTTGTCTTCTAAATTTAATTCCGTTGATAAAAATAAAAACTTATTAAAGATGTTTGTATGAGGCATATAACAAAAAAAAAAAAGGTCCGGTATTTTCCACGTGTAATTCGGTTTGTCGTTTACGTTTATAAAAGTATGACGTACTTGAATCACGGAAGAAAAAAGATTTTGGGTGGGTTGATTTGATTTATGTCGGTATTTGTTTGAGGTGCAAATCCGGATGCACGCACCTGTGTGTACTACTACACAGGTCTTTTTTCTTTTTTCTTTTTTTCTTCTTTTTTTCTTCTTTTCTTTTGTTGTCTGAAGGAGTTCACTCCTTATTTAAATTTTACTCTACCATATATAGTGTACACATGTCTAGATCGAAAACTTTTTTTTCTTTCTGTTATAGGTGCCGACTATTGAAAAAGAGACACGGCATCATTAGTGAAAATCGTTACCATCGCCACCACTACTACCACGATCATTATTAACCTCACCATCGACAACGACGACGACCACCACAACGACCCCAGTTGAAGGCGAAGGCGGCGGTGGAGGAGGGGGTGGAGGAAAAACGAAGGACGACCAGCATCCACACCGACACACGCACCCGTATTCACAGCCTCCCTATACCGGTTGGCGTACACACACGTCCCCACAGGACGAGGCTGTGACCCCCCGTCAACGCCCTCCTCCTCCCCAGTCCCTCTTTCTCCAGACCCTCCTGTTGCAAGCCAGGGAAAAGTGCAGTGAATTGAAGTGAGTGTGCGTGTGTCTGTGTGTGTGTGTGTGTGTGTGCGTGCATGTGTGTATGAGTGTGTGTGTGTGTGTGTGTGAGCGAGAGAAGGAGAAAAATATTTATACGCAAAACAAAAACAAAAACAAAAATCTCTTAACAAAAATAAATAAAGAAAACCAACCCGAATAAAATCAAAAAACAAATACGGAGGGGTCGCTTGTCTTTTGGTTCATTAATATATCTTCGTGTATTGTTGAACCCCCCTACAACGGAAACTTAGCCTCCAAATTTTTTTGTCACTCTTACTATCAATACTACTACTAATATAATCGTTACGAGGTGCAGCCCTGTTGCTACTGACTGTCTGCCCTTCGTTGTCCTGTCGTGTGCTGTGATGGCATGAGTAGCAGGGTCCTGCCCAGTCTTGTCTATGCAGGCACCTGCTGGTGTTAAGCGGAAGGACAGACGGCCCTAATCTTGCTCAATCTACTCCCGCGAGCTGCAAACCACTCTCCTCCCACTGGACCAGACACACGGACACACCTACACACACAGTTACACTCACGCCCTTTTTCTCTCACACTCCCCTTTATCTCTTTTGCTCTCCTTTTCTCTCACACTCTTTTGCTCTCCTCTTCTCTCACACTCCCCTTATCTCTTTGGCTTTCCTTCTCTCTCTGTCTTTCGTTTTTTTGTGTTTTTTATTATTTAAAAAAAAGTTTCCAAATTAGGAATAAAACTTAACAACGATAACTGCATTGTATTAAAAAAAACAAAAAGGAGAATAAAAAGTGAAAGAAATTGAAAAGAAAAAAGTGACTTCCTTGGAAAAAAAGAAAAAAAAAGAAAAGAAGTCTAAATAAATAAATGGAAAAAAAAGCAAGTAAAAGTGTTTGAAAGTGGACGGGTCAGTTAAGACTTGACAGCTTTTGGATAGAGTTTTACTGGCTGTTATTTTTCTCCAGCCACAGAGGTGTATGGCACTAGTGCATTAGAACACTGCACTTTACTGCACAACACAACGACAGTGTTTGGATATCTCCTAGATGAAAAGGTAAGCACATATTTTAGTCTTCTTTTACTACTTTTTTTTTTTTTAACTTTATCTTCTATACCCAATTCAGTTTTTTTTTCTTTCTTATTCTTCATATTTCAACTGCACCATTTTCATTACTCACTTTCGGAAAACTGGAAAAGTTTCCAAGTTTCTTGAGAAAACTTTTTGGTACTGTGTCTGCTTGTAATTATTCATCTTCCTTCAAATTTCGCAGGTGATAGTGACGGGAATCGTTTTGAATGTATTAAAAATAAATTACATGTCTAATATTCTTTTTCTTTCTTTTTTTTTTCTTTTTTTTTTTTTTTTACTGATGCTCATTATGTTACTACTTTTCGACTTAAACAAAAAAATTGACCTTAAATAAACAGTTAATTAATTTTAATTCGTTTTTAAAATGAAAAGCAGACGAAATTTTGGGTATATCTATAATAGTCGTATCGTGATTTTTTAATATTTAAAATAATGAAAGAATATAATATAATTTAATTTTAATTTATAATTATAATATGATATAATTTTTAAAGAGTTAAATGATATAATCATTATATCATTTTAACTCTTTAAGAAATATGAAAAAACGTAGAAAAAAAGAGAAAAAATACTATTTTTCTCTTTTTTTTTTCTACTACAGTTTCTCACTGATTATTTTTAATCAAATTAATTCAAAAAATCAACAAAAACTTTTCGACGAATAAATTACTTATGAGACTAGAAGTTACCGTAATTGATTTTTTCCCTGTAATTTAATCTTATGAAAGTTTTCTTTATTATATATTTTCCTATTTTTCTGACTCAGTTGAAAAGTTAAAAAGTTTTGTTTTTTTTAAAAACGCAATTTATCAAAAAAAATATTTACAAACTAGATAAATTTTTTTTTTTTTTTTCATTCTTGTCTCAACTTATTCACACCGAAAATTAAAAAAAAAAAACGTAATTTAATTCTTTGAAATATTCGTAATTTTTCTCATTTACTTTAAGTGAAAATAAATTGTTGCATTTGTGCGCTCACGTGTTGAAATGGTTTGCAAGAATAGCAGACGATTGTTAGTTGAGTTTTATTCTCACTGGGTGCTCCCATATTTCTAGCCTTGTGTCACAACTTAGCTAAGTATAGTAAATAATTCTAAATTGCTGCTGGAATAATAGATAGAGAAAAACAATAATTGTCATTTCGATGATGATGACGATTATCACAAGAATTCCCCAAATTGAAGTCTGTTTTTAGAAGAAGGAAGTTTTCAAACAATCAAAAACAACATACCTGTATAGATTCTTCATTATTATTCCATATTTTTTAAAACTAGTATCTTTATTTTAATTATTTTTTGTTTAGTTTTTGTTTGTTTTGTATTTTTGGTACTTTTTTAATACGTTTCTTTCTCGCTGATACCATCTTCTGCTTTTCCTCAACAGGTGTATTGTATAGTTTGTTTTTGTTACTCAAATGTTTTGTCATTTAAATTTACCTTATGTTTCTGCTGCTGATGAAAAAAAAAGATTTTAAAAGAACAAAAAAAAACGATTAAATAACAAAAAAATAAAAATAAAAAAACTGACGGCCGAAGAATCTATCGGCCGTTCCTAGATATTCTTAAAAAAAAAAAAAAAAAAAAAAAAGAGAGAGAGAGAATCGCCCGCAAAAAAATACACGGAATAAAGTATTTCATCTCATAATTTGAGAAAAAAATCTCAAAAATATTTAATCTTCATTCATTGATTATTTCTTATTTATTTCTGCCAGTTTTACCATTTTATTTTATTTAACTCATAATTCTAAACTTTTTCTTAAGTGACGTTGTTCAGTGTTCACAAGAGGAGGCAATCACTTTGTTGTGACCATTGTAAAAGTTTTGTTGTTTATATAGAATAGTTCACAATAAATGAAATGTTCGTAATTTCTAGGGTAATGTACGAAAATAGTTATATAAAAAGATATTTACATTCACGATCAAGATAAGAGTCAGTTTCAGTGATTTACTTCATTTTTCTTTTTTCTACCGATAGTTGGATTAAGTCCCCAAAATTCGATACATAATTTTGGGAATTTAATCTTTTTCATTAAAATTTCATTAAAATCAGACAATTCCCTAAAAATTTTTTTTTTTTTTCAATCGGGAAGGTTAAATTCATTTTGTAAACACTGATTTTACGGCAACTCTGACAGCCATGTTAAGATATATTTGAGCAAAATTGACCGAAAAAATAGTTTTAAATGTATTAAAAATAAATTACATGTAATATTGTTTTGCTTTTTTCTCTCCTACTGATGCTCATTATGTTACTATTTTTCGACTTTGACCTTAAATAATCGATTTAATTAATCATAATTCGTTTTTAAAATGAAAAGCAGACGAAAAATTGGGTATACCTAATGTATCAACTATCGACCTGGGAGAAAAAAGACTAAAGAAAGTATGGCGTGTATGGGTGAATAATTGTAGCGAGTTAAAGACGTAATTTTTCTTTAAAAAAATAAAGAAAATCATGATTCAAATGACTGAAAGTTAGTGTTATTTGGATGGTGAATTTACCTCTATATTTCATTTTTGTACAGTACATCACCACAGAAATTTTCTTCTTTCAACTATTGAAATAGTTGATGTTCGTATGTATAGAATAAATTACTACAAACACCAACTTTTTAATACACGTGTTTATTATTAATACGATATACAGTGTATATCGTATTAATAATAAACAGTGTTTATTATTAATACGATATTATACACTAAACACGTGTATTAAAAAAGTTGGTGTTTGTAGTAATTTAATATCAACTACTATTGAATAGTAACTATTCAATAGTTGAAAGAAGAAAATTTATTATATATTTTATACACCTAAAAAAAGTGAACAATGTAATTTTTTTATCATTTATTTTATTTAAAGATCAATAAAAAAAATAACCTCTCCCGTTTGAATTATATGATATGCTGTTAGTGTTAAATGTTCGTGTACGTGTGTCATAAATTAAGATAGGGGTTGGTTGGTTGGTTGTTTTTGTGCAACGTGTTTGCTACGTTTTAACAACATTCATTCAATAAGAAATGTGGCTTATAGAATTCGTTTGATGCCACATCATCATAAAATAAATAACTAAATCAGTGAAATTTTATCGTTCGTTCCGTTGCTACTACTACACATTCAACTTTTCTTCTTTTTTTTTTCTCTTTTAATCCATTTATTTGCCTCTCTTCATTATAAAATAACTTTACTGTAATTACCTCGGTTTGAAATGCCGCCCTTATTTAAAATTTCTTTATTTGCTAATAAAATTTCTTTGAAGGAAAATAAGGAGAAAACTAGGGAACTTTAGAGTTTTATTCATTTATTCATCTATTTATTTTATTTTTAATCAAATTATTGTCGGAAAAGGGCCGGTTTAGCTCAGTCGGTAGAACACTTTCCTAGAAATCACAAGGTTCCTGGTTCGATACCGACCCTCGTCAACTCAGCATATGAGTAGCACAGGGATCTGTGCGGTAAAGTGAGGAGCTGATGGTAGATGTGGCACTCCACATCAAACGCCAAAACAATCTCCTTGGTCTGGTGCTAATAAAAGGGGGATAGACCCCCTCGTTGTCTAGCTGATACCGACATTAGGTCACCCTGTCGACTTTACTTTATTGTGGAAAAGATAAAATTGTTTCTTTTTCTGTAAACATTCCCTTGGTGTCGCTTAAACTTTTTTGTTTCTTTTTCGATTGTTTTTTTAATTATCCCACCCTGTCGGCGGAGCTTAGAATACGCTGACTGTACCCACTTCCCCACCCGAAAGGGGTATCCTGAGTATAACTAAACGACCACAGATGGTGAGGCTCCAGTTCTAGAGCTCTGGGGAGTGTGGAGTACCCTTTTATTGTCATTACTCCAAAGTCCACCCTGATCTGGAATGATAGTACCTGTTATGGTCAAATAGATCTGTTTGCAAGTTATTTGTATTAGATAGGAATACTTGATACCACATAACTCTGCAAATTATTTTTCTTAGAATAGTTGCCCGAAGCCATAATTGTTTACTACTTAGGATTATTATTATGACTTACTTGAAATCCTATAATTGTGTGCAAACAAATGATTTACTTGAAACCATGTAATTGAATATAAATTATTAGTATTAGATAGGAATACTTGAAATGATACAATTGTGCAAATTATTTATATTAGATAGGCATACATGATGCAAAAGAAGCTCTTAAGAACAGCTATGTACAATGAAAGCAATTTCTAACCTCCAGGTATAAAGTAACTCTAGGTAGGTTGACATGCCGTTAAAATCAGTCAGATGATGCTTATATCTACACTTGTCCACGTCATTGGTATTTTATTTTCAAAATGTATTAACCCCTTCTCAACACAGAAAAAAAAGACACTGAATGCAAGGGAGACGATTCCCAATCATTTTCTATATTGATATTGAAAGTAAAAGAAAACTTTAATTTTCTTTCTTACTTTTCTTTCTTAACAAATAGTGAGAAAACAATTATTTCAAACACGAAAGTGGTCTTTTTTTATTATTATAAATTATAGATAATCTTTTCTTCTTTTTTTTCTTTTTTTTTTTTTCCAAATTCTACCTGTTATTTCAATAATTTTACAATTAATGTCGAGTTTAAGGACAGCAAAAAAAAAAAAAAAAAAAAAAAAAAAAATCCCGCTAAGAACATAACTAGTCCGTAACCACCTACTTATCAGTTGTAAGTCAAGTATCAACTTTTTTTTTTATGAAATAACAACCACCAAAATCTATGTAGCGTACATAAACATCCTGCTACCCCCCCCCAAAAAAAAGTTCTACGTACGCAAAATAGGTCAACTGTAAATATCTAAGACCGGATTAATAGCTCCGCCCTTTAAGTACAGACTGCACATATGGATATGATTATGACTTTCTTCTACTCCAATATCATAGTGGCCTTGAATATGATATGTTATTGTATTTACTAAAATATCCTAATAAATTCTAAGTTATTTGCACACAAATTTTACTCAGTTTTCTTAATATTGAACATGATCTTTTTCTTTCTTTGAGATCCACTTGTTTTACCATTCTTGCAGACAAGACTAGTAAAAATTGCACCATTCTTTACCAAAATGCTGATATCCAACCTCTCAGCTGTTGTTTTAGTTTTTGTTTTTGGGGAAGGGGGTTTGTTTTGGGGTTTTTTTTTGTGTAGGGGGGTGCGGTTATGATTCCTAGTTTTGATTCACTTTATTATATTGTTATTTTTTTAGACAATATGTCTAATTCAAACTTCGTACTTTTAAGTGATGAGTTGGCAGTTTGCTGGTCCATCAAAAGAGAAAAAGGAAAAAAAAAAAAAAAAAGGTTTGATGTATGAAAAATATTTTTTGCAATTAAGAGAAATTTGTATAACATTTTGCTTTTACTTTTGTGCACGAAAAGTTTTTAAAAAAGAAAAATTCAACCTTTACAAAAATATTTCAACCTATTTAACATTTTCCAAAATTGGAGGGAAATTGTTTTGAGACTAGGTAATTACTAGAATTATTGATTTGATATATGAAAAACATTTTTATCTATTGATTGATTAAAGTTCACATCATGAATGAGTCTAATTGTATTGTAAGAACTGAACATTATTCAAGCAATAATCTTGCAGCTTTTCTTTAATAAATCTTATTAAATCTCTTAATGAACTATCCTTACTGAACGAAAACTTTGATAAGAAATCACTTTTTGATGTTCAGGTTTTTTTTTTTTGTGGGGAGATCTGGAGTTATTGTCCAGTTCCAAGCTGTAAGGATCAGGGTTGTTAAATCAGAACACAAAACCTTTGACTCCGACTCCCCTAATTTTGACACCTCCAACTCGCTTTATGTAATTAAGTGATTGAAATTTATAATAAATGTAAAACCATGATTTTTTTATAATCTGTTTATAAGGAGTGTGCACTATATAACTTTACAGACTAAATTAGGGCTATATGAAGTGTAAATTCAACTTGAGTCAGTATGGTTTTACTGACTCTGACTCCACAGTCCTGGTAAAGATAGTTTTTTTTGTTTTGTTTTGTTTTCGTTTTTTTTTTTAAATTTCAACTTATTCTAAATACTTATTCAATAATTTATCAACAAGAGAGATTTTCATTTATTCAAAACGTTTTTATGTTCAAAGATAGAATTTCCTCTCTTCCAAAATTTAAAAAATAAAGTTTTAAAAAATCATAATTGAAAAAATTAATTATTTATTTTTTAAATTGATCATATAGAATTCTGATGAGGAATGATTTCTCTTAAAATCCTTTTTGTAATGCCAAGATCAGTAATGAAATATTAACTACCGTATTTGACATATAAAATACACGGGCATATAAGACAGCACAGATTTTTTAGTGTATTTAAGCATATATTGTTGAAAACAGTCTAGCTGTGCATTACACAAGCAGAAACATAGCTGTATAAAATCAATTTGGCAGTACAGGCAAGCATTAAGCATACACAAGACATCTCAATAGCAGGAAATAATAATGATAATAATAAAACTTCACCTACAATGTATAAAACGCAGGGCAATTTTTTGAGCCAAAATTTAAAAAAAAAAAAGGTGCATCCTATATGCCGTCAAATACGGTATTTCTTTTCTCAGATAAAAAAGTTATCAATATTAATTATCCAAATATCTGTAAAAAAAAAAAAATTAATTTCAGATGATTTCATAAATGTTATTCATTATTTTTCATTGATTTGTTTATGAAAAATATGTGAAATTCAGTTTTCACTTGTTAGTTTCTTCTCCTATGGTCTGAAAATGATTTTATTTTTGTAACTTTTTAATTGTCATTTATTCTTTCATCTCCAGAAAACACTATTATATGTGTACTAAAAGCTCATAACCTACATAAACATACGACACAGCAAAAATGTCTCTTAGAAGTAGATCAAGAAAAATGTTAATGTAGAACTGAAGAAAATACAAAAGGATTAGAGATGACTTGGCAGGTTTTCTCGATTTCTTTTTTTTTTTTTGCTAGTTTTGTTTTTTGTATATTTCCTCTCAATATTAGATCATCTGAATAACTCTGATACTTTACTACTATTTTTATACATAGAACTTTTCTTTAAAAGTTAATTTTTTTTATTGAAACTTATGGAACATGCTAAAGAAAAGTTGATAACTAGATAAACTTTGTGATCATTTTTAAGAGCAAAGTTATATTTTCACTGGATACTGTATTTGCTTACTCTGTAAGTTTGTCTGTTGGAGTTTTTTTGTTTTTTTTTGTCTATTTTATTTTGCTTGTTTGAATATCTAAAACTGATTGATTTTTTTTTTTATTGATTTTTTTTTTTTTTTTTTTTTTTTTTGCTTACTCCTCATGCAATTTTGTTTTTGAAAAAAAAAAAAAAAAACCTTTGCAGATTCTAGACAATCTGTTTCTTTCAGCTAGAGTTAAGGAAAAAAACATTCTTGTTCTTCCTCTCAAATTTACCATCTTTTCATGTGGTGTCCAAAGGTGCTAGATGTATCCTGGGTATAACATTAACTCTTAACATCCTATACCGCCTCATTCCATCCGCCGGAAGTCACATTCATTTTCCTAATCTACCCCAAATGATAGCCTTTGTTTAAATGTAATATTAAACAAATTTAGAAGTCTTTGATTTAAGGGTAATAACAGCTAACTTTAAATAAAAAGGCCATTTTTGCCATTTTTTTATAAATCCTTATAGGAATTGGGCTCTGGACTTAGAAAATTCTCAACAGGATGTTAAGAGTTAAACTGCATCTGTTGGTGAGGGTTCAATTCTGAAGTGTGGCATACCTCTTTAATGCCATTATTCTCAGGTCTACTTTGAGATGGAGTGGTAGTATCTGTTAGGGTCCCATCTATAAGTCAAATAGATATGTTTGAAAATTATTTGTGTTGGATATATAAGTGTGTGCAATTTTTTTTGTATTAAATAGAATACTCGATATCACATAACTGTTTGCAGACAAAGGATTATTATAGAAAAAAAAGTGTGATTTAAAAAAAGAATTACAATGGAAAGTTAAAAATATATGAATATTTATGATTGTAATCAAACATTTACAAATGAATCAAATTTTGGCATTAAATTAGATTAGAAATTAGTGAAATAGATCACTAATTACGACTGAGCGTATTCTAGTAGTGACCACCCCAAACGGAGTTTAGCAGGTTGGAATTCAAAGTTTTCCTTTTCTTAGACAGGTTGCCTAACCAAGGTTAAAGAGCTCTGCCTGCCCTACTATTTTACCTATAGCTGGAGGGAGAGTAGTTGGATTAATACCTTTCTCAAGAGTATTAGTGCTATGTGAATTGTAGCTTTGTCCAGGATTTCAACATGGGTTGACAAATCCATTTCTTACAATTCTAACCATTAGACTACGTGCCTCCAACTTATATTGAATAACCCATAAGGAGTTGATATGCCATTAAACAAATAAACCAAACCAAAGGTAGATTTTTTAAATTTTGAATACAATTAAATGATCCGTTGTAGAAGAACTGTTATCAGTTGAGTTCATTTATATTACCATATTTGACAGCATATAGGACGCACTTTTTTCCAAAATTTTGGCTCAAAAAATTGCTCTGCGTCTTATACATCGTAGGTGAAGTTTGAGACCTCCCGTAGGCCTAGGTTAATCTTCTCTATGATGTTCACTAACCCAGCTTACGCTCAGTACTTTTACCTACCCTAAACTCCATGCATCCTTATTTTATTGCTGGTATTGTTATAATCAAGGTTAACAGGAGCATATTGTTTTCAACAATATATGCTTAAATACACTAAAAAACTTTTTTCCTAAATCTGACCTGCTGAAATGAGGGTGCGTCTTATATGCCGTCAAATACAGTAATTGAAAATCTTCAAGATTCATCTTGCCCATTTTATTTAAAAACATTTTTTATTCTTACTGAATCTGTAGAGTTTTCTTTTCTTTATATCAGTTTTTTTATTCCTAAAAATATTTCTGTTTTTTGCATTTATTTATTTGTTTGTTTTTTGTTGTTGTTTTTTTTTTGGGGGGGGGGTAGTATAGCTAATGTTGAAGTGCATATACTCATTTAGAGAAGATAACTGACAAGATGAATGGCTGTAGTTTAATTCTTTTTTTTTATCCTCTTATTATACTTTTTTTGTCCGATTCAAAAATCATGAAAGCAGTGATCTTGAAAATGTTTCTCATTAAAAGATTAATTTTATGAATTGCACTCTAAAAACTGTTTTCTGTCTTTAATATGTCAGTAATAAATTAGATATATTCAAAAGTAATTTTGAGTTTTTCATGATCAGAACTTAATTACATGAAAAATGTTCATAAAATGTGTTTTAAATGAATATTTAATATTTTCCTTTATTCCTAATGTTTTTTTAAAATTAATTTCTTATATGAAAAAAAAAAAAATAGGTTAAGATGTAACAGTATCCTCTCAAAATTAGAAATGATTAATTTAACATGAATTTAATACTTATAGATGTAATATGCTTCAGCTAATATAAAGATATTGCTTATATACAAAAGTGTGTGTGTGTATATATATATATATATATATATATATATATATATATATATATATACACTCTGTAAATAGCATTTTTTGGTGTTTTACATAGAAGTGGGAGGGATGAAACTGATTTATTGTATAGCATTAAAATAAATTTTGAAATGATTTTTGCCTCTTTTTCTAAAGATTAACTTTAATTATCAGCATACCCACCCACAATTTAAGGGATGATGAATATAAGAAAGGAAATATATATTTTCCTGCCCCCACCCCCCACCAGGCAGGATTAATCATGTTAATCCGGCCTTGTAGGAGAAAAGTCTTTTTAATAGTGGGCAGCCACACACAAACTGAAGCTCATGATAACCAGTGCAAATATAATGTGTGGTCCTGTCAGCATTTCCCTTGAGGAGTTCCTCAGGCACTGGGCAATAATCCAGGCTCTTACCTCTTTTAGGTGAGAGGCTGGTGCTGCATGGGGGGACAGTCTCCTGGGAGTAAGCTACTCATTTTACCTCACTTCCTCCAGCTATGGGTTAAAGAGTAACACTACTGTTTTTCTACAAGGATGGCTTTGGCATTAAATAACTTAGGAAGATTGTCCTGGGTATGCATCTAATGGTGAATTTCCAATCTTGGAGCTTGTGGAATGTGGAGTACCCCTTCATCATTAAATAACTTAGGAAGATTATCCTGGGTATGCATCTAATGGTGAAGTTCCAATCCTGGAGCTTGGGGAATGTGGAGTACCCCTTCATCATTAATAACTTAGGAAGATTATCCTGGGTATGCATCTAATGGTGAAGTTCCAATCCTGGAGCTTGGGGAATGTGGAGTACCCCTTCATCATTAAATAACTTAGGAAGATTATCCTGGGTATGTATCTAATGGTGAAGTTCCAATCCTGGAGCTTGGGGAATGTGGAGTACCCCTTCATCATTAAATAACTTAGGAAGATTATCCTGGGTATGCATCTAATGGTGAAGTTCCAATCCTGGAGCTTGGGGAATGTGGAGTACCCCTTCATCATTAAATAACTTAGGAAGATTATCCTGGGTATGCATCTAATGGTGAATTTCCAATCTTGGAGCTTGTGGAATGTGGAGTACCCCTTCATCATTAAATAACTTAGGAAGATTATCCTGGGTATGCATCTAATGGTGAAGCTGGAGCTTGGGAATGTGGAGTACCCCTTCATCATTAAATAACTTAGGAAGATTATCCTGGGTATGCATCTAATGGTGAATTTCCAATCTTGGAGCTTGTGGAATGTGGAGTTACATCATTAATAACTTAGGAAGATTATCCTGGGTATGCATCTAATGGTGAATTTCCAATCTTGGAGCTTGTGGAATGTGGAGTACCCCTTCATCATTAATAACTTAGGAAGATTATCCTGGGTATGCATCTAATGGTGAATTTCCAATCTTGGAGCTTGTGGAACTTCATCAAAATAACTTAGGAAGATTATCCTGGGTATGCATCTAATGGTGAATTTCCAATCTTGGAGCTTGTGGAATGTGGAGCTCCAATCTTGGAGCCCGAATCATCATTAAATAACTTAGGAAGATTATCCTGGGTATGTATCTAATGGTGAAGTTCCAATCCTGGAGCTTGGGGAATGTGGAGTACCCCTTCATCATTAAATAACTTAGGAAGATTATCCTGGGTATGCATCTAATGGTGAAGTTCCAATCCTGGAGCTTGGGGAATGTGGAGTACCCTTTCATCACCATTACTCCCAATACCTGTTAGGGTCCCATCTATGGGTTAAATAGAAAAAATGTGTTTATTAAAAAAAAATTAACTACCAATCAAGAATGAATTTATTTCAAAACTTTGTTGGCATTAAATGACCCACCGAGGTTGATATGCCATAAAACAAAACAAACTTTGCTATTAAATGAATAAACCAAACAAATCATTGTTTCTTGTTTTTGATTATTATTTTTTTTATTCATCTTATATCCTAATATATTAGAACCAAATTATTCATAAGGTCTCATAATCAGTTCTTAATAAGATGTCTCAGTTTCCATTTATGTACGTACCAATGTTTTCTGAAGCATCAATAATAACAAAACAAAAACAAAAACCAAGCAATCAGTTTTCCTTTAGATCTACTTTCAAAGTTACAATGAAATATAGCTGTTCTCTATATATGAGAACCATTCAATAAATAAGGTGAATTTTGCCTAAAATTTGGCAATGTGAAGTGCTGTTTACAGTGGCACCTTTTTCAAAGAAAATTAATAGTGATGGGTCATGTTCTTGAACATTGTCAGCATGACCTTATTTAGTGACTGATGTACTTTTTTTTTCTTTTTTTTCTTTCTTTTTTTTCTTTTTTTACTGCAGTGAGTCAGTGTATTTCTACTCCAGGTATTGCCTTTTCCAATCGGACTCATTGTGGCAAACCCATGTTTAGCCCATTTGTGAACAATACTTTACTAAAACATGCTTCTCTGTACAAATCAAATATTCTTCTTTAAATTCCATATAAACCAATTCCAAACAATGCAGAGTTTACATTTATAAAAAAAAAATTTGTCTTTTTAAAAAAAAAAAAAAAAAAATTCTCTTTATTTATTGAATGACCCCTGTTTATCAAAATCTCATTGCTTGATTATAAAAACATGGTATGTTTTTGTTATAGACAATATTTAAAAAAATATTAGTCAACTAACTAAAATATCAATCACCAGTGTAATAAAAATACAAATTCCTAATTTTTTCAAAAATAAAATAGTTTCATTAAAAACAAAATTTTTGTGTTTAATAATATAATTCCTAGGAATTTTTATTGTCAAATCCTTGATTGAATTCCTTAGCCATAGTGACTTTTCTCCATGTGAAATTAGTTCTTTTTTTCAACTGATTATTGTACATTCGTTTCTGTTTTATGAGCTTTTCAAGCCGAGTTTGTCGAAACCAACTCTATTTCTTAATCAAATTATGTTTTGGTGAAGATTGTGTTTTTTTTTTGTTTTTTTTTTATAACTATTTACAAATAAAGGAACTATCTTGGAAAAAGTTAGAAAAAATTGTAAAAAAAAAAATAATCCATTTGTGAAACACCATAATATTTTTTTTATTTTTTATTTAGATACATCATAAAAATCATAAATTACTTTCTTTTTATTACATTGATATTTGTTATAAACTGTTCCCCCCCCCTTTTGTTTTGTAGGCCAGCAATCATCATCTTAGTGGTAGGACTGCTAAGATACAACTCCATGTGTGTGTGTGTGTGTGTGTGTGTGTATATATATATATAGTGTTGTTATGGGTCCAACAGGAAAAAATTAGATATTTTATTAAAAAAAAAATCCCCAAAATAGATTGTTTTTTTTAAGTTTTATTTTTATTTTACATTAGCTACACGTGTTTCAGATCTACTGATATCTTCTTCAGGCTTTGATTAACCACATACTGTGTCTGCATATAAATATATCTATGTATATATACACATATCCTACCCCTCTTTTTTGTGTTTATATATATATATATATATATATATATAAATTTCATTTTTGGTTGTTGAGTTCTCATTTTATTTAGAATTTTGGTTATAGAAAAAATAAAAATTTCAACTAAAGATGACGGTTTCTTGTCAATTTATTTGACCATTTCCATTTGTTATTTTCCCTGAATCTTAAAATAATCTATAGTTGACCCCTCATTTTATATAACATTCCATGCCCAAAGCCATATTTTTCACTTGTACATAGACCATGTGACTCAACAAGGTGCTTCACTTTGATTGGAGCAGTTTGTGTACCTTGGAGCTCTAGTCATGCTGTTGAATATATTATACTGATTTGTTTCTCATTTTACTTATTTATCTTAAATTTCAATGAAGACCTTTTTTTTCTGTCAATGATACTAACAACAGAAAAGACCATTTTTCTAAAATGATCAATGCAAAAAAATCCTCTCTAATATAAACTTGTTTTATTTGTATGCAAAGAAAGACAGGATTTTTAGCTCAAACTATTTAATAATTGACAGATTGTCTGAAAGAAAGAAAGACAATATTGGTGGTTCTAAGTAAAATAAAGTTTTCGGGGTAGCCTAAATTAGGTATCAACCAGACAGCGAGGGAGTGTATCTCCTTTTCAATAGCGCTAGACCAAGGAGATTGTTTTAGCAGGTAGAATGCCACGCCTACCATCAGCTCTTTACTGCTCAGATCCTGTGCTACTCATACGCTGATTTAGCAAGGGCTGGTATCGAACCAGGAACCTTGTGGTTCCCAGGTAGACCCTCTATCAACTGAGAAAGACGATATTGGTGGTTGTAGGATGACTTTAAAAAAAGAAAAAGGGCTGTGAGGAAATGAAAATGAGATGCACACAAGAAACTGGAAAGAATAGTAAATTTTGAGGAAAAGTTTACAAGACATAAATTAGTGTGAACACTGCTAATCAATGTTGAAAGATAATAAACCTTATTTTTTAAAAGCAACCTTCTAAAAAAAAGAAAAGCAAATAAATAAAATAAAACCTAGAGAATAGCAGATGGATAACTGAGAATTTTAACTATTCATTAGATATCTTCAGAAGGGTTCACTTAGTGTATGTGCATATATATATATATATATGACATTTTATGATGTATTTGAGTATTCATGTTCTCACGTTGTGCATATTAGATATTCATCGTTCTTTACCACCAAGAAATCTTCCATTTTGATATCAAATTTTAATTGAATTTCATACGAATTTCATACATGTTAAGAGATGGACTTCAACTTTATGACAATACTTGATGACCCATGAATCTATTAGGTTCTTGGGTTCATGATGGTACTGGTGCTTCTATTTAGAAAGAAGTGAAGGATTCTAATTAGCATATAGTTATTTTTATTATGTTGAAAGTATTGATGATTAAAAAAAATCATATTTACTGTTGTTACTGACTCAACCACAAAATTATCATTCAATTGCAAATTTGAGTGGAAATTGCTTTATTCTCTGATAGAATTGTATATACATTGTTCTAATAATAATTTTATAATTTGTCATTTTTGTTGGGTTGGTTACATACATAGACAAGAAAATTTTAATTTATATATATATATATATATATATATATATATATATACAATCAATGTGAAACAAGGTCAATTTTTTAAACAGTTTAACCGAATTGAATTCAGAGTATTCCTTCTCCTGGATCAGTTTCCATAACATGGTTAAAGAGCCTAGTCTGCTCTACTATTTACCCATAGCTGTAGGGAGAATATTTGGATTCGTGCCTTTCCTAAGGGTATTAGTGCTATGTGAAATGCAAACAGCCTTGTTCAAGATTTGAACTCTATTCACCATGTCCATTTCCTATGATGATATTTTAATAATTTATCGATACTCACCTAACTTTTTCCAAATCTCTTTTAGTGTCAATTGACAGCTGTCACACACATAAACTTTTCAAACCAAATAAGGAAAAGGTTTTACTGTTTCACTTTCTCTATAACTATTTTAATTTTATGTTCATGCAAACTTATTATATTTTTTATATACAATGTATATTTTCTGTTTTGATATTGAGAGGAGTAAGTAGGACAACAATTATCAATTCCCTTTTTACTCAAGCAGACTCTCTTCTTTTGCTAAGCACTGACATAAAGAGAAAAAGTAAAGATCCAAGTAGCCACAAAGAAATCAATAAAAACAAAAAGATTCTCTGGACACTTTAATTGCTTGGGCTATATTGTTAAACAATGGGGCTGAATTTTTCATTTTTTTTTTTTTTTTTTTAAATATAAGAGCAATTAACCTGTCAACATTGGAGGTCTTGTACTTTAGAATACCATCAAAGAGTAGAATATTAAAAACAGTGAACATTTGGGAATCAAATATTTAAATATAATTGATTTTTTTAACAAAAACAAAGAAAAAAATTATTCAGTGTATAATTACTCCTGTTTTGATTTATTGAATTGCTTTTGTTCATTTAATACAAATATCACTGTTAAAATGTTTTTTTTTAATGATTCATAACTTAGTTTGGATTTGGAGGTGCTACTCATGTAGCATTAAAAAATTAGAAATTTTTTTTTTTTAATTAATGAAATAGACCACTAATTAGGACTGAGCCTATTCAGTAGTAGTGACTACCCCAAGCAGAGTTTAACAGGTTTGAATTCAGAGTTTTCCTTCTCCTAGACTGGTTGCCTAACCAAGGTTAAAGAGCCCAGTCTGCCCTACTATTTACCCATAGCTAGAGGGAGAATAGTTGGATTCATACCTTTCCCAAGGGTATTAGAACTATGTGAACTGTAGCTTTGCCCAGGAATTGAACTCTGGTCAACGAGTCCATTTCCTTTGACTCTTATTATAATTTTTTTTTTTAAATAAGGCTCATTATAGTCCAACCATTACACCACGCACCTCCAACTTTATCTTGGGCATATATAGCCTATTTCTATCCAGGTTTACAACTGATTTGAATTCAGAGTTTTCTTTCTCCTGTACAGGTTGCCATATCATGGTTAAAGAGCCTAGTCTGTCCTACTATTTATGCAAAGTTGGAAAGAGAATAGTTGGATTCTTATTTTTCCCAAGTGTATTAGCGCTATGTGAAATACAACCAGACGCATTCAAGAATTGAACTCGGGTAGCCAAGTATACTTTCTATGAAGATAACCGCTACACCACAATGCCTTCACTTTTACAAAACTTAATTTAGCAATTGAATTTGTTTTTGAAAGAATCCTCTAATCAGTCAACTATCAAATCTTTTTATGTTAATCATCAATATTCTTTCGTAGTCTGAATTCAAAATGATTATATGTATGTAATACTAAATAGACAATAAAAACAAAAGTAGGAATCATTGGCTTAGGCGCATAAATCCAAAGAACTTATTTCTTTATAACAGATGTGAAGAAACCAGTGAATATTTCAGTCTTTCTCTCTCTCTCTCTCTCATATATATATATACATATATATATATATATATATATATATATATATATATATATATATATATATGAGAGAGAGAGAGAGAGAAAGACTGAAATATTCACTGGTTTCTTCACATCTGTTATAAAGAAATAAGTTCTTTGGATTTATGCGCCCAAGCCAATATATATATATATATATACACACACACACACAAGGTGTATCAAAAAAGTATCAAAATTTTTTGTACTTTTTGACACACCTTGTATTCTGAAAAAAAACAAAACATTCCATTCATTCATCATTTCTATCTTGGTAAATACAGCTTTAAACTTGGAATGTTATTTTTTTTTCCAGAATACAAGGTTTGTCAAAAAGTACAAAAAATCTCAATACTTTTTTGACACACCTTATATATATATTTATGTGAAGAGAAAAATGGAAGTGAATCCGATGGTATGTAATATAGTGAAAAATTTGAAAAAACACAGGTTCAAATAAAATGAGTGGTATTTATTTAGCAACACTGCAGTGTTGGCTGAATAAATACCACTTCGCTAAAAAAACAAGCCCTGGTGATATTTAATGTGTATATATATTTACTTTGTCCTTAATTGTTTTATTTTCGAAGTTTCCTCACAACTGCCATTTATATATATATATATATATATATATATATATATATATATATATATATATATATAGAGAGAGAGAGAGAGAGATTTCTTTACCATTCTAAATTTGTATGACAAAAATATTATATTTCCGATTCAAAATCAATCTCAGTTTTATGTTAAATAAATGTTACAGATCATCAGTCAATAAACAATTGGTAGACTGAAATTTTCAAGGTTCCTGGTTCGATACCGGTCCTCGCCAACTCAGCATATAAGTAGCACATAGATATGTGCGGTAAAGTGAGGAGCTGATGGTAGATTTGGCGCTCCACCTCAGATGCCAAAACAATCTCCTTGGTCTAGTGCAAGTGAAAAAGGGATAGACTCTCTCGCTGTCTGACTGATACCAACTTTAGGCCACCCCAATGATTTACTTTATAACTAACTTACTGCCCAGGCAGGAAAAAAAAAAAAACATTTTTTATTGTCACCCTTGACAAAAGCCAGTTTTATTTACAAAGACTTCACAAAAAAATCAAAGAATTCTGCATAGATTTCTGCTAATACTGGAATTATTTTAACATTGAAATTTTCCTTTCCTTTTCATGTCTATTCTGTATTTTTTTTCCCATTTTTTCTATATATATATATATATATATATATATATATATATATATATATATGTATATGAAATTTTCATATTTCTATTATTGACATTTATTTCAGTTCTTGTAAATAATGATTCTATTTGAATAAAAAGCCTTCATTATGCATAACTTAAAACATAAATAATCCTTCCTTTATATTTTCATAAATACCTACCTATTCCAACTTTCATCTTTTATGAGTATTTTATTGCTCTCTCTCTCTCTCTCTCTCTATCTATCTATCTATCTATCTATCTATCAAATACTTTCAATCTGGTAAATTTTAATCGCACATTTTTATTTTCCCTGTTGAATGAGGTAATTTATTGATAAATGTGATATGCACATCCCTATTTCTTTGGCTTGCTTTTGAAGATGCTGCATTCACCATTTTTAAATTGATGCATCATTCATATCTTCAGCATCAAACTTAGCACTTAATGGTTTTTGATGTATTCACAATGTCACACACTTCACAGGCCTCATATTGAAAGTTGCCTAATTAAGTCTCTTTCATGGGCCCATAAAACTCATTTAGCATGACCAGTATACTTTTCAATCCTGCTGATGAGTATAGCAAGAATTACTACCAATAAATGGCATGTCCTGTTGTGATATTAAAATTTTATAGTCAGTGACAGGTTGTTTTTTAAACTTTTAGTGACTCTAAACACAGCTAGTCTTTACATATAATGTTAAGAAATTGTGTTATGTGTTCTGCTTGGGAACTGATAACTCTCTTAATAACTTTCCTCTTTCAGGAGAATCTATTCATACGACATTTTCATTAGTTACAGTAAAGATTTTCTATTCACGTATCTAGAAAACCATCAGCCCTGTTGATGGAGATTAGAATATGCTGATGGTATTCCCTTTAGAGGGGTGTATAGATATGACATTAAACTGCATCTGATGGTGAGGCTTCAATTTTGGAAATCTGGGGAGTGTGGATTACTCCTTCATTATCATTACTCCACTCTGACTTGGAGTGGTAGTACCTGTTAGGGTTCCATCTATGGGTCAAATAGATCTGTTTAAAAATTATTCATGTTCAATAGGATTGTGTACAAAAACAATTCTTAAAGAACTGCACAAAAAATGTAAATATGAATGCAATTCCCTAACTGCTAAGCATAAGATAACCCCCATTTTCATTAATTACAATGAAGATTTTTCTATTCACCTTTCTATAAAAAACATCACCAAATGTATGTCGGTGGAGATTAGAATGCTGATGGTATTCCCTGTAGAGGGGGGTATAATGGATATGACATTAAACTGCATCTGATGGCGAGGCTTCAATTTTAGAGATCTGGGGAGTGTGGATTACTCCATTGCCATTACTCCCAGGTCCACTCTGACTTGGAGTGATAGTATCTGTTAGGGTTCCATCTATGGGTCAAATAGATCTGTTTAAAAATGATTCATATTCAATAGGATTGTGTACAAAAAAATTTTTTAAAGAACTACACAAAAAATGTAAATATGAATGCAATTCCCTAACTGCTAAGCATAAAATAACCCCAGACAGGTTGTCATGCCACTAAAATCAATCAATCAACCATCACCATGTGTGTTAATAGCTTCAAAAAGCATTCATGACATTTCAGAGTTTAAAAAAAAAAAAAAAAATTCAACTTAACTCTGTCTGTGAAAAGCAACTAATTTTTTGAAATTTTAATTAGAATGGCATAATGTACGTTATAGCATTTTGCCAAATTTATCATGCAATTTCAGATTGTTTTTTTTTTTTCTCTCATATCTTTTTTAAAAAAAATGTTTGAATCATACAATCTCCAAAGTATTTAACAGATTTGCAAAATGTCTGTCTAACTGAATTGCTGTTTAGTGTCTGCATTGAAAGAATTTAGAAACTTGGGCTATTTTTAGAAATATATCTAGAATTATTATAGATAAAATCAACACAGCTGTTTTTGTTTTTCTTTGATATTGAGAAGGTTGTATAGCTCTTTCATCATTTTTAAAAACATCTTATAGTTAATATCTCAGTGGGTTATTTAATACTAGTAGGATTTTCAACCTTGTTTCAAGTATTAACTGGTTTTCATACTTGATTTGTAGCTATAGGTAAATAAGAGGGTAGACTAGTTTCTTTAGTAAGGCAAAGGAGAAGGAAAACTCTGAACTCAAACTAGCTTTAATCCACTTAAAAATTGACCTTGTGTCACATCCTACTCATGAAGAAAGGGTTGGGTAGATGCAGTCAGACCTTATGAAAGGCATGTTGAAGAAGATATTTAAGATTAAGTAGTCTGTCATGAATGCATGTATCTATTTCTGGACAACATTAAAGAACAGATTTTACTGGTATAAAGAGTTGATTCATAATACATTATCCTGCATAAGGGTCAACTAAATTGGCAGATCCATTATTACAGAATAGTGATTCAATCCTCGATGGATGCCCCATAAAAAAAGACCCTTTAGTAATTTGGTCAGGAAAATAATTTTTTCCCTTTTAATTAAAAAGATCACACTATTTCTTGATGCAAAAGATTAACACCATAAAATGTTAATGATCTAAGAAAAATGTCCAATTTAATGTCATTGTTTTGTTGCCATTTCTTATTTGATGTATATCAAATTTTTTTTTTTCTTTTGGTACTTTAACTTTTTCAAGTCTACTTATTACACTTTTTTGATTTACTATTAAGAACTGCATATATTTATTTCTCTCTCTCTCTCTCTCTCTCTCTCTCTCTCTCTCTCTCTCTCTCTCTCTACTACTACTTTAACTTTTTAAAGTCTACTTATGAGACTTTTTTGATTTACTATTAAGAACTGCATTTATTTATTTTATTTGTTTATTTATTCATTTCTCTCTCTCTCCTTCTCTCTCTCCTCTCTCTCTCTCTCTCTCTCTCTCTCTCTCTCTCCTTTTTTCTTTTTTTTACTCCAGTGATTTTTTTTCTTCTTTTGGTGTTCTTCTCTAGTGGACACTTGATAAAACTTCACACCCCTGCCTTGTCCTTTCCTCTCAGACATTCCCTACTTCTCTTATTTCTTTATTGTACTGAATCTGTCCAACCTTAACTACCACTATTCTTCTTTCTTTGACCTTCCAATGCCCCACTTATTTTGCCAGGTTCATTTCTTCTTTGGCCATTTCCTGCCTTTTAGCACTCTTAAGTGGAATCAGGAATTAAGAATCTGCCATTATGTAGGTCTCTTTTTTTTTCCTTTTTTTTTTTTTTTTTTTTTTTTTTTTTTTAATAAGATAAAGACCAATGTGTGCTAACAATAGAGATGAAGATGCCTCCATTTTTTTTTGTGCCTCAACACCTGAAAACATAAATTACAGGTTAATTAAAAAAAACCTTTGTCATCTTCACTCATAATTTCAAATCTTTCTCCTTTCATTTTCATTAATACACATATATACTATTGCATTTAGAGTCATAGGAAATGGACTCGTAAACCAGATTTCAAATCCTGGATGAGGCTGTTTGTATTTCACATAGTGCTAATACACTTGGTAAAGGTATGAATCCGACTACTTTCTCTAGCTATGGTTAAATAGTAGGGCGAATGGGCTCTTTAACCGTGGCTAGGTAACTAGTCTAAGAGAAGGAAAACTGAATTCAAACCTGATAAACTCCGCTTAAGAAATTGACCTTGTGTCACATTCTACTCATGCAGAGAGGTTGGTAATATATATATATATATATATATATATATATATATATATATACTATTGCATTTTCTTGGAAAATTCACATTGACTAAGATTCATTTTGGTCTGGCCCATACTCTTCTATAGTTTGCAACTTCAAGTGAAAAATAAGTTTACAAAAATTATTACTTAGTACTTAAATTATAATTACAAATACTTGCATGGAAGGTAACCAAATAAGGTTTAATTGTCAACATAGTCCCCCTTACTGTCCACACATTTCTTCCATCAGTGTTGCAGTGCTTAGATCCCATTGGTAAAAGAAGTCATCAACAGCAGATATGATGTTATCATATGAACTTTTCAGACCACTCTCATATGTATATATGTATGTCTGACCATAACCAAGCAAAAATGGGAGTTTTATTAGAGTTGTTGTCATCAGGATGGCTTAAAATCAGTATCAGCCAGACAGCAAGGGAGTCTATCTTCTTTTCACTAGCACTAGACCAAGGAGATTGTTTTAGCATCTGAGGTGCAGCGCCACTCCTACTATCAGCTCCTCGTCTTATCACACAGATCCCTGTGCTATTCATAGGCTGAGTTCGCAAGGGCCGGTATTGAACCCGGAACCTTGTGGTTCCTAGGTGGGCGCTACATGTAAAATTTTTCTAACATGGAAAATAAAGCCATTTCCTGTACAATTTGTAATTGAATGAATATTTAGTGGAGTTTTTCAATTGTTCTCAACATCATTCTTTTTTATCATTCTCAATATAATGGCAATAACCATGAAATGCTAATTAAAATCCTTCTGTTGTTTTTAAATAGAAGCATTAATATCATCATGGACCACAGTTTGCAGATCATGAAGGAATTTCAGCTTTTCAGTTTAAGATTTTTCTGAAAAAAAAAAACGTTTCTTTGGCTTTTTTTTTCTTCTTTCTTCTATTTAAGATTGTATAATGCATTCATTTCATTTCATCTTTATATTCTTTAACAAAAAGACATTGATAGAATATTTATAAGATTTGTCAGTTATTGTAAGATTTTGTTGCCCAGACAATCCCTTGTGCTTTATTGATAACATGACTTTATTATTATTATTATGTATATACATTATATTTGGATTTACTTGACAATGGGGCTAGAGTTTGTGGTTATACCAATGGGAAAGGCCGGGAATTATTGGCGTAGTTTCTAGTCTTTTTAGGCTACACCCAAATTTGTGATTGTGTTGCTAACCAGGTCATTTGATTTCTATCTTTGATTTGGTGTAAGATTAATAAAAGGTTGACATAAAATCTGTGTATATGGATACATACATACATACATACATGTGTGTGTATATATATATATATATATACATACATATGTGTGTGTGTATGTATGATATATATGTATATATATATATAATGTATGTATCTATATATTTGTGTCTGTGTGTGTATGTATATATAATATATATATATATATATATATATATATGAGTATTTTTGTTTTGTATATAATGTTATTTTAGAATAAGTATCTTAGTTAATGTTGTAGACTACTTTGTAATCTTCAAATCATTTCTCTTTATAGACTTTTTCTTCACTAAAGTGGATTGTCTACTCATTAATTATAGTCAGATTTCTTTGTTCCATTTATTCATTTATCTATTTATTTATTTTTGTTATAAATTCATACTTTTACAAAATAATTAATTAATACAAAATAAAAGCAATTTCATTTCTATGAATTCATGAGTTATAATTCATATGATATCTACAACATAAAACCAAAGTACAGCTTGTTATTCAATTGTATATGGTTGGTTATAGGTTAACTTTTTATTTCTGTTTTATCATGTAACCTTCCTTGAAATTCCTTAACAATGCAATAATCTGTAGCTTTTCCCTCCTAGTTATAAAAAATGACACTGATACCAAAATAAAATAATATATATATATATATATATATGTGTGTGTGTGTGTGTGTGTGTGTGTAATAAAAGGTTAAGTCATTTTCCACTTAATTTTCAATAATAGCCTATCAGGCCATCTACGCAGATGGTAAATAAAGAAAACTGACACCTATGTTTTAACTGATTATTTTTCCCTGCTAATTCAATTTCTGGCAAGAACATTGTTGTCTTATAACCATTTTGTCAATTTGCTAGTATTTGATTGCCATCTGAACAAATCTCTTGACATACTATCATTATCCCCCCTCCTCCCCTTTCTCTCCCCTCCTCCTCTCCTTTCTCCCCCTCCTCCTCCTTCATTTCACTGATGCTGTCCTTTATTAATTATATTTTGTCTGGACTTTTTTAAAGTCATCAACTTGTTTTTATAATGTGGTCAAGCTAAAACTTTTATAACAAAATACTAAATCTATGCACTAAGTCTCTACTATTCTGATAATTTTCTATTCAAATGGATACTTCCTTAAAAATAAAATAAAATTCACGAATTTGTATTATTTGGATTATTCTGTACAGATATTAATAAAGATGAGGACAATAGTCCAAATAATATAAATTATCAAACCTCATCTCAAAAATTCAGTGAAATTCATGAATTGTTTTTATGCCTTTATTTTCTTTGGAGGCACTCATGGCATGGCTATCATTGTAGAGAGTGGACTCAGTTACTCGAATTCAAATCCTGAACAAAGCTGTTTTCATTTCACGTAGTTCTAATACCATTGGGAAAGGTCTGAATTTAACTATTCTCCCTCCAGCTATCAATGAAATAGTAAAGCAGATCAGACTCTTTAACCTTGGTATAGTAACTGGTCTAAGAAAAGGAAAACTCTGAATTCAAACCACTTGTAGACAAGGAGAGGGATTAGCTACACTAATCTATTCTATCCCCAAGATATGTTACATGAGTAGTTTATCACAACAAAACCAGATTATAGGATAAGTTTTTTTAAGTCTTTCTTCTACAAGGATGGCTTTGGCATTGAATAACCCATAAAGTTTGATATGCCATTAAACCAAACTAAACAAACAATAGATATCCCTTGTGAAAAACAAGAGGAATTTAGTTTTAGCCAATGCTGATAATCTATTATTTAGAAATTGCTAACTTTGAATTGTATTAAGAATATATTTTAACACTGAACAAGGGAGATTTTTTAAATTTCATGACCATTTTTCTTTCAGTTGTGTATAAATATAATACTTTCTTTTACAAATATATCAATACTATACATTTTACAGAATTTCTGTATGTACAATGTTCATAATGGTGTTGTCATTAGTCTATAGCTGTTTACACACACCCACAGACACACATATTTATATATTAAGAGAATGATAGTTACTATTTCTTTATGTGCATTCTCATTTACACATACAAATACCAAACAGGCACAGCTGGTCAAGTTCGTCTCCATCTGTATATGTGATCTTTGCAAATACTACTGTTCTGAATTTTATCTTTTCAATCAATAATCTATTCCAAAAAGAAATGAGAAATATGTGACATCTCTAGTTTGGATTTGATTCAAGTACATATCACATAGAATCTGCCTTTATTTTTCATCATTAACTTGCTACTGTTGATATCTTTTTTCTTTTTCTTTTTTTCTTTTTTTTCTTTTCTTCTTTCTTTTTTTCTTTTCTTTTTTCTTTTTTTTTTTCTTTTTTTCTTTCTTTTTCTTTTCTTTTTTCTTTTTTCTTTTCTTTTTTCTTTTTTTCCTTCTTTCTTTTCTTTTTTCGTTCTTTTTCTTCTTTCTTTTTTTCTTTTCTTTCTTTTTTTTTTCTTTTCTTTTTCTTTCTTTTTTTCTTCTTTTTTCTTTTTTTCTAATGAGACAAACAGATTGTTTTTGTCAAAATTCCTCCAAAATTAAAACTGTGCCCAAACAGCATTCTACAAGGTGTGTCAAAAAAGTATCAAGATTTTTTGTACTTTTTGACACAACTTATAAAAAATTAACGTTCCATTCATTGTTCATTTCTATCTTGGTAAATTTCAGCTTCAAACTCAGCACTTTTATGACACACCTTGTATTCTGAAAAAAATTAACGTTCTATTTATTGTTCATTTCTATCTTGGTAAATACAGCTTCAATCTTGATACTTTTATGACGCACCTTGTATATCTATTTAAGATGTATTTATTATTTAAAGATAAAATTTTAACATTAAAAAAAAAAAAAAAAAAAAAAAAGACCAAGCATGTACTGCTAACTCTGCACTTAAAACTAGTAAACGTAGTATGTTGAAGTGGACCTTTCCTCTGTTGTTGAGTCCACATAAAAATCTGTGCATTATGGATAATAGAAATTTGATTCTTGTTCATTAGCATCTTAGTGTCTTTAGACAATTGGAGGTCAGTAGAATGACCATTCTTTTGGGACAACAGAAGTAGCTTTATGTTTTATAGTAATAAAGAAAGCAGTTTCAGAGGCCGGGTACTTGTTTCTATGGTGTTGGTGTTAATATGAGGAGATAAGGAAATAGGGCTAGTCATGTGAAGTAGGCAGATGATGTTTCTTTAATTGACAGGGGACACCTGCTACTGCTGCTGCTGCTATAGTGAAAGGAAAAGCTTTAGTGGATATGGTGTAGTGTAATTGGATGGTTGAGAGTTAGGACACAAGTTTCTGTTAAGAAGGAAGAACAACCATTTTGTTACCCACAACATCATGAGTGTTGAAAATGTTGATAACACTACCGCTATAAGGTCAAGTGCTTGGTGTAAAAACATGTGTTTCCTAATATTGACTTGTAGAAATAAGTATATACTTTGTCTTCAAATTCATTTAAAATACTGTTTGAATACAGTTCAGATGTCTAACAGAAATCAAATGTATGCCTATAAAATTAAACGTTTTTCAATGAAAATTAAATGTTTTCCATTATTCTTTTAATGCTTCAGAAATTATATATTCATAACAAGGCTTATGATGTTATCATGTCCTGCTTGGTCTAAGTAAAAGGGGTGGCCTAAATTCGGTATCAGCCAGACAGCGAGGGGGTCTATCCCCTTTTCATTAGTGCTAGACCAAGGAGATTATTTTGGTGTCTGAGGTGGAATGCCAAACCTACCATCAGCTCCTCACTTTGCCGCACAGATCCCTATGTTACTCATATGCTGAGTTGGCGAGGGCTGGTATTGAACCATAAACCTTAAAGTTCCCAGCCAAACACTCTACCAACTGAGCTAAACCTATCCTTAAAATATAAAGATATAAAAAATATCAGACAATTATAAACAAGACACTGTATTTGATGGCATATAGGATGCAGTTTTTTCCATAATTTTGGCTCAAAAAATTGCCCTGCGTCTTATACATCGTAGGTGAAGTTTGAACCTCCCATAGGCCTAGGACTAATCTTCTCTATGATGCTCACTAACCCTGCTTAAGCTCAGTACCTTTGCCTACCCTAAACTCCATGCATCCTTATTTTATTGCTGGTATTATTGTATTATTACCCATGCTTTAAAAATGTTTTCAACAATATATGCTTAAAAACTTTTTCCTGAATCTGACCTGCTGAAATGGTGGTGCATCTTATATGCCGTCAAATATGGCAGTGGTCCCCAACTTTTTTTGCGCCACGGACCAGTTTCATCTAAGACAATATTTTCACGGACCGGCCTTCATAAGCTTGCCAAAGATGTTTGTTTTTCACTCATTTTTGCTAGCTTTTGGGGTAACGGCTGGTGACCTATCACGTGACCGAGACTTGTCAAGAGGCACAGAAGTCACTTTTCAAATAAAAAAACATTTAGACTGATATTCAATTAAAAAAGAAAAATTTAAACGTTCTGTGTGGCCCCCGGTACCTAATGGCCCATGGCCCGGTACCGGGTCGCGACCCAGTGGTTGGAGACCGCTGAAATACGGTACATATAATTTTGAAAATAATGAAATAAATTTTTGTGCTTTTGCTCTCTGATTCCCTCCTGTTGCTTTTGTCTTTGGTTTGGTTTCTTTGTTTAATGGCATATTAACTTTTGTTGTTTAATGTCAAATCCATCCTGTAGAATAACAGTAGTGGTTCTATTTAAACCATAGCTATGGGGATAAGGGGTTTCATACCTTTCCCAAGAGTATTATTCTGAAAGTGAATGTAATAGCATGACTTGAGTTCAAACACACTTACTACAATGTCACAGTCCAGCATGCTTAGCCACTACACCATGGGGACACACACTTCCCACTTTTGTCCTTGGTCTGTGCTGGTTACCAAACTCAGCTTGTTTGCTGTTACAGTCAGATGACCTATTATGCAAAGCTCAGAAAAAAAAAAAAAAAGTAACATATATTTGCACATCACAATCACTTCACTAATAGTTTTTGTTTTTTCTTGGGAGGTGTGGGAGCTCCACAAAGCAATTATTTTTAAGGCACACAAAAATTGAACATTATACCTGTCCATAATTTTTTTTTTTTTTTTTACAACTACCTGATGCAATGCTCCAAAATTTTCATGCAGCTTATTTGCAAAGTTCAAATTTTTTTTTATTTTCCAAAAGTTGTGAGTTTATATCTACAAAAAGAAAACATCTTTTAGATATATCAAAATAAGTTTGTCTTTGGATCATAACGAAATATGAATGGGTAAAAATCTTTTTTCAAATTTGTTATAAATTGAAGTTTTTAATAAATGAAGTTCAAAAAGTGTACATTTTAAAATTCCCTGATTTATTTAAAAAAGGAAGAGAAAGAAATTATCATAATTACAAAGGAATACATAAATGTGTATGAGATAGAAAATCATTAAAAATATGAAAGAAAAATATTCACTTAGTAGCTTCACTTTTAAGGTTCATTTTATATTTGGCATTAAGCAAACCTACTTTCAATAGTATTGATTTATTTATTTATTTTTATTTTTTAAAGATTTATCTATTGAAAAGTTATCTCTTGTTATCTTTGACATTTTGAAATGAGGACATGTGAAGAATAACTTATGACTAGTTATAATATTCATCTAGCTAAAACTGTGAAAATTCAGTAGTTTAATTGTTATATAATAATATTATGCATTACTTAATTATATATATATATATATATATAACACACACACATATATATATATATATATATATATATATATATATATATATATATATATATATATATATACACACACATATATAGTTTGCTATATTCCTAAGTAAATGTGTGTGTGTAATACTAGTTCACTTGAGGTTTGACATCATGAAACCCAGTCTTGAGTTTTTATCTTGTTTTATCATTATCCTAACTAGCAAAACAAAAACACCCTCCGAGCGGTGTAAAAATTAATTTCTGAAAGATATTGCCTATGGGGGTGGGAGTTTGTTTTGTTTTACGACAGACAACAATGCCTTAAAAAAAAAAAATACACTCAATTTTACACAATTCTACAAAATCTTATTAAAATTGAACAAATATCTTAAATTTAGTGTAAAAAATCTTTTTTTTTTTCAATTTTTATCTCAATTTTATTGACATCCAAAAGTATGTAAAGGGATTTTTTGCCTCACTTTTTCGTTTAAAAAAATGTAAACAGACCTTTGAAATCTTTTTTTTTTTAATAATAGACATAAAAATAGTTTTCCTGTAAAAATTCAAATAAATATGTTTTCTTTCTGATAAAATCAAGTTTCTCTCTGATAAATTCTAATTAATTCAAACAAGGTTGTTGTTTATTTTATATTCAACGATTTTGGGTAATGTGATGTAATCAGTGAAGTAGTTTCGGTTACAGACAAATTGTGACCAAATCTCCATTATTAATAGATGTAAATGTAAAAATTATCCTAATGTAAATGTAAAAATATTGTGATATTGCTCTGCATATTTGTGTGCAGTAAAGTCTGCAGAGTGGCCTATTGTCAGTATTAGCTGAACAGCAAGGGAGTCTATCCCCTTTTCATTAGTGCTAGACTAGGGAAATTGTTTTTTGCTAATGTGGAGCACCTTACCTACCATCAGCTCCCAGATGCTTTATGCAAGCTGTGCTACTCATGCATTGTGTTGGCAAGGACCAGTATCAAATCCGGAACCTTGCAATTCCTAGGCTGATGCTCTACCAACTGAGCTAAACCAGCAGATAAAGCCCTGTAAATATTTATAGATTGTCACTGCATTCCACCATCTTTAACTGCATAAATATATCTGGATATGGAAATTCAATATATGCATGTTTGCTTTTTTAAATATAGTTAAATTTTATGGAATAAAAAAAACGTATATTAGTTATGATTCCTATATTGCTGCAGTATTTCATTGGAAGATCAAGTGTGTGGTGGAGCGTGGTTGGGTTCCACAGGTGTTACAACCAAGTTGTCACAGATAGATCTGATGTACTCAGAATTAATTTTGGGTTGATATATATATATATATATATATATATATATATATTTAGCAAGCTAGTGTAACGGTTAGAGACTTCGCCTGTCAGCATGACAGTCGAGGTTTCGAGTCACACACAGAGCAGTCTCCCATGTCTATAACCTTGCTGATGAGACCTAATAGGTCGAAATGTACATTCAGGGATTGACATTTTCTCGATTCGTTTAGCCTTACATTTGAACATATATGCCCGCCTAAATTCATGAATTATTAACTAATAAATTTTCAAAATTAGCTATGACTTCAACTAAGCAATATCCTCCAAAAATTGTCAGCTTAAAGCCATATAAAAAAAAATAAACACTTTTGTTTGTTTACTTAACTTCATATATATATATATATATATATATATATATAGTGGTCAGAGTCTGTCTGACAAATGACTACTGCATGAAACCCAGGGTCACAGAAATTCCCATAATATATATATACAGTGATGCTGATAGCTTTTTTATTTAGTGCGTCCTAGGACACAAATATTTGCTTTGAATAAGTCCCCGGGAAAATTTATATGTCCCAAAGCTGTCTAACTCCTACCTTGTAACCTATCCTGTGTAATTCGTTTCTAAGAAACTATTGAAATGTATTTACACTTAGCTTGAAATGGTGAGGGAAGAAAAAAGAAAAACACCGGGATGTATGGATAGGATTTTACTGCGTCCTTTCAGATTTTTGTGCATCTCTGTATAATATATACTCTATCACTGATATTGAGCATTCTACTAATAATAAGTTGGTCCACCACTAACTTACTAAATGAGCTAGTGTTAAGCAGGGCCGGGTTAGCTCAGTTAGTAGAGTGTTCAGCTAGAGACCACAAGTTTCCTAGTTCGATACTGGCCTTCGCCAATTCAGCAGATGAGTGGCACAGGGATTTGTGTGGTAAAGGAGCTGGTGGTAGTTGTGGCACTCCACCTCAGACCAAAAACAATCTCCTTGGTCTAGCGCTAGTGAAAAGGGGATAGACTCCCTCGCTGATTGGCTGATACCAACTTTAAGCCACCCCAACGACTTTACTTTTTTTAATATATATAGGCTAAGATTGAATTTCCTTCTGCTATCTCTCCCTCCTCCCAAAATTCACATTTAATAATCAAGAACAATGATAGGTAGTTAGAACACTATTTATTCATAGAAAGAAATACATTTTTGAGTTAGGGTTGTAAAATTTGTTTTTATTTGATAATCTGTACATACTTTACTTTTTTTTTTTTTATTCAAACAAGTTTCTTTAACTCTAGAAAATAGAAATTTTAACAGCAAATTTTAAAATCAAATGAATAGTCTTTGAAAAAAAATAAATTATCACCAAATTTTTGTCAACTTCTGCTGACAAATATGAAAATAAACATTGTATGATTTTTAGTTACACAGGATCAAATCAGTTAATTGTTTCATTTGTGTTTATTTCATGCTTATTCATTGTAAAGTATTTTCTATTGATTCTCCTTTTTATTTTTCTCTATTAATACTGATAGGTTTTTCATAGTAACATTATTTGAAAAGTTGTAAATCTGTCAACTTTATTGTTACTTACTTTTGAACATTGACATTAAATCATGTTTAATCTTTTCCCCTTGAATCACCTTGAAAATATTTATTTTCAGATATTTTTGCCTTTAAAATCTAAATTTTTTACAATCTTTATTATCACTAAATTTAAGAGTTTAAAATAACAATGTCATTATTTTACTGTAATTTAACTTTTTTTTCTTAATTTTTCATTCTTTTTATCATGTTAAAATCATTGTTCTATATTTAGACCAGCATAGATTTTAGATTTTCTTTTTGAAGTTTACCCCCCCCCCCGTTATTAGACAATGACTTGCATTTTTTATCCTTTTGTTCCTAATATTTTCATTTTATCAATTGAACCAATATTCTTATTTAAGCAAATTTTATTGCATTCATTTTAATCCCAAACTTTCAAAGCTCAGTTTTTATTCTCAAAGTATTTTTTTAAAGATATATATATATATATATATTAAATAAAAAAGGATTTTTTTTTTTTTTTAAAGATATATTTGATTTTGCTTTCATTCAATGAAAATACCCAACAAAATTAATTTTCTCAGACTTTTTCTTTTAAATTCTGAAGGAATTCCATTTTCCCAGACATTGGTATGTACAAAACAGTCATTGAAATACTTTTCATCTGTTTGGTTTCTTTATCATATCTTTATCTTAGAACCATGTGCACCCCAAACTGTGAGACCCAACTCTGGGCTCCTGGCTTAAAAATAGTTGAAAATATCAAATGAGAAGATTAAAATCTTTTATAAGCAATGGTATTGTAGAAATGGGGATTCCCCGGACAGAATTCAGACTGACTGGTTATATATATAGGTTGAAGTACAAATACCAGCTGCTTGGGTTCTTTGGTTTGAAGCAATTGTTCCTTACTGCTTTCCTCTTCTAATGCTTCTGACTTCTATTTAGAGTTTTTCAAATTTTAAAATAATTCAACTTTTATACATTTAAAGAGATTACTTTTGCAAACCTCAGTTCAATTCAACTGCTATTGTTTTATAATACCTTACAAAATTGATTTTCTTAGACTTTTTAATGAAAGAGCATAAGAATGGTAAAAGTGAACTTTTTCCAGTTCTAATGCTATTTCAATACAAATATTTTAAACTTGCATTGTTATGGAAAGGTTTTGTTGTACATTGATATAAAAGTAAAAAATATAACAGGTTTATCTCATTAAGTAATTTTAAAAGTAATAGTTCAAAAAGTCAAGAGTCTTTTCCCTCCTTAATAGTGAATTAGAAAGAACTAAGAAAAGATAAAAACCAGAAAAGAGTATATTTATCTAACCCAAATATCTACTATACATACTTGTGTAATGAACAATTTTTTCACCTCAAAAATGAGTCATTCATTACACAAGATGATTTTAAAAAACTTTGAAGCTTACCTTGTTTCTGGGTTTAACCTTGCCTCACCTTTGATTCAGAGTATCATGCATAGCTTATATCTAAACAAAGGCTATTATTTAAGATAATAAAGTTTTTACTTAAGATTGTTTACTATTTATAACACCTGTGTATATATGTACAAATATTATAAATAGTAAACAAAGTTATGTAAAAACTTCATTAACAGTGTTGGAGTTTTATTAGGTTTGGAATATCCAAGTAAACATGGTAAGCTACATCAAGGTCTAGACTATATTGTTTATTCACAGTATTGCATTGATTTTGATTGTATTACAATAGTTTTGAAAGTATAAATAAGTGTTTGAATGTTTTCTCTTCATATCATTCAATGCTGAAGAGGGTGCTAGAAGGCAGTGGCTGCGGGTCTACATGTCCTGGGAATGACGTTAAACTCTATCTGATGGTGAGGTTCCAGTTTTGGAGGTTTGGGGATGTGGAGCACTCCTTCATCACCATTGCTCCCTGGTCCACTCTGACCCGGAGTGGTAGTACCTGTTAGGGTCCCATCTATGGGTTGAATAGAAAAATGTATTTATAAAAAAAAAATTGTATTATCCATTAAGAATTTATTTCAAAACTTTATCGGCATTAAATGACCCACTGAGGTTGATATGCCGTAAAACAAAACCAAACCAAACCAAATCAATGCTGAAGAAATTCTTTTGTAGGCTAGCATAGCCAAAAGTTAGGGGTCATTCATTGCACAGCTAAAGATTTGGTGCTATTCATTACTTGAGTATAATAATAATAGGGAAAGAAGAATTATACAATTGTAATATTTTTCACAGACATTTTGCTTAATAAGAGGGAATAATTAGTATTCACAATTAAGGTTGCACAAAGAAATATTTAATCAATGATAGAATTGAAGGGAATAAGAGAAAATATAAATTAATGAATCAGCATAAATCAAGAAGAATATTTATTGTCAAAGAGTAAAATGTTTACAGCAAAGTTCAAAGCAATATCTCTTTTATATAATGAGTAAAAATTGGTAAAAAGGACATGCATATGAAACCAGTACAGAAATAGAAAGTTCAAGAAAATGTATGGATGTTATGAAAAAAAAAAAGATATCTATACTTTTTATAAAAGGTTGTTTTACAACTATTAAAGATGTTCAAGAAAGTATGAACTATATTGAGGCACTGGTAGTGAAATGTTCATCATTGTAGGAAATGGATATGGTAACCAGAGTTCAAACCCAGGACAAGGCTGTTTGCAATTCACATAGCACAAAAATTACATTGGATCTGAAAAGATATTGAGTCACTGTAAAGGATTTTAATCAATAATAGGGAGCAGGGCACAAGCCTTCCTGGCAATGGAACAGGAACCAGGTGTTTGAGAATGGTAAAGTAAACTGTGTCTCTGTAGGCCTCCCACTCCTACTCAGTGATATCTTGGTCTCTGAGTCTATCTGGCAGTCAGCTGTTCAATTCAGTGGCAAATTCCTCTTTATCTTAGAGATGTTCCATCTGTTGGTAGTCTTCTAACTTTGAGGTCTTCTTAGAGGCAGTTTGCAATGTTTGCACTTGGACACAATGAGACAGTGGTCAGTCCAGTAGTCAGTGCCACACATGGCCCTTGTGTCTCACACATCCTCCATGTGACTCTCCTTAGTGATAACATAATCAATCAGAAGCTTGGAGTAGGGTATACCCATGTTGTCAAGTAGGAAGGCAGTATAGACTGATGTTTTTTGGAGGGGGGGTTTACGGCATACCAACCTCAATGAGTCATTTAATGCTGGCAAAGTTTTGAAAGATTCATAGCGGTAGTTTAGTAGAAAATTCTTTAAACTCAATTTTTTTTTGTAAACAAATTTTCTATTTAACCCATAGATGGAACCCTAACAAGTACTACCACTCCACGTCAAAGTGGACCTGGGAGCAATGATGAGGAAGGGGTTGCTTCACATTTCCTAGACCTCCAGAACTGGAACTTCACCATCAGAGTTTAACGTCATTCCCAGGACTTGAAGATCCTCAGTCACTGCCTTCTAGTACATATATGATAAAAAGGGTTGGGGTTTACCAAAAGGGCAATAGAGTTGGGACAATCATATAGGTGGTAGGGCTTGACGTGATCAGCCGATTGATCAGAGGGCGCCTCTCCGCCTAGCCTAAATAATGGTCTAAGTGTAGACTGTTGGTGATGACAAGGTCATGAGCACATCTTAATGAGCAGTAGGCCATTGCTATTGCACCAGCCAATGTCATGTCTTTCAGTCCTTCCTTCCAGGTCTGGTGATCAATCCTTACTCTGACATTCGAGTCTTGAAGGACAAAGAGCCCCTCTGACACTGATACTGCTGCAATGATAGCATCAATTTATTCCTAGAACTTGTCCTTGATGTCTTTTGGATTGGTCATTATGGGAAAATACACACTGATCAACGTTCTTCTTGTTTCTGAGTCAAAGCTTCTTGGCATTCAGTGTTGACGCAACCCCTCAAGAAGAAGGTGTATCCACTAACATATTTCCTGAGTGGGCCCCTATCTGCTTGGCACGTTTCACCGAGTGCTGTTATGTCAACACTTTTGTGAGCGAGTCGTTTGGCAACTAGTGCAGTTCTTGTTTCTGACCTGTCTGCTTTGGCATTATCCAGCAGAGTTCGCACGTTCCACATACCAAGGTTGAGCACTTTCACTTTCTATGCTGTAGTTCAGTTTCTGAGTGGGATCCCCACCAGATCACTTGGCATGCAGGGGTGACAGCACTCAGCCGTGACAGTAAGGAAAGATCTCACAGCATGTCTTATATACTTATAAGTTGAATGTAATAATAGACAATTTAGGATTCTAAATGAGGCCTGAATTTGTTTTCTTTTAGTTTTCATTAGATTATATATCCTGTATCTTAGTAGAAAAATATATTTGTATTTGGTCTGTAAACCATGTAAGTATCACTGTTGAACATACAATAGAAAATGTATGATTGAATATTAAAGTTATCAGAAAACTGAAAATTACATTGAAGTTATTTGAGTCACTCCCCTGGTTCACTAACTTTTTGTATTTCCTTCCGGATAAAATGAGTACAAATAACTGTTTAGTAACATTTTTATTGTTTGTTTCCTTTTATTGTACACTAATAGGGCCGGTTTAGCTCAGTTGGTAGAGCGTCTGACTAGGAACCCCAAGGTTCCAGGTTTGATACCAGCCTTCCTCAACTCAGCGTAGGAATAGCACAGGATCTGTGCTGTAAAGTGAGGAGCTGATGCTAGGTTTGGTGCTCTAACTCAGATGCCAAAACAATCTCCTTGGTCTAGCACTAGTGAAAAGGGGATAGACTCCTTCACTGTCTGGCTGATACCGACTTAAGACCAACCCAACGACTTTACTTTACTTATTGTACACTATTTTATTTCTGTGGAATTTTTGTTTAATTAATGTAACAGAAACAACTGTAAACTGTTTGTATTTTCCCAACTTTCCAGCAAGTCAGGATTTCATAATGGGGAACAATGCGCAAACCAAAGCTTATGCATGGCCGTTACAAAAAAAAAAATATTTGGCCTTCCCCCTCAGGAGTACCTCAGGTGCTGGACAATAAACCAGACCCTCATCCATTTTAGGTGCAGGTGCTGCTTGAGGGGAAGGTCTCCTGGAACCAAGCAAATAGCCTTAATCTAACTCACCCACTCTAAAATTGTTTGTGAATAATTTAAGGCCTATTGAGATTATAAACAAATTTTTGTAGAATCTATTTGTTTACTGTTAAGAATGGTATATTGAGTATAAACTAAAAAGTTTTTCTTTTAATTTAATAAAAGAAAAACATATCCTTTCATTCTTTTTCTTATTTAACTTGGATCATACTTTATGTATTACTAGAAGTGGCTACCTGGCATTGCCTAGGTAGAGGGGAGAGTAAAAAGTTAATCTCACAGATCCATTATTATTGAATCACGAGTTCGATACTCTCGGAATGCCCCATTAAAATCCCTACATAAAAAAGACCTTGCATTGATCCAGACACTGTGAAAAGAAAAAGTAATGTCTACTATTTAAAATATTAAATATCAAAATAAAAAAATCCATGCTGTTATCATTTAAATTTTATTTTTTAATTATCTATGTGAATATAAAACAAATCTTCGTTATTTTTGCTCAAAAAGCAAGATCTGGCGATAGTGAATGTGTATATATATATCTACTTTGTCATTATTTATTTTTATTTTTTACTCCAGACATACATACACACCAACTGTGTGTAAACAGAGTGTAACAGGTTTGTGTTCAGAGCTTTTCTTCTGGGCCGGTTGACATACCAATGTCCAGTCTGTCCTACTATTTACCCATAACTGGAGGAAGAATAGTTGGATACATACCTTATCCACGGAAAAGAAACTAGTAGTACATAGTATCCGTAAATACTGTGAGAGTAATTGTCTAAATTTTTAGATGAAGCTAGACATGTATAATTTTATTTTTGGGACTTTTCTCATCTTTATCATGATATATAAAAGCAAAACCTTTCGCTCGTTATACCCCCCGGCCTTCTTCAAGTATTTGTTTATCTGAGCATAGCAATGATTCGACCTGGGAAATCATTTTTGATTATGTTGAATCATGGATAGACAAGGAACACCTGAAGAAGGTCGGATGGTAAAGACCGAAATGTGTTTTTATAGATTGTGATAAATATATATATGTATAGATAGATAGTTATATAGATAACCTAATATAGAATTGATCGAAATCAAAATTTGAGTAGAACTAATCCTATAGTTGTCCTTTACTAAGCTTAGCTTTATTTGGCACAAGGCCAGGAATATGGAGCAGTCACTAGTAATGATCTGCTAACCTAGCTCACTAACCATTACACTATTTGAAACATTCCCTTAAAACCAGGCTTAACTTATATCCAGAACAAATCCAAAATTATGGATCACCCAGTGAAGATTAAACTTACTACCTAATAATGAAGGATCTGTAAGACTAGCTTGCTAACTATTACATCGTGATAAAAATGCCTGAGCTACCTACATCACAAACAAGCTAATCTTTCTTTTCTAGCTTCAGCATTGCTATGAATTTAAACATCACAGAATCAAAAGGCAATGCTTTAAAATCAAGTAAGTACATAGAAAAAGTCTAAAAGTAAAATTATTAAAAAAAACTACCAATACTTAAAATCAATAGAAAAACACAAAAGTTTTTTAAAAAGTCACAAAAAGTATAAATATAAATACACGATATGTATAACTTCCTAACCGTTAGGCATGACATAACCCCAGACAGGTTGATATGCCGTTAAAATCAATAAACAAACAAACAAAAGTTCACCAAACAAAAACTCTATTTCTAAAATCAATAAGGAGCACATGTTGCATGAAATCAAGTACAAATAAAATTCATATTTTATTACATTACAGTCATCTTTAATTTTACCTATGTGGAAATATTAACTATGTTATCAAGCTATTTTTAGACCTAAACACATATTCTAACTTTACCTTTCAAAAAAAGAGAAACAAAATTTAGGATAATTATTGGAGTAAAAGTCTTAATGTCAACAGAAATTACTTTTATTCATGTTAAATATAAAGGAAAATGTATGCCCAGCACTACACACTAAACAAACTAGTATTGATTGATTCTAATGGCATGTCAACCTATCTAAGGTTATTTTATGCCTAGAGGTGAGGGAATTGTGCTCATTGTACATTTATATCTATATTTTTGTGTACTTGTTTCTTAAGATTTTTTTTTGTTTTGCACACAGTCCTATCTAATACAAATAATTTTTAAATGAGTCTATATAACTCATTGATGGGACCCTAATAGGTAATACTGCTCTTGTTTAGAGTGGAAATGTTTGTAAGTGAATTCAATATAAATTTGCCACTATAAACCTGAGTCAAAAAGACAGCCCATGAAGTGGAAAAAACACTAAATTTCTCTGATAAAAATAAATTATCAGTAGAGTATGTCATGCCAACAGTGTTCTGCAACATGACAGGACTTATCAGTATTGATTTCTATGAAAAAAATACAACTGTAAACAGTGCTTCCTGTTACCAACTTCTTGGGCAAAATTCACTTTATTTATTGAATGACTCTTGTAAGTAAAGTCGTTGGGGTGTCCTAAAGTCTGTATCAGTCAGACAGCGAGGGAGTCTATACCCTCTTTGCTAGTGCTAGACCAAGAAGATTGTTTTTAGTACCTGAGGCGGAGTGCCACACCTACCATCATATCCTCACTTTACCGCACAGATCCCTGTACTACTCATACGCTGAGTTGGCAAGGGCCAGTATTGAACCGGCCCTATGTGCATTATTTGGTAAAGCGATTTGATTTTAACGTCTGGGGTTATGTTGGTAAAGCTATGTGCATCATATGATAAAGCTAACAAGTTTAGCATATTAAGTATATTTATTATAGGTTTAATTTTCAGTAGATAAAAATAACTTAGATTTAAAAGAAAGAAAAAAAACAATGTCTTAGAAGCTCAGTCTGAAGTATTATTTTATTTTATATACACAGCTAAGTTGTAAATAACTTTTTAAAGCAATAGAATCTTTAGAAAATACATTAATTGTTTATTTCAGTAATTGTTTCCAACAGTCAAATCTATAAAAAGCTGAAAGTAAATATGATTGCATGCCAAACTATGTAGACTATAATAATGTCAAATTAAAAATTTTTAAAAAAGGGCATTATTACACAGCTAAAAACTGACTTAACATATAATTACAAATTTGACAGCCAAAAAGGAATAAATAAAACTTCTTTTTTTTTTTTAAATCAGTGATATTAAAGTAACCTTTTATTTTTAGAACAACTAGAGCATGACGCATAATGTTTGCGAATCAACGAGTAATTGTTTTTTTGTTTTGTTTTTTATGAATGTGAAAATATAAAAATCAACCAAACTTTTGAACAAGACTTTTTAGAAAGTAATGAAAGACTTTGATATGCAAATTATTTACCTAAGTACAATGTATGATTGTTGCTACTCATATGTAAATTCTATACAAAATAAAAAAGATAAAAAATAAAAATAAATGGTGGGGGTTTTCTTTAAGAGACATTTCAGATAGAATTCAGTATGAAACAACTACTTTAAAAATATGTCCCGAGGTCAATGAGTTAAGCATAGATATATACAGACAGTAATAGAATAAATATATATTATAAAGTTTTGAAAAAACAACAAAATTAAGTCAAAGATTGACTTACAGACAGCCGACGCTAAAGCATTTTGGTTTTAGTAAAACTGTAAGGAAGGTGCAAAGTTATTTATACTTGGAATACGAATAACTCCGACGAAGGTTAATAGACAAAACATTTAATATATACAGCACATGGATAACAGTAGATATAACGTACATAGTAAAAGAGTTACATATATAAAGGGGTACACAAATAAAGATAAAGACACATTCATGAATGGTACATTATAACATATAAAAGTACAGACATGAGACTAGGATAGTCCATGCTGTGAAGACTTACAGTAATGTAAGGGGGCGGAGCCCCAACGAGAGGGGTTAGATAAAATCTACCCCATGTGGCTCGTAGTTACTGAAACAGGAAAAAGAGAGCGAAAGGGTTTGAACCCGGCGCTTAAATACTATGGTGCCCTAGCGGGCACCAGCAAACTAAAAGGAGCAGACAACTCCACCAGGCAAATACAAACTAACGCTACAAAACCATCAACAGGGCTTAATATAGTTAGTAATTGTGAAGCATACGAAAATAAATATATACATAAAATAAATATATATGTTAAAAAAAAAAGTGTATGCTCTACTAACTGGAATATCTGGTAAGTATAAGATATTTTTCTATCTATTTTGTAAAAAAGCTCAGTCACTAGAGCATTCACCTAGGAACCTGGTTTGATACTGGCCCTCGCCAACTTAGCACATGAGTAGCACAGGGATCTGTGCAGTAAAGTGAGTAGCTGATGGTAGGTGTTGTGCACCACCTCAGACACAAAACAATCTCTCCGGTCTTCTGCTAGTGAAAAGGGGATAGACTCCCTCGCCGCCGGGCTGATACTGCCAATAGGCCATTCCATTAACAACTTTATATAAACTCAGCATAGCTTTATCAATAATATCTTGATTGTCAAAAATGTAAAATTACACCTGAGAATTATTATATTGATGTGATATTGTATCGTTACGGTGAAATGATAACACAGAAGAAATTGCGTGTTTAATATATTTATTTAGCACCAGTATCCAGTGCTAATGGATACATACAAAAACACAGAACAATAAGTTACAAAACACTTAACAAGACAACTTACAAGAAATAGAGGAGGGTCAAATGCGATATAGCCGAATGCAGTAGAAGCCAATACATGGGCATGCTAATGTGGGCCACCCAGCAAGGACCTACATTGACTAACTATCTGCGCAGAACTCCCAGAGACAATGAGTGATAGGGAAGGTTGGCAAGAGATTGTCATGGATATTCGTGCTACTTGCACAAGATGATGATGATGATGATTAAGCAAATGTTGAAGTCCTTAATCGTAGACTATTTAAGGCTATAAGACAGGCCATCTGGTAGAGTGCTGAAGGGGTGCTAGCTACTCTACAACATATATATATATATATATACATATATATACAAGTTTATAAGAAATAACATTGTCAACTGATATAAAAAGATTTTTGGTCTCTGATGTTTTGATTTTTTAAATTTTCAATGAGGATTGACCAAGAGTTAAAGATAAATAATTTTATCTGAAGATCCATCTTCTTGGCACCAGACTTCTTTTTTTTTTTTTTTTTTTTTTTTTTTACTATGTTATCTGTCAACAAAGGTTTTCTGATTTATTTTTGTCAACTACTTGAGCCAAACTTGTTCAAGTTTAGAAATTACTATAGCATCTTTTTCTCTTCAGTAATCTATCTTTATAGTCTTCGTATATATCTTTATTCTACCACAAGAGAATTTCCGAATAAATACTTAACTAAAATGATCAATAGATTTTCTTTTCTTCCTCATCTTTTCACTTGATTGAATCTAAAAGTATTTTCCAATAGATTGCTTTATGGGGAGGATATTTGCTAACTTGCTTTGAGTTGTCTCGACAAATTTTGATGTTTTTTATTTTCTATGTTTCTTATTATTCAAATGTCTTTGTAAGTCTAACGTGTTTGGATTTACACTCATACTAAGACTTCCTGTTTCCTATGGTGACTCTACCTACAACTACTTTCCACACACACCTTTTTTCCCCTTGTATCACCATTTATAATAAATAACTTGATAATGCCAACCAATTTCTTTTACCAAAAAAAAAAAAAAATTACAATAAAAAAATAACCTTTGTTTTTTAGAAAAAAAATCATTAAATTTATTTATGGTTATGTTAAATTTGATATTTTTTGCTTGCTGGGAACAAAAAATCTTTTTTACCAAACATATCACATTTAATCATGTTATATCTTTTTTCCCACTTTTTGGTTTAAAGCCAAACAATCAGGTAAAAAAGAAAATATGTTGTGATAACTTTGTCATGGTGTGACTATTTTGATTGTTTTATTTGTACAAATTATCTCCCCTTCTTTTTCTTTTAGAATTATTAAATGCCTCATGGAATCTATTTCTGACTGAAAACTTCAATTGTCTCTGCTCTAAATTCAATATTTATGACCAATATATAATTTTTCAATTGTTCTGCTACAAATGGAAATAATATTGATGCAAAAAGATCTGCAAGTAATAGCTCTAAAAAAAAGTTTTGGTCAACCAAGAGCAAAATATCTTTTTGATAAATTTTTCCCTTTTATAAAAGTTACCAATAGCAAATTCTTTTTAATATAGGTTGGTTTTTACGGCATGTCAACCCTTGGGTTATTTTATGAAAAGACATTGTTTTATTCATTCTCAATGGGTACTGAAAAATTTTTTATTAATCTCAATTTTTAAACATTTTTTAAAACTCATTTTTTTATTTAACCCATAGATCGGACCCTAACAGGTACTACCACTCTGGGTCAGGGTGAACCTGAGAGTAATGGTGATGAAGGGGTACTCCACGTTCCTCAGAGCTCCAGAATTTAAACTTCACCATTAGATGCCATTTAACATCATGCCAAGGAGTCTGTTTTTGTATTTCTGTGGTTCAAGTTTTATCAGAGAAATGTTAGTCTAATCTCTATGTCCTCATTTTAGTTGCTGTTCAAACTGTTTGTGTCAAAATTAGCTCATCCTATTTAAATAGATCCTGTTCTAGTTCTTTTTGAATATTCTACTTTGGTCCCTATGGAAACTATTCATTTTACTTCCCTTAATAGTAAATAGTAAAATTCTATTCATCAAATACAAAAAGCGAGTATAAGGGAGTGACAAGATATGAAAGGAATTTGGCATAAGGTATATAATATCAATCAATTTGTAAGTATTTTTCACCTTTTTGTTGTAATTTTGCTTAACTTAAAAGAAAAAGAAAGTATCTTTAAAAAAATATCAGTAAAGATTCTATTCCCTATTCTTAAAAAGAAAAAAAAAATTGATATATTTTTCATATCTGAGAATGTTAGTCATTAGCTAAACAGTTAAACTTAAAAAAACAAAATAAGTTTGCTATTATTTCATACTCATATTTATAATATTTTATCACAATGTTTTTTTTGTTTTTTTGGGGTTTTCTTTTTACTTATAAAGTTTCTACTTTTAAAAAATCATATCTATATATGTCTACATGTTCTACATAAAAAAAAATCAGAAAAAGAAAAGATAATGAATACAAGAGAAGGAAAGAAAAGAGGTGATATTAATACAATTAGTTGGTTCAGCATTAAATGTCCAGTTTGTATAAACATCACTTCTTATTCAGTTTCAAAAGAAATGTTTGTTTATTTTTCATTTTTTAATTAATTAAATAAAATATAAAATGATAATGATAATAGAACTAATGGCGTTGTACATTTTCAGTCAGTGTTCATTTTTTTTTTTCTTTTCTTGTTAGTTTGTACTAAAGTATATTAGAACATTTTTTTTTATTTTCTTGTTAGTTTGTACTAAAGTATATTAGAACATTTTTTTTTATTTTCTTGTTAGTTTGTACTAAAGTATATTAGAACATTTTTCAGAAATATATGAAGTTGGTAGCTTGTTGTAATTCATTGAAATATCAGACAGTGGTGCAAACATCATCAGTTTAAGACTTAGTTTGATTTAGTATATAAACCTTCATGGGTTATAATTAAATGCCAAAAACCATCCTTGTAGAAGAACATCAATGGTACTATTTACCCCATAGCTGGGGGGATAAGAGATTCATACATTTCTCAAGTGTATTAGTCTGAAAGTGAATGTAATAGCGTAACTGAAGTTAAAACTTGGTTACTACAATGTTGCAGTCCAGTACATAAGCCAATATGCCACAGGGATTCCACACTAAGATTAAGTATTTTTTAAATACTCATCTTTATAATCATCCTGTTGGGGGTTGACTGTATCCTCTGCAGAGAGGTAAGACCCCCTCCTCACATGGGTGCCTGACACTAAACTGCATTTGATGGTGAGGCTTCAGTTCTGAAGATATGGGGAGTGTGGCAGTTTCCTTTCATTGCTATTACTCCCATGACCACTGACTCGGAGTAGTAGTGCTTGGTTGGGTCCAATGTCTGGGTCAAATAAGTAAGTAAGTCGTCAGGACAGCCTAATGTCGGTATCAGCCAGACAGCGAGGGAGTCTATCCCCTTTTCACAAGCACTAGACCAAGGAGATTATTTTAGCATCTGAGGTGAGCGCCACACCTACCATCAGCTCCTCACTTTACCGCACAAATCCCTATGCTACTCATACGCTGAGTTGGCGGGGACCGATATCGAACCAAGAACCTTGTGATTCCTAGCCGAACACTCTACTGACTGAGCTAAGATCTATTTAAAAATTATTCATATTTGATAGGATTGTGTTAAAAAAAAAAAAGACTAGTTGTAGAAATAATACACACAAAAATAGAATATGAATGTCATTCCCTAACCTCTAGGCATAAAATAACCTTAGATGGGTTGACATGCCATTAAAATCAATCACTCATCTTTTTAAGTTAGAAATTTAAAATATCTTTTTTTCTTCTTTTTTTTTATTGGTCTTTACAATTATGAAGACATATCTATTAAAATGGTTTGCTACTAGGTATTTGAAAATGAAAGTCTTAAATTCTTTCTTAGAGGATGCAGTACCGTATTTTATGGGAGTTTTATTTCACAAAATAATAAGAATATCCGTATAAATGTCATAGACATTTTTGTGCCAAACTCTAACATGTCCTCTTCCATCATCTTTGATAGATTTTTTATATGTTGCTTACTGACCTGTTTTTACTTTAAACTGATCTTAAATTTTAAATCAAGGACTTTCATCTGTTTTACTGTATCTTGTATTATGTACTAATGGACTATGCCCACAAATTCCATCTAATATTACCTATTTTGTATTTACTTGTTATTTCTTTCAATATCACACTATCATTTGTAAGTTATTCATGTTACTTTTACGTTGCCAAATTTCACTGCTACAGAACTCTAGTAATTATCTATAGCTGCATTTAGGGTTGGATTTAGACCTTAAAAGGCCTCTGAGCTAATAGAATTTGGGCTCACTTCATTATGTATGTTCTTTCCCACCATATCTATAAAAATGATTTATTATATTTTTCGATGATGCTTTTTTGGCATAAAACATGAAAAACTTCAAAATTTTCAAATTGGTTCAAAGGAGCTTTACTAGACCTGAAAATAAACACTTATCTGTTCCTTTTTTTTTTCTTTTGGTTTTATCAGGGGCCCAAGACTAGAGAGTCCTTGAGGATCCCTCTAGTTTTGGGGCCGTTGGTCTGCAGTTTATATGTAAATCTGGCACACGCTGTATTATATCTCTTATCTCTCTATTAAAAGATGTTACTAGTTTGTTTTTTTCTTTGTTAAGAATCAGGACAACTACTAGTCTACATGTTGAACTTCATTGAAACATATCAAGTAATTGACCAATAACCACTTGAAAACAACAAAAAAGAAAACTTTCTTTTATCTTATCTAAAATACAATATTCACTCAATAAATAAATATCAATAAGTCATGTGTTCTTTGTATTGTTCTTTTTTCTTTTTTTCTTTTTTTTTTAAATATCTGCTTATGTATCTATATAGGCTATTGGAATAAATAGTAATTTGAATATCTTTTAATGGAAATAAAATTGTCTCATTGTATTTTGATGAATTGGCTATACTATTGATTACAGAGAGAGAAAGAAAGTTAATTTTTATAGTTCATCACTGGTCTATCAGAATGTAATTGTTTAATAGAAATAAAAATGATTTTTAAGTTTATACCCAAACGAACCTAATAATTATTCATAAATTACATTTTCTCTGTATGGGAATAAAAATCATGAAATTAACTATCACATCTATCAATCAAATAGATCTGTTTCAAAATTATTTGTATTAGATAGGAATGCTTGGTGCCATATAACTGTGCAAATCATTTGTATTAAGAATAGTTACTTGGAGTTATAATTGTTTACTAAGGATTATTATAACTTACTTGATAACTGTGTGCAAACAAATGATTATTATTAAATAGAAATAATTACTTGAAATTAACATATAATTGTGTATAGATTATTAGTATTAGATAGGAATACATGAAACAATCCAATTGTGTGCAAATTATTTGTATTTTATGAGAATACTTGATATATAACTGTCTACAAAAAACTTTGAATAAACAACTACATAAAAAATATAAATGTATAATGAACATGATTACCTAACCTCTAGACATGAAATAAACCTAGATGGGTTGACATGCTGTTAAGATAAATCAAGAAATGAACTAGGCACTTCACAAAATCTAATATGTAGATTTTTAAAATATTCTTTTTTCTTTTTTTTTAAATAATTCTCTTGCATATTTAAAATGTTGAATAGTGAAGCTCAATATAGGCAATAATGATCAATAGTAAAAAAAATATTTGCAGTGGATATTAATCTATAATCCATGGTCTTTCATTCATTTTTATTAAAGAAAAAAAATTTCTTTCTGGGGACAGCAGCAACTGTTTTAGAGCTTGTGTTCTAGTTGTGTTGTTATTTTTTCTTATTTTTTTTTTAGCTACTCAATGTAAATTTCCTATATGAAATTTTACACATCTAAGTCGTCAGGGTGACCTAAAGTCGGTATCAATAGTCTATCCCTTTTTCACTAGCGCTAAACCAAGGAGATTATTTAAGCATCTGAGGTGGAGCGCCACACCTACCATCAGCTGCTTACTTTACGCACAGATCCCTGTGCTACTCATACGCCTTGTTGGCGAGGGCCAGTATCGAACTAGGAATTTTTTATTTCTAGACGAAGGCTCTACCGACTGAACTAACCCGGTCCATTTTACACATCTAGGTCTCCGTAAATTTTCCCAAATTTTAAGCAATTTAAAAAAAAAAATTCTCTTATATATTTAAAATGTTGAATCATGGAACTCAATATAGGCAATAATGATTAATCGTAAAAAATATTAGCATTGGATATTAATCCATGGTCTTTCATTCATTTTTATTAAAGAATAATGTATAGAAACAGAATTAAAAAATATACTCCTATAAGCAGTTTCTGGGATAGTTTTTTTTCTTTTTCTTTTTTTTTGTGTATGTTCTTCATATTCTTGGTTCCATTTCACTCCCAAAAATCCATGGTATTTCCCTTCTATTTACACAGAAACAGCAACGTATGCAAATATTTTACATGTGAATCTAAGTTTCTTTCCATTACCAATCATCCTTTTCTTTTCTTTTTTTTTTACTGACTAAGTTACTCTCCATTGCTCATGTCTACTTTTATCTGTTCCCTTTAGCACCCACTTTACAACTTTTCCAACACATTTTTTTCTTTTCATCTTTCTTATTTTAGTTTTCCTTTTAGTTTTCTTTTCTTCTCTTCATTTAATTTCCTGTTACCAAAGAAATGAACTACAGCTATCAGAACATATTTATTGAAAGAGTTGTGACATAGTGGAACAATCCTTTACACAACTGTATTTTTTATAGATTTTTTTTTTCTTCTCCCGCTTGTAATGGTGGGGGGCTTATTTAATGGAATTAACACTTAAATGTTTGCTCTATGATCAACTACTAGAGATGTCTTTCCGTTTTCTGTCTTGTTGCATTTGTGCATATGTCACGAGTATGTGTATAAGAATGTTTAAAAGTACATACAATTTGAAAAGTTGGAACTTGCGTCGTGTGTTTTTAATATCGGTAGGAAATTGTAATACATGTTCTTTCTGTCTATTTAATATTAAACAATCTAAATTGTAATTAAATTTTTTTTTTCTTCAATTCATTTATTCTTTTGAGATAATGACAATTTTTTTTTTTTATCCTCTGCATTTTCTTTATATATTTCAATCACTTATATCCTATAAACTATTAAATGTTGATAGAAAAAGATTCTAATAGGGTAAGTCAAAAGTTTTGCAATATTTTAGTAACATGAAGCACAATTCAGCAGCTCTGGATGCTTTTGCTGAGGTTTGAAGGTGACAAGTTTAGACTGTGAGATTTCAAGTTTGCCTGATACTCTCTGAGTCTGCCTCAATGGCTTGGAGCACAACCTCTGAATCTACAATTGGAGGTGCGTGGTGTAATGGTTTGTAATGGTTGTCGTAGGAAATGGACTCATTGACCAGAGTCCAAATCCTGGATGAGGCTGTTTGCATTTCACATAGCTCTAATACCCTTTGGTAAGCTATGCATCCAACTACTCTCCCTCCAACTATGGATAAATAGTAAGGCAGACTGGGCTCTTAACCTTGTCTAAGTAACCAGTCTTAGAGAAGTAAAACTCTGAATTCAAATCTGTTAAACTCCGCTTGATCAATTGACCTTATGTTACACCCTGCCCATGCAGATGGGTTAGTAAATATATATACAGTTTTAGGCCTATCTGAACTTGCTGATTGTTAAGGTTTTTACAACCTAAGCAAAATTTCTTGAACCATCTGATTACTGTACTGTGATCAACTGTGTCCGCACCTTTTGCACAACAAATGTTTTTGGTTGCTTCTATGGTATTATGTCCTAGTTTGAACATATAAAGCATAAGTTCCAAAATTTGACAATCTTTGTTCAAATCCTGCACAAGGCTGTTTGCATTTCACTTTTTGCTAATTCCCTTGAGGAAGACATGAACCCATCTCTTCTCCCATCAGCAGATTTGGTTCTTTAGCCTTGATTAGGCAACGAGTCTAGGAAAAGGTAAACTAAATTTAAACCAGCTTTACTCCACTCGTAAATTTACTTTATGTCACATCCTACCCGTGGCAGAGAGGTTGGATAAATATATATACATTAAACAGACACACACACACACACACATATTTAGCTAACCAATCCCCACAATCTAACACCTGCGGTACCACCATCCACCATTTCGGCACTCCCCATTCCAGAGAGAAAAAGAATCCACTAACCACCCCCAACTACACCTCCCCCTACTGACGACCTTCCGTTTTCAGCATTTTGAGAATTTCCATCATTGGAGTAAGAACTAATCCAAGTCCTGAAGATGGTCTAATAAGAGACAGAAACGTTGCACCGTCGACAATAAACATCAAGTTTCCACAACATCCCGTGTTTGTCTACTTTTCTCCACATATATACATAGGTAAAATTGATTAAAACCAAATAAATTTAATAGGATTACATAAATCATACATACTGTTAGATTGATCTTTTATGATCAGCATTTTGCCATTAATGATACCATTAAGGATAGAAAAGGATTTTGTTCTTTTCTTTGTGGTATGATCATCATGTCTCCATAAAAGTTCTGTTAGGAGAAGGTAAACAAAGTTTTATGTGCGCATTATGTTCTTTGCATGAGAAGAGCTTTAGAGAAACCAAGTTAACTTCAAAATACACTGTAGAAAAGAAGAAATAGTCAGCCATTAGATAAACACGACAAAGAGAGGGAAATAATCCAAAAAGATAATGTTGTTGATACTATCAAGGTCTGTCAGAAAAAAAAAACTTGCAAAGGGTCCGCAGATTTTACAATATCAAGAGTTGTCCTTCCACGTTTAGTAGATGATCCTTTGAAGTTGTCTATCGCAGGTAAAAAAAAAAAAAAAAAGAAGCAAACCTGCACACAACGGACTTCAAACAAAAGGATTTGTTTACAAAAATCCCTTGTAGTTAGGAAAGTGAACACTTGGGTTAGACAGCACCTCATCTCAGTATCCAAATTAAGATGACACACAGATTGGCTGTTTGCCAATGCAGAATGACTGGTTCTTCTACTTTATTCACTCACACAGGATGCAGTTGTTTTCATTGGAAAGAACCAAAATCTGGAAAACTAGGGAAATCAAAGATGTCAGTTATATCATGAATAATGCGTGAACTGTATCAAAACTTGGCTGTTTTTACTACAAACACTTATAATATATGGTCCATGAAAAAATGTCTTTTAATAAACATCTGTACTTTTACATTCCCTCCTTCACTTCCTGTCATTTATACAAACTAGCATGTGTGTGTATATATATATATATATTTTTTTTTGGGGGGGGGGTAAAGAAACCACCCAGAGTGACACCAGCACTATGACCTGGTTAATTTAATCTCCAACCATAAACACCGCCCCCTAAGACAATGAGAAGAACTGAAACCGAAACTTTTTCAGGATTTCCCAGAAAAATTGTATATTAAGCCTCATGAATTTTCTGTTTACCATTTCAATAAAGTTAGCGGTCTGATAAAACTCATAGGTATACACAGATACCCGTGGGCAGAAATAGATCTATAACCGGAAAATGACCTATTTTTAAGCCTTTTTCTTTACTAAGTATATTGCTCTGTTCCATAATATTAAACATTGAGCTCTCAAATTGGACCTGAACAACTCTAACATTCCGCTGTTGGAAGAAAGGTTCAGCTTAGAATCATCCTAATACCAACTTGCCTGGTAACCCATATACGGATATATATATATATATATATATATATATATTATCAGGTCCTACATAATTCAAGAAAAAGACTTGTTACTTATTTAATCCTAGAAATTTCCCTCTTTACTTATATAATTCAGTAAACCTTGACAAAATCACTGAGAAAAATCACATTTCTTTGAAAAATTAAGATAGGACATTTCATTGGAAAGTAAATCTTCTTACCTCTATGTGTGTTGTGTATTTCATGGTGAATGAGATGAAATTTAATTTTAATTGTCTTTTTGTAAATAATAAAACATATCCTCATTAAGATATATATATATATATATATATATATATCACAGGAGAGAAATTAATAGTTACCAAACATGTTGATCCTATGTCTACGCTATTCTAACTTAGATATATATGGTCTATCACTGATATTGAGCACTCTTTATTTATGAATATTGCAAACTAATATATATATATATATATATATATATATATATATAGTATGTGTGCGCAATAGACTTTAAATGTGGTTGCATAGACTGACCTGAAGATAGTTTTCATGTAATTTAGAGTTATAGGTGTTCTTAAAATTATTTTAATATTTCATTATTGGAATATTGTGATTTTGTTCTACACTTTCAGCTCCAGAGCACTGTAATGATTTTGCTGGTTTTGCAACCATTTCAGATTTTATCTAGCAGTAAGTTATAATTATATTGAGCTCCTATTTTAGTCAATCACCCTTTTAATTGGTATTAATATTAAGGTCTAAGATTTCCCTATACAAGAGGACCATTTATGTACTCAATGAGGAATATACTAATTCCTACCAGGCATTAGTAAAACATTAAATTTGTTTAAAAATTCTTAAAAAAAATGAGGTGGACACTTCACTTAAACCCTTACTTAGGCTAGACTGGTAGTTGGAGAGGCCCCCTTCCGATCAATTGGTTGGTCATGTCAAGCCCTAGCACTTATATGATTGCACTAACCCTATTGCTAAGCCTCAACCCTTTTTATCATATATGTGCTAGAAGGCAGTGGCTGAGGGTCTTCATGTTTTAGGAATGACATTAAACTCTATCTAATGGTGAAGTTCCAGTTCTGGGAAATGTGGAGCTCCCCTTCATCACCATCACCATTACTACCCGGTCCACTCTGACTCGGAGTGGTAGCACCTGTTCGGGTCCCATTTATGAGTTAAATAGAAAAATCTGGTTTAAATAAAAGTGAGTATCCAGTAAGAATGTTTTGTCGAGGTTGATATGCCGTAAAACAAACAAATAAAAGAAAGAAAAGAAAGAATTAGGTGGAAGATTTTATTCTACAAAAAAAAAAAAAAAAAATGAAGAAACAAGGAGCCATCAATGAAAATGTTGGATTCCCAAGTAAAAGAAAGAAATGTCCACCAGTGATTGAAGAGCTACGCTGATTTGATGGGGATATGGTGAATTTAATTAATGAAATAAAGTTTAGAAAAACTAATGAGTTTAAAAAAAAACAAACTCCAAAATGTGGAGAGTAAATAATTCATCCATGATATTTGTTCCAGTTGATAAATCGAGGAAAATTTATGAAATAGAACCAACTAATTTATGACAGAATCTTAAGAAATGAGGTGACTGAATTTTATTTTTAAAAAAAGCCCCTCCCCCACAGAGCTGGCAAAAAGCAATTAACATAGAAGCAAAATGGATAGCAGTAAAATTAGATGTAAGTAAAGTCGTGGGGCAGCCTAATGTCGATATCGGCCAGACAGCGAGGGAGTCTATCTCCTTTTCACTAGCACTAGACCAAGGAGATTATTTTAGCATCTGAGGTGGAGCGCCACGCCTACCATCAGCTCCTCACTTTACCGCACAGATCCTTGTGCTACTCATTCGCTGAGTTGGTGAGGGCCAGTATCAAACCAAGAACCTTGATTCCTACCCGAACACTCTGCTGATTGAGCTAAACCTACAGGGCCTGTAGACGACAGAATTAATAGATTAGAAAAAAAATAAAGTGAAAAACTTTAGAAAATTTAAAAAAGGAAAGTAGAACCACCGTTTATAAAAAGAACTTAAGGAGGACTTTATAAAAAAAAACTGATTATAGTCTTCAATCCAAGCAAAATTTTGTTAGAAAGTATTGTTATATACCACCTTAACATACATATACCTAAACGGTATCCATAGTCTAGATTACAAATTATCAAATAGTTTATTTTCAAAGAGAGCATGTGTAATGAGGGATTCAAATGATATAAATTATGCCTGGCCTGGAAGAAAAATTTTATATTAATAATTTTACTAACCTAAAAAAAATGTTAAATTAGAGATCAAAATTGGTATCAAAATGTCACTACAAAGCTAAATGTCTACTTTGTAATTTTAGTACCAGATGTGTAAATTTTGTGTTTTAACACATGTACAAGGTGTGTCAAAAAAGTATCGAGATTTTTTATATTTTTTGACATACCTTGTATTCTGAAAAAATTAACATTCCATTTCTATTTTAGTAAATACAGCTTCAAACTCGACACTTTTATGACACAGTAACATTCTATTCATTGTTCATTTCTATCTTGGTAAATACAACTTCAATCTTGATACTATTATGACACACCTTGTATACTGTATAGGTTTTTATTCTTAGTCAGTAAACTGATAAAAATTTGAAAAAATGCTAAATTTAGGTTAAATTTGGCTGCTACACATTCTAAAAAGTCAGTACATATTACATACAAGATTTTTTTCCAGAATTTTCTAGTATAAAGTTAGGGGTGAGTGTTATACATGAATGCATTCTATACACAAATAATCATGATAACCTGTTTTGTACAGTCACAAAGATTGCCAACTTAATACTTCTAAAAACAATTACAATGTCAAGCAATCAGAACAAAGTATAGATTTGGGGTTTTGCCAACTGTATAGCTGTGGAAGCTCAATTGATAGAGTATCTATTATAGATGACCAAGCTTCTTAAGGCAAAAGAGATGCAAGTTAGTCTTGTCTAGAATGTATATTCTTTATATCAGATTTGTGCCATTTACTGATGGGTATAGATTGTGAGTGCCTTATAAAGCAACTAAAATTAAGATTAAATAAATAGGAGTAAAAAAAAAAATTAATCATGGTTTTGATTGATGTCTGCAGAAACCAAAATCAGAAAAAGAAAAAATCTCTTATCTTAAAGTTTTTTTTTCCTTTTACTGTTATATATATATATATATATATATATATATATATATAAGATAGTTTCCTTTGATGTTTCTGTTTGGGTCATATTGTTTAGTTAGGGCTTCATGATAGTCACTGCTTGACTGACTCCAATAATCTGACTGGTGGTAGTCAGACTTTCTTGTCTCATATATTAGATATTAAAGATTGATTAATCTTTTATTAGCCTGTTCTGTTTTACCATTTGCTATATTTTGATAAAATGAGACGAAAAGACACTTAATTTGGTAGAAATATGAGAAGGAGAAAATCAACTTGTGTGTTCATTCCAAATAGCAGACTTTTCAAATGACAAAGTATGGCAAAAGGAAGAAAAGTAAAGGAAAACAAATGAAAATTTTTATAAGTTATATTACCTTGACTTACGAGTTCCCCAACTTACAAGCTTTCATTTGTTTTTTTTTTTCTTTGTGTTAAGAGCTTGAATTTAAGATATGAGAGAGATTCAGATACACTAATATTAAAAAGTTCACTAAAAACATCTAATTTTTCAAATTTATTATGCCTAAAGAAAAATATTACTGATAAAAATTAAAAAAAAAAACAACATATATATATTAAAAAAAATAAAACTTTCATCAGATATACTTATATTAATAAGTTCACTAAAAACATATAAGTCTTATATATCTAACAAAAAAACATTTGGGCATTTTTAAGAGGCCCAGAATGGATTAATGGCATTTTAGTTTATTTCAATGGGGAAAATTGATCTACATGGAAATTGAGTTCAAAGCAGAATGAATTAAACTCATAAGTAAAGGTACCACTGTAAATTGAAGAAAAAGTAATTAGATAAAGCTATTTAAAATTGTTTAGCCAAACAAAAGGATTCCCTTTTTTTCCTTTCTAAGGGTTAAAGAAATTTTAAAAACAATGTTTTAAGTATTTGTTTTCTAGACATTCCACAAGGTCATGTTTGACATGAAGTGATTTTAGTATAAGGAGTCATGCACAAACCAATGCTCATACATGGCCAGTGCAAAAAATGTGTGAACCTGTTAGCATTCCCCTTCAGCGGCACCTCAGGTGTTGGGCAATAAATCTGACCCTTGTCCCTTTTAGGCATGAGGACAGGTGCTGCCTGAGGGGAAGGGCGCTTAGGACTTTGCGATTAATTTTTACCTCACCTATCTGCCCTGCAGCAAGGTAAGTAGAATGTGCTAAGTATGTTGAACTGTAGAATAGTATGTATATTTTCATGGTTCTTGGTCCCTCCTTTCTTTATTGCAATGAGGACTTTCCAGCATCCCATTATGTTGTGAAATCTAACAGTTTTGTATATAGATCTTTACAAATGTCTTACTGAAGTCCCAAATGTTTAAATTGGATTGGATGGTTTAACGGCATACCTACTCTTGTTATTTCTCTGAATGTTTGAGATGAGGCTTGATGATTAGTATTGTCTGCGTTATTCGGACTATTGTCCCCATCTTCATTGTTATTTGTATAACGTTTCGTCCGACAAGAAATACCTGAAGAAGGCCGGAGGGTATATCGGACGAAACGTTGTACAAATAATAATGAAGATGGGGACAATAGTCCGAATAACACAGACAATACCAACTCTTGTTAGTTCATTTAATGTCAAAATTTGTTATTTCATTTTAAGTTGGCACATATGTAGGATTGGATTGTTAGTTTTAAAAGCATATTAACCCTTATTAGGTCATTTCATGATTTGGTTTGGTTTTCCTATTGAAAGACAACTTATTGCCTTTGAGCCATCTTAATGCCAAATCTTTTGTTTAGCATACACGATTTGTAAATGAATTGGTTTGTAGTTAAGATCATTGCAAATGTGTTTTTTGCTTAAAGAGGTTGTAAGTAAAAGTAAAGTCATCGGGGCGGCCTAAAGTCGGTATCAGCCAGTCAGCAAGGGAGTCTTTCCCCTTTTCAATAGCGCTAGACCAATGAGATTGTTTTTGCATCTGAGGTGGAGCGCTACACCTACCATCAGCTCCTTACTTTACCGCACAGATCCCTGTGCTACTCATACGCTGAGTTGGCGAGGACCGGTATCGAACTAGGAACCTTGTGGTTTCTAGCCGAACGCTCTACCGACTAAGCTAGTTGTAAAAACTTTTAAATGTTTTAATGTTATAAAATAACTTCATACAACAACTGCGGTTTAAAATTTAGCATTGTATCCAACAAAGCCTTCATCAGATGATGACCCTGGGTTCAGTCATGGTTTCAGGTCCAAAGCATCATTACCACTAACCTAGAGCGCCCCAGCCATATCTCACAATACCACCAGACTTTGTTGATTTGTTGTCACACTGTGAGATTGCCATATCCACGCTGACGTGGTTAGAGCCTTATCCTGGATCTTTTTGATACTGTTTCAGCTATGTGCATTTATCTTTTATTAGATACTTGATTTATTGATTAGTCCAAAGTTATTTCCTTTATTATTTTTAGATGAAAAAAAAAAAAAAAAAGGAAGAAAAAAAGGCATCTATTCACCATTTTTTTTTCTATCAGATTAAGAGATTAAGGATATATGTGAAATAGTTGTAATTAATGTCTTTTCTTAATAAAGTTATCTTTAACTAATTATACCCAATTTGTCAAAAAATCTGTGTTTTTACAATACAAATTTATCAAAAATCAGAGAATTATCAGATTATCATATTGGAAATTTTTTTCAATCGGTAGTATTAAATTTATTTTGTAAACACAGATTTTACGGCAACTCACGGCGGCCATCTTAACATGTATTTGATCAAAATTAATTGAAAAATTAGTTTTAAATGTATTAAAAATAAATTACATATGTAATATTATTTTGCTTTTTTTTACTGATGTTATTACTTTTCGACTTAGACAAAAATTTGACCTTAAATAATCGATTTAATTAAGTTAAATTCGTTTTTACAGCAAATTTTTGGGTATTCCTATCTTTAACATATAATACCAACTATCATTTATGAATGTGGAAATTAACAAAATCAATAGAAAAGAGTCCCACCCCGTGATCAATAAAAAGGAAAATATTAGGAATATCCAAAAGATAAAGAGATCAATAGAGATCAATGAGCAGAACAAGGTAAAAAAAAAAAAAAAGAATATCCTAGAAGTTATCAAATGACAAAAATGGAAGTGGCCACGACATATCAGTAGAAGAGAGGATAATAGATGGTACAAAAGGTTAATAGAATGGTATCTAAAAAAGTAACAAGAATAGTCAGAAAAGACTTAACAAAAGATGTAGAGATGAAATAGTGGAGTTTGTTGGTAAGACATGGCTAAGGCTCATATAATCAAGGTCATCATAAGAAGTAATTGGAAAAGGCCTTTGAGTTAAGCAGTGGACTTAAAATGGCTAATGATAATTTTGAACATAGTATAGTAGTGTAGGAACAGACAGTGTAAAAATCACCCAATATGTAACCTGTTGTTACTTCTCCCTAAAGTCTTACTTTAATATCCTTGAATTCCCATCTTTTTCTTTGTCTAATGCAGAACAAATGCCTTTTCCAATGATTATAACACTTGGGGAGTAATGGGTCTTATACTGCCATAATTACCCATAACATGTTGGCAAAAAGTTAGAACTCAGAACATGGGGAGTAATGGGTCTTATACTGCGATGATTACCCATAATATGTTGGCAAAAAGTTAAAACTCAGAACTGTCCTTCTCCAAGATTGGTTGTTTCTCCAAGTTTACTCTTAGGTGGAAAAGAGAAGGGTTCATGCCTTTTCCAAAGGCATTGTTGTGGATTGATTGATGTTAATAGCATGTCAATCTGTCTAGGGTTATTTTATGCCTAGAGGTGAGGGAATTATATATATCATATGTTTATATTCATATCTATATTTTGTATATACTTTCTTATGTTTATATTCATATCTATATTTTGTATATACTTTCTTATGTTTATATTCATATCTATATTTTGTATATACTTTCTTATGTTTATATTCATATCTATATTTTGTATATACTTTCTTATGAGTTTTTGCATACAGTTACAGATGCTGATAGATACGTATCCTGCGTCCCTGATGCACAAAAATCTAAAAGGACACAGTAAAATCATATCCATGCATCCCAGTGTTTTTCTTTTTTTTCTTCCCTCACCATTTCAAGCTAACTGTAAATGCATTTCAATTTTTCTTAGAAAGGAATTACACAGGATAGGTTACAAGGAGTTAGACGGCTTTAGTTTTTTCCCCAAATCATAAATAAAAACCCTACAATCTATTAAGAAACTTTAGTTGGGACCCATAAATTTTCCCAGCAACACATTCAAAGCAAATATGTGTGTCCTAGGATGCACTAAATCAAAAAGTTATCAGCATCACTGCAGTTATGATTTCAAGTATGACTATCCTATTTTTAAACAGATTTAGTTGACTCATAGGAGATACTGACATGCCAGTTTCGTGTGGACCTAGGTAATAGCAATGAAAAGGTACTTACACTGTCCAGAACTGGAGCCTCACCATTAGATGCAGTTTAGTGTCATACCTAGAGTCTTACTCCTGTAGCAAGATTCATTTGGCAAGGCTTACTAATGGAAGGAGGAGGAAAAAATTAGAGATGATAAAGGTTTAAAAAATAGTGATGAGCCAAAACAGGATGAACGATGGTTTGACCATAGCGTGACCCCGAATGGAGAATTGAGTGTCAAGCGGAAGTCGGGTGTTGACCGAAACCGGAAGCTTCGGGTGTTGACCGGAAGTCACATGGTGACGTGGAACAACGAGGAAAGGTATTGGCCTCTTTTTGCCTTCCGCCGCTGTAGGGTACGGATCAGGCCTCTAGTGGCTAGTATGGGGTCACAGTAATCAAGTAGTGTTCTCTCTCTCTTTCTCTCTGCTTTCCTCCTCTCCGATACAGCACACGAGACGAACCTACCCTGGAAATAAAGGCTAGCAGTTGTGACAACATATTTCTCGTGCTATAATCTCTATCAACACCATTTTAGCACTGTGAATTTTGAGGCACGTGGACGAGACCCGCTATACAATATACGCCGTTGCCGCCACCTTACATTTATCATAGTAGCGCTCGGAAAAAAGGACAACGTTACTTATATCACTGCAGGAGATACATTCAGCATATTCTAAGTTCTGCCATGCAATAAGTTATACCTACCGCACATCACTCCTTGAATTTGATAGACACAAATACTTATAGTCTCTTATTCATCAGCAGAAATGAACATTGTTTGCTTAATTATATTGCTTCATGCTGTAATATATATATACTTATATATAATTATGACATTTGTCTGTCATCAGCTAATTGTGATACAACAATGGCCTCTCGAGACTGTTAACCTTTATTTATTACTCAAGTACTTATTTTTTTTATTGCCCGAAATATAATTCAAACTGATAATCACAATTCAATTCTCTATTCAATAATTTGTTTATCTTTGATGCTTTTTATACCAACAGTTTGTTAATTGTTGATAGACAAGATGCTGACAAACTAAATTATATTATTTTCCTATTTGTCTTTGGTGATATTTTATCAGCTCAAGTGTAAAATATAGAAAAGAAATTAACAACAAATGAATTAAAAATATAGAAAGAAAAGAAAGAAAAAAAAGTAATTTTGATAATTTTTCCCAGAAAATTATTTGATAGCAAATTATTTTCTTGTAATTGGAAATGTACATAAATGTTTTTCATTATATTTGTGTGAAGTGTCTTTTTTTTTCTTCTTTTTTTTTTTTTTTTTTTTTCTTTTTTTTTACATAATTTATCAAATGTCTTTCAGTTCATACTTCCTCAAGCATTAAAATGTTTTTATTATTTTCATTTTCTATAAGTGTAAGAAATTGAATATGAAGTAAAAATTAAATATATTTGTAATTCTATTAGTATGTTGTTGGAAAGAGTTCATAGCTGTAAGAAAGATCCAAATAATTTGATAAAAAACTGTAAAATTAAGACCTGATGAACAGTTGCTTTTTTAAAAAATATCGAAAACTTTATCAACATCCTATCAATCTGCTTATGAACAATTCTTATATGAGCAGATTGGGAAAACATTGATAGTAATGATCTAGATATTAAAAACAAAACTGAAATCTCTAAGTTGAGAAGGTCATTTAGATCAGAGCTACTCAAAGTGGTGATATGCATATCAGTGCTGGTATGCAAGTCATCGACTGCCAGTACGTGGCGAGTTTCTTGTTTCACAGTATTATAATATATGTATTAACCAATCCCTCTACTCAAGCAGGATGTGACGCAAGGTCAACTTTTAATGGAGTTCAACAGGTTTGAATTCAGAGTTTTCCATATACTGTTACTGTATTCACTCTGGGTCGGTTGATCCAGCTCCACCCAACGAATTCACTTTATCTCAAATGCAAATGCTACACCATGACGTCCAGAGTTGTTATCCTATCCTAGACCAGTTGCCATACCAAGGTTAAAGAGCCTAATCTACCTTACTATTTACCTATAGATGGTGGGAGAATAGTTGAATAGATACTAGGTATTAGCATGATGTGAAATGCAAATTGAACTCTGTTCACCACGTCCATTTGATGATAACCATTACACCACCAATACCTCCAAAGCATTATCATGATATATATAAAATTGGAAGGAAAGTCTTGGACAAGACTTTTATTCCAATCCTATATAACACTTAATGTAAAAATGAAATTCATCAAATCTTCCTTTATTGTTTAATATTCTTTGTCACATGTTATGCTACAATACAATTTAGTTTATCTGTTTTATTGAAAACTCATAAGTGATGTTCTCTTGTGTGACACCTACACATGGACACACCAGTGTTAGCCAACCAACATAAACCTACATCAATCAGCTCTGTGTGGATTCTGGATGCTGTGCAGAAGACTTGCTAGGTCGATAAACAATACGGACAGTTGGCGAGAGAGTCATGGGTATTCATGCTGTCAGCGTGACCTAATGATGATTATTGTGGGGGCATAACTAATATTGTATACGTACATCATAGAATTTTGATGGGTTTACCTAGTAATTATTAAGATTTGAAGTAGAGGAACTTTAGTTTTTGAAAATATTCCATTTAACTTTTTGAAAATCCATCCAACTAATTAATTATTCCCAGAAATGTCATCAGAAAAATTTTTACAATGTTGAATAAGATTTTTTTTTTTTTTGTTTTTTTTTCTCTTAAGGTCTCTAGCAATCCATATCTGAATATCATGATTAAAACAAAAATGCCAAAAATTCTTGCACTGCTCCCAGGAATGCCTTCAGCATTTATTCAACACCATCAATTCTTCTTCTTCTTCTTCAGAAATATCACATCCAAATATCCAATCTTGAAACTATTTGAAATGAAACCAACCTTAATATTGCTTTTAATTTTTCATAAAAAGATTAATGAGAATTGCAGTTTGCCGAAAACCACTAAACTACGGAATTGATTCATCCGCTAATATTTTTTTTTTTTATCTAAAAAAAACAGGGGGGTGGGGTGGGGGTAAGGCTCATCATGGGAAATCATCAATTAATAATCAGCAGGTTTTGGGATTTTTTTTTTTTTTTTTTTTTTTTCCCCCCACCACTTGAACTCACTGTTGCCTCGAGCCCCCATATGACTGATCCGTTAGGAAATAATTGTACCCTTAACATTTTGCTTCCCTTCCAAAATTGAACTTTGCTATTCCAAAAATAATTATCATTCCAAATGAAAATATTGATTAATCCATTTTGATAAATTTAGTTTTTCAATTTCCATGTTCACTTTTGATCTGCTAATATTTCACTACATAATTCTTCAAGTATCTTTTCTTTTTTTTTTTTTCTTTTCTTTTTTCTCCCACTCTGCATAATTTGTATATAATTGGTGTGTTTCTTAGTTTTTTATTAACATAAGATTTACAAACTCTTCTATAAAGTTTGTCCTTATATAATTTGTCATTCAAATTTTCGATATTTCCATATAAATCTTTAACATAATTATTTTATTTATTGATTTATTTATTGCTTCTTTTCTTCTTTTTTTTCTTTTTTTTTTCCTTTTTTTTTCTTTTTTTTTTTTTTTTTTTCTTTCTTTTCATTTTTGTAGGAAGGTATAGGCTTTCATACATACTCAATTTTCTGGAACTTTCCATTTGGCCTTGGAAAGTTGTTTATATTTCTGAATGTTGTTTTCTGAAAATCCTTGCAACTAATTATTCCCAAAAATGACATTATAAAAAATCTTTACAATGTTGAATTTTTTTTTCTTCTGAACAGCATCACTCTCAACAACAATTTATATCTCCATATTTTCATTGAAACAGAAAATACAAAGTTTCCGAGAAATGTCTTGTTTGTTGTTGTTGTTTTTTGTGGTGGTGTTTTATACTTTTTTTTTTTTTTTTGTATGGTTATTGCCTTGACTTCTGGTCCCAACACAAACAAATTTGACCTCTAAGGTTGCTGAAAACTTTCATATAAAAAAAATCAGGATTTTAACATGGTCAGCTAGATGTTACTGAAATAGGGAAAAAGGATTCTACATATTTGTTAAAGATGGAAGAACAAAGAAATATTGTTCTCCTTGAAAACTAAGAATTTTTCTTTGTGTTTAAAACCTTTTTGTTTTATGCATTTAATATGTCATCTTCAGATTTCTCTTTCCATACAATCTTACTCAAATATAAATCAAACTCACACAAATACACAAACTTCAACACCATCATATGGATTAACCAGGTATTAATTTAGAATATTATCAAAGACGATGTTCTTTTCATTGTACAGAAAAATTTACAATTAAGGTAAACATTTTACAAGCAGATATTTCTTCTTTTTTTTAATCATTGTAGCAATTTTTTTTTTTTTTATATTAATATTGTATTAATCAATCAGAAGCCAATAGGAAAATTCTTTACATTGAACTTTCACAAAAACAACAAAACAGCCTTTGCACCATGGGCAACAAAAATGTCAATCTGTCGGCAAAAGGGTTAAACCTAATTTCTGTTTTCAGTTATTTGCTAATTTCATTCTGAAATACTCTTAGAAAAAAATACTTTAGGCTGGTTTGTGTATTTAAAACTAATTCCTAATGCACCTGAAATATTTGTATTTTAAAAAATTTTCTATAGAAAGGAAATCCCAGTGATATGGTTGAAGTGAATAATAAATTTATTTTAATTTTTTTTTTAATTTTTTAAATCGAAAACTTACTTATTTGAATCATTTCATATTTAGGTTTAATCTTAGATTATCATTACCATGATAAAATTTTAATGATCATAATGAGAAGAAAATTCAGTCGGCAGAGCGTTCAACTAGAAACCACAAGGTTCCTAGTTCGATACCGGCCCTCGCCGACTCAGCGTATGAGTAGCACAGGGATTTGTGGTGCTCCACCTCAGATGCAAAAACAATCTCCTTAGTCTGGCACTAGTGAAAAAGGGATATACTCCCTCACTGATTGGCTGATACCGACTTTAGACCACCCTGACGACTTGATTAATCTTAACAAAGGTATTATATAGTTACCAAACTTATAAATGTTTTAATATTATTTATAAAATTATGCATGCATATATTATATATACTGGTACAAAATAAAAAACGCACTCCGGGCGATATAAAAATAGATTTTTGAAACATATTGCCTGAGGGGTGGGAGTAAAAAATTCAATGTCAGCGAGTTTGTACCCTAAGTAAGTAAAATCATCAAATTCATTAACGGATTAAACTTTAAATATGTATTAAAATAAAACAAACTATATATAGATAGATAATACCAGGTATGTATTTATTAAAACTTGTTTAAAAAACCAATGAGGACTGTCTAACATTGCATGCTCAAATTTTGAGTGTATTCTATTTATGACGATTTTAGGCAGTGTGACGTAAGCAGTGATGTAATTTTTGTTACAGACAAAACCGGAAGCGAATCTCCATTATTAATAGATTGTGTATAGTAAATATAAATACTAATTTGTAATATTGAGAATTTTATCATTTGACAGATATACTTGTTGGAATGAACTTTAGAGATTTATACGAAATTAGTAGTGTTACTTGTAAAAGTCAGATGAGGCATTTTCAGTATCCAATATCAGTGCCAATAAATTTTCCCACAAAGGTCAATTAAATATTTACTTATTCATCATTTGTCTGTGGTGGTAAAATTTACTATTCCTTCCTTCTTTCTTTAAAGGAAATTCAACAGGAATGCAATACCTTGAGATATTTGACCTTTGACTCAACTCTTAATTTTACCTGTGGTAAACATTCATAAATCTATATGATTTTCTTTAGTAATGAGAAATGTCTAGCTGATCAGCCTCTGACATAGTTTTCAGCACTCACCAACTTATTATATCTGTCAATGTTTATCATTCTCTTTCTATTTTTATTACTGATGGATAAACTTTCTCAATCAAATTTTATTCTTTTCATAATTTTCTCTCTGCGTATTTACAATTAACAATAGAATAACTTTCTCATTATTTGGATTTATTAGGTCAATTCATATTTTAAAATAATCTTATTTACAATGCTCTTCACCAAAATAGAGATAGACATAATTACAAGTAAAGAAGTCTTTAAAACAAATATTTCTAGTATTCAGTGTTGTTAAAACAAAAAACAAAATTATGTATGGACAAGAGTTTTCTTTGAAACTATTGTTCTCTTTTATTATTTTAATTATTTGGAGTATTGTCCTCATCTTTATTGTTATCTGTACAATGTTTTGGCCAATGTGATCTCCGGCTTTCTTCAGGAATTTCTTGTCGGACTTGGGAACCTTCTTGAACTTGGGAACCGATTACAACTAAAAATTCAGAGAAATAGTATTGTTCTCTTGTAAAGTCTTTAATGAGATGAAACTTACAAAGGTCAATCGAGAAGTTCATGGGCTGATCAAGATACTTTCATGGAATGTGACCAAATTGGGATCATATCAACTTTGCTGAAAAGTGATCAACCCCATGTGATTTGTTATTATTTTTTTAAAGAGGATGGCTTGTCAATATACTGGTTGCAACTGCCATGGTCAGGGTATGCTCAACTAGGGGTGAAGTTGAAAAAGAATTCACATGGATGTCCCTAACTGTAGTTAATTTTTGTCGAGAAAAATTATCTTTATTCATTCTACACCTCTTTGCGGGTGGGGAGCATGGGGCACATGTGAAACTAGTGCTCTTAACAATGAATACAGCAAACAGCATGTATCAGTAATAACACTGCCTGGACACACATCTGATCTTTGTTCTATTTGCAACATGCAATTTCTCAAATTTCACTTGCCCAAAATTCTAACCTAACTTTAGTGTAAACCAACATATTCCCTCTGTTATCCGCAACAATAACTTGGACCGCTCTGCTGCACTAAGCAATCAAAATTTGCCATTCACCATCGGGCAACACTTATTGGATAATCCTGATTGTGCTGCAACATATAACCCCTCAATTTCACTATCTTGGCGTCCTCGACCAATGAGTTATAACTAGCTGTACTCGAGGCCCTCCTCATCAACAAATTCCTTCCTGCCCTTTGTGTACAAAAGAAATTTTATTCCTTACTACTTTTTAGTCCTAACATTTTTAATCCCACCAACATAAAGAAATAATATATATATATATATATATATATATATATGTGTTAATGTATGAGTAGTGGCTTACCGGTAGGTACAGGTACGATCGTTGGGAGCAGCACAGTATCCAGGGGTTAAGACCGTGAAAAAACAAATACAAAGTGCTCAATACAATGTAGAGCAAAATTTACTTAAGAAATGGATATGAAGTAACCTACTCGAGTTTCATCATCTGAATTGTCAGGGTTACATTCGCTGAATTAATCGAGTTTCGATTAATATCAGTTGATACCACATATGTCTGTTGAAAAGGGTCTTATCTTTATAGGTTCATCTATAAAGATAAGGCCCGTTTCAACAGACATACGTGGTATCAACTGATATTAATCGAAAACTCGATTAATTCAGCGAATGTAACCCTGACGATTCAGATGATGAAACTCGAGTAGGTTACTTTATATCCATTTCATATATATATATATATATATATATATAGTAGTATTGGAGAATTGAAAATATAGTCTAACTTTGTAAATGCAGGTCAACTAAAAATTTGATAAGACAATAGGCTTCAACAAGTGAAGCTCAGCCTGCCACAGTATCACAAAATGTGGTTTATTTTCAACATAATGCTCTACTTTGTGGTTCACACATTTATATCGGTGTTGCAATGCTTGGGTGCCATTGTTAAAAAACTCATTAACACCAGTTTATGACATCATCATATAAACTTTTCAGCCCACCCTTGTATAATAACTAATGAATTTGGACTTAGCTAGAAGAAACATATATGTTTATGTTCTAAAAAATATATCTATTTCTTATACATATGTACTGTATTTGCATATTTTTGGTATTATACATTTCTACTGGTTCAATACAATTATGAAAGCATGCATTCACTTGAGATTTGTCTTCATTATATTCAAACTAATTATGCCTCCATATTTCTATGTAAACTCACTTATTCTCTAAGTCAGTTTATGTGGTAATTTCATTCAATATTCCTTACATATCCTTTTGTTTTCCTCTATCTTGCATTCTTAGTCATTTCTTTATTTCTTACAAAATAATGTTAATTTTATCAATAATTATATATTTCTATTCTTCTTAAGATATTGTATTTTTGATATTGATGATTGCTTTCATTTTCTATTTACACTCACAAATGGCTTTTTACATTGTTCTCTCTATATTCACTTTAATAAAGCAGAAAAAAAAAAGAAAAGAAATTTGTGATTATTCTGTTTGGTTTTAATGTATACATCACTTGTGCTGTTAAGTACACCTGAGTTAAAATTTCCATGTCTTACAAGACAAGCAATGAAGTTGTCTATATAACAATCCAGATATGTTTGATATTTTCATCACATTTCATAATCAATATCAATCTTGTAAAATATTTAGGATTTAATTATTCTTAATCATCACTAATTACAACACCCCACCTTAGCCCTTACTTAGGTTAGACAGGCGATCGGAGAGGCCCCCTCCAATCAATCGGCTGGTTATGTCACCTATATGATTGCCCCCTCAATGTTCACTATATTGGCGTCCTCAACCAATGAGTTATAACTAGCTGTCCTAGAGACCCTCCTCATCATAAATTCCTCATCAATCGGCTGGTTATGTCACCTATATGATTGCCCCAACCCTATTGCCCTTATGACAACCCCCAACCATTTTTATCATATTGGTACTAAAAAGTGGTGGCTGAAGGTCTTCATGTCCTGGGTGTGACATTAAACTCTATTTGATGGTGAGGTTCCATTTCTGGAGGTCTGGTAATGTGGAGCACCCCTTCATCACCATTTCTCCCAGGTCACTCTAACCCAGAGTGGTAGTATCTTTTAGGGTCTTATCTATGGGTTAAATAGAAAATTTGTTTACAAAAAAAAATTGACTTTAAAAAAATTTTCTTCCATACTATCGTTACGAATCTTTTAAAACTTTGCCGCATTGTGGTTGATATGCCATAAACAAACAAAACAAAACAAACTAATTACAACCAAAAGAATTCAAACTGACTCAATAAATCTTGTGCAGTTTTTTTTTTTGTTTTTTTTTTTTTTAAATCATGACTGCTAGTAATTTTATAGAACATATATTTTTAGCAATAAAATCATATATTAATCCTTTATCTACTGAGTGCACAAATAAGAAATGCATCCCTACAATTTTTTAATGCTCAAATATTATAGACAATAATTATGTTTGAATATTATAAACAAGCCAGCACAGTGGGTAGAGAACAATTGGCATAGGCTTACAATTTTGAGGGGATCTACTTGTCCCCTTGTTAGAGGCAAAAAGGGACCCTTTGGTATGTATTTACCCAACCCCTCTACCACAAGCAGCATGTGACTGTCAATTTTTTTGAAGTGGAATACAAGTGGTTTTACTTCAGAGTTTTCCTTCTTCTAGATTAGTTGCCTTACTTAGGCTAAGAATCCAGTCTGCCTACTATTTACCTATAGTGGGTGAGGGGGGGAACAAATGGATTCATACCTTTCTTAAGGGCAGTGAAATGGAAACATCCTTGTTTAGGATTTGAACTCTGGTTGCCAATTCCATTTCCTACAAATGATAACCAGTAGGCTAAGCGTGCCACCAAGAGTACATTTTTCGTAAAGAATATTGATATTGTAAAGAGAGTCAAGAGAAACTACATTTCCCATTTGGCCTGGTCTTATTACAAACTTTGTTCAGGTCTGATTAAAAACAGCATGATACTTCACATTATAATGAATATAATGATAGTTTCATTAATGACAGATACAGTGGATCTCGTCTTTGCCACAGACTTTTCACCAATTCAATAGTGAAAAGGAAGTATACTCAGGATTAGTTATGGAGGTGTGGTTAGCGTAATGGTTATTATCATAGAAAATGGAATCAGTTAACCGAATTCAAATCCTGGACAAAACTGTTTGCATTTCACTCTGTGTTAATGCTCTTCAGAAAAACATTAATCCATTTCTTTTCTGCCTCCTCTAACAATGGGTAAATAGTAGGGCAGACAGGGTTCTTTAACCTTGGTACTGCTTTTCACTTTGTAATAATGCCTTTGGGAAAGGCATGAATTCATCTGTTTTTCAGCTATGGGTAAATAGTAAGGCAGACTGGGTTATTTAACCTTCATAAGGCAACCAGTCTAGGAGAAGTATTAGTTTGTATTCAAATAAACTTTACTCTGCTTAAAAATGGACCATGTGTTACATCTTGCCTGTAGTGGAGAAGAGGAGTAAATACATATTCAGGATTATTAGGTAAGGGGTTAACATGTCCTTATTCAAAATAGGTAATGTGTTAACATGTCCTTATTCAAGATAGGTAAGGGGTTAACATGTCCATATTCAAGATAGGTAAGGAGTTAACATGTCCATATTTAAGATAGGTAATGGGTTAACATGTCCATATTCAAGATAGGTAATGGGTTAACATGTCCATATTCAAGATAGGTAATGGGGTTAACATGTCCATATTCAAGATAGGTAATGGGTTAACATGTCCATATTCAAGATGGTAAATACATGTCCATATTCAAGATAGGTAATGGTTAACATGTGTCCATATTCAAGATAGGTAATGGGTTAACATGTCCATATTCAAGATAGGTAATGGGTTAACATGTCCATATTCAAGATAGGTAATGGGTTAACATGTCCATATTCAAGATAGGTAATGGGTTAACATGTCCATATTCAAGATAGGTAAGGGGCTAACATGTCCATATTCAAAATATGTTAACATAAAAAAGAAAAATATTCAACACTGAAAAAATAATTTTCACTAAGTTTATTTTGTAGCGTCATATCAAATTTGAAGGTTGCTTCTTTTTTTTTTTTGCAGTGGTCATTTTCATAAGTAATTTGTAAAAGTAAAGAGTAAAGATAAGACAAGTGCAGAAGAGATCATCTAGCACTTTAATCTATTATTTTTTTGTCCTATATTTTAATAAGAACTATACATAATCACTCCAAATAGACATTTAGCTATGGGAAAATGGGAAATTCAACTGAAGACCTTCATAACTAAAATTTAGTCAACCTGTAACTGCAATGGCTGATGATAATATTTAAACATTTATTAGTCACTTGTGTATTCATTCATGATGAATTATTACAAATAAAATTATAACATTAATAAAAAGAATTCTTATTCTTTATTTATTTCTTTTTTGTTGTTCTTGATCGAATGCCATTATTGATGTTTTGCGTGAATAAGTCAGTTATTTGGATGTTGAAATGGAAGAGGTTATGCAAATTCAATGTTTTCTGGCAAGGAAGTTGACAAACTAAATGTGCTAATAGATTATCAAACTATGTTTTCTTTCATATTCAAAAAAAAATATTAATGTAATATTAGAAATACATTAATGACTTTATGGGGAAAAAAAAAAAATAACTTAAAAGATATAAAAAGGGAGAATGAGTCGATAATCAGTGCCATTGTGTTCAATTATGGGAAACTTAGAAAAAACTTGTATTATTTGAACTTATATTTACCAACCCCTCTGCATGAGTAGGATCTGACACAAGGGCAATTTTTTAAGCAGTTTAACAGGTTTGAATTCAGAGTTTTTCTTCTAGACCATAACAATACTACCAACCCCAGTGGGTACCTACCACAGCTTGAACTTCTTCTGTCACATGATGCTCTACAAAGAAGCATGTACCAAAATATTGCAAAACTTTTGACTCACCCTTGTAATGGATAATAATTTCCTTTAGTTTTCTCACCTTTTGATTGGTTGATAGTCAGATACAGTCTTAAGAATATAGTCTGATACATATTTTAATTGTGATCAAACAGAAAATCATATTTTAATTGTTAATTGTAAATTAGACACTTCTTAACTATAGTAAACTCTTCTTTGGGGGTTTACCCTTTTCTATGTTTTCTACAAACCAATGCTTTAGCTTTCAGCATACTTGTATGTAATATCTGCTTTATAGAAATTTATCAACCATATGTGGGTATTTTATATTCAACTAGTTGAAACCGTGAAAAATCCATGGTTTGATTAATATATACATATAAAAAGTAAAGTAAAGTCGTCGGGGCGGCCTAATGTCGGTATCAGCCAGACAGCAAGGGAGTCCATCCCCTTTTCAATAGCGCTAGACCAAGGAGATTATTTTAGCATCTGAGGTGGAGCGCCACACCTACAATCAGCTCCTTACTTTACCGCACAGATCCCTGTGCTACTCATACGCTGAGTTGGCGAGGGCCGGTATCGAACTAAGAACCTTGTGGTTTCTAGCCGAATACTCTACTGACTGATACTGTATTTAGTTATATACCACAAAATATGAGGGTCAGCTAAAAAGTTCATAGTCTAACCAAGATACTCATGGAATGTGACCAAATGATGTTTATATTTCAACATAGTCACCATTATATATCCACACATTTGTTTCAATGGTGTTGCAGTGCTTGGATCTCATTAGTCAAATAAAAATCAACAGTAGATGAACTTTTCAGTCCAGCCTCAAAAACTGAATAAATCAAACAAATGAACTCAACTACTGAAAAAAATATTTACTCATTTAAAATTTCATGATAAACAATATTTTTTGTAAAAGTAATTACACTTTTAGTGTCCTGACTTTTTAAAAAATGTTAGATTGCATAATGTTCACTTGAATATTAACAATATATGAAAATAATTTTTAACAATAGAAAATCTAAGGAACTTTTACTATGTGTTATATATATATATATATATATGAGAGAGAGGGAGAGACTGTCACTACATTCCAACTTCTGTATCAATATATTTGGTTGTGGGATTTTGACATATCTATAGTTAGATTTTATGGAATGTAAAAAAAAAAAAAAGAAAACAATTGTTCACTCCAATGCTATAGTAAAAAGTGTGAGTGGTTGGCTGGGACAGGTGTTGCTTTAAAGTTCTCATGGTTAGGGCTTGCCTGTTGATCCATGTAGTATAAACATGCATGCCTAAGTATAGGAGAGGGTTGGGTTTCACATAGTTTATTCTATCCTTCTTCCCTACCACTCCTTAGCATGACAAATCGCAGATCCTCAGTACAAGGTAAGTACATAGGTACAATAATATTGGAGATTATCTGGTATCCCTTTATATGTACAATAAACCAAGATTGTCTTTTTGCATTGTAAAGTACACCACCATTCTCATTCAAGAATGTATTTCAATATTAAATACATTTTATTATGATTTTTGAAAATAATTTTTTAAAGATGTTGGCATTGAGTAATAGCAGTATCAATTCTAATGCCATTACAGATTTCTGGCTGCATGAGGCCATCTTGGATTTAATCCTCATAGAACATATTAATTTCCTGTTAGTTCTTCCTGCTAGTTTGATGTGTTCAAATTTAACTTTTGGTTTTAAAAAGATAATTTTATTCAAATAAGTTAATGATCTGGTGTTTGCAAAAAAATATGTAACTGTTATAAAATTTTTATAGAATTTATAATAACCATCAAGTCAAATATGAGTCAAGTTTTTTATTTTGTTTTATTTTCTAATCTGGTATTCGTTGCCTCAACTGATATAGAAATAGCCAAAAATGTACAATTTGTTGTCATCTAAAGATTAGATATGAGATTTAAATTTTGATTTTGATTTATTGTTCCCTGTAATGAAGACATATTTTCTATTTTCATTTTATATTATGTGAATAATTATCTCATTCACATAAATTTCCTTAAAGTGGTATGAATCATTCCAACATTCAAATGAAAAGAAGAAATATGAAGATTTGTGTTCTTTTTTTTAATTGAAGTTAGAGTATAAACATTCTTCAACTTAGATTTAAAATTTACTTAGATTTGGTCTAAAGTAAATTTCTGAACTGCAGCAATACAACTGAATACATTAATAGTAAGTAGTAAATAAAGTAAGGTAGTTGGTATTAGCCAGACAATGAGGGAGTCTATCCCCTTTCCACTAGCACTTGACTAAGGAGATTGTTTTAGAGTCTGAGGTGGAGTGCCACACCTAGTATCAACTCCTCATTTTACCCCACAGATCCCTGTGCTACTCATATCTTGAGTTGGCAAGGGCCGGTATCGAACCTGGAACCTTGTGGTTCCTTAAGTAAGTAAAGTCGACGGGGCGGCCTAAAGTCGGTATCAGCCAGTCAGCGAGGGAGTCTATCTCCTTTTCAATAGCGCTAGACCAAGGAGATTGTTTTTAGCATCTGAGGTGGAGCGCCACACCTACCATCAGCTCCTTACTTTACCGCACAGATCCCTGTGCTACTCATACGCTGAGTTGGCGGGGACCGGTATCGAACTAGGAACCTTGTGGTTTCTAGCCGAAAATTGAACATTAATAGTAAGTAATCATATTAAAAAAAAATTCAAACCAGTGCCATGTCATTCCAATATTCAAATGAAAAGAAGAGACATGAGTTGTGGTTTTTGAAAGTGAATTTAACAATTAAATATTCTCCTGCTTAGATTAGAAATGTTGCTAGATTTATCCTCAAGTAAATTTCTAACTGAAATGCAGCAATACAACCTACATTTATACTGAGTAATCTTATTATATGCTAAAATTCAAACCAGTGCCATGTTTTCAGGCTGTATCATTTGTAGCTTTTTATTTGTACATCAGCAAATTTTGGAATGTACAATTTTTTCATTAATTTGCTCAAGTTGGATTCTATTTAAGAAAGAGAAAAAGAAAAGAAGACATATTTACTGTTGCACTTTTAAATTAGATTTATATTCACAAACCTTACAAAAATATGAAGTTTTTTTCTTAATTACTAATCTTTACTTAATCAAGCAAGACTAACTTAAGGTTGCTTACATCACTTGCTCTTACTTAGTGGTCACTCATGTAAGTACTAGGCATTCATGCTTAACCCTTTCATAGACACATAATTATTTTAATCCTTGTAGAATGAGCAAATTATTTTCAGAAAATGTGCAAACAAGTCAATCATATATATATATATATATAAAAGTGATAATTTGATCAGCAATTGTGTGTCATAGTACAATAGCATGAAAACAATAAAGTAATCACTTTTAATTATGATATTTTGCAAAACAACCTTTACAAAATCCTACACCATGGTGGGGCCTCCCAGCAATTTTTTACACATTAACATTGAATTGGTTAATGAGTAACCAATATGAAAATGCCTTACATTGAGCTACTGCAAATAAATGCTAAAAATACTATTTCTCTGAATTTTTGAGATGAGGCTTGATAATTTGTATTACTTGGATTATTCGGACTATTGTCCTCACTCAGAATTGTCCAATTGAACACATGGTGTAGTGGATATAGGTGTTGAGTTAATACAGTTCTACGTATAATAAACCATAAAGTAATCACTTTTAATTATATTTTGCAAAACAACCATTACAAAATCCTACCCTACGGTTGAGCCTCCCAGCGATGTTTTTATACATTAACATTGAATTGGTTAATGAGCAACCAATATGAAAATGCCTTACATTGAGCTATTGCAATAATGACAGAAGTGTTGTCCTGCTTGCAAAAGGGTTAGAATAGCTTAATATGCACAAACATCATGAAAATATAAAGCTTGGTCTGCTTGACTAAGTAAGGCTTAGTGATTAAAAAAAAGCTTTATATTTTGGTGACCACTGAAGTTCAGTATAGATGATCAGCACTTAGATGTGTGACCAGAAAATTAAAAACAGGTGATATAAGGAACCTAAGGTTAGTCTGCTTGACTAAATAAGGCTTAGTAATTAAAAAAAGCTTTATATTTTAGTGACAATTGTACATATAAAGCTTCTTTTTAATTACTAAGCCTTACTTAGTCAAGCAGACTAACTTTAGGTTATTTATATATATTTACCAACCCCTCCGAACGAGCAGGATGCAACACAAGGTCAATTTCTTAAGCGGAGTTCAACAGGTTTGAATTCAGAGTTTTCCTTCTCCTAGACCGGTTGCCTAACCAAGGTTAAAGAGCCCAGTCTGCCCTACTATTTATCCATAGCTGGAGGGAGAGTAGGATTCATACCTTTCCCAAGGGTATTAGCGCTAAGTGAAATGCAATTACCACGTCCAGGATTTTAACTCAGGGCGACGAGTCTATTTCCCATGACTTTAACCATTACACACGCGCTTACTTTATGTTGCTTATATCACCTGCTTTTAATTTCTCGTCACACATCTAAGTACTGATCATCTATGCTTAGCTTCAGTGGTCACCAAAATATAAAGCTTTTTTTTAATTACTAAGCCTTACTTAGTCAAGCAGACTAACCTTATTTGCTTATATCACCTGCTTTTATTTTCTGATCACACATCTAAGTACTGATCATCAATGCTTAGCTTCAGTGGTCACCTGATCATCTATACTTAACTTCAGTGATCTAGTATGAACAGGTGTTTTCAGTATGACATGTCTGTAAGTCAACCCTAAAGCTTTTCTTGAAGCTCTTAAATTCCTTAGTTTATTTTTCTAATTTTATATAAATTCAAATGTGAAATTATCTGTTTGAATTTATACTCTGATAAACCTTTTTTTTTCTTTTCATTGATTTATCATATTCTAGCTTATTTAATTATTTATTTTCTTACTGATGTTTGTTTTTGAGTGACAGCTGTAATGTCATCAGCTGGTCTCTTTTTTATAGCAAATCAACTGATTTTTTTCCATCTGGCTATGCCATTTTATCCAACTCAAATAATCTATACTTCCTCCTTTACCACCTTTCCTAATATTACATCCCCCCACCCCCATATATTCTTGATTATCCCCCATCTCTACTATCATACATGTGTTGCATTGGTTAACTCTTCTTTCTTCTTCTTTTTTTTTCTTTTTTTTTCTTTTTTTATGGAAAATCTCAACCAGCCTTGTTCCCTGTTAAACGTGTCTACTAATATCAATGTGAATTTGTGGGCGGGTGATATTTGTGAAATATACAAAATTTACGACTTCTCCATATTTCTTAATTGCCACATAACACATCAGTCCTCTGCCTTTTTCTTTCCCTGCTTTACTTCAAAGACACCTATTCATCAGTCCGAACATTTCAGGTTTAAACTTAGATTCTACTCTCTTTTGATGTTAACTAGTGGTTGTTGCTTAACCTCTTGCAAGGTAAATTTTGATTTTTTTATAATTCTTTATGAATTTATCGTTTCATAAAGAAAATGTATAAAAAAAAAAATGGTCATTTTCAAATTGCTTTTGATTGGTTGTTGGTTATTTATTTTATGGCATATCAAGCCTTTCGGGTCATTTAATGCCGAATCAAGTCATTTTGATATCAGGTTACTTACAGTATCTGCTGTAGCTTAAATGGTCACTCATCTAAGTATTGAACAGGCTCAGTGCTGCTTAACTTTGGTGATCTAGTGGGAACTGGTGCTTTCAACATGACTTGACCGTAAAATTGCTTTTGAGTTAAAAAAAATGACAAAAAACAATTTCTTTAAAAATAATTGGAATGTAAAAAAAATTCCAAAAATCAATTTCTTTAAAAATAATCTGAATTTAAAAAAAACAAAAAAAAACAATGAAAAATTAGCTTGAAATCTAAAATATTGTATTTGATAAAAGTTTATAAAGCTGGTTTCAATGTTTCTATATTATAAGAGGTGTGCTAAAAAGTTCTCAGCCTGACTAAGAACAAAATGAGCTAGAGCTATGAAACATACATAATATGCTACATTTTCATTTCAAAATTCAACACACTTGGCACATTGTTTTTCAAGTTTTGTTAACTATCTTAAAAAAAAAAGGTTTAATATAAACTTAGAAAATAAGAATAAATAATTCCCTTCTTGTTTGAGCCGAGAACTTTTTATCACCCCTTTGTGTGTATGTGTATGCCAAGAGACACAAATTTAAAATACTTAAATCTACAAATATAACTTTATTACATCATTTCAGTAGGAACCGGTTTAGCTCAGTCAGTAGAGCATCCGCCTAGGAACCACAAGGTTCCAGGTTCAACACTGGCCCTCACTAACTCAGTGTATGAGTAACTCAGCTTAGATCTGTGCAGTAAAAGTGGGGAGCTGATGATAGATGAGGCACTCTTTCTCAGACACAGGCACAATCTTCATGGTTTAGTGCTAGTGAAAAGGGGATAGACTCCCTTGCGATCCAGCTGATACTGACAATGTGCCACTCCGCCAACTTAACTTTAGTACATCCTTACGGATATAAAATTTAATTAGCTGTTTTCCGACAATGAATATGATGTATCTCTATCAATGAGACTTAAACTATCATTTACAATGTTAACTTAATCAGAATCTTAAGTTGTCTAGTGTAAGATTATTTTTAAGCTTAGAAGAAATGATACTGACATATATACACATTGCTGCATTCAATTGATTAAATTGACGTTAATTTAGATTATAGATTATTTTTTTCCCTTCATGAGGATACTGTGTTAATTTATTTTCAGTTTTACTTTTACAGTGTAAGGTATTTTAAACAGATCACTTTGTTGGGTTTTTCTTCTTTCTTTTTTTAAAAATATATGTATATTTTAGAAATAAGATATTCTCATAATTAAGCAGATTTTGTAAGTTCTGTTTTTATTTATATTTGGTCATTACTCTTTTCAAGACTTTTTTTTTTCTTCTCATTTTATAAATATTACATTTTTTTTTCCTGTCTCCTTAACCTGCTTATGATAAAAACAGTTTTTTTGCCAATTGGAGTTGCCATTTTGTCACACTGCCGAAAAAAATTGCAAATTCTTTCATTTATTGAATTTTTATTTGTATTTATTATTTATATTATTTTTCTCTATAAACATATTAGATATTAACATACCATCAAATTCAAAAAGGGCTGTCCTGGGTATAACACTAAACTGCATTTAGGGGTGAGGCTCAGTTCAGGAGGTCTGGGGAGTGTGGATTACACCTTTAATGCCATTACTCCTAGGTCCACTAACTCAGAGTGGTAGTGCTTATTAGAGTCTCATCTATTGGTCAAATAGATTTTTTTTAAAAAATGATTTATAAGGAAAAGGGGGTTGGAATGAATCCAACAGAATAAGGTAAAATAAGGAATGAAAGAACAAAACTCAGACAAAAATGTGTAGTATATTTCACTGGAACATTAAGTTCTGCTTCCTCAAGCCTTTATTGAAAAATGATTGTATTTGATAGGACTATGTGAAAAAAAAAAAAAAACACACACAAAAAACAACTACACAAAAAGTAAATATGAATGTAATTCCCTAATCTCTTGGCATAAAATAACCAAGGAGGTTTGACATGCCATTAAAATCAATCAAATTCTAAAAAGGGGTGAGTACAAAAACGTCCTGGAGAAATTCTCTCATAAACAACCAAGTAGTCAATATTTAATCTTTTTGCATATTTGAATGTTTTTTCTTAAATATTATATTAGGCAGTGTTGTGTGTGTATATATATATATATATATATATATATATATATATATATATATATGCAAGAATTCCTATAACAAATGTTTTGCTACCTGTAACTTGACATTTTTAGACTTTATGCTAACTTTTGATACACAGGGCAAAACTTTTCTCATTCCCCAATGATACTTGCATCAGAAAAATAAGGTCTAAAAAAGTTTGGCTTCAGGTTACCCTTACCACAAGTTTAACCTGTACTATTGGTGTTCATCTCATTACTTTTTTCTAGTTTTCATTTTTCATTGCATGTAATAAAATGAAGTGACCTATTGTCAGTATTCGCCAGACAACGGAGGTTTCTATCCCCTTTTCACTAGCTCTAGACTAGGAGATTATTTTTGCATCCTAAGTAGAGTGCCACACCTACCATCAGCTCCCCACTTTACTGTACAGATCTGGGCTGTGCAACTCGTGCTGAGATCGAACCCAGAACCTTGTGGTTTCTAGGTGGATGTTTTACCAACTGAGCTAAATTGGCCCTTCCTTGTGTTTTTATAATATTCAAGTTATTGTTTTTCACTATTAGTATTTTATTCAGTTATTAGCACACACTCACTGATGCTGTTTATACCACAATAACCAGCTATTCTGATAGCTTCTTAAAACTGTTAGAGAAACCTTGAATGGCCCTGTTGATCTCTTTAGTGTTATTGAATGCCTTGTATTGAATAATTAACTGCTTCCATTTTCTTCATCTTTTATCTGCTGTTGGTTGAAATATAATAGTATATGACCTATTGCATGAAATCATACAGTTCATCTTATACAACTCCTAAAATTTCAATGGGTATAATTTACAGTAGAGTCAGCTGTTTTTGTTTTGTTTCTTTGTTTTACACTAATTGATATTGAGACATTCAACCATTGAAATATTTTTGAAACTATATATCTTTTCTCAAATGTTTTTTCCTTCAACTAGCAAAAAAAAAAAAAAAAAAAAATGCTCTCCAGTCGGTGTAAAAATTAATTTTTGAAAGATATTGCCTGGCTTTAGTTAGATAAAAATTCAATGTTAAAGGGTTTGTATCATAAGTAAGTAAAATCATCAAATTTATTAAAGGAGTAGAAATATAAAACAATTTGTAATGGAAACTTAGTTTTGATGACTTTAAATATATATTAAAATAAAATAAACTATATATAAATGTATAATACCAGGCATGTATTTATTAAAACTTAAAAAACAATGAGGATCATCTAAGGTTAGATGCTCAAATTTTGAGTGTATTTATTCTATGTATTGATGATTTTGGATAATGTGATGTAAGCAGTGACATAGTTTTAGTTACAGACAAATAAAGACCTAATCTCCATTATTAATAGATGTTATGAACTTTATATATTATTCCTTCTGTTTTAATTATACCATTTTTGGGGCATTTTTTTTCTTGGTAATATTATTTCTATTACTTTTCATCTTCATTATTGTCATAATGTTCTTTTAAAAAGATTATTCTATTCAGATGTATTTATATTAGTTCATTGTTAACTCTAAGTTCCTTTACATCTTTCTGATGAAGTTTGATATTAGATTTATTCTATCAAGCCTCTAACCTACAAATGTAATTTCCTGAAGTAAAATCACTTATTTATATTAGGTGCGGGCAAAAATTCCCGGCACTGTTATTTTTTTTTTATTTTTTATAAAAACAAAAAACAAAAAAAAAAAAACACTGGAAATTTTTGTCCACACCCAAGGCTATACCAACTAAAGACCCCACAGCCATGCAACTAGAATTTTGACTCTAGGCAGGAATGTAGTGGCCTAAATTACTACTAACCTACAATCATCAAGAACATTTTTAGGAAGGGACTTGTAATGATATCCAATAATTAGCTAATTAGAAACTCTACCTATTACTAGAAATAAATGATTTTAATGATCAAAAAGCAGAGAAATTGTACCTGTATAAATTAATCAGAAAGTAATTTCAATTTTTACAAAATTATACATCAGCAAAGCAGAAAATACTTTGGGGGAAAAATAATTAATGATAGAATTTAGAAACAATAATTTTGGTAATATCCACAAAAGTTTTATTCCACAATTTTTTAATCATATTTATTGTCTTAACTTTCGGACACATTATTGGCTTTTATTTAATAGAATATGAAGAAAATATTTGCTAAATTTTTAAGATAACTTCAAAAGCTGGTTCTTTCATTATTTTAGGAAATTCAAACAAACAATTCTTGAAAAATATATTTGATGATATGATATCATGCTCTCTTTTCATATTGACATGATACATTTCAGAAACTAACATAGAAATGCTGATCGGTATGCATCATGTGTCCCTGACACACAAAAATCTAAAAGGATGCAGTAAAATCATATCCATGCATCCTACTGTTTTTCGTATTTCTTCCCTCACCATTTCAAGCTGTAAATACATTTCAATAGTTTCTTAGAAACGAATTACACAGGATAGGTTACAAGGTAGGAGTTAGACAGCTTTAGTTGGGACCCATAAATTGTCCTGGGGACTTATTCAAAGCAAATATGTGCGTCCTGGGACACACTAAATCAAAAAGCTATCAGGATCCCTGCTAACAAAGATATTTGTTAAAGAATTTCTGCAAAGCTTTTAATTTGACAACATAAAATAGAAAAAAAAAACACCCAGTAAACTATAGTAATACAGTGGAATTTTAAAATTTGTTTCTTTCTAAAAATCTCTCTACTTTTGACAATAAAAATTTCTAGCATTGAATATTTCCTTCTCTCTGGGACAATCTTTTCATAGGGCCAGTTTAGCTCAGTCAGTAGAGCATCCGAATAGGAACCTCAAGGTTCCGGGTTCGATACCTTGCCCTCAGTGTATGAGTAGAATAAGGATCTGTGCAGTAAAGTGAGGAGTTGATGGTAGGTGTGTCACTCCACCTCAGACACAAAAACAATCTCCTTGGTCTAGCACTAGTGAAAAGGGGATAGACTCCCTCGCTGTCTGGCTGATACTGACTTTAGACCTCCCCAATCACAACTTTTTACATAAACAAATGATATTTTACTATCTTTGGAGATACTTGTTTCTAGACCTGGTAAGTGATCAAGTTTTTGGTTTGTCACTTCATCAAACAAATATTCAAATTTTAAGCAATTATGTTTTGGGTCAAAGTTATATTATTAAACATCAACTTTCAATTGAAAAATTTCAAATAATAATAATTTTTCCTCGTAATCAGTATAGATGGTAATTAGCTAATTATTGGATATCACTAACAAGTCCCTTACTAAAAATGTTCTCAATAATTATAGATTAAGCCACCACATGCCTATTTGCAGTCAAAAACTTCTAGTCCATGGCTGCCAAGCCTTTACTTTGTACAGCCTTGTTTGCACTCAGTAATTCTGAAAACATTTTAAACTGGACACTAAGTTACTTATGAAGTCATAAAAATACTTTATTAATATTAAAAATCATGATATATACTTAAATGCCTGTAAGGACATTTTTTTTCTTCTTCTTTTAACTACTTCTCTGACATTGGTGAGCTAGTAAATTTGTTATAAATGTGCTTGTAAGCGTGATACTTTTGAATTTAGTTGTATGTTAAGATCTTGAGTGGTGCTGGGAATGTATATTTGGTTAGGAACAAATAAATGATAGTGGCTGATGTATATCTTTTATTTAGTTGATCCAAAGCTCTTATCTCTCGTACTTAACAAAATTATTCTCAGGTTAATGCTTCCTTTCTTTTAAAGTGTATATCAAGAAGATTAAGGCTATTGTTTTATTGTTCACTGTGATAACTATTTATATTGTAATTTATATTTCATAAATATTTATCTTCCAGACTTATTTGTATATAATTTGGAGCTCTAAATCAGCTAGTATCTGTATAACTGTCTTCTTTTTGAATTTTTTCTTTTTATTTGTTGTTGTTTTTTGTTTTGTTTTTTTGTTGTTTTTTTTACAATAACTTCTCTGAATTCATAACTCTACAGTGATGCTGATAGATAGCCTTTTGATTTAGTGCATCCAGGGACGCACATATTTGCTTTGAATGATCCCCAAGACAATTTATGGGTCCCAACTAAAGCTGTTAACTCCTACCTTGTAACCTATCCTGTGTAATTCCTTTTAAGAAACTATTGAAATGTATTTACAGTTTAATGAGGAAAGAAAAAGAAAAATACTGGGATGCATGGATATGATTTTACTGTGTCCTTTTAGATTTTTGTGTGTCAGGGACGCAGTACGTGTACCTATCAGCATCTCTGGCATATCAAGTTATATTCTTTTCTTACTGTTATTTGTATTATTCAAAGATGCATTCTTGTTTACCCTATTTGCTCCCACCCCCCTTATATTCTGTAGATTTTTTTTTGCTAATTTTCCCCATATGTGAAAATTATGAATCTAGTACTTTAATATGTTTTTTTTTCTTCATCTTTTTTAGGTAAGTCTATTTATATGAAAACAATGTGTTCAGATGGTGAGTTTTTAAAAGCATTTTCTTTCCTTTTTTCTGCATATCAAAAATATAATTCAGTTAAGATTTTTTTAATTAAAATCTTCATTTTCATGGCTATAATTCAAAACACCATAAATAAATGTTCATCATCCTAAGCTGGTTTTCTTTTGAAAAGAATCTAAACCATCCAAGTAAGATGAATAAGGCAAGCTGGGTCCTGATTGAGAAGCAGAGACAAAACTTCTTGGCAAAGTTCTCCTATGGACTCCTACACATAGACATACCAGCATTGGCCAACCATCAAATGACTTAGATTCATCTGCTCTGCATAGACACTGGGTGCAGTTTAGAGGACCTATTAAGATTGATGGTTGATAGAGAATGAATGGAATATGTGCTATCAGCACAATTTGATGTTGTATCAGCTCAGTGAAAATAATTTCCTTGTAAGACTTACAATCAAATGCAACCTGTTGTTATTTGAGCAAACTGTAATGATTATTTTCATTCCTGCATTTTTACTCCCTTATCTGGCTTGTGTACACTACAAAACCATTTGTATTATGTTGCTCTAAAACAATGGTTCTTAACCTTCTTTTATTGCAGCAAGATTTTATCTGACACCCCCAGGCCTAGAACATAAAACAAAACAAAACAAAATAAAGTAAAAGTAAAGTGGGTGGAGTCCCCTATTGTTGGTATCAGACAAACAGCAACGTAGTCCATCCTCTTTTCACTTGTGCTAGACTAGAGTGGGCTACACCTATCATCAGCTCTCCACCTTACTCTACAGATCCAATCTGTGCTACTCATGCTCTGAGTTGGCGAGGGCCAGTATTCGAACTGGAATCTTGTAGATCCTAGGTGGATTCTCTACTGACTGAGCTAAACAATTTTTAGGTCAAATTATCAATTACTTAACTGCTACTATTTAATTAACTTACTTCTATGATTAATAAACACAAAATTTTGAAAATAATAGAAACAACACAATTGTGGTTAAATTGCCCTTATGGCAAGCCCCAACCCCTTTTTATCATATGGGTGCTAGAAGGCGGTGGCTGCAGGTCTACATGTCCTGGGAATGACGTTAAACTCTATCTGATGGTGAGGTTCCAGTTTTGGAGGTTTGGGGAATGTGAAGCACCCCTTCATCACCATTGCTCCCTGGTCCACTCTGACCCGGAGTGGTAGTACCTGTTAGGGTCCCATCTATGGGTTAAATAAAAAAAATTGTATTATCCATTAAGAATTGATTTATTTCAAAACTTTATCAGCATTAAATGACCCACTGAGGTTGATATGCCGTAAAACAAACAAACAATTGTGGTTAAATTGAAATAAGTAAGTAAAGTCATTGGGGTGGCCTAAAGTCATTATCAGCCATACAGCGAGGGAGTCTATCTCCTTTTCACTAGCGTTAGACCAAGAGATTGTTTTGGCATCTGAGGCTGAATGCCACACCTACCATTAGCTCCTCATTTTACCACACATATCCCCGTGCTGCTTATATGATGGAAAGTTATGAAACGCTCAATGATGAGAAGTAAAATAAACAAAAAACAAAATTGTTTTTCTGGATATCTACTTGCATCCCCCAAGAACTAAATTTTGCACCCCCAGGTTATGAACCACTGCTCTAAAATGTATAGTAGGTGCTTACCTTTATACAACTAAAAGCTTGAGAAATAAGTGTGTATGTGTGTGATTAGATGAAGGAACCAGTAATAAACTTTTTTTCTCTTCAGATATATTTGCTCAATATGGGCACCTTACGTGGTGTAATGGTTAGCAAGGTAGATTCGCTGATCATTGTTAGTGAGTTTGATTCTCACTGGGTGCCCCATACTTCTGGCCTTGTGCCACATCTAAGCTACATTTAGTAAATAACTATATTTGCTCAAATATATGAGTAAAATTAAAGTCGACGGGGCGGCCTAAAGTTGGTATCAGCCAGTCAGCGAGGGAGTCTATCCCCTTTTCAATAGCACTAGACCAAGGAGATTGTTTTAGCATCTGAGGTGGAGCGCCACACCTACCATCAGCTCCTTACTTTACCGCACAGATCCCTGTGCTACTCATACGCTGAGTTGGCAAGGACCGGTATCGAACTAGGAACCTTGCGGTTTCTAGCCGAACGCTCTACCGACAGCTAACCCGGCCCCTTTATATATGAAATAAAGTATAAATTCAGCATTTTTTAAATTTATTTTCAGCCTTTTGCTATTATACAGAGCATATTGTATTAAAATTACTCATTTTGAAAAAAACATTTATGGAAGTTTGTAATAAAAGACAAACATTCAGAAGTTCTCAGATTGATATAAGGTAATTTGTAACATGTTTAGACTTTTCATTTAAAGTGTAAGATCATGTTTGATAAAAATCAAAGTTAAAATTAGAAATTAAATTGATTTTGTAAACATACACACAGTGTACAAATTTTCAAGGTCCCCCCACAGCAATCTTACAAGGTGGTTCGCATGTACTCTTTTGTAAATTGTTGTTGTGTTATGTTACAACGATAATTTTAAATGTTAACTTAAATTCTATCTTGTTATTGGATATGTTTTCTCTTTTATGAAAAGACCAACAATGTCACCAAAAGTTATTTTTAAAAAGATACCATCCTTTAAGTAGTAGTTGTAGTAGTATCCTAACATTGCCATTGACAAAGCATAACCTTACAATTTTTATGTGAAATGTTAGAACTATTGACAAATAAAAGTTGGGCCTTTGTATTGTTTTCATTACAAGTTCAAATTTTGAGTAAATTTATCTGACATTTATAGCCTTTTTATGCAGCGTAATAAATTAATAGTGAAAATGTTTGTTTGTTTTGTTTTACGGCATATCAACTCTTTTCAGGTTATTTAATGCTGAATCAAGTCATTTTGATATGTGGTTATTTACAGTGCTTGCTCTTGCTTAAATAGTCACCCATTTAAGTATTGAACAGGCTCATCGCTTAACTTCGGTGATCTAGGAGGAACTGGTGCTTTCAGTGTGATTTGACCATAAGCGTAGTGAAAAACTCATCAAAAATATATATTTCATATTTACCAGAATATTTTTTTGATTACAGTATTACACTAAGCATTTTCACAAATGTTTGTACTGAATACATAGCATAAAATTTCTCTCTGCTTAAAATAATCTCTTGTGTAAATTTAGATTGTTTTTATTATTTATATTAAAAACCAGACAAAACTGACCCATTGAGCTCTGGGTAGATAATTGGGATTAGGGAAAAGTGAGTTTACAAAGAAAATTAAATTTAAAAATAAATAAATACGTCCGGAGAATTTTTTTAAAAACCCATTAAAATCATTTTGTAAGATTTCTAAGAAAGGGAACGTTTGACCTAATTTAAATTTATTAAGAGACAAGATGTTGGCTGGGCTAGCTGCTTGTGAAATTTAACATGCAAATACATTTCACACTCTCTGAATTACTCTCTTTATGCTCACAGAGAAATTAACAGATATAACAAGGAGGTAATCAAGATATACATAGAGAGGGGGAAAGTGAATGTGAGGTAAGAGAAGGGTCAGTTTTTGATTATTGCTAATTACAACTAATTAGAACCAATTGAAATAGATTTTTTTCAAACTTAACTCAATCCTAGGACTAAGGAATATTTTAATATGAATTCTGTGTCATTAAACTAAATAGGAAAAAGCCTTTAGGAGACAAACATAGATTTACTCAGCTTTAGTATGATAATAGATAGTTACTTGAAGCTATAATTGTTTACTAAGGATTATTATTAATTACTTAAAATCATATGATTATGTACAAACAAATGACTATTCCCTAACCTCTAGGCATAAAATAACCCAAGATGGGTTGATATGCCTTCAAACAATTGTGGTTAGACTAAACTCTACAGTAAAGTACATGTAAAACAAATTTCTGTTAAACCACCTATTGACAAAACTAACAAGTCTGGCCAAAAATAAAAGCTCTTTGTTCAGAATTTCTCTGTCATCTCTTGCTTAACTAATTTATTCCACATTACCTCTTATAGCGGTAAAATCTCACTGATGTTTAATTTACTATAGTGCATGTTAAAATAGAGTGGTTTCTGACATGAGGGGGTAACAATGATTTGTTACCTTAAGGAGATAACTGGAATCTTAATTGTATTCTCATGTTCAGCATTCCATGAGCTAAGCACATAAGAGAATGTGTGTATAACTACCTCAACAGACTTAGTTGCTTATACTAATGGTACTAACAATGGTATTAACAAGTATGGTAGTACCATACTTGTTAATATCTAACACTTTTAAAACTGTGTGATAATAAATTATCATTATGTAATACTAGCAAGAATATATGCCCTCTGGGCATAAGTATTTAATGTAATGAAATATATTAAATTAGAAAGACTAACAGATTTAGATAAAAACGTATATAAAAAGATTACACTTATTTTGATTATATTTTAATTGGTTTCTATATAAAATCATTCATAGGATTGATCTTAATACGTTGGAGAATAAAGCAATAATATTTGAGATCACATGTATCTTTGAGAATCTGTGTTATGCCTCAAAGATATGTGGTCCAAAGTTAACTGACCTGAAAAAATGTAAAAAATTTTAAATGAAATAACTGGGGCATTATATCTTTTATTCATTAATATATCAACACTGAAAATTTCATTAAATTCGGTTAATTCCCTGATTTTTTTTTTTTTTTTTTTTTTTTTTTTTGGCGAGGTGACATACAATGGTGGAATTTAAGTCCGTTAAGTTCGATTTAACTAAAAAAAAAATGTAGGTTATATATTTTGTTTGTTTGTTTACACTACTAGAACAGTCCATACCTGTCCCTGATGATTGTTAGACATACCTTTCCTCTCGCTGTAATATGTCTTATCTACCTTCATAAATACTTCAGTGTCTACAAAGACAGGTTGAGAAAAATTTATTATATCATAACTATCTTTATTGACATTGCTAGGTGTCCTATCTCTGTATATATTTATCCAACACTTCAATCACAAATAGGATGTGACACAAAGTCAATTCTTAAGCAGAGTTTAACAAGTTTAAATTCAGAGTTTTCCTTCTCCTAAACCAGTTGCTATACAAAAGTTTAAGAACCCAGTCTCCCCTACTATTTACCCATAGCTGGAGGGATGCATATTTTTTCCAAGGTTTTATGGTTGGATACATACTTTTTCCAAGGTTTTTATTAATTAGCACTGTGTGAAATGAAAAACAGCCTTGTCTAGGATTTGAACTCTGGACGACATGTTTCATTTCCTATGACAATAACCATTACACAATGAGTGCCTACCTATCTCTGTAGTTGTTACTGTACTGTTCTAAAATCTCTACTGCACATTTATCTTTTACTTATAGATAATTTAATAGATCAGTCATTTTCCAAGTCACCATATAATTTATATTCTTTCTACAAATGGATTATTTGAAAGATTCTTTGTTGACTGCCAAATTTTGAACATCTCTCTTTAAAGTCTTGGATTTAGTTTTGAATAAATCAAAAATTATAACGGTAAATCAATTCCATTTAGAGGTTATCTCTGTAATTGCCTCGTTAACAGATGATTTTTTGGTTAGACTATATTGTTTAAAATTCAATAAATTATACCCATTTTGGCAACCGGCATTTACTGCTAACCTTCACTGATGTAATGATGCTAAATCATATATAAATATGACAAAGCCATTATTACTGTGTAATTGATAGGCCCCTTATAGATCCTTTTCAAGATTATTTTGTTTTGAAAGGAAATATCTCAATAATTCAAAATGGGAGAGAAATGTCAAGATATTGATGGTTAATGTTTCTAAATATAGCAACACACAATGTATATCGTGAAGATTCACTTGACATGTCAAATATAAATGAGAGTATGTCATGCAAGTAGTTGTAAATGAAAATACTCTCTATAATATTAGGAGTTCTATCAAATATGAGGAGTAGATTTGAAAAATGAGGCTTGCATTTCCATTCTGTTTGACTGCTATTAATGATAAAATGTGTATTTTTATATATATATATATATATATATATATATATATATATATATATACACACACACACACACACACACACAAACACCAACCCCTCCACACGAGCAGGATACGACACAAGGTCAATTTTTTAAGCGGAGTTTAACAGGTTTGAATTCAAAGTTTTCCTCCACCTAGACTGGCTACTTAGCCATGGTTAAAGAGCCCAGTTTACCCTGCTATGTACCCATAGGTGAAGGGAGAATTGAATTCATACTTTTCCCAATGGTATTAGCGCCATGTGAAATGCAAACAGCTTTGTCCAGGAATTGAACTCTGGTCGACGAGTCCATTTACCACAACTCTAACCATTAGACCATGCACCTTTTTAATATAGAAGCAAAACAAATCACAAAGCAACAACAGAATAAGGGATTGTCCTAACAGATATTTATTGAATGCTACTGCTCTTATGGCAAGCCCCAACCCTTTTTATCATATGGGTGCTAAAAGGCGGTGTCTTAGGGTCTTAAGTCCTTGGTATGATGTTAAACTCTAACTGATGGTGAGGTTCCAGTTCTGGATGTCTGGGGAATGTTGAGCACCCCTTCATCACCATTGCACAAGTTGTCAATAAGTATATTTACGCTTTATAAAGTACTAGAAGCAGCTACCCGCATTGCCTGGGTAGAGTGGGAGATAAAAAAAGTTAGTCTTGCAGATCCATTGATTGTTTTGATCTTCCATAATTGATTTGTTTATGTTTAAATCATGAACACTATCAATGACTTTCCCTCTTACTATTCAAATCCTAATTTTTGAAATATCTTTCAAGATATAAATAAAATCTTTATCATTTTTGCACGAAAAGCAAGCTCTGGTGATAGTGAATGTGTATATATATATATATTTACTTTGCCATTAATAGGTTTATTTTCGTAGTTTTCTCCAGACATACTTACATACACACCAACTGTCCTTTATATATGTATAGATTATATTGAAGTAAGTCAGTTAGACCGTCAACAATTGGTTTGAGCAATGTGACTGGCCAAGCACCACTGCACCAGTGTCAAGACAACTGGTATTTATGGGAATTCAGAACAGTCCACCCATGCATTTGGGTGAGTCCATTTCCTGAGTCCTGATTGGCTGCTTGGTTTGTAGGGTCCTCTGAGGCTCCATAAATCCTGCCACTTTTCAGTGGTCTTTATGGCATCTCAGAATCGTATTCAGTTACGACTTTTTGCCGTCTTGTCTTGCCAATTCGACAGTAATTGGACTTAGTATTCTATAGATTATTGATTTCTTTTTCTTATTAAGGAGAAGGTAAACGAAAAGCAAGCTCTGGTGATAGTGAATGTGTATATATATTTACTTTGCCATTAATAGGTTTATTTTCGTAATTTTCTCCAGACATACTTACATACACACTAACTGTCCTTTTTATATATGTATAGATTATTGATTTCTTTTCTAGAGATGCTATAATTCTTGAATCCTACTTGTGAACAGTTTTAGATATCAGACACCTCCAGAGCAGAAACTACCTACCAATCTGCTACTTTTTCTTATTAAGGAGAAGGTAAACGTATGTTGGTGTTTAGTGAGAAGATTTAAAATTGGTCACTTCAATACAATATTTTTATGATAACTAATTCATGTGAATTTGTTTAGAAACAAAAAATTTTTATGCTCTTTCTGAAATGTTTTATTTGACAGTTTCTTCTCCAGTAAATTTGTTGTCTGCATTGGAAAATATTTGATCGTCTCTATTTCTTTGTTTCCCCCAAATACTGAAATCTTGATGGCATCATCTTTTATGCTGAGGGAATACTCTTGTCTTATAAGTAGAGATGTAATTTCTTTTGCTTTAAAAATTGTCTGGTCTCTAAATCAGTGTTAAACCTACATCTCAATATATTTATTTGGTTAAATCGAACATAACGGGCCTAAATTCCACCATCGTATGTCACCCTGCCGAAAGAAGAAAAATACCAAAAATCAGGGAATCAGGTTAAACCTACATCTCAATATTTATTTATTTATTTGGTTAAATCGAACATAACGGACCTAAATTCCACCATCGTATGTCACCCTGCCGAAAGAAGAAAAATACTAAAAATCAGGGAATTAACCGAATTTAATGAAATTTTCAATGTTTCATATATTAATGAATAAAAGATATAATGCACCAGTTATTTTATTTAAAGACTTTTACATTTTTTCAGGTCAGTTAACTTTGAACCACGTATCTTTGAAAATGTGTTACACATCAAAGATACGTGGTTCAAAATTAACTGACATGAAAACATGTGGACACCTACAAATGGACACACCAGTGTAGGCTAACCAGCAAAAACCTACATCAAACAGCTTTGTGCTGATTCTGGATGCCATGTGGAAGACCTACCACTAAGGATGGTTGGTAAGAGAGAGTCATGGGTATCTATGCTGTCAGAATGACCCGATGATGATTTCTGATTTGCGTTGTTCTTCTCTGATGTAGAAGGAGGAAGTTACATTAAGAAGAAGAAAGAAAAAAATCAAAAGAAAGCAATTAAAAAGATGAAATAAAATCCTTGTCAAAACTGATAACAATAGCTACCTTTCAATCCTAATTACAAATCTGTCTATGGAATTATCTTCGTTCACCTCAAAATAATATATGATATTATATATATATATATATATATATATATATATATATAATATAATAATGAGCATGTTGCATTTCTGATTGAATTCTCAACCAATAGTTATTTACTGAGATCTCAGGTGCTTTGGCATTGTCCATTCCAGCTGGGAAAATTTGGCTCAAGACCGCCCTCGGTGGCGGAAGAATCTCCATAGAGGACTGTACATGTCAAGTAGTCATCCTGATACAACATCATGAAGCTAAGAGGTCCATAAGAAAGCAACGGCAACAAAGCATCGGAACATCATCATCTACAGGGACACCTACAAATGCAAAATCTGTGGTCGTGAATGTTTCTCAAACATAGGACTTCATAGTCACAGGAGGCGCTGCAACTTCAGGGCACACAAAAACATTTATCATAGTCTTTTGAGACTGAATTGCCAATGAGATGAGTTATTTACTAAGCTTAGTTGAGTTGTGACACAATGCTGGAAGTATAGGGCACCCAGTGAGAATCAATCTCACTAACAACTATCTACTAATCCAGCCTGCTAAACATTACACCATGTGAGGTGTCTAATTCTGAAGCAATAGAATATTCTAAACTAATTTTTTATGCTTTTATTTATTTATTTAAAAAAATCTTTTTGTATAGGAAGGGCTATTTATCTTATTTATTTTTATAATAATGTAAAGTTTTGTATATCTAGTCACAGTACCCAAAGCGATATATAAGTAACGTGGCGGCAGTGGCGATATATTCACCGTACTAAAAATGTCTTCGGCACGTGGTGGTCATCTTGTTGATAAAAAATATAAGGGAAAAATATGTAGTCACAACTGCTAGCCTTTTATCATGCTCGTCTCGTGCTCGTATCAGACAGGAGGAAAGTGCAGAGAGACAGGGAGAGAGAACTATTAAACTACTGTCATCCCACACGGGACCAAGGGCAGGTCCTAACCCTACGCTGTCCCAAATCGAAAATAGGCCGGTCCCTTTCTTCGTTGTTCCACGTCACCACGTGACTTGCGGTTCCGGTCAACACCCGAAAACTTCCGGTTGACACTCAATTCTCCATTCAGGCGGTCACACTCCGGTCAAACTATTTTGTATTCATTACTCTTTTTTAAACCTTTATCATCTCTTATTTCTTCTTCCTCCTTTTCTAATATAGTAGTTCTAGCTCACAAAAGTCAGGACCTTCATTATCTCATTACAATAATTTGATTAAATTAATTATATCAGAATGATTCTTTTACATCTGATCAATTTTTAAGAGTTGAAATTCACACATAATTTTAAGAGCCAGTAACTAATGAGTTTTGCTTTATCAGTAAAATTGGGCAGACTAGGTTCTTTAGCCTTGGTTAGGCAACCAGTCTAGGAGAAGGAAAACTCAGAATTTAAACCAGCTTTGCTTAAAATTCACATTGCATTGGGAAATGTGATACTAGGTTGCAAGTATAGGGAATCCAGCAAGAATCAAATTCGCTATTCAGTAGTAATGGATCTGCAAGACTAGCTTGCTAACCATTACATCACAATGTAGGTAATAAAGGAAGTTTGAAGGTTGTTTCTATCATTACATTCATCCAGAGACACCATGTTTCAATGTATCACATCTCCTCAGTGTGGCTAGACTTAGCAACTACTTCTAGCTGGGAGCAAAATCTGACTGATTTTCTACCAATCTAATTACTTAACCTCTTGGCCATCAGCACCTGCCAATAAGCAGAATTTTAACTGATAAATACATACATAGGTACATATGTTACAGTTACTTAGAGAGCTCATATCTGTAAATAACAAAGAGCCTTACTCACACTAATGCGGTGAACGTCAGTTAAATTCCCTTCCAAAGAGCTCTACTGGGTTTGGGAGCATATATTAGTCATATATATATATATATATATATATATATATATATATATATATATATAAAGAAGTTTCTGTACAATGTTTCTGGCAGTTTGTATTTCCAATTAACTGTCACCCTGTCATTATTTGGTCACTTTGTTTATCACCTGTTTTATTCAATACCAACATTGATATTTACAATTTTCTGACATCTTTTGGGGGGACACACTTGTGATTGTCATTACTTTTATGTACTGATACCTAAATTATATTTGTGCAAAACTCTGCATACATCTTGATATAACTTTACAATGATTTTGGTTAGACAATGCAAGTCTTAGTTTATCTCTGAAAATGAAACTTTAAAAATATTATTCCAATTTTTATTCTGGAAAATATACAGTATAAATCTTTCTTAGTATTTCTGTTATGTATATATTTACTAACACCTCCATCAGGAGCAGGATGCGATACAAACTCAAATTCTAAAAAGAAGAGTACAATAAGTTTGAATTCAAAAATGTCCTTCTCCTAAACTGACCAAGGTTAAGCGCCCTGGTTTGCCCTACTACTTATGCATATTTGGAAGGAGAATAGTTTAATTCATACCTTTTCCAAGATTATTAACGCTATGCAAAATGCAAACAACCTCATCCAGTATTTGAACTCTTATCACTGGGTCCATTTCCTTACAACAATAAGGAATGCCTCCTATTTTATGTAGGTTAAAAAAAAATTATAAAAATGTGTTTAATGTAAATTAGATGATCTATAAATCTATTGCGTTTCTATTGTAACAATAGTCCATGATTATATTTATGCTTCTATTTAGGTAGGAGTGAAATATTTTAATTAGTATTTCATATTTATCTCTGATATATCAAGAATTTGAATGCTTAAAAAATTACTCAGATTAAATGCAAACCCCATAAAATTATCACTCAGTTACAGATTGGACTGGAAATTGCATTATTCTCTTAGTTATACCATTTTAAGTGTATTTATCTAATTAAAAAATTGCTATGATGTGCTATTTTTGTTGAGTTGTAGTGACACACACACATTTATATATATAGATATGTTAATGTTTGAAAATCACATAGGTGAGAAACTGTCAGTTACCAAATGCCGTTGTTTTCATGTCTTCGCTACCCTAACTTAGATATACATACTCTGTCACTGATATTGAGCACTCTTACTTATAAATCTAGCAAACTATATTATCAATATATATATATATATATATATATATATATATATATACCCAAACAAAATGAGAATTTTAGTGATATATAGTATCCTGGTTGATTTTTAGGTAAGTATCTTAATTCCTTTGATTACTTTGTCAATTAGTTAGAAAGATAGATGAGTAACATCAATCAAAATTATTTTAATATTTAATTGTTTTAGTGTCAATAAAAAAATTTAAAAAAGAATTTGAATCAGTTTATGAATTATTTGCCCAGATCTTAATAAAAGTTACAGCAAAGCTCATGTTTTGCTAGAAAAGATCTACTAAAAGTTGATAAAAAATATTTAAACGAAAAGCAAAAGTTAATCTTTGTGCTTAAATGGATATTAACTGTTAGAATCAACTGATTCAAATAAAGTAGGTGATACGTTCACATGCAACTGAAGTACAATGTATTCTAAACTTATTTCACATTTTAAAAATTTCAGCAACAGAATTAATGTCTTTTTAAAATCTTTTGGGTCCTTCTGAATAACTGCTAATTATATCACTAATGATGTATTGTTGCTTTGTGAAAACTCTGGTCCATCATGTTATCTTTCTTCTACAAGATAATAGCAGTTAACTAACAAGTTAATAGTACACATGAAATAAGACTGTATCCTTAAGGCTCTTTTAGATCACAGTTTAGCAGATGATAAATTTACATTTGTGTACCCCTATTGCAATAGAATCTGCTACATACCTAATAAAAAAAGAGATTACTTTCATGACCTACTGTGATTAAGATTTTGATATTTTTTGTACATTTTTTTAAAACTAAAATTATATTAATATTTTGGTAAAGAAAACTTATTTTTTTAAAACTAAAATTATATTAATTTTGGTAAAGTTTTTTTTTAAACTAAAATTATATTAATATTTTGGTAAAGTTTTTTAAACTAAAATTATATTAATATTTTAAAGTAAAACTAAAGAAAACTTTTTTTTTAAACTAAAATTATATTAATATTTTGGTAAAGAAAACTTATTTGGTTTGGCATCCTTCCATCTGCTAAAGACGATGGTGTAGTGTTTTTTTTTTTTTTTTTTTTTTTTTTTTTTTAACTGCATCAGTGCAAGTGGCTGAACAGGCCAAATTTTGAATGGCAATCTCTAGTGCAGTGGCTACAAACAAACAGTGATGCTTGCTAGAGTTGCTGTTGTCTCTCCTTCCTTCTGGCTCTCTTTGCTGTGGCAGCTTCTTTCCTCTCTTTTTCGCTCCTTTTCATATCTTGTTTGACAAGGAGGTGCCAGGTCGTTCGTTTTTTGCACCAACCTCTCATATGAAAACTTCTTAATACTTGAGATATTTTTTATAATTATATACATGGGTTATTCAATAAAAAGGGAATTTTTTTAATAAGCAATTTTTTTTTTTTTACATAAATTTTTACTCTGCATTTGTGTCCCCTTATTGCAATAGAACTACTATGAATATTATAAACCTAATAAAAAGAGATTACTTTCTTTGACCTATGATACTATGCTTAAGATTTTGATATTCTTTATACATTTTTTTTTAAACTAAAATTATAATATTAATATTTTGGTAAAGAAAACTTATTATACTTATGATATTGTTCATAATTATATACATGGGTTATTCAATATATGGAGGCGCATGGTCTAATGGCTAGAGTCGTAGGAAATGCCTAATTTTTTTGCCAAAAATATGTATCAATCTATATGTGAATAAAAGTGAAGGCACATGGTCTAATGGTTCGAGTCGTAGGAAATGGACTAGTCGACTGGAGTTCAATCCCTGGACAAAGTTGTTTGCATTTCACATGGCACTTATACCCTTGGGAAAGGTATGAATCCAATTCCTATGGATAAATAGCAGGGCAGACTGGGCTCTTTAACTATGGCTAGGTATCCAGTCTAAGAGAAGGAAAACTCTGAATTCAAACCTGTTAAACTCTGCTTAAGAAATTAACCTTGTGTCGCATCCTGCTCGTGTGGGGGTTTGGTAAATATACACCATGGTTATTCAATATATGGATACACATGGTTTAATGGTTAGAATCGTAGGGAATTTTTTTTATAAGCAATTTTTTTTTTCCATCAATTCTTACTCTGCATTGTTTGAATTAGTTTTTAGCAAAAATTATTCTAATATCGCAAAAATTATTGTTTTGAGGCTATTAAAATGATGGCAATTCAAATAGAGTGAACAAGGCTTGAACAGAGGTCTGTCATCAAATCTATGTTAGCTGAAAGTACAAACTATGTGAAATATACAGAAAAATGTATAATGCCTACCAAGATGCATGTTTTAGTAAAAAAAAAGAAAAATATGTTTATATATTGGCTAAACATAGATTTGCTACTATGAACAGTCGAAAAGACAGTCTATTGAGTGGGAAAACACTGACTTTCTGGTAAAGAAAAAATTCCAGCACAGCTATCAGTAAAGAAGATCATGCTGACAGTATTCTGAAACCTGACAGGACCCATCATTATTTATTTCATTAAAAAAGTCCAAATGTAAACAGAGCTTCCTATTACCAACTCCTTAGGATAAAATCACCTTATTTATTGAATTACCCTCATATTTTGAATATTTGAATATTTACTAGTAGATGAATTGTTCTGTATATTTTGAATTAACTGATATTAGTTAATTTGTCCAGATAGAGTTCCCAATTATTATTAACCTTGATACCCGAGTAAGCAAATTAATTTTATTATCTAGCTGTACACAGATAAAGAAGGTTTTATTACTGTGAAGCAAAAATTAGTTAATGTTAAAGTAAAAATACAAAGTACAAAAATAGTTTGAGACTATCAATTTATGTTTTTAAAGAAGAAATATTATGTAATAATAAAATCTCTTAGTTTAGTAATTGATATAGTAGTAGTAGTCCACAAAGTGGCCTCTTGTCAGTATCAGTTGAACAGTGAAGGAGTCTAACCCCTTTTCGCTAGTGCTAGACCAGGGGGATTGTTTTTGCTGAGGTAGAATGCCACACTTACCGTCAGCTCACAGATGCTTTACCACACAGATAAAGTAAAATAAAATAGAGTCAAGCTGATTTGAATTTAGTTTTCCTTCTGCTAGACTGCTTACCAAGCCATGGCTAAAGAACCAAGTCTGCCCTACTATTTACCCATAGCTGGGGTTGGGTGGGGAGTAGGACATTAGTGCAAATACAAACAGCCCTGTCCAAAATTTGAACTCTAGTCACTGATTCCATTTCCTAGGATGATAACTGTTATGCTAAGTGTGCCTCCTAAGAAAATAAATTACTCTTTTCATTCAGTTATTTTAATATTGAAGGTTTTAACAAATTTTTCTTTATACATATTTACCAACCCCTCTACGTGAGCAGCATGTGACACAAGTTCATTTTCTAAGCAGAATTTACCAGGTTTGAATTCAGAGTTTTCCTTCTCCTAGACTGGTTACCTAGCTAAGGTTAAAGAGCCCAGTCTGCCCTCCTATTTACCCATAGCTGGGAGGAGAATAGTTGGATGCATACCTTTCCCAGGGTATTAACGCTATGTGAAATGCAAACAGCCTCGTCCACGATTTAAACTCAGATCAACAAGTCCTTTCTACAACTCTAACCATTACACCACAGACTCCTATATTCCCTGCATTTTACGTATAATTCTAAATAAAAAAAATTGTACATAAACTTTAAAAGAGATTGTTTTTAAAATACTGCCTCTGAATTCTTGAAAAATTGTCATTTATATTTTTATATTTTATCATTTGTAAAAGGTCAAATCTTTTATTTACTTATGAATCATGGAATAAGAAAAATTTCTGAAAAGAAACTCAAAAATATAGAAATAACCTTAAGAATTTTTCTTATATAGTGTATTTTCTTTTTTTTTTTTAAAGATGTATATGCATAGATAAAGAATAAAGTACAAAGTATATTACAAAAGTAAGGCTAGTGTCATTAACCGCTTGCTCGTTATCATTATTATCTGTTAATTTTTGGCTTTTATTTCACTAATTAAGTAACACATTACTAATTTAGTTAGACATTTCTGACATACTTATTTTTAAATATGAAAAAAATAATTCAGTATATTTTTGATTGTCTATGAGTTAGTGGGTTTTCTCAGTGGGTAGATCGTCAGTCTAGGAACCACAAGTTTCCAGGCTCAATACCAGCCCTCGCCAACTCAGCGTATGAGTAGCATAGGGATCTGTGCGGTAAAGCAGATTATCAGTCATATGGAAATCCAATCTCACTGATAAGTTAAAAAGACAATTCTTCCAAGCTGTAGTTGTATCAGTGCTGCTGTATGGCTGCACCACTTGGACCCTAACGAGGCGCCTTGAGAATAAGATAGATGGGAGCTGCACAAGAATGTTGCATGCGGTCTTGAACAATTCGTGGAAATAGCACCCTACAAGGAAGCAGTTGTATGGCCACTTGCCCTCCATCTCATAGACCATCCGAGTGAGACAGATGAGACACACTGGACACTGCTGGAGGGGCAAGGACGAACTCATAAGCGATGTTCTCCTGTGGAAGCCAGCACATGGATATGCTAATGTGGACAGCCCAGCAAGGACCTACATTGACTTACTCTGCGTGGATACTGGATACTGCGCAGAGGATCTCTGTCTCGTCCATCTCACTCGGATGGTCTGTGAGATAGGGGACAATGAATGATAGAGAAGGTTGGTGCGAGATTGTCATGGATATCCATACTAATTGCATGACATGATGATGATGAACAATGGTCTGCTAATCTTGCTTGTTAACCATTACACAAAGAATCATTTATAAAATCAATATCATACTTCATTTTCTGATATGAGAGTAAACAAATGACACGTAAGACCCATCTACCTTTTTTTTTCTTCTTTTTTCCTACAAAAAAAATGAAAATGGCTAAAAATGATTTCTCATATCCTTTATGGGAATTTAAGATATGTGGGTGGTTAATGTTTACCCAGACCTGTCAGTACTTGTATCTAGCCTAATTCTATAACACTGTAATATTAAATGTAAATATTGGGGTTCTTGTGTCCTCAGACCTGTGATAACTGTTGAATTTTGAACTGGATAGATTAAAGTTGATGAGTTAAGATTATTTAAATATTTTATCAAAAAGAAGTGTGGTTTTTATTTTTATTTTATCTATTTCATCCATTCAAAAGATTAATATGATGTATAAAATCAGAGTTTTCACCTTCTTATCCAATATCATTATTCTAGCTGTTTTCAGTTTTCTACTCTCATTGTTTGATTGTTTTGTATAGCTGTAAATCTGTATTGTTTAGATTCTCTTAGGCTTTAATTACAAAACATGCATAATGTTATTTACTAAGCTTTGTTTAACCTGGCATACATTCTTGAGGTTTCTTACAGTACCTGTTTTTACTAATCATTCACTCATTTAAGTAATGGGTAGGTTCATTGATGCTTAACTTTGGGATATGATAAAAACCATTGCTATCCGTGTGTGTATGATGAATGATATTTGATGTAATTAAATAAGTAAATTTTTCTAGTGGAACATTTAATAAGTTATTTACCATGCTTTACTGAATCCAGTAATAGAAATTCATCAGACCTTAAAATAGCAACAGTTTTTCAATAATAAAGAAAAAATATTAACTTTTGTAAAAAAAAAATGATATAACATTTAAAAATATTAAATAATATAATATAAATTTTTAAAAATAAAAAAATATTAAATAATATAATATAAAATTTTTTTAAATAAAAAAATATTAAATAATATAATATATAAAATTTTTTAAAATAAAAAAATATTAAATAATATAATATAAAATTTAAAAATATAAATATAAAATATATGAAATGTAAGAATATGAATAAAAAATAAATAAGATAAATAAAAATAATAAAAAATAATATAACGTTCAAAAATATTAAATTATATAATATGATATAAAAAGAATAAAAAAATAAATGAAAATATAAATATAAAATATGAATAAGATATAAGATATAAATAAAAAAAAAATAATATAACATTCAAAAATATTAAATTATATAATATGAAATAAAAAGAATAAAAAAATAAATGAAAATATAAATATAAAATATGAATAAGATATAAATAAATAAAAAATAATATAACATTAAAAATATTAAAATAATAAAACATTATTTAAAAATAATAATTAATCTAAATTTAGAAGATTGGTACATGCCAACAATTTGAAAGACCATGCTTGTAAACTTCTTTAGCTTTGTGTCAAGTAGTTTAATTCCCAGACTCTTTGTTGGCACTGTGACTCACTCAATGAAAAACTTATTTAAAAGCTATTGTTTTCATAAAATAGAAAATTATATAGATCTTTCTTTTTCTTTTTTTTGAAAAATAAACTTACTTTTATACTTTAACAAAAATAGAAAGCATTATTTCAATGCTAACTATTCATACATTTCAGTGAATAATATTCAATGGAATATGTAAATGGAATTATTATTTATTCTAGATGTACATATCTTATTCAAACGTTAAATTTACCTTTCTTCATTCAACAAAAAAATGTGCTCTGAAGAAGACTAATGTTTATACAATGCCTTTTACAATTGTTTTTATTTTATTTCTTAAAATAATTTAATTTTATAAACATAAGATAGAGTTGAAGCAGGCACTTGTTAGCACAATATATACTATTGTTTTTCTTTATCTATACCTTAAACTGTTAGATTTGACTTCATTTTATATACTTATATATCTTATACCAGTAGATTCTCTTAATCTCATGTCCAAACTGTTTACTATAAGTTGTAGAATGACACTCTCAGTAGTTTCTAATTAAGATAAAAGAAATATTAGTTAAACATTAATAAATGACAACACTTTATCTAATAATAAAATTCTAAATTTGAGATATTAGATTCTTGATATCGGATAAGAATATTTGTATAATTAGGTTTTTAGTATTATCTGCGTTATTCGGACTATTGTCCCCATCTTCATTGTTATTTGTACAACGTTTCGGCCAATATGCCCTCCGGCCTTCTTCAGGTATTTCTTGTCGGACTCGGGAACCTTCTTTTCGAACTTTCTTGTCATATTCGGGAGCTATCACGGAACTTTGAACCTAACCCTTTATTTATTCCACGGGGGTATCCTGTTCTCATTCCGCTAACCATAGCTGGGGTAGGAGTTGTGTTAATTAATTATTTTTCTAACTGCTTTCACTTAGGATTGAACTCGGGTACCAGAGATAACTGTCACTTAGAACTGTTTTAACCTAACTGCCTAATCCACTCGGCTATGTGTCCAATTGGAGTTTCGACAAGAAATACCTGAAGAAGGCCGGAGGGTATATCAGCCGAAACGTTGTACAAATAACAATGAAGATGAGGACAATAGTCCGAATAACGCAGATAATACTAATCTTCAAGCCTCATCTCAAACATTCAAGAAATAATTAGGTTTTTAGTCATTCATTTCTCACATTTGATGAAAGAAACTAAAGTAATCATTGAGAATTGAAAAATACCATTAAAAAAAGCAGTTAAACACTTTACTTTTTTTCTTCTTTTTAATTAACCTTACACAGTTAAGTACTTATAGTACTTTCTTGTTTGTTTTTTTTTTTTTTTGGGGGGTACCTTGAAAATTCTCATTGAGGAACAGCATGAATTAAATGATTTTTCTTTCTCTTTCATAAACTATCAGTAACAGCTCAGCATGAGTGAACTTTTTAATTACTGATAAGCACTTTCCTTGCTATAGCACACAGATCTACTTCCTTGCAAATCAACATTCAAAAATTCTGACCTTTTCCACACCCTGTTGGTAGGGCTTAGACTATATGGACTGTATCCCCTTCCAAGGGGTAAAAACCCCCACACCCCAAAAAGAGTGTCCTGGGTATGACAATAAGCAGCATCTGGTCCACTCTGACCCAGAGTGTTAGTGTCCCATCTATAAGTCAAATAGATCCTTTTGGAAAATTAGTATTTGATCAGAATACTTGAAACTGTATAACTGTGTGCAAAATTATTATTATTTCACTCCATTCCAGTTTTTCACACCTGCCTTAGCCGGTAGTACACTGGAGGCTGAGTGACAGCAAGTCTCCTCAGGTCTCCAGGACTCTTCAGAGTATTTTAGCCAATCTTAATAATGCTGTAGTTTGGATGGTCTCGATTCTTCCTCTGATTTCCAGTTCACTCAGACTTTTTTCCACCGTTCCAAGGTCATCAATTATAATTGGTATGACCTTTACCTTCATTTTCCACAATTTTTACAGTTTTCTGGCAAAGTCCAAGTATTTTTCTGTCTTTTCATTTTCTTTTATTCTCACTCGGTGATCCGCTACGATGGTGAAATCCATGATATGGCACATTTTCTTGTTAATTATTATTATTAGTAGTAGTAGTAATAGTATATTGGTATAGTTATTTGAAACCATAAAATTATGTATGAATTATTGATATTAGATAAGAACACTTGAAACCCTATAATTGTGTGCAAACAATTGATTATTATAAACAAATTTAAAAAATGCGATTTAAAAACATGATTGCAATGGAACATTGAAAATATAGTTATTGTTATAATCAAACATTGACAAAGGGATCATATTTTGGCATTAAATAACCCATAAGGAGTTGATATTCTGTTAAATAAACCAAACCAAAAGTATGAGATACTAATAGATAGGAATACTTTTAAAAAATGTAACTAAGTATGAAAAGAGGAATTTATTATTAGTTACTTGAAACCATAAAATTGCTTGAAATGCTTGAAAGTTATTATTGTGTGCACATTTTGTATTAGATCAGATACTTGAAGCTATTTATGCAAACAAATGATTACTAGAAATAGGAATAGATACTTGATATATAGATAGATATATGAATAAATTGATAAATATATGATCGATTGTTTTTTTTATATAAATATGATATAAAATATTTATGGTTTATATAAACAGATATATACAAGGTGTATCATAAAAGTATCGAGATAGAAGATGTATTTACCAAGATAGAAATGAACTATGAATGGAATGTTAGTTGGGTTTTTTTTTTTTTGGGGGGGGGGGGTTCAGAATACAAGGTGTGTCATAAAAGTGCCGAGTTTGAACTGTATTTACCAAGATAGAAATGAACAATGAATGATACGTTAATTTTTTCAGAATACAAGGTGTGTCAAAAAGTACAAAAAATCATGAAACTTTTTTGACACACCTTGTAAATATAAATAGATACTTGATATGTACTTTACTTATATCTTTCGATACTTGAAGCTATATGTTTGCTTGAATTATTATTACTAGTACAAAATAAAAAACGCCCTCAAGGTGATGTAAAAATAGATTTTTGAAACATATTGCGATGGGAGTAAAAAATTCCATGTCAGCGAGTTTGTACCCTAAGTAAGTAAAATCATCAAATTCATTAAAGGATTAAAAAATAAAACAATTTGAAATGTAAACTTTAAATATGTATTAAAATAAAACAAACTATATATAGATATATAATACCAGTCATGTATTTATTAAAACTTGTTTTAAAAAACAATGCGGACTGTCTAATGTTGCATGTTCAAATTTTGAGTGTATTTATTGAATAAATACACTCAAAATAACATAGAATAAATCTTATTCTGTTATGACGATTTTGGGTAATGTGACGTAAGCAGTGACATAATTTTTGTTACAGACAAAAACCAGAAGCGAATCTCCATTATTAATTGATTAGATAGAAATACTTAAAATCATACATATATTTACCAACCCTTCCACAAGAGCTGGATGTGACACAAGGTCAATTTATTAAGTGAAATTTAACAGGTTTGAATTTAGAGTTTTCCTACTTCTAGACTGATTGTCTAACCAAGTTTTAAAAGCCTGGTCTGCCCTACTATTTACCCATAGCTGGAGGGAGAATAGTTGAATTCACACCTTTTCCAAGGGTATTAGCGCTATATGAAATGTAAACCGCTTCGTCCAGTATTGACCTTATCTTGCCATGTCCATTTCCTTTGATGATAACCATTACACCACGCACCTCCATTACTTAAAATCATATAACTGTTGTTAAACTTTTAAACTAAGCTTAATAAATAACTTCCTGTGATACAAAACAGGCATGCACTATTGTATTTTGAAGCTAAATCAGAATTTCACTGTAAACTTTTTTTATAGTACACACAGCAAAAAGAAATCACAACATTGCTTTTTTTTGGGGGGGTCTTTCTTTTTAGATTTTTTTTTTTGGGGGGGGTCTTTCTTTTTAGGTTTTAGGTTTTGTTTTTTGGGGGATGTCATTTTTTTTTTTGTGGTGTCTTTATATATATATATATTTGTTAAGCTTCAATCAATTGTTTTTTTGCTTGCTCACTACACACGCACTTTTATTTGTCACTTCTTATAATAACCACTCATGTTTTGTGATGGGGGCAAAGTTTAACGATAAGGAAAGACCAAACAACTTGTAAGGTAGATAACCTCGCTGAGTTAGCCGCAGGTTGACTTTGTCTCTGACTTGTCTTTTTTTTTTTAAATTTTTTTCTTTTTAGGTTTACTTGTCTGAACTGTCGAACCAACTCTACCCCCTTTCTTTAGTCTGTTGTGTGTGCCCCACAGTCAAGTGTTTCATGCTTCTTGTAGTTTGCTGCCTGAAGGGGAAGTGGGGTTCTTTGTTGACTCCACTACCGCCACTCACTGTCACTGTCTACTAATAAGACACTGGCAGTGACATGTGTCAAAGGCATGAATAATAATACACACTGTTGTACGGCTTTTTGAGAGCTTTCCTGTTAAAGACGACGATCTAATGAAGATAGGCTTTTCTGACTTGAGTCAAAGTAAATTGGATGGATTGGAAGAAGAGATCTTTTCTTTTCTTTAAAAAGGGGGCGGGGGTCAGGGGTCAGAACAGCCACTCACAACTTTACATATATTTTGATTACTAGGAACCCACCCCCCCCTTTTTTAACCTTCTCCCCACCTTCATCCTCATAAATAGGTATTTGCTCACTAAACACTAAATTGATACTCAATATCATAAAGTAAAAAATGTTTAGATATCAACGAACTCTTGAATTTGGTTTGAGCTGATCTGAAATAAATTTTAATTTTTTATTTACTGATTCATTAACCCTTTTGATGTGGCAAAAAAAATTTTTTTGGGGGTGGGGGGTGCCATAAAATAAAAAAAGCTTGCAAATAAAAAAAAATGTATTAGAGTCTTACATTGCTGTAATACACTATTAGCATTGTAGATTAGGTATTTACCCACCCCATTTGCCATGAGTAGGAAGTAACACAAGGTTGCAAGTACAGGACATTCACAAGGATCAAACTCACTATTCAGTAATGATGGATCTGCGAGACTAGCTTGCTAACCATTATATCATGATGGGACACCCTTGGGATTGGGGAGTATATTACACAAGTGTATTCATAAGAGAATTATTCATTTACAGATACTTCTATAAACAATTATTATACTAAGGTTTTAAGGAAGTAATAGTATATTTTTTTTTATTTTTTTTAAATTCTATTTTAAGGCCAGGGTATATGAAACAAGAGGCACTTTCAGGGGATATATTGCACAAGATCAAAAATCTTTAAGTAATGTGAACTAAATTGCATCATTATGTATACTAGAAAAAAAATAATAATCATACGATTAAAATATATTATGTTTGGATTTCATAAAATTAAATAAATAGTGGGGGTCGACCTAGTAAAAACAATATTTCCTCTAATATATTTTAGGAAAAAACTATTTTAATTATGAATTCATCTAAAGGTGAATAAGTATAAAAATCTTTGTGAAAATTTGACTCTTAATTTATTTTTCATAGAATTTTAATATTTTTATGTAGCAATAATACTGATTATAGATTAAATACTCATTGATAAACTTACTTAATACCTGAAATGACTGTGACATAAGCAGTGACATAGTTTCGGTTACAGACAAATAGAGACCGAATCACTATTATCAATAGATTTGGGCAACTGGACTAGCAAATCTGCACCAAAAGGGTTCCCGTTTACATATATTCAAACTTCATAATCTTGGTCGTGTAAATTTGGCAAAAAATGTTTTAACATTTCTAGTTTTATTTCTCATATAACTTATCTCTAATTAGTAATAATACTGAACATTAAGTGTTATTTTTTTGTTTTTTTTTTTTTTAAAGGTTTGTCATAACATACTTCTCATATTCTATACTGGCTCAAACCAATTCATTTCTAGCCAAACTGTTTTCTATCATCATAAATTTTAAATTGATTTAGATTTTTTTTATTAATAAATACAGGCAAGCAACTAGTTACTTAGCAATATTAAATTTTGTGTTGTGTATCTTTTATTGAGAAATACATAATTATATCTTATTTGATAAGGAAATTTGAAATTAATTTGGCTTTCAACTTCTTCTCCTTTAAAATTTCTACAACTCAGTTTAAATATGATGGAAGTCTATACAGTTCAGAATTTGTATTAAGAAATAAATCTATTGTGTGTAACTAAAACTAATAAATCTTTTCATGATATTAGCTAAATTTAATCTTTTCAAAAAATCTTATTGCTTCAAGTAATTTTATACAAAATCAATTTGTATAATCAGCCACAAGTTTAAAAAGATTAAGGAATTCATAGATTTATTTTTTTTAAATTTAAAAAAATACCATAAAAATTCTTAAATGTCAAAAAATAAATGTCCTCCTATTACAAAAGTGACTTGTATTGCAATTTCTTGTGTCACATCAATTTTTGTGCAGAAATATATTGTTCATGGCAAATGATGAATACAGAAATATGTTCAAGTTTATAAATGTATTCAATTCAGTATTGAACTCATTTCTGTTTTTGTTTTTTTTTTTATATAGGATTGAAACGAAAGTCTTGTCCAATACAAAGTAACATTTATTTAACTAATAAAGACAACATGTAAATTGAGAAATATATAAACACAACAACATTCGTCAGTGTCTCTAAAAGGTTTCAATATTTTATCAAATACTTTGTTTAAATATTTGAATATTTAATTTATATATGAATATTATACTATTTTGTATAGGAAAAGACTTTCATTCCAATCCTATACATGAATAGTTCTTAGTTTCAACAGTGATGCTTTTTAAAACACATACTATTTAATAATTATGAGCTTCAAATCAAATACAGTGTTGGGCAGAAATACCTCCCACATTTTAAACTATCACTTGCAAGTGAACTTAGGCAAGTGGTAATGGTAGCTCCATTTAGCTAATGCCTTACCTTTTTCTTTTTTTTTCCGATATACAACCTGAACCACTACATACTGTGTGTTTGCTGTTGAATTTGTAATTGCTACTCATTTTTCTGCTGATTTCATGTTATATCAGAATGATTCTGTTCTGGATTTTTTTTAAAATCGATATTTCTATGGATTGAAAATTCTATCCAGAACATCACCATTTTGATATGAAATGAAATGAGTATGAAAAACTCTCAGTGTAGCAATTACAGATTCACCAGTCTTAAAAAAAACATTTCACCAACAAAGGCATGGTGTGCACTGGTCCAAGACAAGATTGTAACTGATCATATCATGGTCATTTAATGTTACATCAGAATGATGCTATTCCACATAGAACTTTCAACTCATAACAGTAGTGATTTTCTATCTGGAATAGCATCATTCTGACATAAAATAAAATGAGCATGAAAAGCTCTCAATGTAACAATCACAGATTCACCAGTCTTAAAAAAAAAACATTTTAACAACAAAGGCATGGTGTGCACTGGTCCAAATGACGATCGTATCTGAAAAAAAAAAAAAAAATGGTTAGTCATTAGCTAGATAGAGCTACTATTGACATTTGCCTAATTTCACTTGATTGATTGACTTTTTACAGCATGTCAACTTGTGTAGGATTTTATGCTGAGAGGTTAGAGAAGCACATTCACGTTTACATTTTTTTTGTATAGTTATTTCTTAAGATTTTTTTTTGCACACAATCCTATCAAATACAAATAATTTTCAAACATCTATTTAACCCATAGATGGGACCCTAACAGGTACTACCACTCCTAATCAGAGTCGACCTGGAAGTAATGGCAATGAAAGGGTACTCCACATTCCCCAGATCTTCAAAACTGAAAGCCTCACCATGTAATTCAATTTAATGTCATACAGGACACTAAAATCTATTGGGTTCCCATTGTAACAGCAATCCATGATGATATTGATGTTTCTATTTAAGAAAGAGTGAAGGATTTGACTTTAGTATTACAGAGCTATCTCTGTGGTTCACTCTGACCCAAAGTGGTAGTACCTGTTAGGGTCTCATCTGTGGGTTAAATAGAAAAATGTTTTTATTTTAAAAAAATTGGGTATCCATTAAGAATGAATTTATTTCGAATTTTTGTCGGCATTAAATGACCCACCGAGGTTGATATGCCATAAATCAAAACAAACAAACAGAGCTATCTCCTTTATACCAACAATTTGAATGATTGAAAATGACATTCAGCTTGAATTCAGACCACTCAAAATTATAATTCAGTTGCAAATTGGACTGGGAATTGTTTTATTCTCCAAGAGCATTTTAAGAGAATTGCTCTGTTAAGTGTCTTTTGATGTGCCATTTTTTTACTGGATTATTTTTCATATATATAAACATAATGAGAATTCTAGTAATATATGGGTCATACTTATTTGGGTATTATAGATTTTATATTAAATTATATGACTGACTTTTCTATTTTTATGCCGTGTTATAATTAAAAACTAATTGCCTAAAACTATATTTTAAATGGTTAATGACTTCATTGTTCAAGGCTTCTTCTAACCTTTGTATATCGCTCTTATTTTAGCCACTTTAATGTGGTTCATAAAGGAGAATGAATTTTAACTTTTTATGCCCAACTTCATTTGATCATTAAAGCCTATTTAAGCATTGAACATTTTTGCACATGAATTGCTAAACATAATTCTTCTTACTTGATCTCACCTAAAAGGAGAAAATTCTAAAAATAAAAACTGGGTATCTATTTTGCTTCATGCCCACACAAGTCATTGAAAAAAAAAAAGCCAACTTATCTTGCCTTCATCTTTTTCATCCTTTCCTTGATGACCCATAAGTCAATTTCGTAAGATTAACAATGTTGAGTTACATAGAGAAAGGCAAGTAAAGAAAATCTAATAAGCATAATGTCGTTGTTGTTGGCTTTTAAATTTAAAATTAACCCTGTAAATTGCAGCTGGAGGCAGAACAAACATTTAATAATTAATGTATTTCCTTATTGCAATTCTTTTGCTGAGTCAGCCTTTAATTATATATAATTGTGCTGGCTATGACAGCTGTTTTTATAACTTTATGCAGGAAATAATCTGTAAACAATAGAAATATGTGAGTAGGTTAATGTTCTTGATTATACACTCTCAAAAATATTGTCTCCATACAATCCAGAGCTGGTCAATGTACGTCTTTGCTGGACGACCCATGCTGGCATACCCATGTGCTGGCTTTCATAGGAGAACGTCACATGAGTTTGTCCTTGCTTCTCCAGCAGTGTCCAGTGTATCTTGTTCATCTTACTCAGATGGTTTGTGTGATAGGGGCAAGTGGCCATACAACTGTTATACATGTTGCTACTATTTAACAGAAAAAGTCCTGTCCTGTGTATCACTAAAATTATAGTTTGTATCCAGTGTTGTTTTTTTCGTTTTTTTTTTTCTTTTCTCTCTGATTATTTTGCTAGCAATTCCAATTTTATTTTGCTATTTTTTTTATGTGCCAAAACAAATATTGTCTCCATTTTTTATTTGCTAGTTTTTTTCTTCTTATAAGAGTGAATATGGAGGCGCGGGGCATAATGATTAGAGTCGTAGGAAATGGACTCATCAACCAGAGTTCAAATCCTGGACAAGGCTGTTTGCATTTCATATAGCGTTAATATCATTGAGAAAGGTATGATCCAACTATACTCCCTCCATTATGGGTAAATAGTAGGGCTGACTGGGTTCTTCAGACTTGGTTAGGCAACTTGTAGGAAAACTCTGAATTCAAACCTGTTAAATCCTGCTTAAGAAATTGACCTTGTGTCGTATCCTGCTCGTGCGGAGGAGTTGGTAAATATAAATATAACTCTTCATTTATAATGGTAAATCTGGTAAATCTTGCATAAGACCTTAGCACTGGTCCTGCATGAAAGTATAGAATACAAACAAAAAATTTCCTGAAAATGATTCTGGTTTTTACATTTTTTTAAGATAAATTGCAATATTTACCATTGATAAGAATTTGTTTTTTAGTTGTTTTTTTTTTTTTTTTTGGTATTGTTTTTTTTTTTGGGGGGGGGGGTATCAGAACATTTCAACTTATCTTGATTCAAAGTTCCAAACTAGATTTGGTTTTGTGGAATTACTTTTCAATTTCCTTCAAGCATGTGTGAAAGAATGCTGATAGGATTAGATGGAATCTGTGTTTGTTTTATTGAATTACTATAAAGGATAAGCTTAGGAGGACTCAACATGGTCATAAAAGAAGCAACAAATAAAAGCTATTGCATATAGTAAGGGCCAGAATTGATGCCATTGTTTAGATCTGTCCATAGAGGCAAATAACTGTTTATTTTTATCCAGTTAGACAAAGGTTAAAACTTAGTTTCTGTTGTGTACTTTTTTTACTTTCTTGGTTTTAAAGTAAATATACAATTCCATCAAGCCACCTTATTAGTAAGATTGATTCTTAATTTCTACAGACACATATCATCATATAGTTATTTACTAAGTGTAGCTTAGATGCAACACAAGGCCAGAAGTATGGGGCACTCAGTGAGAATCGAACTCACCAACAATGGTTTGCTAACATTACACCACATGAGGTGCCCATATCATCATATAGCCTGTCATTAGTTGCTAAATTAAGAAAATTATGAGAAAAATGAATTCCTATGGATTTCTGGTAGAAGCTATCTCTGTCATTCCAATTTGAAATCCAGTTTTTAATACATTAACTTATTTAATCAACCTTTTTAACTAGTTGTACAGCCACTGACTTCTCATCTTACCAACCATCCAAGTAAGATGAGCAAGATATGCTGGACACTGCTGGATATGGACTCATAAGTAACATTCTCCTATGGGCTCCTCTATATGTACACACCAGTGTTGCTTAACTAGCAAAAACTTATATTCATCAACACTACAGATGCTAGATGCCATCTAGATCGGTATTTTTCAAATTCTTTTTTACTGTGACCCACAGCCAGAACAATAATTTGAATTGAAACCCATTAAACCTAAGTTTAATGATATGAAATTACTAAATCAAAGACAAACACTGTTATTTTACAACCCACTGAAGAGTCTGAACTCATAGTTTGAAAACCTCTGGTCTAGACCACCTGCTAAGAGCCATGACTGATAGGGATGGATGGTAAGAGAGAATTAAAGGAATCTATGCTGTCATTTGGCCTTGATGATATGGCCACTACTCTATCCATGTACTATGTCAAGTATCATCAAATTTTTTTCACAGTGGGCAGGATAATTGAAAAAATAACGAGTACGGGCCATATTATTATTATGTTCAATACTTGCTAGCCAGAGCAATAGCTCTGAGAAAAAAATGTGAAACAAAATTTATTTTCCATGTTATATTCTTGGATGAGTGGCGTAAGATGCACAAAAACAAATTTAACCAACATATTTATTTTCAAAACATTATCAAAAACATTACAAATTCAAGTACCATCGGTGGGCCTGATAAAACGCCTTTGCGGGCAGTAGTTTGGTGACCCCTGTACTATGTGAATTAGATACATTTTGTGTCATACTTGACCTGAAAAAGACCAAGTAATTTATACATTGATAGTTTTTGAAAAGAAAAGAAAAAAAACATCATATGAATTCAAATATGAATATATTAAAATTTTTTCTTAAGACTTACTGCCAAAGAGAAATTAACATTTTTTTTATTTTTTAGATATTATCAATTGCCTAAGGAATTTTTAAATTATCTTTCAAAGTGCCACCCAGCCTGTGAGAAAAAAATTAGAAAAACTTATTAATCAAAAATAAAAAATTTAAAAAATAGGAAAAGAAGTCTCTCACCAAAAGATGAAAGATAGCTAACCCATAAAACATATTGATCTTGAAATATCAAATTTCTATTCAGAGGCAAAGAATAAAAAAAAATGAAATTACCATTAAACATTTCACTGGACAATTTTGCATTGACTCCAAATAGAAATTGAATTTTTGCTACTGTCCAATATCCAAATTGAAATGTTATGATGAAGCTACATGTTTTCAGGCTTTTAAAAAAAAATAGAATCACACAACTTGTTTCAGGTAGAAGATAGGAAAAGGTATTATATTACTACTGCATTTAAATTCTTTTTTGTTGATTAATAAAGAATAGACAGTTGTGGACTTATTAAATGTGTACATTAGCTCAAAGGTAAGAGCGCTTTTTCATTTTTTCTTCAGTATATTATCTTTTGTTTTTCTTTAACCCTTTGATACTTGTTTATATTATAAAGATATTAATTCTCCAATTTTTAACTCTAATGACTTTGGGATAAGCCAGATCAATGCTGTATTGTATCTAAAATCTCAGTCCTTAGAGTTGCTTTTAATATCTTAGAAAAATAAATGCCTATACTTGTAAACTTCACTTTCAGTAGGCAGCTTGAAAGCATTTAAAGCTCTTCAAGAATTAAAACCAATCTGTTGTATGTATTTACCCAAACCCCTCCAGACAAGCAGGGTGTGACACAAGGTCAATCTTTTAAGCAGAGTTTAACAGGTTTGAATCCAGAGTTTTCCTTCTCCTAGACTGGTTGCCATACCATAGTTAAAGAGCCCAGTCTGCTTGAGGGAGAATAGTTGGATTTGTACCTTTCCCAAGCATATTAGCATGATGCCAACTATTTACACACATAAATTTTGTATCCAGCGTATGGTGCAAACCCCTGATATTAGGCCAAAATTTAGATCTCAGAAAGTGGCATAATACACGGATATATATAACGGTAGTTATTTATACTTATTTGAACATTTGCTGTATCTGTAAGATTTATTACATTTGTATGAAATTATATTTAATTTCCTTTCATTTAATTGAGCAAGTCATAATCTAATACAAACCATTTAGAATAAATTGATTCTTCTAAAGCTTCTCTTACTACTATAACTGAGACATAATTCTTTATATTTACATCAATAGCATTTTTAAGTAAAACCCATAAAATTTTAAAATAAAACAAATAACTAAGATAGATTTACTTTAATTCGACACAAATGGTGATAATTCACTTTACCAATTTTAAATATTTATTTATATACAGACTGACTTAAAATTTTACTAACAGTTTTAATTTTGATGATTTGCATTTAAAATAGACAAGAAAACTCTGAGATAATTCCAAACTAACTTAGTGATGCAATGAACGTAGCATTTTAATTGTTTTCTTTAAGATTCTTATTCTTTAGGTTCAATTAGCCTGATTATATCAAGTCTGGTGGTATTGCAGCTAAAAGCAAAAATATTAGATATTTTATGTTTAAACAATTTTCATTAAAAGAGACAAACTGAAACATACAATTCTTACAGAAAATAATTTGCTTAGCATCTTTGTAAGATTTTATGCAGAAATATATGTATGGGTGAAAGTTGTCTTTACAATCTGTTATAGGTGATATAACCTATTGACATAAATGGAATGTGCCGACGGCTACTATAAGTAATAGGAACAATTGTGGCTTGACACGAAGCAAATGCGAGTCAGCTCGTAACCGCTTTTTTGCTGTAAATTTCTACTCCTTTTGTTCAATACATTTGTATACATTGTTACCAGTCGTTTGTCTTATTTTTTACCCTTAAAACCCCACAATACAATCCTACTACTAAGATAACTTATACCTTACCTACTACTAAGATGACTTATTCAATAAAACATTAAGGGCTCAACAATAATAATTAAAATCAAATATATGCACACACAAAAATGTGGTGTATTTAAAATTAAGGGTTATATATATATATATATATATATATATATATATATATATAAGTAAATAAAGTCGACAGGGCAGTCTAAAGTTGGTATCAGCCAGACAGCAAGGGAGTCTATCTCCTTTTCAATAGCGCTAGACCAAGGTGATTGTTTTTGTCTCTGTGCTACTCATATGCTGTGTTGGCGAGGGCTGGTACCGAACCAGGAACCTTGTGGTTCCTAGTTGAACGCTCTACCAACAGAGCCAAACTGGCCCTTATATATATATATATATATATATATTTACCAACACCTGCACAAGCAGTAAGCAACATAAGGTCAATTTCTTAAGCAGGAGTTTAACAGGTTAGAATTCAGAGTTTTCCTTCTAGACAGGTTGCCTAACCAAGGTTGAAGAGCCCAGTCAGCCCTACTATTTATCCATAGCTGGAGGAGTATAGTTGGATTCATACCTTTCCCAAGGCTATTAATGCTATGTGAAATGCAAACAGCCTTGTCCAGGATTTGAACTCTGGTCAATGAGTCCATTTCCTATGACTCTAACCATTATGCCACACGCCTCCATTTCTTTATACAGAAATATAAGTATGGGTGAAAGTTTTATCTCAAACTTTAGTGATTTCCTCAAAAGATCAATGATCTAGAATTATACAACATAGGAAATAAATTACTTTGATATTTTTTTTAAAATTGGTCATTAATAATAAGAGAAGTTTTAGATTATACAGATTGTATAAAATATATTTCTTATGTTTTCTTAAGCATAAATAATATTTTATTACACAAAGTATTAAAATATTTTTTCTTAGAAATACAAAATGCCAGTAGTTTCATATTTATCAAATGTGTTAATGCAGTGGATAAAAGAAATAAAAACAATATATATGAATTATCCACACCTCCTGTGGTTTTTAATAGAGGTTGCTTTTAAAAAAATGTTGAACTTGAATATTGCCAATTTTGAAACTAGACAATTGTTTAATATGTTGAATGTAGTGCATCTGGATGTAAACAATTACTAGTATGTGGGTATGTATATATATATATATATATATATATATATATATATATATATATATATATAAATGTTGTTCTGGTTCCAATGGGAGAAAATTCAATATTTTATAAAAAAGAAGGTCCGCAAAATGTATTATGTTCTCAGAAAATTAAAAAAAATTTTTTTTATTCTTTTTATCTTACAAAAGATAAGATAAGATACGTAAGATAAAAAGAATAAAAATTTTTTTTCTGAGAACATAATACATTTTGCGGACCTTCTTTTTTTATAATATAATATATATATATATATATATATATAAAACAGGATATATACCTTTAGAAAATAAATTTATTTTGAATTTATAGTCTCATCAGTTCTGTTTTTGTTGATATTTATATTCAATATTTCACTGTCGGTCTTTCTGGTGTGATTTTCCCGTTTCTTGAAAATATTGAAAACAAATATCAACAAAAATAGAACTGCTGAGACTATAAAGTTGAAATAGATTTATTTTCTAAAGGTATATATCCTTTTATTTATCTATTTATTTATAATAATCCGTATATATAAAAAGTATATGAACAAATCTGTATATGTATGTTTGAGTTCTCAATAATGGTTGAATCCTATCAAAGTAACACACACACACACACACATATATATTATATATATATATATATATATATATATATATAGCTTTGTGCTTATTCATCTTATATGTTTATTTACAGATGCATCATAAAGATGGGTATCTAATAAAAGTTTTCTGATTATTTATTTTCAGAAAATAATTATTTTCCCTACTTTATCAGACATAAGAATGAAATTTATTGTGTACAGTGCTCAGGTGCACCACAACTCATCAAAGTCTCATGTCAAGTACACAGAATAATGTTGTGTCAGGAACATGAACAGTTCACAGTAGTAATATGCATGTATGTGTGTGCGGCATCAGGTATAGTGTTGGCGGACTACAGGAAGCATGGAGGAATCCCATGATTTCATTATGAATTTTATTTAAAACAAAAACTAACATTGAATGTACTTAATTTGTTTTGTTTTAACAACTTTATAAAGTTGTTATTCCTAGGCAAGTGCTCTACCGACTGAGCTAAACCAGCACTTCTTAGAATAGTTGGAAATAGATATTATGGGGGTGATGGTTGTCATCATGACAGACCACCAAAATATTGGTAAGTTCTTTTGCTCTCTTGGTCTTTTTTGAAGTCTTCCACTAAAATGATAAGGTATTGTTATCTAAGTAGATTTGTTTTTCTTCTATTGTTGAGGGTCGGCTATAAATGTCATTTTCTTTGTGGTCACTTATAAGTCTACCTAGTCCACTGACAGCTAGGTATTACCAAAATGTATTTTGGTATGCTTTGTACTTTTTATTATATTTATTACCTAAACTAATGGTAGGTTTCTCATGACATTTTCTTCTACCATCATATAAATGATTCTCTTAGGCTGCTAGCTTGATTGTAATGATGGTGTACAGATGTCAGGAAAAGTGAGGATTAATTTTAACTGATATTTAGCATATATCTGATTCAAAATAATACTAGTTGTCTCCCCTTTTCACTATAAATATTTACCCTCAGTTATATATCTTTAGGGTCTAATCTGAAATCCAATCTGTCATTGATATAAAGAATACTTTTAAGAACTTTAGCTTGGATTGCTGTGAACATTTGAATATACTTTCAGTGATGCTGATAGCTTTTTGATTTAGTGTGCCCTGGGATGCACATATTTGCTTTGAATGAGTCCCTGGGAAAATTAATGGGTCCAAACTGAAGTTTTTGAATAGATTGTAGGATTTTTTATTTATGATCTGGAGAAACAACTGAAGCCATCTAACTCCTATCTTGTAACCTATCCTGTGTAATTTATTTCTAAGAAACTATTGAAATGTATTTACAGTTAGCTTGAAATGGTGAGGGAAGAAAAAAGAAAAATACTGGGACACATGGATATGATTTTATTGTGTCCTTTTAGATTTTTATGCATCAGGGATGCAGGACAAGTACATATCAGCATTTCTGTACTTTTATAGTGATGTGAAAAAATATTGCAATAGGAATAAGAAATATTTATGTAGTTTGATTGTGATGTGAAAAAAATATTTATCTATTTAAAAACTAATTTTTTTTTTTTTCAGCCAATTTCTTCACATAATGCTCAAACATTTATTGTAGAGGAATTGTTAAAAAAAATGTTTAAAAAAACAAATTTAAGAAAATAGCAAAAAAAGATAATGTTCCATTCTTTATGTCTAAACACTATAGAAATTTTGTCTACTATTATTGTTAAAACAGCATATGGAAATTATATATTTTTGCAGGCAAGTATAGAAAAGCAGTGAAAGATACTGGGTATTTTAGATTCAGAACATAAAATCATACATTAATGTTAAGAATATTATATGCCATAAATTTTCAAAGACAAAAGACAATCCCTTTTCCTTGTTTGAATAGTAAGAATTCTATTTAATGTATCTGTCTATTAATATATGCATATACTTGTAGGGATAATGTATAACAATAGTTACATAAATGTATGTGTGTGTGTGTGTGTGTGTATATATATATATATATATATATATATATATATATATATATATGCCTATAATTTCCTGCCAATTCTCCTCCCCCCATTTCCCATAACATTTTTTATAAATTTGTGAGTCCCTCCTCCTACTTATTCCTATTGCTACTGTTTGTTTAAAAAGAACCATGAAAACATCTCACCACTTCACACCTGATGATGGCAGTAAGTAGTGCAGGAAGTACTAGTGTAAGAACCTTTGGTGGATTCATTCACCAATTCCACCCTGATATTAAAAAGATTGCCAGACAATTGGAAACGATAGAAAAGAAACCCATCAGACAAGAAATGTCTGTCGAGTTCAACAAAACGTGTATATATGTATAACAGTTTATCTTTAGTACTTGTTTCAAGTAAGCCTATTTTATTTAGCAAATTGAATATTTTGATTTCAATTAGTCCAGGATTGATTGTTAGATTTAAAAGCATAGAAGTCATATATTTTCTTAATGCATGTGAAAAACTACTTCACCATTTTGGTAACAGATTTAAAATCAGTATTTTACTACTGGTTGTTATATGCATCGTAATATTTATTGTTCAGTATATACATATGCTTACAATCTTTTGACACCAGCCTCAAAAACATATGGCTAATTATTAAAGAATTTCAGACATTTCTTTACTCTCTGATTTTCACTCAATATTAAAACCCATCCATTAATGCAATTGTCTAATCCCATATTCCCATTTGTTCTTTACTTTTCCATTCATCATATTGAATATTGAATAACTTCACTTAAGACTTCTTTCTCCTCTACTTTCTCCTTCAACAGAATTTTGCAATTTTTATCATCTAAAATTTTCTTTTTTTTTTTTTTATTTACTTTCTTTGATATTTACTAGATTCTTATTATAATCCATTTTGAACTACTTAATCCAATTTGTTAATTAGATTAGAGATTAAATTATATTTTCATTCAGTAGAAAATAGAAAGTGAAATTCACTCTGAATATGAATTCACTTCAGAAGAATAATTAGATAATTTATAATGATGAAACTATGCTTAACTATACTGGTGTAAAGTTATATCTAAAAAAAAATTAGTGTTTTACATCAAACGTATTTACTACAAAAATCCTCTGTTATATATTGAGTGTGATGTGTGTGATAGTCAAAGAAAGCCAACCACATTATAACCAAGCCGTGATAACTGTGAGGGTTATTAGGTACAGGCAATAAAAAGTCTAAGACTAATGGTAAACATCATCTATCATTTTAAAAAAGAAACAAGTGGAAATTAAACAAATAAACATAGACTTTTTAAAAGTTTTTTTTTTCATTAGATAATGCAACCAAAATAACTCCAATATATTTCAAAGTATTCCTAATTTCAATATTAAAAAAAAAAATATTTACATATTTATCTGAATAGCCTGATGCAAATACTCAAATTCACAAGACAAGTTTTCAATATATATTTCTAATTATTTGACACCTTTGAGAAATAAATAAAAATGTAAGTGTAAAAAAAAACATATAAACAAGTAATGCTTTTTTTTTCATGGCATTTTTTAAGCATACAAATTTGTTAATTATCTGATGATAAAATAAGTACCAAAAGTTTTATCAAATTTCATTCAAACTATTAAATGAGGACCCTGGGTTTCAAAGTTAATGCAGCTCTTGGACACTATATATATATACTCTTCAGAGAAGGAAAGGAAAAAGAATGGCTTACAATACTGACTTCATAAAAAAAAAAGAAACTGTTGAAATTACAACAAATATATATATATATATAAGCTATTAATTACTAATAAACCTCATTTCATCATCAGGGTGGCCTAAAGTTGGTATTAGCCAGACAGCGAGGGAGTCTATTCCCTTTTCACTAGCGCTTGACCAATGAGATTGTTTTGGTCGTCTGAGGTGGTGTGCCACAACTATCATCAACTCCTCACTTTACTGCACAGATCCCTGTGCTACTCATATGCTGAGTTGGCGAGGGCCTGGTATTGAACCAGGAACCTTGTGGTTCCTTGTTGTCGGAAACCTTATTTAATTTACCAATATTAATTGTAATTCTTTTGTTCTTGTTTTTTTTCTTTGTTTTTTTTTTTTTTTTTTAGTTCTCTGATTGTTTCCAAAGATAGTTATGTAGCTCAGTTGGTAGAGCGTTCGGCTAGAAACCGCAAGGTTCCTAGTTCGATACCCGCCCTCGCCAACTCAGTGTATGAGTAGCACAGGGAGCGGTAAAGTAAGGAGCTGATGGTATGTGTGGCGCTCCACCTCAGACGCTAAAATAATCTCCTTGGTCTAGCGCTAGTGAAAAGGGGATAGACTCCCTCGCTGCATGGCTGATACCGACATTAGGCCGCCCCGACGACTTTTACTTTATTATTATTAAACTTGAATATATTGCTAAAATTCTCATTATGTTTGTATGTAACCATAACTCTGCAAAAAAAATGGCACATTATAGCCATTCTTTTATTAGAGCAATACACTTAAAATCCTCTAAGAGAACAAGTAATTTCCAGTCCAATTTGCAACTTAATGACCTGTGTCCATGTTGAACATTATATTTTAATCATTCAAATTCTTGATATAACAGAGATAGCTATGCAATGCAAATCAAAAGTCTTAACTCCTTCCTAAATAGAAACGGCATTACCATCCTGAATTATAATGGGAACCCAAGGAGTTCATGGGTCATCTAGTAACTATAATAAAATTGAATCTCAGAAAGATAGATGGTTTGGGTGACGGCACTGTCTGGACATTGAAAATGTTTCATTCCAATATACAAGTCGATGGCATCATACACTAGAGAGATATTATGTCTCTGAATTACTGAGAGACAATGGTTACTTTATGAGGCAATTGCTTTTAGTCTGTTCTCTGAATATTTTATGAAATTTTTCAATTAACCTTTTGACTCACTAAGCAAAAATGAAGATATTTATGATTTTCTGTATATTTGAGAAGATAATGTTGGGATAAAAAGACATGACAAAGACGAGGATATTTTACACAATAAATGCACGAACGTCAATAAAATACCTTGTTAATAAAAGTGACTGTAAAGATAAATGACATTTCACTTCAATCATTTGGTGATAAGAAATAATTTATAAGAAAAAAATATAAAAATAATTGATTTTTTTTTTCAGCTCTGAAAATAAGAAATACATCAAGTCAGATAAAATGGCCAGTTTGGAAGTTTCTATTTAATTAGCCGGTTTAGCTCAGTCAGTAGAGTGTTCAGCTGGGAACCTCAAGGTTCCTGGTTCGATACCGCCCTCGCCAACTCAGCATATGAGTAGCACAGGGATCTGTGCGGTAAAGTAAGGAGCTGATGGTAGACGTGGCGATCCACCTTAGATGCCAAAACAATCTCCTTGGTCTAGCACTATTGAAAAGGGGATACACTCCTTCGTTGTTTGGCTGATACCAACTTCAGGCCACTCCGACGACTTTAATTTAATTTAATTACAAATATATCAGCAGCAAAGTTTAACATAAACTCTTGATGTTAATGATATCTCATAAATATAAAGGTAACATTCTTATTCTAGGCTTTTTTCATCTTTTCAGTGGAAAAACATTTTTTTTTTTAATAGCACTGATTTACTGAAATATTTCTGTTTATTCAGTGCATTTTACTGTTACAAAAAAGGAAACTTGGAACTATTTTAGACTAGAAGCAGTTACCCTGTGTCACCTGGGTAGAGGATGACAGGGAAATGCTTGGTGTATTAATTTTTTACTTTCAAGATTCACAAATGCTGGACATTTTTAAGTAGAATTTTAATGCCATTTTTATGTATATTTTAATTTTTAAATATCTTTGATTATAAATCAAATCATAATTTTTGCACAAAAAGCAAGAACCTGTGATATTTAATGTGTGTGTGTGTGTGTGTGTGTGTGTATATATATATATATATGTATCACATGATAGAAACAACCTTCAAATTTCCTTTATTCAATTCACTACATTGTAGTGTAATGGTTTGCAAGCTGGTCTCGCAGATCCATTACTACTGTGTGTGTGTGTATATATGTATACACACACACACATACATATATATATATATATATATGTATTACTTTGTCGTTAATTGTTTTATTTTTGTAGTTTCATCCGGACATACATACAGACCAACTGCCCTTTATATATGTATAGATGTATCAGAAAAATTATTAATTGTAATTTTTTATATCTTTAGTATAGTCTGTTTTTGTTTTGTTATAGCTTGTATAGTCATTTTTTATAGGCATCCCATTGTACTGTAATGGTTAGTGAGTTAGTATCATATATCCATTACTACTGAATAGTGAGTTCAATCCTCACTGGATGGCCCATACTTGCGACCTTGTGTCACATCCTATCTGTGGTAAATGGGTTGGGTAAATACCTAGCTTTTATAATTATTCTTGGTAGCTTACGAGTGGCTGTTCCTACCTGTTTTTTCTACTTGTTCCTAATTGTCCAATTTAATATTTCATATTTATCTATAAAAATATCTAGTGAAGATGTATGTATTACCTTATGTACTCTCACAATGAATGCACCCTAATTTTTAGCCACAAAAAGCTGTTTTTATCCTATATTGTGTGTAATAAACAACTGTAAGATCCAACTTGTTCCAAAACATCTCTGTAATAATCAATAACCCCTTGTTTTTGAGGTGAAAAATAAGTATTGAAGTCATTCATTACACAAGTATATACCTAAATCATTTGTAAGTACATATACTACTAAATTCAATTATATCTATACTTGATTGGCAGCAGCCATTTTGAATCTATTGCTGAACAAATTCCTTCTATAATGGACTTGATTGCTCTAGCCATTATCATTTCTTACCAGCAAACTCCATTATTTCGTCTCTTCTTCTTTTGTCAAGTCTTTACCTATTATGCTTATTATTCCTTGGGCACCATTCTGCTGATCATTTGCATCATGTGTTATCCTTTCTTTCTGCTCTATGTTGTACTTCCATTTTTATTGTTTAATAATTTTTATATCTCTTACTTAGGTCTGGGTTCTGAATCATAATGATTTCTTTTTATCTCTTAGAATTATTCCTTAAATTCTTATATAAGTATTGATCAAAATTTAGTAATAATGATTTTATTAAACATTCAACTCGTAGTTATCTTTGAAAAATTGGATTGTTTCTGTTAAATCTATATTTCTTATAAAGTGTATAAAAGTGAAATGCCCATCTGTCTACTTTTGTGCATCAGTAAAACTTTGTGGAATTTCCCTTTTGTAATATAAACTTACTTTGGCTAATGTTATTCTTATGTGAAAGACATTTCCTGTTCAATGTTTTTGTCATAACATTTATTAAAATCTTATACTTGATTTTGAATGTATGCATCTGTCTCATAAAGCCAGATTTTTGTGTTGGCATCCATATCCATCAAATTGTGTTCATATTTTGGCCTCTATTTCAATTTTGGATTTTATTTTATTTTTTCTTCTTCAAGCATTTTAAATATCCTTAAAGATATTTTATGGTTATTTTCCAAGAGGAAAATTTTCCATAACTATATACTTTGTAAAATGTGTATTATGAATAAAAACTAATTGAAAAAAAAAAAAAAGAATGTTATATTTGTGAACTTAAAAATACAACAACAAATGGAAATAATGGAATCAGCTGGAACACATATACCAATCATTTCAAGCCACTTTTCTTTTTTTTTTTCTTTTCTATTTTATTTTTTTTTCTTTTTTTTTCTTTTTTTTTTTAATGCTGATTTAATTTAGCTGTATCTAGAGAATAATAAAATGTTACTTTTGCATTTTCCCTTGTATTTATTTATTTTCTAAGAAGAATCTCTGATATATTTACTTGAGTAAAGTAATATAATTAATTTCTGGTGAAAACATTTGCTTTCTTTGTTTGTTTTTCTTTATTTCCATCAAGATTGTTTTTTTGTTTTTTTTGTTTCTTATCACTGCTTCAACTTTGCTCACAGATACATTTTTATTTTTGTATTAGAATAAAGAACCAACCATCTAAAGAACCTTATTACATTTACATATAAAAAGTATCTTTTATTAGCTTGTTTACCATTTCCAATGTATATCATAAGCCACTTGTTTGTCCTTGATAAAAAAAAATCCATCTTCATGTTTTCTCTGTTTTATTGTTTTGTTTTTTTTTAGTATTTTTCCAAACAATATGTAGAATCTGTGTTCAAAAAGTATCAAGGCTAAAGCTTTATTTACAAAGAGAGAAATTAACACTAAATAAAACATTGATTTTCTTCAATATGGTTCTGTTGTCATTCAACACACTTATTCCAGTGTTTTCTATTTGTCAAAACTCTTTTTTTGATATAGTATGAATCTTTGCTGTTATTTGGTGAATATGAAAGATGATGCACTTCTATAATCCTGTGTTTGACCAAAAAACTGCTGTAAAAAAGAAGGATTAAGAATTGGCACTCACTCATTTAGAATTTTTTTTCTTACTATTACATCAATTTTATCTTGATCCAAAGACCACATAGTTGAGAAACTGACAGTTACAAAGCACCATTCACTCTGTATCTACACTACTCTAACTTAGATATTTATGCTCTCTCTCTCTGTTATTGAGCATTCTTTATCTATAAATATACCAAACTATATTATTCATACATACACACATATAAAGAAGTGTTAAACACTATAAAACTTTTCTTAATTTCTTTGTTAAAAACTCTTAACATTTTCCAAACATTTATATTTTTCTAATTTGTTAGTTTAGCCTATAAGCAATGAATAAAACTGCTAGATTCATTTAGTTAATGAGTCTTTTTGAAACAATTGCTTTTTGTCATGTTTTATTGGCTTAAATATTACTATATTTGTACCAAATGCACTATTTGTGTATGAAATTTATATGCAAATGTAACAATATTATTGGACATAGTATATCAATAGATTCTTAAAGTTGTACTTTTAAAAATCATTTTTTTCCTCTCTTCATACTCAAAAATCCAAACTACCAAGTCAAATTTTGCTTTACACACACACACACACATATATATATATAATATATATATATATATATATATATATATATATATATATCTTATTATAATGGAGATTGTGGGTTTGTCTGTCTGTAACCGAAACTATATTACTATACAAGTCACAATTCCTTTCGTTATTTACATCACATTCTCCATGATTTTACTTTTATTTAAACCTCAATTATTAATAAAATTGTTTTACATTACTTACACTGTTGACCATATCTACATACTAATAACATACAATTGTATTTATATATACAACAAAATAGAGGTTTACAGTATGAATGAGAAGGCTAATTTGCATATTGATATTAAAAAATTGATTTTAATAAATATATGCTTAGTATTATTGATTTCTAATTGTTTGGTTTTATCTTATTGAATATGAGCAAAAATCTCTTCAATAAATCTTAAAATAAATCCCTTAACAAGAAGAAATAACTGTAATATTATTCTTTACATCCTATTTTAACTAAACAGTTTAATTAGGAAAATTTACCAATGAAAGACGGGAGTAACGGAAAATGATGGAAGAGTTAGTTTCAAAGTTGTTCTATTTTTCAATCATACCCCTCTGTTCAAAATCTTTTTATCTACATTCTTATTCAGTTTCATTAAAATTTAATATGATATTTTATTATAAAATTTAACTAAAATACTTGCACCCGGAGGGTGCATATATTTGCTAGTATATATAACTTTTAGAAATGCTTGTGATCATGTTTCTCTATGTTAATTTTATTGTATATATCTATAATAAAAGTCCTTTTCTAATGACATTTTAGTTTCCTAAAAACCTACTTATTTATGACATAAGGTATGAATACTTGTTGCTTATTTATTAAGCGTAGCATAGATGTGGCACAAGGAGAGAAGTACACCCAGTGAGAATCAAACTCACTAACAATGGTTTGCTAATCTATCTTACTAACCATTACACCACATGAGGTGGCCATGAATACTTGTTGGAATCACAGATCTGCACTAAGAGGCTACTTCATAAATATCTATATGCCAGCATGATTAATTAATAAACAAATGTCTATATACACAGCTGTTATTCATTCCAAAGCGAAAAAGGAGTTTATTAAATCATAAAAATCTGTATTCTCTAACAGTGTTACTTTGCTATAGTTTCAAGTAAAAGAAAATGACTACTTACATCAAAATTTGCTGTCATACAATTTCTTAAATTGTCTCTCAGAACAAGAAGATCAATTTGTTGTATTTTGAACTTTGTTTGGCTCATAAATTTTGAAAATTCTTTTAAAGACCTTCTACCCAGAAGCCAATTAGCTAATTACCAAAATTAGAGGCTAATTATATTCAAATGATTTAATTCTAGGTCAGCACTAATATTACTGCATTTTATTTATTTCTTCTTTTTTTTTTCACTTCACCAGAAGGAAATAAAATGAAGCCAGTATAACTATAAATAAAATGTAGGTTTTTAAATATAGATATGATTTAGCATGTGGCTCGATAAGTACATTTTCACACAGTATTATTACACTATTATTTTTTCTTTAATTGGATTTCAAAGACTGCTTATCTTTTTATGGAATGACAGATTAATTTTTCTATTTTTCTTTTTCTAACATTCAGCATTGATTAATGAAGAAATTTCAAAATGCAATGTCTCTTACTGCTTTTGCCTTAGGAGAGTAATCAATTTCTAAATGAGTTGTTCAATGCAAATTAATTCTTCCATATTTTTACACAGTCAGTTGACCATTTATATTAAATGGCAATATCACTTTCAGAATGCACAACTAGCTTCTTTTTTTATTCTTGTTTTTCTTAAACGGTAATTTTTTTTTTTAAATAATAATTTTTTTTTCAATTTTTTTAGATAATAATTTTTAAAAGTATTTTAATTTTTTTTAGATAATTATTTTTTTGTTTTCTAAATCTGCCTGAAGAATCCCAGCACCACCACCACCACTGTGGTAGTGGTTGGATTCTTCAGGCAGATTTAGAAGAAAAATATTATCTAAAAATAAAGAATTTAAAAAATTATTATCTTAAAGAAAAATGAAAATAAATAGTATTTTTAAAAAAATTTTTTTTTTAAAAGAAAGAAAGAAAAAAGACAGTTGTGCAGTCTGAAATTGACATTGCCATTTAATATAAATGGTCAACCCCAATAATCTAATTAGATAGGAAATGCAGCCTAGCAAACGTAGTAGGTTAGGTGATTGGTGATCTTGGTTGAGGTTGAGCAGGTGATTAATTTCATTTTCCTTTTTGAAGATTCAGTGAAATATCAAATTCTTTACAGTTAATTATAAACTCATTACACCTGAACTTTATACAAACACTTGGAAAATACTGTGACTTATCACTTGCATCTTAACCTTAGACCTAAGAGATAGTAATGTGTCACTTGTTATAATATAGACCAGGTGTCTCCAATATGACCTATGGTCTATTTATCTCTAGCCCGTAATAGAACCCTTTTCATAACCAAAATTTTCCTAAAACTTAGGAATTTTATTAGAAATAAATTTTCACAGGGTTCCAGGTTCAGTGAAATGGGGAGCTGATGATAGATGTGGCACTCCATACTTTGTGTTAAACTTGGGGAATTTTATTAGAAATTAATTCTCACAAGGTTCCAGGTTCAGTACCTGCCCTTGCCAACTTAGTGCATGAGTAGCACACCTTGGATATGTGCAGTGAAGTGGGGAGCTGATGATAGGTATAGCACTCCACGCTAAATCCAGATTATTCTTAGTTTTTTCTAACACCTTGTCATGATATAATGGTCAACAAGCTAGTCTCAAATTATTATTTCCAGCTGAATAGTGAGTTCACATTTTTGCTGACCTTGTGCCAATCTAATCTCAATTTAGTAAATGATGACTACATTAAACTAATTAGATTTTAGTCAATCTGGTTGACTCTTGATTGCTCTTGTTAACCTGTACAATGACATTAACTCTTTATCATTATGAGAAATGTTTTGCTTCAATATTTTCTCCTTTGTTTCTTTTTTACCTTCTTATATTTTGCTATTTTTTCAACATTGACCCCCTGTCAGATTTATATAATATATAACAAAAGAGAATGATTTATTTCCTCCACCTTCATAGATCTGTCTTAATATGTTTTTCTTCTATAAACTCACAATTATTTTAGCCACATTATAATGCAGAGCACTTTAGCCATCAATCTTAAGATTGGCAACTTACTGACAATTGATTGATAAGATACACTAGTTATTAGCTTATATTCACCTTAAGCACTAAAGTTGTTATCATTCATTATTTGTATAAGACATTTACATAAAATGTACTTAGTGATATTGTTAATTTGCTTATAGTTTTATTTTTATGATTTTTTGTTTTGTTTTTATTCTTCTGCGCTTCTCCCACTTCCACATCAAATGACAGAAAGAGTAACACTCTGCTGAAGTACAACTCACTTGAAAGGAATACTTATTGCTTCACACAACAATCTTTTTATTTTGATATTTTAACTCAGCTTTTTTTTTTCTAGATATCAGGTAGCAACAAAATTAAAACTGACATCTCAGTTAGTTAATCTGATTATTACTCAATATTGCTAAGTGATGACTTAGTCTTCAAAATACATTTCACTCTATTGTTTATCTTTAGTTTTGAAATACTTCAAAAATAAAAGTTGTTCTTTCACTTATATATCTTTCAATTTGTTTTTTTTTGCAATATCATATTCTAATACGAAAGTACTGTTGCTTGTAAAATTTTGCAGCATGTATATAATGAAGATAAGTATACCATTATAAATATATATATATATTTTTTTTTTTTTTTTTTTTGACTGGAGCCTCACCGCTGGATGCAATTTAATGTCATACCCATGACACTAACAGAGTATAATAGATAGATAGATAGATAGATAAGCATGCACATTTTTTTTAAATTATGTTTAACTATTCCTGCCTAAAATTTTTAAAAATAAAATGAAATTGAAAAATAAAATTTTTAATTTATTTATTTTTTTATGCTTACTAAATTACAAAATAAATGTTGTTTAAAAAAATAGATAAAATTAAAAATAAGTAATTTTAATAAGTAAAATAGATATCATTTCACTTTTATTAATGGAAAAAATCCTTGGTTAAAGTACTAGTTTATTTTCACAATATTTGAATTAAATGTTTGTTTATTGTCTCTTAAATTACATTAGAATACTTAAATGAATACTTTTATGTGATATTTTGGTTAATCAATCTTTAACTATACACATAGAGTATTTTAATGACAACTAATTTTGCTAGAATTCTAAATGTAGATATTTAGACTAATAGCTACCTTCTGCATGGAGTAAAACAAAATTACCATTAATAACATCAACTTGTTTTATTTGTTTATTTTTCTGTCATTTCCTGAAGTCAAGTAAAGGAAAATAATAATAAAACTTAGTGTATATGTTTATTTCTTTTGTCATGGTATCTGTCAATCATTTAAAAATGTTTACTGCAAAACTTACAAACAGTACTTAGGAAGAACTACAAAAGTTATTGCTTTTTAAAAGTTATAAATTATATAGTAGAGGCAGAGATGCTGATAGGTATGTGTCCTGCATCCCTGATGCACAAAAATCTAAAAGGACGCAATAAAATCATATCCATATGTCCCAGTTTTTTTCTTTTTCTTCCCTCAGCATTTCAAACTGTAAATACATTTCAATAGTTTCTTAGAAATGAATTACACAGGATAGGTTACAAGGTAGGAGTTAGAGACGACTTTAGTTGTTTTCCCAGATCATAAATAAAAACCCTACAATCTATTAAGAAACTTTTGTTGAGACCCATTAATTTTCCTGAGGACTCATTCAAAGCAAATATGTGCATCCCAGGACACACTAAATCAAAAAGCTATCAGCATCACTGAGAGGTATAGAATAATTAAAGATTTACTGATTTTAGCCTTGTAATTTGATACAAATATATATATATATTTTTTTTTTTTTTTTTTTTGCTTAGAACTTATTTATCTGACAATTGAAGACAAATTACAATTACTTTTTTGTTCATTCTTTATTATAATTATTATTTTTGTTAACATTTCAGAATTTTTGTAAAAAATTAAAATTTAGTCCATTTTCCTATAAATGAATTGTAAATCTATACTGTTAATGTTTTATTTTACTTAAGATATATCCATTTAAATTTAGTGAAATAGATCACTAATTAGGACTGAGCCTATTCTAGTAGTGACCACCCCAAGCGGAGTTTAACCAGTTTGAATTCAGAGTTTTCCTTCTAGACTAGTTGGCTAGTCACGGTTAAAGAGCCAAGTCTGCCCTACTATTTACCCATAGCTGGAGGGAGAGTAGTTGGATTCCTACCATTCCCAAAGGGTATTAGCACAATGTGAACTGTAGCTTCATCCAGGATTTGAACTTGGGTCAACAAGTCCATTTCCTACAACTCTAACCATTAGACTACGCGCCTCCAACTGAGAACATTTAACAATTTAATACAACTGAAATATCACAACTGTTCATTTATTTTCTTTATTTCATTCAGCATTATTGAACAATGATCATTCAACACAGATTATCAAATATATAATTCTATCACATTTTTGGACTTCTCAGCCAAGTAGCATTATTAGAAAAGGCTTAGTGGGCTTCTAATAGGCTAATAAAAGCTCTTTATTTAATAGGATTTTATAAAAGGAGTTAAATGTTTTGATAATAAGAAAATGTGATTGCTTTTTTTATTTGGCAATCATTTTAATTACAAGGCTTTGTAGAGTCTTATCAATTCTAAGGCTCTTTTTTCACAGTATAAACAGCTCTATTAAGGCAATCAAATTGATTGATATTAGTGATATATCAGTGTTGTCATGGAATCCTCTTTAAATTGTATAGAAGATGATGCTAATACATGAATTGAAGTATACTTGATAAAAGGAAAAAAAAAACACAGTATTGTGTTGAATTTTCTGTGTTTTAATTTGAATATCAATCTAATGAATAAATAAATTTGTATTACATTTACTCTGTGTATTGTTATATCTGGAGAAATATATATATATAGTTATCGGGGTGGCCTAAAGTCAATATCAGCCAGACAGCGAGAGTCTATCCCCTTTTCACTGGTGCTAGACCAAGGAGATTGTTTTGGCATCTGGGGTGAAGTGCCATACATATCATCAACTCCTCACTTTACTGCACAAATCCCTGCATTACTCATATGCTGAGTTGGCGAAGGCTGGTATTGAACCAGGAACCTTGTGGTTCCTTGTCGGAAACCAACTGAGCTAAACAATCAATAAATAAAAGTAAAGTTGTCAGGGTGGCCTCATGTCAGTATCAACCAGACAGCGAGGGAGTCTATCGCCTTTTCACTAGCACTAGACCAAGAAGATTGTTTTGGTGTCTGAGGTGGAGTGCCATACCTACAATCAGCTCCTCATTTTACCACATAGATCCTTGTGCTATGGTGAGTTGGTTAGAGACGGTATTGAACTGGGAACCTTGTGGCTCCTAGTTGAATGCTCTATTAACTGAGCTAAACCAGATTTCATTTTTTTTTTTTTTTTTTTTTTTTTCAAGTTGGCACTAACTCATCTAGACAGTATTAAATAAGTTGTTTTGAAAATGAAAAAAATTAAAGTTACAGTCTCAATACTTTTTGATTACACCTAGTATAAACTTCTATCTATTTTTATTGTATCACGTGGGATATAAGATAAATATTTTACTTGTGGAATCCTTTACAATCATTGTTAATGGTCAGATTTTTTACCATTTGCCTTTCTAAACACTGTGAGAAGTAATGGTAACAGTTCAAAAATATAAAAACTTAGCACTTATCTGTAAATTGACAATATATTTGAGTAGAAATAATTAGCTGAAAAAAAAAAAATATATATATATATATATATATATATATATATGGAGAAAGGTAGACAAACATGGGATGTTGTACAAGATGGATGTTTATTGTAGGTAGTTATGTCGACGTTATAAAGTTTTGATCAGATTAATTTCCTCTTATTACTCTCATATATATATATATATATATATATATATATATAATATCCTCTTATTACTCTCATATATATATATATATATATATATAAATTATTACTCTCATATATATATATATATATAAATTTCCTCTTATTACTCCCATATATATATATATATATATATATATATATTAATGGTAGGATAGAGTATACAGTAGAAAAACTGTGGATATTTATATGAAAAAAAATACCATTATTTTATTTACCAAATCTCTTCTTGAATTTTGTATTTTCATTTGCACTAAACGTTCTAGATTTATCTTCTTAGATTTGTTTTTTATTAAGTTTGTAAATAAGCATCAAGGAGGCGCTCAATGTGTAACAGTTATTGTCATAGGAAGTTGATTTGGCTATTCTAGTTTAGATCCTGAACAAGTCTGTTTGCATATCACATAGCGCTAATACCTTTAAGAAGGACATGAATTAAAGTTTACTCCCTCTAGCTATAGGTAAATAGTCAGGCAGACTAAACACTTTAACTTTTTGGCAACTGCTATAGGAGAAAGAAAACTGAATTCAAACCAGTTATAGAGTTGAGAGCAATGGGTTCTGCCAGGCTATTACTGCCCAAAACACACTAGTTGAGTAAGCAACCCTATAACCAAACCAGGTTACAGGATCTCTCTCTCTCTCTCTCTCCTCTCTCTCTCTCTCTCTCTCTCATATTTTTTTTCTTTTTTGAGTAAACATTTCTTTGGTTATTGTCTATTTATATTTGTTGTGAGAAGGAATATTCTAGTTGAATATTAATAATCTATTGATAAGAGATTTGGTCTCTATTTGTCTGTAACCAAAACTACGTCACTGCTTACATCACAGTCATTTGAGGAATTAAGTAAGTTTATCAATGAGTATTTAATTTATAGTCAGTATCATTACTACATAAGAATATTAAAATTTTATGAAAAATCAATTAATTGTCAAATTTTCACAAAAATTTCAATACTTATTCACCTTTAGATGAATTTGTTTGAAATATTTTTTCCTAGAATATATTAGGGGAAATATTTTTTTATTTATTTAATTTTATGAAATCCGAACAAAATATATTTTACTCGTACGATTTTAAAATTTTTCTCTAAAGATAAAGGTTTTAATAATTAAATCAGATATTTTTAGAAACATTCTGTCATAACAAAATAAATATCTCAGTGAAGTGGAGTGAATATGATGCTTTTTAAGAAAGTAATTTTTTAAGAATATTAAAAGTTTTATTTTATTTATTTAATCTTACCACCCCAGCCTCAGGCAATATCTTTCCAAAATTTATTTTTATACCACCCAGAGGGTGTTTTTTTTTTTTTTTTTTTTGCTAATAATAATAATAATAATAGCCATATTGTTTCCAAGTAAACTGGTCTTATCACAGGTTGTCACATTAACTTAGATTTGACAGTTTGTGAACTAAAGTCTCGGGTCATAGCTAATCAATCACATTTGACACAGAAGTGAAAGGAATCTCAAAGATTAGCGGAAGAAGAAGAATAGAGAAAAGTAAGCAAAATAAGGAAATGTTAGAGAAGTCCCTTTGAGAAGTATCTTAAACAGTCTCAATAACACTCTCTTTTGCCAAATAACCGTTCATGTGTTTGTGTTCATGGTAAATCCTTAGGTGAAACTTAGTCTGCTTGCTGAGAAAACAAACATATTTCAAGTATGTATGCTTAACTCTATAATCTAACCTTTAGGCAGTGTGAATCTCACCTTTAACCTCTTTTCTATTTTTCATTATTTTTTTTTTTTCTTTTACATGCTACATCTAAAACCTGTGTCTATCTGCATACTTGTCTATTGACTCAGTTAAACATGTTCTTTCATTTTCAAATAAAGCCTCCCTCAAGTCAGATAAACTAAACATCTTTTAGAACATCTTGATATTTAGATTAACTGAATAGAACTTGTCAAAAAAAAGACAAAAAAAAAAAGAATCAAAATCTGTTTTGGGTTCAAATCCATTTTCCTTTTTTTTTTTTTAACAAAATACAGAAATTTATATATTTCATTAAAATTTTATACAAGATATTAAAATATCTGCTTGACATCCATGACAGGTATATCTTATTTACTTTTTAATCCAATAATGATTTTTAAAAAATGGTAATAAAAATAAATCTTTCAAATTAATGACAACCTATTATATGCTGTTTAGTTTTCTATTATCTAATTTAATAATAAATATTGAGGTTGGCTTTATTTTTTATGTGTCAGTTAATTTAGTTTGTTACTAATTTTCTTTATTTTTCATTTTTTTTTTTCTGTATCTTGAGTTTTATTTTCTTTATTTAAATGCACTAGCAAAATAAAAAGACACCTCCAGGCGATGTAAAAATAATTTTTTGAAAGATATTGCCTGAGGGGATGGGAGCTGAAAATTCAATGTCATAGAGTGTGTACCATAAGTATGTAAAATCGTCAAATTTATTAAAGGAATAAAAAAAAAAAGAAAGAAAGACAATTTGGAAACAGTTCCAATAACTTTAAATATTATATTAGAATAAAACAATCTCTATATAAATATATAACACCGGGCATCTATTTATTGAAACAATGAGGATTGTCTAACGTTGCATGCTCACATTTTGAGTATATTTATTCTATGTTATGATGTTGGATTATGTGTTGGGTAATGTGACGTAAGCAGTGACGTCATTTTTGTTACAGACAAAAACCGGAAGCAAATCTCCATTATTAATAGATATAGTAGTGAATGAGTCCCTGGGAAAATTTATGGGTCCCAACTAAAGCCGTCTAACTCCTACCTTGTAACCTACCCTGAGTAATTCCTTTCTAAGAAATTATTGAAATGTATTTACAATTAGCTTGAAATGGTGAGGGAAGAAATAAGAAAAACACTGGGATGCATGGATATGATTATATTGCGTTCTTTTAGATTTTTATGTGTCAGGGGCGCAGGATGTGTACCTATCAGCATCTCTGTTATATTAATTATAAGTGTAGATCAGTGGTTTTCAAACTGAGGTCCCTGGCCAACAATTAGTTTTCAACATCCAACCGCAGGAGTCCACAGGTGCTGCAAGGGTGTCTTGAAAATATAGGATTGGAATGAAAGTCTTGTCCGATACAAAGTAACATTTATTTAATCAATAAAGACAACATATAAAGATGTGGGGACCATACAGGAGACTATTTTCAACATTTTAGAAACACTGACGAATGATGTTTTGTTTATATTTCTCAATTTACATATTGTCTTTATTGGATAAATAAATACTATTTTGTATCAGACAAGGCTTTCATTCCAATCCTATATATCATTATCCAATTAGTGATAGAACCACAAATTGATATTTCTAGTTACACATCTATAAAAATTCAGTTTAAACAGCAACCACTCCCCAAATGTTGGCTTAGCATGTCTTCTGAGTATCCATTGTTACCTCAAAAGGCAGTTAAAATGCTGCTGCCTTTTGCAACAACATATTTATGCAAAACAGTATTTTGGCACTTACCAATATAAGTAAAAAGTAAAGTCGTCGGGGCGGCCTAATGTCAGTATCAGCCAGTCAGCGAGGGAGTCTATCCCCTTTTCACTAGCGCTAGACCAAGGAGATTATTTTAGCATCTGAGGTGGAGCGCCACACCTACCATCAGCTCCTTACTTTACCGCACAGATCCCTGTGCTACTCATACGCTGAGTTGGCGGGGGCCGATATCGAACTAGGAACCTTGTGGTTTCTAGCCGAACACTCTACCGACTGAGCTAAACCGACTTGTTGTGCAAAGTGAACTGCATTGAATGGATGCTGATAGATACACGTCCTGTGTCCCTGAGGCACAAAAATCTAAAAGGACACAGCAAAATCGTATCCATGCATCACAGTGTTTTTCTTTTATCTTCCCTCACCATTTGAAGCTAACTGTAAATGCATTTCAATAGTTTCTTAGCAATGAATTACACAGGATAGGTTACAAGGTAGGAGTTAGAAGGCTTTAGTTGGGACCCACGAATTTTCCCAGGGACTCATTCAAAGCAAATATATACATCCCAGGATGCACTAAATCAAAAAGCTATCAGCATCACTGTAAATGTATCTTTGCCAAAAATACAACCAAGAATTGAAAATTTGTGCCAAGCAAAGTAAGCACATTCAATGCAAATATTAGTTAGAGATGATTTTCATTAAATATCTTTTAGAAATTTAATTTTTATTTATATAGGGGTCCACAAGATTTCATTCTTATTTCTATGGGGATCCACACTGGATTGACCCTAAAATAATAAAAAAAATGCTTCAAAAAGTTTGAAAACCACTGGTGTAAGTAATGTAAAAAAAAAATACTTCAACTGTTTTCTTTGTGCATATGTAAGTGTGAATACTTTTGATAAGAATCAGAATAAACCATCTTTTGAGGGAAAAAAAAAATCAAGTAGCCAAACATCACTTAAAAGGAACAAGTTCAGATCAGTGTAGAATTGTTTTGGTCAATCATGCAAATATCCTGCTTCATTTAACCTCTAAATCTTTGGCACAATCTATGTATGCCACTGGTAAAAGGTATAGTAATCTAATTTCCACCTATGTAATAAGGTTATTTATCATTCAAACAACAGATTATAAGATTTGTTCTTACTGGGAATTAGGGAAAGGAGGGCAAAGATTGCCTGCAAACTGTCCATGCTTAACATGAAAAAGATTCTTATTATTCAACAAAAGGATGAAATAGCTCTAACTGACCAGCAGAAGAAATTGACTCAATCACTCTGAAAAGTTTACTTTTTTCTTATCTTTTTTTCTCAACTTTGTCTACCTTTCCTGCTTTCTGTTGGACCACAGTTTTCTGTGTTAATATCAGTGTAATCTCCATTAATTCCTATTAAAAACAAATAAAATGCAAATCTCTTAATGAATTTTATCTCCCATCCAACTTTCTTTACACTATATGCTTGTTTCTAGATTCTTATCATGACTATGGCACTTAAATTGTATTTATAGCTTCAGACAGTTGTATTAAGACAATTAACTTTGATAGGTACTCTTGAGATTTTGCATCCAATTTTCTTCAACCAATATATTTCAGAATGAAAAAAGAAATCAACACTTATATTTATATTAAAGCTAATGTCTTCTTCTTTTTTTCTCTCTCTATCTTTTATCATATTTATCTTACTTGTTACCAAACCAATATTTTATGATCATCATTTTTGTTGTATAGAAAATGTGTGGATTTAACCTCTTGCCTTCACTAGCAGTTCTGAAAATAAGGTCTCAGTCAGAATTGTCTACAATGTTTTCACCATTTTGCTGTTAAATCTCTGAGGGTTGATTTTTTTTTTTTTTTGGGGGGGGGGCAATTGGATCTATGAAGTTCCAATTTTTCTTTCTAAAATTAGAAGTTAGTTTAAATATCCAATCATATCAATCAACATTCATACTGTATCTCATATTTTATGTGATTTTAAAGGTTCTATTGTTTCAAACAGTAATTGTTTTATCTAACATTTTACAAAACAAAAAGATTCAAATTCAACCTATAAAGGCTTTATTTACTCCTTTTTTTTCTTTTTTTTTTGTATCTACATACAAGTTAAAAGATGTAATGGCCATTTATGTTAAATAATTATTAAAATTAGTAATTCATATACTAAGATTACAGGAGCTACTGCTCAATTCAAATATCATAAAAACAGTATAATATTTGTATTAAAAATAACTGACTTTTTGGTGAATTATAAAATGTGCTTTAAAGTATGTTTGGGGATAATTGCTGTATTGATTGAAAAAGCTGGTCAGGTACAACAGGTTAAGTGAATTTATGAATTTTTCTTTCCTAATTCTCATAAATAAAAGAACTCTGGCCACTTTGGATCTTTAAACAAGATTTGGCCAGTTCAATGTAGAGTCTTAAATTCATATAAAACTAATTCATTTTACTTCAAATTGTTGCTGTACATTTGACCTTAAGTTTTGTATTTAATAGGCAATGAATTATTGGCATAGGAATTGGGAATTATGGCTTGAATTATTATTTAAAGTTCTGTTATAATAGAATTTAATGTAATATTACAGAATTGTAAGTAATGGCTTCAAGCAATTCCTAAGAATGGTTGACTATTAATCGGTTAAAAAATAGTAATAATAATTGATACTAATCTTTGGTAAGTCTCTTTCAATTATTATACATAAACCTATTTAGAAGTTGCTTTAACACTTTTGGTTCAGTTAGTATAATTGATCAAAGAATTTTATAGATTTTATAAGAAAAATTCATGTTCTGGATAAAGCATTCAATGTCTTTTAATAAAATAATTTTACATCAACAAGATTGGAAAATTGTTTTCAGATTTCGCAAAGGTTTTATTGTATAATAATTATAAGATAAGAAAACAGAATTGATGTATTATTTTAATCAAGCTACAAAAATAGTTTATATGTTTTATTTGTTAGAATATCTTGGTTGTCTTTCCTGTAGTACAGTGAAACCTCAGTTATCGAACGACTCTGAACTCAAACAATTCAAAATTAAAACAAAAAATTTGAGTAAAAAAGGTCTCTGTTGTTGAACAATTTTTTTGATTTTGAACACACGAGTCGAACCAATGAAAACAGAAGTCATAAAAATGACTACTGAGGCAAACCGAAGATGGACAAACTGTTGTTTAAATATACATCTTTCCATATTATATATAACAGTAGGCAAATAAATAAACATTTATCTGATGGTGAAGAATGTATAAATCCACTTTACACTATTTCTTATGAGAAATATATTTCAGTTTTCAAACAAAATGCTTCTGGAACATAATTTTGTAACAAATTATGTTCAAGAACTGAGGCCCCACTGTATAATGTATATCCTTCTCTCTAAATTATCAAATATCATTCCCGCCCTGTCGGCTGGAGCATTAGAATGCACTGACTGCACCTCTGCAGAGGGTAAGACTCCCCCAATAGGGCCACCTGTTGGCCGTGGGTGGCGACCCGTGATGCTTAAGGATAGAGCCCAGGTGGATGAGCAGTTCATGACATGCAATACTCCACTTTGGCCCTATCTTGGGCTAGACGGGCGGTCGGAGAGGCCCCCTCCGATCAATCGGCTGGTCACGTCAAGCCCTAGCACCTATATGATTTTCCCAACCCTATTGCCCTTATGGCAAGCTCCAACCCCTTTTTATCATATGGGTGCTAGAAGGCGGTGGCTGCGGGTCTACATGTCCTGGGAATGACATTAAACTCTATCTGATGGTGAGGTTCCAGTTTTGGAGGTTTGGGGAATGTGGAACACCCCTTCATCACCATTGCTCCCTGGTCAACTCTGACCCGGAGTGGTAGTACCTGTTAGGGTTCCATCTATGGGTTAAATAGAAAAATGTATTTATAAAAAAATTCTATTATCCATTAAGAATTGATTTATTTCAAAACTTTATTGGCATTAAATGACCCACTGAGGTTGATATGCCGTAAAACAAAACAAACCAAATCAAATATCATGATAGTATCTATAAAATCATATCCCATAAAAAATTAAGCATTATTTTCCTTTTAATTGATTGATTTTAATGGCAAGTCAACCCATCTAGAATTATTTGATGCCTAGAAGTTAGGGAATCATGTTCATTGTACATTCATATATAGATTTTTTTGTAGTTGTTTCTAAAGAGTTTTCTTTTAGTTTTTTATTTTATTTTAGTTTTTTAATGGAGGTGCACTTGGTCTTATTGATTTATGAATGGTTTTTAAACCGATCTATTTGACTCATAAATGAAATGTTAACAAGTACTATCACTCCAGGTCAGAGTGGACCTAGGAGTATATCTTTCTTTTGATTTTCCTCACAAAATTTCTTTTGAATTGTATATAAATGTATTAAGTTCTATATTAAATCTTGAATAGTTCCACAAACTTTGATTTGCTAAGAAACAATTTTATTATGCAAAATATAAACTTATTTTCTTTTGAATTAATTGTGAAAGGTCTTCAACATGTTAAGTATGATAAATTCTTCTAAAGTGGATTAAAATTTAGAAATTCTTTAATCAGTAGCAATTACTCATATTTTAAAGATTGCTAAATTGCAAATTAAATGTTAATATTTTATCCTTATTGAATCAACAGCATTTTTTAAATGACTGGTATCTCTTATATAATACATTTCTGTAAGAATGGCCTAACTCCAAAAAATGAGAAAAGTTTCAAAATATTTGCTGAGAGAATATTTGTAGAGTTCTATCAAGTGGTATTATTTATTTCACTTGTTTAATCAAAATATCAAATCATGATGTCAAAGCAGTTTGTGTCTAAAAGCAAAAGTATAAAAATTAACATTCTTCAAACTTTATCAAGTGTTTTTATTCCATTTCAATTATTCATGTTAGCTTATTAAGAATATACATTCTTACAAGATTTTCACTTGAATAAAAAGTTAATTTTCATACAAAGATTGCTTATATCTCTTTCAAGGATTTCTCATTTGAATTTCATTGTATCTTTTATTTTTCTTGTGTTATCTTTGAAAACCATAGAGGATATTTATCATCTAAGATGCGAAATCTACAAAATTATAAAGAATTCAGTAAAAGATATAAATCAGTAAAGATTAGAAATACATGAATAGCAATACATACAGTGCATCAGAAAACATGAAACTCAAAATGAAAATGTTTCTTTACTTTCTGAAATAAATTCATTACCATTTGTGATTCCTTTTTTTTTTTTTAACAATGGTTATTTTATTAACACTGTCCAATAGCGTAGGTCGATTTTGGAACTGTAACATCTCCCATGTGGTGAAAGTTGCAAATTAACATAAAGAATTACAACATAAAGTATTTTTCTTCAAAACTTTGCCTTCATTTAAGGAAATAGATTTCAATCTTTTAAAAGGTTATCACTGTTACAGTTTAATTATTAGGTAAAAAGCAGCATATCAGAGATGTTGGTGGTGATGGGGTGTATATTTTCAATTTGAATTCTAGTTATAATATTGTATTCACTTCTTTTAAAATGACAACCTTCTCTGTTTTAGATATTGGAATTGCTAAATTTCCTAACCAATTTTGTATGAGGAAATAGCATTAAAGATCATCTACTGAAATGCACCAAAAATATCCTTGTTTTTGTAAGATTTAGTCAAGAAATTTGTTAGAAAATTTTTGCAATTTCAATATTCAAAACAGAAAAGATTGTCATTTTAAACGAAATGAATAAAATATCATAACTAGAATTTAAATTGAAAATATGCCCCATTCACCACTGACACCTCCGATATGCTGCTTTTTACCTAATAATTAACCTGTAACAGTGATAACATCTTAGATTGAAATCTGTTTCCTCAAACAAAGACAACGTTTTGAAGAAAAATATTTTGTGTGGTAATTTGCGACTTTCACCCCATGGGATAAATTATAGTTCCAAAATCAACCTACCCTAATGTTGAACTCTGTAATCAGAAACTATCACAATATGCAATAGCTAAGCAAATTAATTGAGGTCAGACAGTTGTGAATATTCTTTTGCATAATTCAGAGAAGAAAGGCAGTAGGCTGGAGAAAATGCCTATTCCTGATGAGGATATTGATAAAAGCACAGAGTCCACTTCACAGATGAGAAAAAATGTTCAACCCAGATGACCTGGTATCACTGGCATGACCTAAGGAAACCTTCTTGGAAGCATGCTATTGGAAGTGGTGAGCTCATGATTTTAAGACGCTTTAAGTTATGGTGGGAAAATGGGGGACTCTACTTCATTGAACATAGCAGGATTTGTAGATATGCAAAGAAATAGGAATTTAGTCACTGAAGATATTTGGATTGGCTGTCTGTAAGTCATTTTCACCAGAATCCTCTTTCTATTCATGTTGGAAGAGTCATGCAGTGATTTCTTTAAGTAGAAGGTATGAACGTCTGGCTAGCCGAAAGCTTGTATCTTAACATATCGAAAATCTATGGAGATAGTTGGCATGGAAGGTTTTTGAAGTGCAAAGCAATTTAATATGGCGCAGAAACTTAAAACTGCCATTTTAGCTGCTTGGAATTGAAGTGTCTGAATTTTTCCATCATTTGCTTTAAAATGTCCAAGATTGAATTTTCCAAGTAATTAACTGTGATTGTCATTCAACAAAGAATCAAAATTTATTTATTTTTTATTTTATTTTTTATTTTTTTTAATGTTAAATATTCAACAAAATTTGCAATAAAATTAACTCTAAGTTTTGATTGTTATGATTGATATCACTTATTCAAATAGTTGATTTAAAAAAAAATGTTTTTCAGAACAATTTTAATAAAGTAACTCTATGTATAATTTAGATTAAATGCATATATGATTCAATATAAAAAAAAAATTAGAAAATAATTTTTTTTTCTTTTTTTTTTTACATGAATTTAAAGTTTTGTAGCCGACTGTACGTGTTGCTCTAGAATTTATATCTCTTTATGCAAAAAAAAAAAAAAAAAAAAAAAAAGTGCAAACAGATGATGACAATTGATAATTATTTAATCTGTTTGAAATTCTGAGTTTGAGGACTTACTATATGATTATATGTTTGTGTTCATGTCATATTACTTTGTACAATATTCCTTCTGAATACATTAATATTACAATTGACTGGGAACAGGTTAATGTAAAGTTTATATAACACACATATTTTATAGAGAAGAATAGTTTATTAAACAGTTTCAATAACTTAATGATTGCAGCATAATTATTTCTAAAAAAAAAAATTTTCTTTTTTTTTTTTTTTTTTTTTTAACTTAGTGACCCATAAACCCATTTGTTGTATGTATTTACCCAACTCCTCTGCCACAAGCAGGATATGACACAAGGTCGATTTTTTTAAATAGAATTCAGCTGGTTTGAATTCAGTTCTCCTTTACCTAGATTTGTTGCTATACCAAGGTTAAAGAGCCCTGCCTGCCCTACTATTTACCCATAGCTCGAAGGAGAATAATTAAAACTCATACCTTTTCCAAGGGCATTAGCACTATGTGAAATGCAAACAGCCTCATCTAGAATTTCAACTCTGTTCCTCATGTCCATTTCCAATTATGATAACCATTACACCATGAGCACTTCCCTGGACCGATTTGTCGTAACCGCAGTTCATGATGATATTAATGCTTCTATCTAGGAAAGAGTGAAAGATTCTAAAAAGCTTTTGTTATATCAAGAAATTAGATGATTAAAAGAAAAAATATAATTGAACAAACACGTATTTGCCTAAAACTTTTTTTAATAAATTGATTTTTTTCTAAACCAAATATGCCACCATTTTATTTTTTCTAATGAACATTATACAATCAAAACAGATAGTATTAGGTATTATTTATTACCAAACTCTACAGCAGTCACAGAGTTGTTGCAATTATTTTTATTTCTTTTTTTTTTTTTTTTTTTTTTTTATTGAGTTTTTTAAATTAATTGGTAGGTGGTGTACTTCAGAAAAGAAACCTTTAAAAAACTTTTATATCATTAGCTGTAAATTCTCTTTTGAACAGTGCTATTTGAATATATACATAGAATTTCACATGTAAGTACTTACCTATTTTTCACCTCAAATTTGGTTACTAACACAAATAGTAGTTTCCACTATAATAACATGTGGCTGTCTAAAAGTGGTGTAAAACAGTTAATGTACCCTCATAATATGACACCCATGAACAAAACAAAGGGAGATAACATGCAATCATTTACACTTAAAATTTGTTGGTACTTATAGTACTCAATTGAAATGATTTGTATGTGCTGTAAACATTTTTGACAGCCTGGATTCCTGCCTTTATTTACACTATATTTTTCCTTGACGGTATTAGGCATAAAAATAGGCAAACTTAGAGAATTACCGTGTGCTGTAACAGCATAAAAATGAACTGTTTCTCGATTTCTTTGTATTCATTTGCTTATCAGAACTTTTACCTCTTAAATTCTAAATGTAATTTTTATACTTTATTTCCAACTTTAAATTTCCTGGCTTTGAATGTCAACTATGTATGTATTTATAAAGTATGAGACCATTAATTAATTTATTTCCCTCTAAAATGATATAATAAAAGTAAAACGAAGATTTCTTTTGTCAAAATTGACTGCCAAAATGGATTAATAACTATGAGGATAATTTGTGTTTCTGAAATGACTTTGCTTTTATCAATGATGTGTTAATATTATCAAAAGTTCTGCATTGTGTCTTCTAATTGTATATAATCATCACTTCCTTCTGTCGTTCTGATATTATTAACACAATCTAATAATCCTTCATTGCTATTTATCTGAATGACTGTCCCTCCTGAAAGACTTTGTATTAAGCATTTGAAAATACAATTTCCTGCTTCTGTTTAAAATACTTTCTGCTAATTCCCTTGTTTTGTCCTTCCTCTATTCAACATTTCTAAAAAAAAAACTTAAATACGTTTTTCCGCTCATCTTTTCTCAGCTGGAAAATATATTTACTTTTTTTATAAGTATTTTTTTTCTTTTTAATCTTCTTATGTATCTTTGTAAAATGTCACGTGATATTTGATTTAACATTTTTGGCTGCAATTCATTTTTACAAAATCTCATATTGGAGAATAAAGCTTGCTCAACTGTTATATAACCAATTCTAATACCCTTGGGAAAGGTATGAATCCTACTCTCCCTCCAGCTATGGGTAAATAGTAGGGCAGACTGGGCTCTTTAACCTTGGTTAGGCAACCGGTCTAGGAGAAGGAAAACTCTGAATTCAAACCTGCTGAACTCCGCTTAATAAATTGACCTTGTGTCGCATCCTGCTCATATGGAGGGGTTGGTAAATATATATATATAACCAATACTAAGTATATGATCCAAGAGCAAAGGCATTGATTTAAATTAATCCCTACCTCAAAAATAAAGCAACAGAAAATAACTTAACCAATAATTATTCTGTACTATTTAGCTAGATGGGAACTACACAAGAATGCTGTGTGCTGTCTTGAACAAATCCTGGGCACTGCTGGAGAAATAAGGGTGAAATTTTAAGTCATATTCTCTTATGGACTCATACACATGTTGACCAACTAGTAAAACTTACATTTATCAGCTCTGTGCAGACTCTGGATGCTATCTAGAGGACTTGCTAAGAATTATGACTAATGGGGATAGATGGAGATAGAGATCAAGAGAATGTGTAATGTTGGCAGCCAGACAGCGAAAGAGTATGTCCATTAGACTAGGGAGTTTGTTTTTGCTTCTGAGGTGAAGCGCCACACCTACCAACAGCTCCCTACTTAACCGCATAGATACAAGTTGAGTTGGCGAGGGCTGGTATCGAATCTGGTACCATGTCTCTCCTATGCGGATGTTCCACCAACAGCTAAATCGGCTATAACATAATGATATGGCTTCAGTTTAGAAGCAACCCCGTTTCATTTTGAGTAAGTGAAAGAGAAAAAGCTTTAAAAAGAAGCTTATCATATACAGCTTAAAGTTATACATATGATAGCCATATTCTGTCAGCAACTCTTCCATTAAGTATTGTCCACTGGAAATCCATTACTTCTGAAAATAAGAATGTAAAGATGTTAAATATTAATTCATAATTGCCAGAAATATTTAACTTATATATATATATATACATTGAATAAAGTAGATGGTGAAGCGAGCATTGGTATAGTCATTAATGTTGGCATGCATTGATGATGATGATTCAGTAAATATCAATAATGGCATTCACCCAGAAAATGAAAACTGATTATCATACATTTATTTTTTTCTGAGAAAAATATTACAATCTATTTTAAAAAAAAAAAAAAAAGGTAATTTTTTTTTTCTAAAGAATCAAGGATGAAAAAATATATTGATATTATATTAAACAAATTGAATCGATTTTTTTTTTTTTTTTTTTTTTTTTTTTAAGAACTTTTACAATATGATGAGACAGAAAAAGACTATAAGAAAGAAAGAAAGAAAAAAAAAAGGTAACAAAAAGAAGACAATAAAGATATTGGAATAAACATCATCTCTACTGAAGAAATCTCAGGAAATGGACACTGCAAACAGAGTTCAAATTCTGAATGAAGCTGTTTGTGTTTCACTTTGCACTAATGCCCTTGGGAAATGCATGAATCTATCTGCTCTCCCCCAAACATGCATGCACACACGGCTATGGGTAAATAATAGGGCAGACTATGTCAACCAGTCTAAAAGAAGGAAAACTGAATTCAAAACAACTCTTAGTGAGTAAAGTCATCAGTGTGACTTAAAGTCAATATCAGCCAGACAGCAAGGGAGTCTATACCCTTTTCACTAGGGTTAAACGAAGATTATTATTTTTGGCACCTTAGGTGTAGCGCTACACCTACCATCAGCTCCTCACTTTACCGCACAGATCCCTATGCTACTTTTCTGAAAAATTGATCTTGTGTTGCATTGTGTCTGTAATGGAGGGGTTGGGTAAATAAACACTGCACACAAAAAAAAACAAATTGCAAATAGAAGAGAAGTTGATAGTAAAACCTGTTGACAAGTTATGAACAAGTGAATTTTATAAAAATGATGATAGCTTATAATATTGTGAAATAGAGCAATAGCAATAAAGAGGAAAATATTGCAACCAGATAAGTTTTAGGAAAAGAAGAAAAGAACAGATAAATTGGATAAGGAAAAAAATGATGTGACTATCAATTCAACTGCAATAACATAAATGTTATGGATATAACAAAAAAGAAAGTTGTACATAAGACTGATTTGATGGTTGTTAATGTTAACATAGAAGAGAACAAGCCCCACAAGACATAGTTTGACATGCAATAAATTATGTACATCAATCATAACGAAAGGTATAATTACACATATATAGAAAGTAGTGATGTAGTTGAAGGGGACATAGATTTGTCTTGATATGAAAAATATAATGTATTTCCAGGTTAGAGTTCTTTGGTAATCTACAAGGCATTGCTGAAAAGTTCTTACTCAACCAAGAAGAGAATAACTTTATCAATTTGGAAACGTTAAAGTCATTTCACAAATGATGTTCCAATTGATCGATTTTAACGGCATGTCACCTCATCTAGGGTTATTTTATGTCTAGAGGTTAGGGAATCATGTTCATCTTACATTTACTTTTTTTTATATTTGTTTCTTTCTTAAGATTTTTTTTGTATTATTTGGATTATTGTCTTCATCTTTGTTATCTGTATGTTTCGGCCGATGTGTCCTCCAGCTTTCTTCAGATTTTTCTTGTTCGACTTAGGAACCTTCTCAAACACTGGAACCTTCTCTTCAAACTCAGGAACTTTTTCTTTGAATTCAGGAACCTTTTTGTCATAATCATGAGCTTTCACAGAATTTTGAACCCAACCCTTTATTTAATCTACAGGAGTATACTGTTCTCATTCCACTAACCATGACTGAGTACAAGTGTTAAGCTATGTTAATTATTATTTTATGTTACTGTTGCCCTTGACAAGGATTAAACCTGCAGGCTAGAGATAACTGTCACTTAGAACTGTCTTTACACAACGCCTATAACTGCTGCACCATGTGTCCAATTGGAACCCATAACACCCCCTTTGCAGGCATTGCAGCCAGCATATTCTAAGCCCCGTTGAAAGAATGTAAATACAAACAAGTATGTTGAACTATGTGATAAAAATGTAGAACAACATGCATGTTTCATAGTTTTAGTTCATTTCCATCTTGGTTGGGCCAAGAATCTTTCAGCATCCTTTTGTATAGGCTTACCTGTCACTTGGACAAAGTTTTCATTAACAATTGTTCTCGTTAAAATGAACTGTATGAATGAGCATTATAAACTCTCATTATTGTCTTTGAAGATTTTATAGAGAAAGTATCAGAATGTATCAATGGATAATAGCCTGCCTTTTTATAGAATGTGAATAAAACTAAGAACAGTTCAAAGATAAGAGCAGTGTTAATATCAAATTCAAGATTATAACTTGACCACTGAATTAAGATTATCCTACAAGTAACTGTTAAAGTAGTAAACAATACGAAAGGTATTATGTATTTACAAAGAAGTTTTAGAGACAATATCATTAAGTTGCCAGAAGACAGTTCAAGAAACTAAGTAAAAGATTGCAGTAAAATATGGGAGACTGTATATATAAGGTAAACAAATACAAGAATATCTGTTGAGAAAAGGAGACTATATCTGCAAGTGATGGACTTTGAAGTTTCTAGAACTTTGTTACAATTGGTTTTATTGATATTATTCTTGTCTTCGTGTTCTTATATATATATATATATATATATATATATATACACTCTATATAACAAGATTAAAATATATATAAAGAGATAAATTTTTACTAATTTACTACAACTTAATTTTATGACACTTTAATGATTGATTGATGTTAATCACGTCAACTCATCTAGGATTATTTTATGCCTAGAAGTTAAAGAATTGTGTTCATTGTATGTTAAATTTATGTTTTTTTTTCTTTCTTTCTTTTTTCTTTTTGCACAGGCTTCTATCAAATATTTATTTGATTCATAGATGGGGCTCTAACAGGTACTCCCACTCCAGGTCAGAGTGAACCTGATAGTAATGGCAATAAAGGGGTACTCTACTATGATAGTGGTTTCTAGAAAACCAAAACCTTTTCAGATAAGCATTCATTAGAGTTTTAATTATTTGTTTTATTTTTCATACACAATCTATAGTAGTGCATAAAGAACAACAATAATTATAGATGTCAACTATAACTGCAATGAAGGGCTGGTTTAGCTCAGTCGGTAGAGCATCCGGCTCGGAACCACTAGGTTCCAGGTTCAATACCAGCCCTCGCCATCTCAGCATATGAGTAGCACAAGGATCTGTGCGGTAAAATGAGAAGCTGATGGTAGGTGTGGTCCACCACCTTGGATGCAAAAAACAATCTTACTGCTCTAGCACTAGTGAAAAGAGGATAGACACCATTGCTGTCTAGCTGATACTAACAATAGGTCACTCCATTGACTTATAACAGCTTTAAAAGATTGGCTTTAATTTTAATGAAATGAAGGAACAAAGATTATTATTTTCCAAGGTAGTCTTATTATTTAAAAATAAAAATGAAATGTTTGTTACTTTTTTCCCTTTAATATTGAAGAGCTGTTTAACTAACAAGATAATAAACCAGCAATGAGTGACTACCTTTGTCACTTTAATGATTTTAGCAATTAAAAAAAAGAATCAGTCATTGGTTTTTATAAATATGGGCTTTTAATTAGCTGTAAGATGATCATAACACCTATCACTTTGACAGAAAACAAGTAGAGTATATTTGATTGAAATAACTAACATTTTAGGTTTATTTTCTTGCTGTTATAAAACATATACCCATGATATTCAAGCATTTTATATATATATATATATAGTTTTTTCCGTAGTTAGGATCTTTCCATGTGTAGTTTAACCAAGCTGATGCAGGTAGACCATAAGGAGAGCTCAATATGCCTAATACCAGTGAGTAAAAGGACGGAGCAAGACATTTAGTAAATGAAGCAAGTTTAGAGTTTTTTCTTCATTTACTAAATATACATACACATATATATATATATATATATATATATATATATATATATATATATATATATATATGAGAGAGAGAATGAAATGAACAAATCATTATAAAAAATTTTTTTCTTAAATCAGATAAGTGTTCAAATACGAGTAGAGCATGTTTCATCTGAAGATGGATTTTTTAAATTAAAATACATGAAACTGACAAGAAGATGAGAAAACATTTATTTCAGATTATACACACACACACACACACACTCACACATATATATATATATATATATATATATATATATATATATATATATATATATCTTATTATAATGGAGATTGTGTGTTTTTCTGTCTGTAACCGAAACTATATTACTACTCAAGTCACAATTCCCTTCGTAATTTACATCACATTCTCCATGGTTTTATTTATATTTAAACCTCAATTATTAATAAAATTGCTTCACCTTTTTATTAGTGTTGTCCATATCTACATACAAATAACATGCAATTGTATTTATATATACAAAAAATAGCGGTTTGCAGTGTGAATGGGAAGGCTAATTTGCATATTGATATTAAAAATGTGATTTTATTAAATATGTGCTTAGTATTATTGATTTCTAATTGTTTGGTTTTATTTAATAATATAAGCAAAATCTCTTCAATGAATCTTAAATGAAATCCATTAACAAGAAAAAATAACTGTCATTTTATTCATTATTTCCTAATTTAACTAAATAGTTAAATAAGTAAAATTCAGCAATGAAAGACGGCAGTGATGGAAGAGTAAGTTTCATTTCTATTTTTCTATTATACCCCACTCTGTTACATATCTTTTTATCTGCCTTCTTATTAGACTTTCTAATTTAATACGATATTTCATTACATTAAAAATTAAATACTTGCACCCGGAGGGTGCATATATTTGCTAGTATATATAATGTGTGTGTGTGTGTTCTTTTAAAGGAGTCAGTTTGATTCTTGATATCATTGCACTATGACAATTATAATCTTGATAATAACAATGGTTGAAAGTACCTGAAGTACAACTAAAAAAAGCTTTGTACAGTTTTCATGCAACCTTGTAAGATATTTGTGCCATCTTTCTTGGCAACGGGAAAATCTTGAAAAACTGAATAAATAATTTCCTGAATAACTAAAAATAAATAAAACTGAATAATGATATTTTAAATAAAATTTACTGCCTGTACCCTCATATATATATATATATATATATATATATATATATATACTATGTATATAGTCAAATCATGTATAGAAGGACTCTTGATTTATAGTCATGAAATCATTAATTTATAGAATTATCTTTTGAAGTCAAGGGTTGCCCCTATTTCTTCCCATTATGGTTGAATTTCAGCTTTGCAAAATAATTACTCATATATGGGTCAACTCATGATTTATAGTCCTGAAATCATTAATCTATAGAATTCATATCTGAAGCCAAGTATTGTATCTAGTCCTTTTGATTATGTTTGAAATTCAACCTTACTAAATTATATATCGGTCAGTGCTATTTTTTTCCCAAAAAGTTAGGTTTTTAAAATTTGACCTATAAACAAGTATATAAGGTACATATACGCTATAGCCTGGTGTTGGGAGTAAGATAGATTATCAGTGATACTAGTTTACATTGTATTAGTGTTTGTTTTAACTGTGCTAAGTTTGTATATGAAACCTGTGTCTACAATCATCTTTAAAGGAAGTAAGTGATGATGTTAACGAGTCATCTTTGTGTACAAAAAGTGTCTATTGACAGTGAACAGTAAACAATGAAAGGCACGAGGAAAATGTGGAGAATTTTGTGAAGCAGAACAAAGTAAAGATTTTAAGAAAAAAATTCAATCAGAATCATCAGAGATAGAGATAGATAGAGATAGATAGATAGATAGATAGAGAAAATGAAAAAGGGGGGGGTAAGATGGACATAGCAATACCTGTAGTTCAGTAGAATTCCTAAAAACAAAAAAATTCTTAGATAAAATTAAGATGAGGAAAAGTATGCTGGAGAGAGAGAGAGAGAGAGAGAGAGATGATAAAGAAAATAGTGTGTGTGTGGGGTGTAATATGGACAGAGCAATACCTATAGATCAGTAGGATTCCTAAAAACAAAAAAATGCATAGATAAAATTCAGATGAGGAAAAGAATGCTGCTAAGACAAAGAAACACTCAAATGGAACATACATAAGTTAACATTTATTTTTTTACTGTGTGTGTATTGGTTTGTGTATATATGCACACACATACACAAATTGTATTATGAGGAAATGTAGTGATCAGTTTTAGGTTTAAAAGAACAGATGCTTAGTATACAAGAATTTTATGTCATGCAATATGATTGATATCTATGTAGGAAGATATTTAAGCTAAAATGTTTTTTGGAACTGATATGCTAATTTTACTGTTAGAATAGAATACAAAAAATAATTTGGACATTCATTTCTTATAGTTTTCATTGTTACTCTCATGTGAGACACATATGCGTAATGGTTATCACCATAGAAAATGCAATTAGTGACCCGAGTTCAAATCCTGTTTCTGTTTCCTCTCGGCTATGGAAAAATTGTTAGGCAGATCCAATCTAGAAGAAAAAATACCGACTTTAGACCACACCAACGACTTCACAGATTTTCACAGAAATTTAATTGTAAGTCGACAAAATCACCATACATAGATAGAATGCTTGGAGGAAAAATTTGCCTTGATTCTAAATTATTTGTTTAGGCATTTCACGGCCTACTAATATATATTAGTGGGCTGTGGGCATTTCTCAAAAGCTTTGTGGAGACTGCAAACTAGAGGCTTTTATTTTTTATATGTACAAAAAAAGAAAAATAAGAATTACGACAAAAAAAGGTTTAATGTTTTTTTCTTTCGAATGGAAAAAATAAATAAACAAGAATTAAGACAAAAAAGAACCCCCCCCCCTCAAATACATTTAACGCCCTAAGTTGGTTGTTTTCTTTCAAGTAACACCGATGTGGTCCCGAAGATTGGGGTCGTTATTTTAAAATTCACCGGGCAGCAATTTCAAAGGTAGGGGACCGGGACGCACTTCCTCATATTTTTTTTTAGAATATTAAATAAGGATTAGTCCTGATAGGGAAGAAGGAAAAAGTATGCCAATATTTTAAATCCTATAAAATTCTGCTTGCTTTCCTAATTTTGTTTTCTGATTATTTTGTGAATAACAAAATGTCAATAAATCTGAATGCCTATTTGAATCCTAATTTGAAACACCGAATTGTAATGATATCATCAAGACATTAAGCAACAGAATGATTTGGCAGCGTATGAGGCATTTGTGTACTTACGTTATGGCCCAATTTTGTTTTATTGACTGTTACTGATCTTGCTAACTTTAGATTATACGACAACCTTTGTTCAATAAGAATGTCTTTAATCCAAGCTCTAAGCAAAGCATGTTAGATATATGCCAAACAATAGACACCTTCTAAGTTTGGCTTCTCCTTCCATTTTTCAAGTTGTTCTGCCTTTCTTGAACATTGATTTTGATCTTGTGCTGACAATACTTGCTGAGTTATCTATTGTCCTTCTTGTCTGCCAAACAATACATTCAGTTACAATATTATAGATGCTAACTCATTCAGACACTCTCAGTTTTCTATACACCTATATACTTTCTCTTTTGATTCTTCAAACCCATAGCAGCAGCAGCAGCAGCAGCAGCTCATTTGACATTCTCTTATATAACAAGACCCCTTATAAACATGCATTGTTGGCATTGGTTTTATTGAGCGTAGCAGTATTACTTAGTACTACCAACTGAATACATCAAGAACATAGATAAATTGATTAGAAGTAAATGTTCTGAAACTTTCTTGGAGTTATTAGATGACTTTTTAGTCCGTTTAAATCAAATTGGCATCTTAGTAAATTGTGCTTAATTGGCTAATGAATTAATTTCTTTAGTCTGCCATATTTGTATCTGAATCATTTAGAAATAAAAAAAAAGTTATCGGGGTGGCCTAAAGTCAGTATCAGCCAATCAGCGAGGGAGTCTATCCCCATTTCACTAGCACTAGACCAAGGAGATTATTTTAGCATCTGAGGTGGAGCGCCACACCTACCATCATCTCCTTACTTTACCACACGGATCCTGTGCTACTCATAACTGAGTTGGCGAGAGCCTGTATCGAACTTCACATAGAGCTAATATCCTTAGGAAAGTTATGCATACAACTACTCTCCCTCCAGCTATGGATAAATAGTATGGCAGACAGTTGTTTAACCTTGCTAGGTAACCAGTCTAGGAGAAGGAAAACTCTGATTTCAAACCTGTTAAACTCCGCTTAATAAATTAACCTTGTGTCACACCCTGCTCACGTGGAGGGGTTGGTAAATATATATGTGTGAATAAAACAATTTTTAAAGTTGCAATTCAAACATAATAGGAAAGAATAGAAGCAATCTTGACTTCAAAAAATTATGAATTTGTGGTGATAAATCACAGATCACTTTATATGTGAAATCAGCTTATACAATTGTAATCTAAATATGTCAATTCTAAAACTGTCTTTGTAGCACTAATAACATAACTATGTTTTCTGAGAAGCTTCATTTTTATAAAGTTTCATGTCCAACTCCATTATATTAAGTTTGGTCAACTTGTAGGCGTTCAGATAAAAATATAAAATTTTCATTCATATGATTTTGACATTAATTTTTAATATTTTTCTTGTTTGATTTCATTTTTTGAAAAAGTAATTGATTTTGTCTATTTTTTTTTTTTTTCAGTCTATTGAACATACTTTGGGGAGATTAAAAGATTTTTGTTTTCTTTGGTAGGATAATCCCCCAATTAAGATATGACTAAAATATCAAATATTGGCAATCTTCTTCTTTTATATAAAGTTAATATATTTATAACAAATTTACTCTATTTAATCTTCTAATCTAAAATCAAACATCAAATAATCAGTTTATTTGTGCAATATGCTTTATACTAGTAAATGTTTTTGTTTTGTTTTTCATTTGATGAATTAATGGGTTAAATATTGTTATAAACTAAAGAAAAACTTTTTCTTGTTATGATGGAAATTTTGTGTTTGTCTGTCTGTAACTGAAACTATATCTCTACTCAAATCCCAATTCCCTTAGTTATTTACATCACATTCTCAATGACTTTATTTTTATTTAAACCTAAAATTGTTTTATATTATCAATACTGTCAGCCATATCTACATACTAATAACATGCAATTGTATTTATATATATATATATATATATATAACAAAATAGCGGTTTACAGTGTGGATGGGAAGGCTAATTTGCATATTGATAATAAAATTTGATTTTAATAAATATGTGCTTAGTATTAATGATTTCTAATTGTTTGGTTTTATCTTAATGAATATGAGCAAAAATCTCAGGGATAAATCTTAAAAGAAATCCATTAACAAGAAGAAATAACTAATTTTATTCTTTACTTCCAATTTTAACTAAATAATTAAATCGGGAAAATTTAGCAATGAAAGATTAGAGTGATGGAAGTGTAAGTTTCAGTTGTTCTATTTTTGGATTATACCCCCCTCTGTTTCAAATCTTTTTATCTGCATTCTTATTTAGTTTCATTAGCCTTTCTAATTTAATTTTTTTTTTTTTACATTAAAACAAATGCTTGCACCTAGAGGGTGCATATATTTGCTAGTTCATTTAATTTTTACTATAATTCTTAAGCGCAAATATTTTCTTCAAAGAATATTTTCTTATTACAAAGCAAAATATTTAATTCTACCTTGTTTTCTTAACAATTAATGTATTCTCATTAAATTTTCAATTTGTCTGAAAGAAATGCAGTCAAGGTCATTATTTATTGAAGTTATAAATTTCTTTTTATCTGATGAAAAAAAAAAGAATGAAGATAAATATCTGATCCACTTTTTATCTTTTCTCTTGTTCATATCTAATGCAGACAGAATTTTTTTTGTTTTGTTTTGGTTTCTATTTACATAAGAAAAATAATTCCTTATAATCTTTCTCACATATTTTTAATCAGCTTATCATAGCCACTTAAATATCTGTTGAATATAATTATTGTTTTATATTCTTTCTAAACAATTCATGTTCTGTTGTTTTTTTGTTCTTTCAGCTGGGTTCCATTCCTGATTATCATTCCAAGACATTGCTAAGGTAATTTTCTTAAAAATAATTTCTAT
>CM042152.1:12386222-12422292 GCA_023376005.1 Doryteuthis pealeii
CTCACACTCTCACATACATTTAATTTGTATATTTTTCAGTATCAAAAATAAATACTCCAACCAAAGTTTTTCTGATATTGTTACATTTGCACATAAATGATATTGATCATAATTGATCTATTGAAGAATATTATCAAACAAGACTAATGAAAGTCAGTGTAGCCAGCAAGCGTAATTTTAATGGACATACACACACACACACACACCAGTTAGTGCACCATTACAAATGACTAGAAGGCTACGAAAACCAAGGGCAGTGATCTGGAAAGAATTCTCTCATGTGGAATGAATGGCCAGATATTGATGCCACTTGAAGATTCTTTTATTATTTAGAATTGGTCTCATTTCCAAATGATGACTCTCATTTCATTGAAATTACCTTATTACAATTCAATAAACTGCTTATTAACAAGAAAAAAAAAAAGAAAGAACAAAAATGTTCACTGAATTACTGTATGGTCGCTTGAGGATATGTTTACATAGACACTTTTTCAGTTTGTAGAAACAAATATTAAAAAGACTACACTTAAGATTTGTCTATTTATTGAGCCCCCTCATGTATATATAAGGCCGGTTTAGCTCAGTCGGTAGAGCGTCTAGCTAAGAATTACAAGGTTCTTTGGTTCGATATCGGCCCTTGCCAACTAAGCATATTACTTTAAAAATGAAGTTAATGAAAATTATTTCTAGGGCCAGGTTAGCCCCCTCCTGTATATATAGGGCCGGTTTAGCTCAGTTGGTAGAGCGTCTAGCTAAGAATCACAAGGTTCTTTGGTTCGATATCGGCCCTTGCCAATTCAGCGTATTACTTTAAAAATTAAGTTAATGAAAATTATTTCTAGGGCCAGGTTAGCTCAGTCAGTAGAGCGTTCAGCTAGAAACCACAAGGTTCCTAGTTCGATACCGGCCCTTACCAACTCAGCGTATGAGTAGCATAGAGACCTGTGCGGTAAAGTAAGGAACTCATGGTAGGTGTGGCGCTCCATCTCAGACGTAAAAACAATCTCCTTGGTCTAGCGCTTGTGAAAAGGGGATATACTCCCTCACTGATTGGCTGATACCGACTTCAGGCCACCCCGATGACTTTATTTCTACCAATTTGTTGATACACATGAAATTAATGAAAAATCTAATCTGTTTATCATGTTTAGTACTTTCATGAAATCTCTAAACAAAACTGGGTTTTCATGTTTAAGGATTTCTTAGAATCCCAACTCTCACAATTTTATTGAAACTCTAATTTTTATTGTTTCTTCTTACTGCCCTGTCAATATTACAGATGGGGATATTATAAAGGTTCAATGCCAGCTCTTGCCAACTCAGTGTACGAGTAGCACAGGGATCTGTGTGGTAAAGTGAGGAGCTGATGGTAGGTGTGGTGCACCACCTCAGACACAAAAATAATCTCCTTGGTCTAGCGCTAGTGAAAAGGAAATAGACTCCCTCGCTGTCTGGCTGATACTGACATTAGACCGCCCCCGACGACTTTACTTTTATTTATTGAGTGTTTCATTTTTTGGGGTTGTTTTTGTTGTTTTTTTTTTCTTGTGTGTGTGTGTGTGTGTGTGTGTGTGATGAAAATATTGACTGAATATTCAAAATACATAAGCAGGCATAAATCTTGAATTTGTACACATGTTTCATTTTTTTCATTTTTTTTCCCTCCCAACATGAGTCATGACTTGAACAGTCTTACCACAACTGATATTTTATTTATATCTTTTGCTTATCAGAATAAATTTAAAACTAAATTCTGTAACAAAAATCTGCAGTTTTAGAAGTGTGTTTTTTTTTTTGTTTTTTTTTAAGGAAAAAATATTTTATGCACTTTTTTATTATTTTATTTTGCCTTTGAAATCATGTTCTATCTATGAATTATTGCTTTCATTGGACCATATGACCTTTAGGCACCCCCTTTTCGATCTCATTTCATAAGGACATTTTTTCATTTACACCGTCAACATCCTTCTTTTTTTTTTTTTTTTAACAGACAATTTTTAGACACATTTTTACAACTTTACACGGGAATAGTTAACTATTGAATTGCTAGTAATAAAAACATATGAAATTAATGAGGTGGCGAGCCTTAATGCGTAAAGAATGGAATCCTGGTGGTCGGACAGGCCTCCTCTGATCAATTATTTGGTCATGTAAAGCCCTACTACCTATATGGTTGCCTCAACCCTATTGTACTTATGGTAAGCCCCAACCCTTTTTATCATGTATGTGCTAGAAGGCGGTGGCTGAGGGTCTTCATATCCTGGGAATGACGTTAAACTCCATCTGATGGTGAGGTCCCATTTCTGGAGGTCTGGAGAATGTGGAGTATCCCTTCATCACAATTGCTCCCTGGTCCACTCTGACCTGGAGAGGTAGTACCTGTTAGGGTCCCATCTATGGGTTAAATAGAAAAATGTGTTTATAGAAATAATTGAGTATCCACTTAAGAATAAATTTATTTCAAAACTTTGTTGGCATTAAATGACCCACCAAGGTTGATATGCCGTAAAACAAATATCAAACCAAACCAAATCAAGAATTAAATGAAAAAGAAAGAAGAGTTATTGAATAAAAAGTTTATTATTGGCCAAGTTAAGAACTTCTCCAACTTTCACATTTCAAATGAACACATATTTGAGCTTTACAAAGTTAAAAGATACACAACTTATTACTTTCAATCATATCTATAAAAGATATTTTTAGATAAACTGGCCATTACAGTTTTTGTTATTTTGTATATCAGGTAACATTTCTCAATTTTCCAAATAGTTTACTGGATATAAGTAGGAATTAAAATGTATACGAACATTTTTAAGCTGACAAGTGACATTTATTGACATCTTCTCTTGTTTATCATTGCGAAATTCTGTAGTAGATTTTCTGTCTACTCTGAGTGCATTGATGTAATTGATTTCAATATCTTATCCCCCAATCCCAACAGTGATAAAAATGTCTGCACAGAGAGAAAGTAATGTTTGCTTCAGTATAAGCTTAACTTCCTAGTGTTGGAAATATATGGTAGAAGAAGAGATAACAGAAAAATAAGGATTATTTTTTGGAAATTTTATGCCTTCTTATTGTTGTTGTTGCTTTTAACCACAAAATCCCAAATCAAGTAGATTCTGTCTCTCTTATTACAAAAAAAAAAAAATTAAGATGGCATAGAGAATCCGAGAGTTGAGTTCAAATCTAGTTGGAAACTTCTGCTTTATTATTGATTTTACATTGTTTACTTTAGCAGTCAATCAAAAATATTGTGAGGAAAAGAGAAAAACAATGAGAATAGATTGATTGATTGATTTTAATGGCATGTCAATACATCTAGGATTATTTTATACCTAGAAGTTAAAGAATTGTATTCATTGTACATTTGTGTTTACATTTTTTCTATGGTTGTTTTTTAGAGTTTTTTTTTGCTACATGATTGATGTGATGTCGAGTATTCTAATTTACACAGATCTATTTGACTCATAGTATTCTAACAGGTACTACCACTCTGGATAAGTGTAGACCTGGGAGTAATGGCAATAATGTGGTACCCCATACTCCCCAGATCTCCAGAACTAGAGCCTCACTATCATAAGCAGTTTAGTACCATACCAAGAACACCCCTTTTTGGGAGTGTCTTACTCCTCTTTCACTTTTTAAAACAATCTACAAAGTCAGGGTCAATATCAGCTGCCTCATTCTCCTTAATCTCATCTACAATGTTTTTTAGAATTTTAGTTTTTGGAAAGAGCCAAAAGTCAGGGAAAGCCATATATCAACTATAAAGGAGCTGACAAACCTGTGTGATACAGTGTTTTGCCAAATAATCCTGCACAAGACATAAAAAAATCTATTCCTTAAGTCATTGTGAATGTGTTGGTAACAGAGTATGTATTTACCAAACCCCTCCACCAATGCAGAATGTGACACAAGGTTAATTTTTAAGCAAAGTAAAGCTGGTTTGCATTCAGATTTTTCTTACTCCTAGACTGGTTGCCTCACCAAAGTTAAAGAATCCAGTCTGCCCTATTATTTACCTATAGCTTTGGGGGTGGATGGGGTGTAACAAATAGATTCATGCCTTTCCCAAGAGCATTAGCACAAAGTGAAACACAGACAGCCTCATCAAGGATTTGAACTCTGGTTGCTGATTCCATTTCCAACAACAATAGCCATTATACAATAGTATACAAGCTCACTGAATGGCATCTCAGTGCTGACTGAGTTACCCCATGGGAGAATGTCTGTTCATGTACGCACCATAAAGTCCATTATGATTGATTGCCAAGTTACATTAAGACTGCAACACTGGTTCTCAAGATATTCAAAATGGTTGGATACATTTCTGATATGTGCTTTAATTTTTCATCCACTTTAAAGAAATTTATGATCTATCAAATTACTTACTGTTCCACCAACTATAACGTTCTAGAATTGAACACATGTTTTCTGTTGATGCTTCATCTTCTAATTTATATCTGGACATTGTGCAGATTTTCTCCATTTATTATTTTATATACATTTTTCATCCCAAATGAAGATACATTGTGAAAAAAACACAAAACAAAAAAAAACAGATTAATTTTTATAATACTGACCATGATTAATGTAGACATTGACACATCTTATGTTTTGTTCATCAGTCACTTCAATGAAACCCGTTTATCTTTCTTTTTCTTTTTTTTTATATAATCACTCTTAGATCATTTGAAATGTTTGATATATTAAAGTTTATCATGAGTTCTAAGATGAATTTCTACTTTAACTTTCAAATCTTCCATAATTGAATTATATTTCAATCAAAATCTTATTCATTCACAAACAGAATTGTAATTCAAATACAGAATTTATATTCAGCTCAGATGGAATTCATTACAGTCAAGTCATGCTGGAAGCACCGGTTCCCACTAGATCACCAAAGTTAAGCAGCAATGTATCTGTTCAATACTTAATTGGGTACAGCAGATACTGTAAGCAACCCGAGTCCTTTGTTGATCAAAATGACTTGATTCAGCATTAAATGACCCAAAAAGGGTTGATATGCCTTAAAACAACCAACCAACCAACAACCAATCAGCTGGAATTCATTTATCTATATAATACTTAAACTCTTATTATGTTTGTTATATATATGTATAAGAACCTATATGAGTCAGAGGTCCTCATAATTATGCTCTACTTTGCATATTGAGCACTTTTTACATATATAACATAGCAAACTCCTTCGGTGTTTTTTCTTTTGGCCACTACATACAATACTGATGATTATTTTCAGAAAGTACGGGTGTGTTGGTCTTTTCTTTTTTTCTAAATTTTTTCCCCAGATATCAGTTTGAAATTTTTTTTTTTTTTTTTTTTAAACTGAGTTATTGGTTTTTTTTCACACTGGTAGAGTCTAGAAAGAAAAAATTATATATATATATATATATATATATATATATATATATGCTTCAATATATGCTTCATAATAACGCCCAACTTCAACATAAAAAAAACATAAATATATATATATATATATATATATATATATATAGTGTACAGTACATACATTGAAGGTGCATTGTACACTATAATAAATAAATACAGCTATTACAAAAGTAATCGAGCACTTTAATCTCAATTCTCCAATACTAACAAAGGACTAACATATATATATATATAATATTTACTTTATGCTTGCTTAAAGGATGCCTTTGTCAGTTTTAAGCTCAATGTTGAGTTAAATCATATTCATAGAAGTTACATTATAGTTGATTACAAGGAAAAGTAATCTCTCTCCAATGCTCTGATTTAGCTCAGTTGTTAGAGTATCTACCATAAAACCATAAAGTTCCAGGTTTGATACCAGCCCTTGCTAACTCAGTGTATGAATAGCACAGCTTAGATCTGTATAGTAAATGTGTATCTTAATATTGTCATATTATTGAAATCTTTTGTAATGTTAATTAAAATGAAAATATTATTTTCCATTAATACTTAAGTCTTACATGAATATTTCTATATCATTTTTTCCAGTTTGAATCCATTATTTAAGCCAGAAATACGTTACTGTACTTTAATTTCTTTTCTTTTTTTTTTTTTTTTTTTCTTTTTTAATGTCTAAAAGCCATAACCTGTCAGCAAAGAGTTTTATGGTCTCCCACTCCCTGGCATTATTCACCTTGCCAAAGCTTGATATTTCTCATTCATTTATTCATAGCATGGATTCCACTGTGATTAAGCAGATTTCCAAGTTAAGATAGCTTGGATAGCTTTTGGGATATCTGCTTATATCTGAGATTATCCACTCTCAATTGCTATAGAAATGCTGCCATTGTTGCTCATTAGAATAATTCTTCTTCTGTCATTCTATAAATTAAGCTTGTATCGACTTTACTTCTGTTCATTCAGTGGAAAAGGAAAGTTTTAATATGACTGTTAATGTTCCTTACTTGTTAATCTTTCATCTTTGGAGATGATCTGCCTGGAAATTATAAAGTAGACTTGTAAGGTTTGGTTTTACAGCATGTCAACCTCGGTGGGTAATTTAATGCCAGCAAAAGTTTTGAAAATCATTCTTAATAATTATTTCATTCTTGTTTATATCTTTTCATTATATTTATGTATAGGGCTGGCTTAGCTCAGTTGGTAGAGTGTATGGCTGGGAATCTCAAGGTTACTGGTTCAATACCGGCCCTTGCCAACTCAGCATATGAGTAGCACAGGGATCTGTACAGTAAAGTGAGGAGCTAATGGCATGTGTGGTGCTCTGCCTCAGACGCTAAAAAAGTAATCTCCTTGGTCTAGTGCTAGTGAAAAGGGGATAGACTCCCTCACTGTGTAGCTGATGCTGACTTTAGGCTACCTCGATGACTTTACTTACTTATTTAATTTATTAGATATACCACCCTGTTGGCAGAGTTTAGAATGCACTGACTGTATCCCCTGCAGAGGGCAAGACACCCCTTAAAAAAAGGGTGATATCATTGGTATGACACAAAACTTCATCTGACAATGATGAGGCTCCACTTCTGGAGATATGAGGTATGTGGAGTACCCTTTCATTGCCATTACTCCCAAGTCCACTCTAATTCAGAGTGGTAGTACCTGTTAGGGTCTCATCTATGGGTCAAATAGATCTGTTTGAAAATTATTCATATTCGATAGGACCATGTTCAAAAACAAAAAAACTCTTAAGAAACAACTAAACTGAAAATGTAAATATGAATATACAATGAATGCGATTCCCTAACCTCACATCATAAAATAACCTTTAACAGGTTGACATGCCATGAAAATCAATTATAGCATTATTTTTCATATTCCTTTTGTTGAAATGTTCAAATTGATACATTATATTCAGCTTATAAAATGAAAATAGTGTTGTTATTTAGTTGTCTTTACAATATTAAATTATCCTTCTTTATTTCTTCCTTTTTCACTAACTACTTGGCAATATTTTCCTTAAATTTTACTCAATATTTTATTGTACATACTTGTTTTCACACCGCTAAGCACAACTCCAAATTTGTCTTCAAGATTATTGGTATTTTTATATTAGCACTAGTTTTGTTCTGATAAAAGTTGGCTCTTCTAAATCCACTGACATTTACCGAAGTGGCAGACGATCCTAAGAATTTCACAAGAAGTCAAACTACTTAAGAGAAATACTTAAAGCTCATCCAACTCTGCCATAAATTGCTATTGACTAATCAGTAGACATCAGGAAATGATTCTTGTCAAAAGTATGATGTTGTGTCACATAAAAAGTAGGAAAAAGAAATTATTTCTTTGGATTATGTATTCTTGGTTTTGACATTTTCTACTAATCGGAAACTAAGTTTAACTTGGCAGATATCTGTCTTATGTCTATATACTAGGTTGAGTCAAATGTTTTGCAATATTTTAATAGCATGAGATACAATTCCACAGCTCAGTACTGAGATCAACTGCACCTTCTTCTTTCACATAACAAATGTTTTTGGTTGCTTCCACAACATTATGGTCCATTATATATATTTACCAACCCCTCCGCACGAGCAGGATGCGACACAAAGTCAATTTCTTAAGCAGAGTTTAACAGGTTTGAATTCAGAGTTTTCCTTCTCCTAGACCGGTTGCCTAACCAAGGTTAAAGAGCCTGGTCTGCCCTACTATTTACCCATAGTTGGAGGGAGAGTAGGATTCATACCTTTCCCAAGGGTATTAGCGCTAAGTGAAATGCAATTACCACATCCAGGATTTGAACTCGGAGTGACGTGTCCATTTCCCATGACTTTAACCATTACACCATGCACTTCCTTATGGTCCATTATAAGTTATGAGACTGATGATGATTTTATATGCACAACAATTTGTTTTATTTCTGATAGTAAAAAAAAAAATGGAGAGAACATAGTCTTTTGACCATGTAAAAGTTTCTTATATTTTATGGTATAATTTTAAAATGGAATAGAAGATACACAAACAATTAACTTGAAATAGTTTGAAATAGGAATTTTGCAAGTTATAATTACATAAAGATTTAAATGAAAAGTGTCTTTACCAATCTATTCTTGTACTAAAGTTGTAAATTTTATTTGTAAGCTACAAAGTTACTATGCTCCTATTGCCCTTAATGTGTTGCAATGTCTATGTGCCATGATTTATTTTGAGACTGAAATTTTCTTATTGCTTTTCTCGGTAGAATATCTATCATTTTGAGGTAAAATGTCTCCACTGCCATTTATTTTCTTCTTCTTAGAATATCAATGCAATAGTTTATTTCTTTGTGCTTTGAACTTTGCAAATTACAAGAAATCATGTGATCTTATTTTTATCTGTTATATATATATGTGTGTGTGTGTGTGTGTATGTTTACTTGTTTTATTCTATCTTCTTTATAAATGTTTCTGTAACCCAAATAAAACCACAAAGTTTAGAGGCAAGGTCAAAATATTCCTAATCAAATGTTGAAAGAAAATTGTGATTTTTTGTTCACCTCAAAGATTTAAATTGGGTTGCATGTCCATTTAATTACTTTGCATCCAATTACCTTTTAGCCTTTTTCTTTGGTATTGTTTTGTTTTCATATAAATAAATAGATACCTGTATGTCTAATGAGAATTTTTTGAAAAAATAGCATTTTCTAAACACCAATAAAAGAACCTTATTAAATTTGTGTGCACACACAAAAAGAAAAAAAAGAAAACAAACAAACAAAACCAATAAATAAATGTCCTCAAAATATGAAAATATAAGTTGTATTCCAATTAAATTTAATTGAAACCATAAATATAAAAACAGAATTTCAAAGGTACTCTTCTCTTTTGTAAACAGGTAAACCATGTTATTTCTATCTTTTTACTTGTATTTTCATTTTATATTGGTGTTAGAATATTTTGAGATAGTTCTCAAAAGAAAAGTTGAGAACCACTTTCTAACTTTATTATGAGATAATAACCAAGATTTCAAAAGTTAAATTTTCAAAAAGTTAATAATTTCAACAAGTTCTCACAAACTTATTTAATTAATATTATTTAATGTATGATATTTTCAGTTTATGATAGTTTTGATTTAGATTTTGAAAAATTATCATAACTGAACAAAATTAGATTAGACACATTCTTTATTAAATTAACCCTTTTGCAGGCAGATAATCTGTTTAATCCTTGTACAGTGGACAAATTTTTAAGAAAATTTATTAAAAAGTGGTATGTTCAAAATTAATCATATATAAAAAGAGAAATACAAACAAAATATGATAATTTGATCAGCAATGTATGTCATTGTACAATAGCATGAAAACAATAAATAATTAATTCTTAATTATGATATTTTGCTAAACAATCTTCACACAATTTTACAATGCTATGTGGCCTCTTTGCACTGTTCTATACATTAACATTGAATTGGTCAATAAGCAACCAATAGAAAAATGCCTTACATTGAACTATCACTAATTGACAGAAATGTTGTTATAAGGAGTTAACAGAAATTCATTGGGTCCGACAGCCAGATTTCTCCACGAAAAAAGACGTTCTCCCAACTGCCAAAGTCCCCTGACCAAGTCCTTGCTGTCTGCAACAATTTTTCCAGCAGTCCTCCGTCAAATCACACTTGCTCTTTTTTGTCAGCAAAATCAGAATGCAACTGTCCCAGTGTGGGAAAGCAGGCCTTAAATAATGATTAACTGCCCTGACCAATATCCTACATCCGGGTCAATCGTGCCCAGCTCTGCCATAACAGTGTAGGAATTTGCATACACACCAATAAGGTAGTCTGACTTCAAGCCACAACACGATCAGGAGGATGCAAGTTCAATCTCTGTAGGTACCCACTACAGTTGTTCTGCCAGCAAAAGGGTTAAAATCTGAATCCTGACTTTTTAAAAAATTATAAACTCAAAATAAAACAAGTCTTCTGCATCTATTTATTCTATTGGTTATTTCTTATAGTTTTATTTCTATATAGAAACAATTCTAAGATAGTGATTACTTTTAGCATTTAGTTATCTTGAAATTTCCCATTCTTTGTCTCTATAAAATTCTTTCTAATAAACCTTATTTATGTGTTGGGGTTGAAACAGCATTGTAAAGTGTCATAAGTGTTAAACCAATACTATCCAAAAATAATTTCTTAGAGATATAAAGTGAGTGACCTTTATTTCAGCTGAACGAAAACAAGAAGAGGATATCAACATGAATCAATTCATGAATACCAACATCACCACATCTTATGAATATTAAAAACTAATAACTGTAAAATTGTCTTTCTTAGACTAATTTGCCACAAAGTGTGGAAATTTTGCGAAGTTTGTTTAGACATATTTTTAGTGATGTTAGTTTCTGTGATTAACATTGACAAGGAGTTAACCAGGAATTTGGCTTTCTTCTCTCCTTGGCAGTCTTTACTTTCTATATTTTGGCTTCTACTGCCTACCTATTGATTGGTCTAGGTCACATGTCACCTCTACAGACCATTCTTGACATAAATGGTTGGCTACCAGCCTTATGATATCTGATAGCTTGATCTTGGAAAAGCTTGTTCACACCTCTTTTATTGCCTGCTAATGTGTCAGAAAACTGTACACACACTTGCCTATTGAAAATTTTACTAAGGATGGGCAGCAATCATAAGCAATAAGACAAGTTCCTTGTAGAAAGTATTATTGGCTTATTTAAATAACAAATGCCTTTCACTTTATATTTGTTTGTATTTATATCTTTGGTCATGTAAGATGTTACTTTTACACACCTTGATCTTAAAGCAATACTCATTTTACTATTTTTGAAAACTTTACTCAGCTTTTCCCCCAGCATCTATAAAGAGCATAATAGTATAAGCATTATGATTATCAGGGAATTGGAAGTTGTTTTTAAATGGTCAGCAATTGATGAACACATTGATCTTGAATGACCTTTTACCTTTATAAATTCAATGGTTTTAATTTGGTAGGATGGTGTAAATGATTGGAATAATGCAACAATGGTGACTCAGTTATAAATGTACAAATAGTTAACAAATGGATTTCTCTGAATGAGTTAACACTCCCAATCAGCATGGAATAAGATGCTAAGTCAGAATAGTCTTTCTTTGTGTGTATGTGTGATATATATATATATATATATATAAGCTGTGTTTATATTTTTAGATGCCAATCAAACTACTACATACAGCTATATATATATATATATATATATATATATATATATATATATATATATACTCTTAGATGCCAATTAAGTGCTACTTAATTCAAATAAGTTTTCTATTATTGTCCTATTTATCTTAAGTAAAAATGTTGAGATTATTATAAATGGATTCTCTACTATAGATTTGCTGTGTTTATATTCTTAGATGACAACCAAACTACTACATACCACTATATATATATATATATATATATAAAGAAATAACAAAAGACGTAGAGATTTAGCATTATAGTCTATTTCTTTGTCTAAGCTCCCTGAAATAGACTATAATGCTAAATCTGTAAGTCTTTCATTATTTCTTTACTTATATATTTGCTCTGTGACTCTAACATTAAGAGCACACATTGAGCTCTCAAACTGCGACAGGTTTTTTATATAAAACTCTTGTGTCGTAAGGAAGATTTCTTCTCTGGACTTTTGGATTATATATATATATATATATATATTCTTAGGTCTTTTTTTTGGGGGGGGTGACATTTTATATATAACACATTATGTTATCATTATATCTATCAATAATTGTGATTAGGTCTCAATATGTCTGTAACCAAAACTATGTCACTGCTTACATCACATTACCCACATTCGTCATAACATAGAAAAAAAAAAATAAACTCAAAATTTGAGCATGCAACTGTAGACAGTTCTCATTGGGTTTTTTTAAACAAGTTTTAATAAATACATGTCCGGTATTATATATTTATGAAACTCATAAAATTCTTTGGTACTTTGAGATAAAGACAGATCACCTTATCCCAGCCAGGAGACCATACCTAGTAATTATAATATATTCAGCAATATGACTTAACCAAAAAAAAAAAGGTCTTCCCTGATATCATCAAAATACATATCTTTCATATTTTGTAACATAACATGATTAAATAAAGATGCATGTCATCACTAATCATATGACCAAATGCTGATATAAATTTCACCATGCAATATATATGTAAAGTGATAAGTAAAGCATTCAGAAAGAAGAAATTATTTGGGAGGGGGGGGCATCCGTTTGTCCCTATCTTTGTTTGTGGGGAAGGGAGGTGCTACAACCCACATTGCTAGACGTGGTCTGATAATTTAAGATAAGCAAAGTTTATCTTGTCTCTTATTTAACCTCTTTTTATCCTTTCGGTCTACATCCTGATAAAGTAAGAAATTTTCAGTCACTGAACACTGACTTGTATTTTTGTACTCCTAACCTCTAGACAGAAAGTCACTGGCTATTACTATAAAGTCATTTTTTTATTACAATAATTAAGTACCAGATGTTTATATATATATGTATATATATATTAATAATGGATATTCGGTCTCCATTTATCTGTAACTGAAACTATGTCACTGCTTATGTCACAACACTGAAAATCATCAATACATAGAATAAAGAACAACCTTGTAATCAGTTTTTAAAATTATTTTTTACTCTCGCCCTTTTTTCAGTAATAAGAGGTTAACTAAATGTTTACAAATAAATAAGTACCTATGATTTTTATGTAAGATTTATGTGTAAAATATTCAAAATAATTATTTGATTAATAATTGATAGATGCATACAACATTTAATTTGTGGGAGGACAGAACAAAGTTACCATTTCAAATTGTTTTATTTTTTTTTTACTCCTTTAATAAATTTGATGATTCTACTCACTTATAATACAAACCCTCTAACATTGAATTTTAAACTCCCTCCTCAGGCAATATATTTCAAAAATAAATTTTTACACTGTCCGGAGGGCGTTTTTTTTTTTTTTTTTTTTTTTTGGTGGGTTTGCTAGTAAATGGTAATGATTGTTTTCAACAGCTAATCTGAGTTAATCTCATAGTTTATTTGTTTTTTAATGATTTATTCATGCATAGAACATTTAACCTGACAATGTATGTCTAGAATCAGCCATAACTGCAACATATAGGAAAACTTTTAAAACAGGTATTTATGCTGTTTTTATCATTAGATTTTGTTAAAAACATTTAGTTTTAAGTTTCATTATCATCATCATCAAGGCATGCTGACAGCATGGATTCCCTTGATTCTTTCGGTCTGTCCCTATCGGTCATAATTCTTTTAGACAACATCCAGTGTCCATACAGAGTTTATGAATGGGAGTAAAATAAGGAAATTAATATGACTGTATGTGGAGAAATGTAGACAAACACAGGATGTTACACTGGATGGAAGTTTATTACTGGTAGTAATATCGACGCTATAATGTTTCGGTCTTTCGGACCTTCTTCAGGACACGAGCTGAGTTCTTGTATTGAAGGATTGAACCCTTCACTACAAGAACTCAGCTGGTGTCCTGAAGAAGGTCTGAAAGACCGAAACGTTATAGCGTCGACATTACCACCAGTAATAAACTTCCATCCAGTTTAAATCCTGTGTTTGTCTACATTTCTCCACAGAGCTGATAAATGTAAGTTTTTGCTGATTGGCCAACACTAGTGTGTCTATATGTAGGAGTCCATAGGAAAAGTCAATTATGAGTTTATCCTTACTTCTCTAGCCATATCACTTATCGTACATTAGATGAGAGATAAATAGGCATACAGCTGCTGTTTTGTAGGATGCTGCTTTCAGAATTTGGTCAAAGACAGCATGCAAAATTCTTATGTAGTTTCCCTCTAGCTTTATCTACAGGCGTTTCATCAAAGTAGTGCAACCATACAGTAGTACTGACACAACTTGAAAGTCTGATTTAACAGTTTGATTACAATCTCTGTTTTAACATTTAGTCTATTACAATTATTAGTTTTTATTGTTGTGTATCTAGTAAATTTTGCTTAGTTTAAAAGGGAAGAATTACTTTGAAAGTCTTTTCTGATAATTCTGAATATTCTTTTATTTATGATTCAAGAGAATTTTAAAAGTAACAATCTTTTAAATGCTACTTGTAAAGTGAAATCTTAAGTCCACCTTTTCATATTCTATTGCTTTTAAATTTGCTGATCTTCCTTATTTGTCAAATGGATTTCTGATAATCCAACTCTATTTATCATAATGCTGCAATAAAAATAACATACTTCCTCAAAATTGATTTTATTTAGATTATTTTATTCGTTTGATCTTCTTCAAATGATTCTCCTTTCAAAGACCTCTGACATAAATCTCATATACCATTACAGACAGGATGGAGGGGTTCACAGACCACCATTTGAGGAATGACTCTTCTCTAGCAATGGTCTGCTGAGGTGTATTTTAACTCCTGTCACTAGCTAGTAAAAAAAAAAAAAAAAAATAGATGATTTCATTTTTTTTTTTTTTTTTTTTTTTTTTTTTTATTCAAGTGTCCAAATATCATTTTAGCAAAAGTGCATGTGCTGGCAGGGCCAGTCATTTCAAAGAAACAGAATGCCATCCTTTTTTTAAAAGAAGCAGATGTTATCAAGTACAAGACACACTCCAATCCCCATCCCCTATAAGATGCTGCTACCTGGTCAGCAGCAACAGCTGTGTGCATAATTTGCCATCATTGATTCTGCATTATTTCCAAAATATACATCTTGTGGTGAAGAGTTATATTTGACCATTTTAATATTTTATTCATCAGTATGTCATTAATAATGATTTACTATTGAATGAAATGCCATTCTAAGCACAAAAAAGAAAAGAAGAAGAAGAAGAAGCTTTTGACCTTCTTGAAAAGAACACCTTGTTTGCTTGTGTGGCCAATGGATTTTACAAATAATGTGCTTTTTTTTTGTTAAAGCCCACAAGTCTTACCAAATGATTTGTTTGACTTGATTGTTGTCTTACATGGCACACAGCATGGCTGGGATAATCTGTGCCACCTGACTTTTAGGTAAGTACTTTACACATTGTTGGTTGGGAAAAAAGAAAACCAAAAACAAAAAAAAAAGAATAGGCTAAGCAATTGAAAGTTGCTAAAACCAGAATTCAATTCAAGAGAAGTTTGTTCCTTTGTGCTATCAAAAATAGAAAAGGGGAGATAAGAACATGTGAAAGAAATAGAAATGAACAATGAAAAAGCAAGAAATAGATTTATAGAAAGAAAAAAAGTCAGTGATGAAGAAAGGAGAAGGTGGAAAAATATATTTCCTTTTCTTCAATCTTACTTGGTATTTTTTTTCTAATTTGTTGGCTATTGTGAAACATGATTGCTATGGAAGTGTTATGTTTTTACATACAAATAAAATAGGGAACACTGAATGAAAATGCAAGACCAGGTTGTTGGAAATTAACAAAGTTTTATTTGACACAGGGTAGAGAATGCTTCTACCCTAAAAGTGACTTAATTAGCTCAATCATGTTGTGCATGTGTCCATCCAGCACGAACCCCAATCCAAAAGTGTCATGGTGGAAACCCCACTTCTGGGTTCCTATCAAACCAAGCACCATTGATTCCATGTCCACGGTACCCTAACTTATATATTCCAGTAAGAATGGTGAATCATAGTAATATTTTTATTATAGCAATATATTTAAAACTTGAAACAGTTCCTAGTTCAGTTTGCAACTGATTGATAAATTTGTTACGTCTGCATTTATGCTAAATATAATTTTTTAATCATTCAAATTTGCTATATGACAGGGATAACTCTGAAATGCTAATTAGTATCTTTTACTTCTTCCTAAATAGAATCCTGAATATCATCATAGATTACTGTTACAAATGGATCCCAATGAGTTTACAGCTCATCTAGTTTTATTCTACTTTTACCTTTTGAATTCTTCTTATAACTGCTATTGACACCAGAATAAGAAAGAAAATAGTTTGGTTTTTTTTTTGGGGGGGGGTATTTGATTTTGTATCAACACAACTGTAAAAAAAAATATAAGCTGTAGATAATTCATCACCTTCATCATGTGCAATATATTTGAGTTTTTATATTTGCAAAATTGGATCAGGCAGGATTAAATTTATATTTCTCACTATTGGGCCATATAGTAATTGCTTTATCTCAAAAATCTCATCTAGATAAACAAAACAAAAATAAACGTACAAATGTTTTAATTATAAAATACTTGAAAATATTCTCTCTTGCAGATGAATACTAATTTCAGCAGAAGTTAGTATAACTATAAGCTTTGCTGTTGAATAAATAGCCTTGAAAATTTGAAGTGGAAAAAGAATGCTATTGGATGCCTCTTAGACAAACTAAATAATATGCTACTTTAAGCCACTAAGTGACCAGCAAGTCTTCAGCCAAGAAAGTCTCAAAATCGTCCAATTAACCTTGATACAAGAAACTTGACATTTATGATAAAAGTGATCATTATGAAAAAAAAAAAAATTAAAGGGGAAAATATAAGTAAACTGAACTTGATAAGAACTAAAAGATCTAATGAAATAAAGTTGTTTGATAGAACTTTGAAAAAAATTACATTTTTTTTTTTCTAAATATAGTTTATAGCAGGCATGGGCAACATTTTTCAAAAAGTGGGCAGCATGAGACATTAGGGTAGGTTGATTTTGGAACTTTAATGTCTTCCATGTGGCAAAAATTGTAAATTAACATAAAGGATTATCACACAAAATATTTTTCTTCAAAACTTTGGAAGCCAAAGTATTTGATGAAATAGATTTCAATCTTTTAAAATGTTATCATTGTTACAGCTTAATTATTAGGTAAAAAGCAGCATATTGGAGGTGAAGGTGGTGATTGTGGCATATTTTCAATTGAAATTCTAGTTATAATATTTTATTTATTTCGTTTAAAATGACAACTGAAATTGATAAATTTTCTAACCAATTTCTAAGTTAAATGTTGCAAAAATGATGAATTTTGGTGCATTTTAGTTGAGGATCTTTGATGCTATTTCCTCAAACAATGGTGCAAGTAAGAGATCTAGTTTTTGGTATCAGTATTCATTATACCAACACACAACTTTCGCTGTTTGAGAGAATTTGATATTTTAAAAATAGTTAAAAATTGACCTACCCTCATGAAACATGCCTCATCATTAGACAGTCTGCACTGCTAAAAAAATTTCAAGGAAATTTTAAAGGTACCTCAACCATTTTTACTACAGGAGACTGTATGTGTAAGAATCTACCTTAGAAATAGGGAAAAAAAATTTTCCTTTGGTAAGATCTTTTCTATAAAAGATTTAAGTATTAGGAAGGCCATTCAGAAAGCACTGTGGGTCGCATGTGGCCTGCGGGCCTTGGTTTACCCCATGACTTGTCTATAGTCTATATAAGCAGCATCATTCTTGATTGATTTCTTTTCCCTTTAAATTCATCCTTTTGTGCATTGACCTTCACAGTTATGTGCAGATAGAAACATTTACTTAACCACAAATGGAGATTTGATGCTATTGTCCAAATCTGTTCTTACAATCTTTAATAGAGTATAAATTCTCTTATTTCTCAAAGATTATTTTTGACTAGAAATAATAGAATAAAAATAAAAACATTTTTTTTATTCTAAAGTCATGTCTGTTTATAACATAACATTGTTGATAAGATCTTATGGTAGGTCATGGGTTCGTCTTATCATAAAAATAAATACTTTTAAAAAGTTTTCCTTCTTCCTTTCTTTCAATATAAGTAAATACTGAAAGTATTTCTAGCTTTTAATCTGATATAATACAAGATGGTCTTCATTGATTGAATACATCTTTTTCAAATGTGGAATCTATCTTGTCTGATCAAAATGTATTTCTTATTTAATCATGAATGTCAGTAAAAACTCTTTCAGACTTTTTCTTTTAGTATTTTTCTCCTTGTAGACTTTACCCTCAGCATTGGTATATAGTTTTTTTCTTTCTTTATTTAGAACAAAAACCCTTGAAGAATCTCCCAATGCTGCATTTTCCAGTAAAAATAAAGTGTTTTAAAAATGTTAGTTTGAAATTGCCATAAAATGTTATAAACTGGTGTTGGAACAATAAAATGAACATTTCCTAATTAAAATCTGTAAAGTTTTTCTTTGAAATGTCTAACATATTAAATGGTAATACAGAGAATAACCTTGTAAAAAAGGTTTTACTTTCAGTTAAATTTATTGGTATCAAGTCCCATTTCAATAAAGATTACACTATCCAGTTCAGCATTAAATGCATAAAGGACAAAGTTCAAAATAGAAAATTCAAATAGTAAATCCAACATTGGCAAGATGCCCTTTTCCATGCTGAAAGAAAGGCATACTTTTTGTCTGAATTTTTACCCAGAACTAGAAGCAGAATAATTGGATTCATACCTTTCCCAAAGGTATTAGCATATATGTGAAATGCAAACAGCCTTTTAAATAGACGGTATATTCTATAAGAAAAACTAGCACAAGAAAACGCACTCTGGGCAGTGTAAAATTACTTTTTGAAATATATTGCCTGGGTGGGTGGGAGTTAAAAATTCAATTTCAGGGGATTTGTATCATAAGTAAGTAAAATCATCAAATTTATTAAAGGGGTAGATAAATAAAACAATTTGAAATGGAAACTTAGTTCTGTCCTTCTCAAATAAAATGTTGTGTGCATCTATTAATTATTAATTAAATTATTATTTTTAATATTTTACACATAAATTTTACACAAAATCGTAGGTATTTTGTTATTTGTAGACTTTTTAGTTAATTTCTTGTTAATGAAAAAAAAGGGCGAGAATTTAAAAAAAAAATTTTAACTTGATAAATATATAATACAGGACATGTATTTAAAACTTTAAAAAAAAACAATGTGGACCATTTAATGTTGCATACTCAAATTGTATGTATTAAGAATTTTGAATATGAAATAAATACTCCTTCATAAACTTGCACAATTTCTGAGAGTTTGTGACATAAGCAGTGACATAGTTTTGGTTACAGACAGATAGACAACAAATCTCTATCATTAATAGATATTCTCTTATCAAAAAGCAATAGAAAGGTATGTATTTCATTTGTGTAATAAAATGGAATTCTCTGTTGGACATCTGTATGTGAAGATAGTTTATTGAAACATTGTCGACAATGTCAGACATTTGGATTTTAAATTAATATTTTATATTCTCCAGTCAGATATTTATCTCCATTGCAAAATTATGGTAAGTAAGATATTGACAAGATATTAATTAAAAAATTTTTCTTTTTTAATTTGCTATTTATCATCAGATAAGATACTTTATGCCTTCCTTTTGGGATTAAACTAAAAAGACTTCAGTGTTATTTATTATTCAATAAATTATTCAATAACTGTCTTTTTGCTAATCAGTAAAAATTATATTCATAAAACTAAGGGTGCTAGAATCATAAAATTTCCCCCAAACATTTACAAGGAATATAAAATCTAAGATCTAATTATAGTAGCTAATTACCCAACCCATTCACCATGAGTAGGGTGTGACACAAGATCGCAAGTATGAGGCTCCATCTATTAAATAAATTTATTGAATAATAAATAACACTGAAGTCTTTTTAGTTTAATCCAAAAGGAAGGCATAAAGTATCTTATCTGATGATAAATAGCAAATTAAAAAAGAAAAATTTTTTAATTAATATCTTGTCATATCTTACTTACCATAATTTGCAAATGGAGAATAAATATCTGACTGGGAGAATATAAATATTAATTTAAAATCCAAATGTCTGACATTGTCGACAATGTTCAATAACTATCTTCACATACAGATGTCCAACAGAGAATTCCATTTTATTACACAAATGAAATACATACCTTTCTATTGCTTTTTGATAGAGAATATCTATTAATGATAGAGATTTGTTGTCTATCTGTCTGTAACCAAACTATGTCACTGCTTATGTCACAAACTCTCAGAAATTGTGCAAGTTTTATGACCAGAGTATTTTTATTCATATTCAAAATTCTTAATACATACAATTTGAGTATGCAACATTAAATGGTCCAATTGTTTTTTTTTTAAAGTTTTAAATACATGTCCTGTATTATATATTTATCAAGTTAAAATTTTTTTTTTTAAATTCCTCGCCCTTTTTTTTCATTAACAAGAAATTAACTAAAAGTTCTACAAATTAACAAAATAACTACGATTTGTGTAAAATTTATGTGTAAAATATTAAAATATAATTTAATTAATAATTAATAGATGCACACAACATTTTATTTGAGAAGGACAGAACTAAGTTTCCATTTCAAATTGTTTATTTATCTACCCTTTAATAAATTGATGATTTTACTTACTTATGATACAATCCCCTGAAATTGAATTTTAACTCCCACCCACCAGGCAATATATTTCAAAAAGTAATTTTACACTGCCAGAGTGCGTTTTCTTGTGCTAGTTTTTCTTATAGAATATACCGTTATTTAAAAGGCTGTTTGCATTTCACATATATGCTAATACCTTTGGGAAAGGTATGAATCCAATTTCTGCTTCTAGTTCTGGGTAAAAAATTCAGACAAAAAGTATGCCTTTCTTTCAGCATGGAAAAGGGCATCTTGCCAATGTTGGATTTACTATTTGAATTTTCTATTTTGAACTTTGTCCTTTATGCATTTAATGCTGAACTGGATAGTGTAATCTTTATTGAAATGGGACTTGATACCAATAAATTTAACTGAAGTAAAACCTTTTTACAAGGTTTTCTCTGTATTACGTTTATATGTTAGACATTTCAAAGAAAAACTTTACAGATTTTAATTAGGAAATGTTTCATTTTATTGTTCCAACACCAGTTTATAACATTTTATGGCAATTTCAAACTAACATTTTTAAAACACTTTATTTTTACTGGAAATGCAGCATTGGGAGATTCTTCAAGGGTTTTTGTTCTAATAGAAAGAAAAAAACTATATACCATGCTGAGGGTAAAGTCTACAAGGAGAAAATACTAAAGAAAAGTCTGAAAGAGTTTTTTACTGACATTCATGATTAAATAAGAAATACATTTTGATCAGACAAGATAGATTCCACATTTGAAAAAGATGTATTCAATCAATGAAGACCATCTTGTATTATATCAGATTAAAAGCTAGAAATACTTTCAGTATTTACTTATATTGAAAGAAAGGAGAAGGAAAACTTTTTAAAAGTATTTATTTTATGATAAGACGAACCCATGACCTACCATAAGATCTTATCACAATGTTATGTTATAAACAGACATGACTTTAGAATAAAAAAATGTTTTTATTTTTATTTTTATTTCTAGTCAAAAATAATCTTTGAGAAATAAGAGAATTTATACTCTATTAAAGATTGTAAGAACAGATTTGGACAATAGCATCAAATCTCCATTTGTGGTTAAGTAAATGTTTCTATCTGCACATAACTGTGAAGGTCAATGCACAAAAGGATGAATTTAAAGGGAAAAGAAATCAATCAAGAATGATGCTGCTTATATAGACTATAGACAAGTCATGGGGTAAACCAAGGCCCGCAGGCCACATGCGACCACAGTGCTTTCTGAATGGCCTTCCTAATACTTAAATCTTTTTAAGAAAAGATTTACCAAAGGAAAATTTTTTTTCCCTATTTCTAAGGTAGATTCTTACACATACAGTCTCCTGTAGTAAAAATGGTTGAGGTACCTTTAAAATTTCCTTGAAATTTTTTTTAGCAGTGCAGACTGTCTAATGATGAGGCATGTTTTCATGAGGGTAGGTCAATTTTTTAACTATTTTTTAAAATATCAAAATTCTCTCAAACAGCGAAAGTTGTGTGTTGGTATAATGAATACTGATACCAAAAACTAGATCTCTTACTTGCACCATTGTTTGAGGAAATAGCATCAAAGATCCTCAACTAAAATGCACCAAAATTCATCATTTTTGCAACATTTAACTTAGAAATTGGTTTAGAAAATTTATCAATTTCAGTTGTCATTTTTAAACGAAATAAATAAAATATTATAACTAGAATTTCAATTGAAAATATGCCACAATCACCACCTTCACCTCCAATATGCTGCTTTTACCTAATAATTAAGCTGTAACAATGATAACATTTTAAAGATTGAAATCTATTTCATCAAATACTTTGGCTTCCAAAGTTTTGAAGAAAAATATTTTTGTGTGATAATCCTTTATGTTAATTTACAATTTTTTGCCACATGGAAGACATTAAAGTTCCAAAATCAACCTACCCTAATGTCTCATGCTGCCCACTTTTTGAAAAAATGTTGCCATGCCTGCTATAAACTATATTTAGAAAAAAAAAAAATGTAATTTTTTTCAAAGTTCTATCAAACAACTTTATTTCATTAGATCTTTTTAGTTCTTATCAAGTTCAGTTTACTTATATTTTCCCCTTTAATTTTTTTTTTTTTCATAATGATCACTTTTATCATAAATGTCAAGTTTCTTGTATCAAGGTTAATTGGACGATTTTGAGACTTTCTTGGCTGAAGACTTGCTGGTCACTTAGTGGCTTAAAGTAGCATATTATTTAGTTTGTCTAAGAGGCATCCAATAGCATTCTCTTTTCCACTTCAAATTTTCAAGGCTATTTATTCAACAGCAAAGCTTATAGTTATACTAACTTCTGCTGAAATTAGTATTCATCTGCAAGAGAGAATATTTTCAAGTATTTTTATAATTAAAACATTTGTACGTTTATTTTTGTTTTGTTTATCTAGATGAGATTTTTGAGATAAAGCAATTACTATATATGGCCCAATAGTGAGAAATATAAATTTAATCCTGCTGATCCAATTTTGCAAATATAAAAACTCAAATATATTGCACATGATGAAGGTGATGAATTATCTACAGCTTTTTATTTTTTTTTTACAGTTGTGTTGATACAAAATCAATACCCCCCCCCAAAAAAAAAAACCAAACTTTTTCTTTCTTATTCTGGTGTCAATAGCAGTTATAAGAAGAATTCAAAAGGTAAAAGTAGAATAAAACTAGATGAGCTGTAAACTCATTGGGATCCATTTGTAACAGTAATCTATGATGATATTCAGGATTCTATTTAGGAAGAAGTAAAAGATACTAATTAGCATTTCAGAGTTATCCTGTCATATAGCAAATTTGAATGATTAAAAAATTATATTTAGCATAAATGCAGACGTAACAAATTTATCAATCAGTTGCAAACTGAACTAGGAACTGTTTTCAAGTTTTAAATATATTGCTATAATAAAAATATTACTATGATTCACCATTCTTACTGGATATATAAGTTAGGGTACCGTGGACATGGAATCAATGGTGCTTGGTTTGATGGAAACCAGAAGTGGGGTTTCCACCATGACACTTTTGGATTGGGGTTCGTGCTGGATGGACACATGCACAACATGATTGAGCTAATTAAGTCACTTTAGGGTAGAAGCATTCTCTACCCTGTGTCAAATAAAACTTTGTTAATTTCCAACAACCTGGTCTTGCATTTTCATTCAGTGTTCCCTATTTTATTTGTATGTAAAAACATAACACTTCCATAGCAATCATGTTTCACAATAGCCAACAAATTAGAAAAAAATACCAAGTAAGATTGAAGAAAAGGAATATATTTTTCCACCTTCTCCTTTCTTCATCACTGACTTTTTTTTTTCTATAAATCTATTTCTTGCTTTTTCATTGTTCATTTCTATTTCTTTCACATGTTCTTATCTCCCCTTTTCTATTTTTGATAGCACAAAGGAACAAACTTCTCTTGAATTGAATTCTGGTTTTAGCAACTTTCAATTGCTTAGCCTATTCTTTTTTTTTGTTTTTGGTTTTCTTTTTTTCCAACCAACAATGTGTAAAGTATTACCTAAAAGTCAGGTGGCACAGATTATCCAGCCATGCTGTGTGCCATGTAAGACAACAATCAAGTCAAACAAATCATTTGGTAAGACTTGTGGGCTTTAACAAAAAAAAGCACATTATTTGTAAAATCCATTGGCCACACAAGCAAACAAGGTGTTCTTTTCAAGAAGGTCAAAAGCTTCTTCTTCTTCTTCTTTTTCTTTTTTTGTGCTTAGAATGGCATTTCATTCAATAGTAAATCATTATTAATGACATACTGATGAATAAAATATTAAAATGGTCAAATATAACTCTTCACCACAAGATGTATATTTTGGAAATAATGCAAATCAATGATGGCAAATTATGCACACAGCTGTTGCTGCTGACCAGGTAGCAGCATCTTATAGGGGATGGGGATTGGAGTGTGTCTTGTACTTGATAACATCTGCTTCTTTTAAAAAAAGGATGGCATTCTGTTTCTTTGAAATGACTGCCCTGCCAGCACATGCACTTTTGCTAAAATGATATTTGGACACTTGAATAAAAAAAAAAAAAAAAAAAAAAAATGAATCATCTATTTTTTTTTTTTTTTTTACTAGCTAGTGACAGGAGTTAAAAATACACCTCAGCAGACCATTGCTAGAGAAGAGTCATTCCTCAAATGGTGGTCTGTGAACCCCTCCACCCTGTCTGTAATGGTATATGAGATTTATGTCAGAGGTCTTTGAAAGGAGAATCATTTGAAGAAGATCAAACGAATAAAAAATCTAAATAAAATCAATTTTGAGGAAGTATGTTATTTTTATTGCAGCATTATGATAAATAGAGTTGGATTATCAGAAATCCATTTGACAAATAAGGAAGATCAGCCAAATTTAAAAGCAATAGAATATGAAAAGGTGGACTTAAGATTTCACTTTACAAGTAGCATTTAAAAGATTGTTACTTTTAAAATTCTCTTGATCATAAATAAAAGAATATTCAGAATTATCAGAAAAGACTTTCAAAGTAATTCTTCCCTTTTAAACTAAGCAAAATTTACTAGATACACAACAATAAAAACTAATAATTGTAATAGACTAAATGTTAAAACAGAGATTGTAATCAAACTGTTAATAGACTTTCAAGTTGTGTCAGTACTACTGTATGGTTGCACTACTTTGATGAAACGCCTGTAGATAAAGCTAGAGGGAAACTACATAAGAATTTTGCATGCTGTCTTTGACCAAATTCTGAAGCAGCATCCTACAAAACAGCAGCTGTATGCCTATTTATCTCTCATCTAATGTACGATAAGTGATATGGCTAGAGAAGTAAGGATAAACTCATAATTGACTTTTCCTATGGACTCCTACATATAGACACACTAGTGTTGGCCAATCAGCAAAAACTTACATTTATCAGCTCTGTGGAGAAATGTAGACAAACACAGGATTTAAACTGGATGGAAGTTTATTACTGGTGGTAATGTCGACGCTATAACGTTTCGGTCTTTCAGACCTTCTTCAGGACACCAGCTGAGTTCTTGTAGTGAAGGTTCAATCCTTCAATACAAGAACTCAGCTCGTGTCCTGAAGAAGGTCCGAAGACGAAACATTATAGCGTCGATATTACTACCAGTAATAAACTTCCATCCAGTGTAACATCCTGTGTTTGTCTACATTTCTCCACATACAGTCATATTAAATTTCCTTATTTTACTCCCATTCATAAACTCTGTATGGACACTGGATGTTGTCTAAAAGAATTATGACCGATAGGGACAGACCGAAAGAATCAAGGGAATCCATGCTGTCAGCATGCCTTGATGATGATGATATGAACTTAAAACTAAATGTTTTTAACAAATCTAATGATAAAAACAGCATAAATACTGTTTTAAAAGTTTTCCTATATGTTGCAGTTATGGCTGATTCTAGACATACATTGTCAGGTTAAATGTTCTATGCATGAATAAATCATTAAAACAAATAAACTATGAGATTAACTCAGATTAGCTGTTGAAAACAATCATTACCATTTACTAGCAACCCACCACCAAAAAAAAAAAAAAAAAAACGCCCTCCGGACAGTGTAAAAATTTATTTTTGAAATATATTGCCTGAGGAGGGAGTTTAAAATTCAATGTTAGAGGGTTTGTATTATAAGTGAGTAGAATCATAAATTTATTAAAGGAGTAAAAAAAAATAAAACAATTGAAATGGTAACTTTGTTCTGTCTCCCACAAATTAAATGTTGTATGCATCTATCAATTATTAATCAAATAATTATTTTGAATATTTTACACATAAATCTTAACATAAAAATCATAGGTACTTATTTATTTGAAACATTTAGTTAACCTCTTATTACTGAAAAAAGGGCGAGAGTAAAAAATAATTTTAAAACTGATTACAAGGTTGTTCTTTATTCTATGTATTGATGATTTTCAGTGTTGTGACATAAGCAGTGACATAGTTTCAGTTACAGATAAATGGAGACCGAATATCATTATTAAATATATATATACATATATATAAACATCTGGTACTTAATTATTGTAATAAAAAATGACTTTATAGTAATAGCCAGTGACTTTCTGTCTAGAGGTTAGGAGTACAAAAATACAAGTCAGTGTTCAGTGACTGAAAATTTCTTACTTTATCAGGATGTAGACCGAAAGGATAAAAAGAGGTTAAATAAGAGACAAGATAAACTTTGCTTATCTTAAATTATCAGACCACGTCTAGCAATGTGGGTTGTAGCACCTCCCTTCCCAAAAACAAAGATAGGGACAACGGATGCCCCCCTCCAAATAATTTCTTCTTTCTGAATGCTTTACTTATCACTTTACATATATATTGCATGGTGAAATTTATATCAGCATTTGTCATATGATTAGTGATGACATGCATCTTTTATTTAATCATGTTATGTTACAAAATATGAAAGATATGTATTTTGATGATATCAGGGAAGACCTTTTTTTTTTTTGGTTAAGTCATATTGCTGAATATATTATAATTACTAGGTATGGTCTCCTGGCTGGGATAAGGTGATCTGTCTTTATCTCAAAGTACCAAAGAATTTTATGAGTTTCATAAATATATAATACCGGACATGTATTTATTAAAACTTGTTTTAAAAAACCCAATGAGAACTGTCTACAGTTGCATGCTCAAATTTTGAGTTTATTTTTTTTTTTCTATGTTATGACGAATGTGGGTAATGTGATGTAAGCAGTGACATAGTTTTGGGTTACAGACATATTGAGACCTAATCACAATTATTGATAGATATAATGATAACAAATGTGTTATATATAAATGTCACCCCCCAAAAAAAAGACCTAAGAATATATATATATATATATATATATCCAAAAGTCCAGAGAAGAAATCTTCCTTACGACACAAGAGTTTTATATAAAAACCTGTCGCAGTTTGAGAGCTCATGTGTGCTCTTAATGTTAGAGTCACAGAGCAAATATATAAGTAAAGAAAATAATGAAAGACTTACAGATTTAGCATTATAGTCTATTTCAGGGAGCTTAGACAAAGAAATAGACTATAATGCTAAATCTCTACGTCTTTTGTTTTTCTTTATATATATATATATATATATATAGTGGTATGTAGTAGTTTGGTTGTCATCTAAGAATATATAACACAGCAAATCTATAGTAGAGAAATCCATTTATAATAATCTCAACATTTTTACTTAAGATAAATAGGACAATAATAGAAAACTTATTTGAATTAAGTAGCACTTAATTGCATCTAGAGTATATATATATATATATATATATATATATATATATATATATATATATATATAGCTGTATGTAGTAGTTTGATTGGCATCTAAATATAAACACAGCTTATATATATATATATATATATATATCACACATACACACAAAGAAAGACTATTCTGACTTAGCATCTTATTCCATGCTGATTGGGAGTGTTAACTCATTCAGAGAAATCCATTTGTTAACTATTTGTACATTTATACTGAGTCACCATTGTTGCATTATTCCAATCATTTACACCATCCTACCAATTAAAACCATTGAATTTATAAAGGTAAAAGGTCATTCAAGATCAATGTGTTCATCAATTGCTGACCATTTAAAAACAACTTCCAATTCCTGATAATCATAATGCTTATACTATTATGCTCTTTATAGATGCTGGGGGAAAAGCTGAGTAAAGTTTTCAAATAGTAAAATGAGTATTGCTTTAAGATCAAGGTGTGTAAAAGTAACATCTTACATGACCAAAGATATAAATACAACAAATTAAAGTGAAAGGCATTTGTTATTTAAATAAGCCAATAATACTTTCTACAAGGAACTTGTCTTATTGCTTATGATTGCTGCCCATCCTTAGTAAAATTTCAATAGGCAAGTGTGTGTACAGTTTTCTGACACATTAGCAGGCATAAAGAGGTGTGAACAAAGCTTTTCCAAGATCAAGCTATCAGATATCATAAGGCTGGTAGCCAATTTATGTCAAGAATGGTCTGTAGAGGTGACATGTGACCTAGACCATCAATAGGTAGGCAGTAGAAGCCAAAATATAGAAAGTAAAGAACTGCCAAGGAGAGAAGAAAGCCAAATTCCTGGTTAACTCCTTGTCAATGTTAATCACAGAAACTAACATCACTAAAAATATGTCTAAACAAACTTCGCAAAATTTCCACACTTTGTGGCAAATTAGTCTAAGAAAAGACAATTTTACAGTTATTAGTTTTTAATATTCATAAGATGTGGTGATGTTGGTATTCATGAATTGATTCATGTTGATATCCTCTTCTTGTTTTCGTTCAGCTGAAATAAAGGTCACTCACTTTATATCTCTAAGAAATTATTTTTGGATAGTATTGGTTTAACACTTATGACACTTTACAATGCTGTTTCAACCCAACACATAAATAAGGTTTTATTAGAAAGAATTTTATAGAGACAAAGAATGGGAAATTTCAAGATAACTAAATGCTAAAAGTAATCACTATCTTAGAATTGTTTCTATATAGAAATAAAACTATAAGAAATAACCAATAGAATAAAATAGATGCAGAAGACTTGTTTTATTTTGAGTTTATAATTTTTTAAAAAGTCAGGATTCAGATTTTAACCCTTTTGCTGGCAGAAACAACTGTAGTGGGTACCTACAGAGATTGAACTTGCATCCTCCTGATCGTGTTGTGGCTTGAAGTCAGACTACCTTATTGGTGTGTATGCAAATTCCTACACTGTTATGGCAGAGCTGGGCACGATTGACCGGATGTAGGATATTGGTCAGGGCAGTTAATCATTATTTAAGGCCTGCTTTCCCACACTGGGACAGTTGCATTCTGATTTTGCTGACAAAAAAGAGGCAAGTGTGATTTGACGGAGGACTGCTGGAAAAATTGTTGCAGACAGCAAGGACTTGGTCAGGGGACTTTGGCAGTTGGGAGAACGTCTTTTTTCGTGGAGAAATCTGGCTGTCGGACCCAATGAATTTCTGTTAACCTTATAACAACATTTCTGTCAATTAGTGATAGTTCAATGTAAGGCATTTTTCTATTGGTTGCTTATTGACCAATTCAATGTTAATGTATAGAAACAGTGCAAAGAGGCACATAGCATTGTAAAATTGTGTGAAGATTGTTTTAGCAAAATATCATAATTAAGAATTAATTATTTATTGTTTTCATGCTATTGTACAATCCATACATTGCTGATCAAATTATCATATTTTGTTTGTATTTCTCTTTTTATATATGATTAATTTTGAACATACTCACTTTTTAATAAATTTTCTTAAAATAATTTGTCCACTGTACAAGGATTAAACAGATTATCTGCCTGCAAAAGGGTTATTTAATAAGAATGTGTCTAATCTAATTTTGTTCAGTTATGATAATTTTTCAAATCTAAATCAAAACTATCATAAACTGAAAAATATCATACATTAAATAATATTATTATAGTTTGTGAGACTTGTTGAAATTATTACTTTTTGAAAATTTAACTTTTGAAATCTTGGTTATTATCTCATAATAAAGTTAGAAAGTGGTTCTCAACTTTTCTTTTGAGAACTATCTCAAAATATTCTAACACCAATATAAAATGAAAATACAAGTAAAAAGATAGAAATACATGGTTACCTGTTTACAAAAGAGAAGAGTACCTTTGAAATTCTGTTTTTATATTTATGGTTTCAATTAAATTTAATTGGAATACAACTTATATTTTCATATTTTGAGGACATTTATTTATTGGTTTTGTTTGTTTGTTTTCTTTTTTTTCTTTTTGTGTGTGCACACAAATTTAATAAGGTTCTTTTATTGGTGTTTAGAAATGCTATTTTTTCAAAAATTCTCATTAGACATACAGGTATCTATTTATTTATATGAAAACAAACAATACCAAAGAAAAAGGCTAAAAGGTAATTGGATGCAAAGTAATTAAATGGACATGCAACCCAATTTAAATCTTTGAGGTGACAAAAAATCACAATTTTCTTTCAACATTTGATTAGGAATATTTTTGACCTTGCCTCTAAACTTTGTGGTTTTATTTGGTTACAGAAACATTTATAAAGAAGATAGAATAACAAGTAAACATACACACACACACACACCATATATATATAAACAGATAAAAATAAGATCACATGATTTCTTGTAATTTGCAAAGTTCAAAGCACAAAGAAATAAACTATTGCATTGATATTCTAAGAAGAGAAAATAAATGGCAGTGGAGACATTTTACCTCAAAATGATAGATATTCTACCGAGAAAAGCAATAAGAAAATTTCAGTCTCAAAATAAATCATGGCACATAGACATTGCAACACATTAAGGGCAATAGGAGATAGTAACTTTTGTAGCTTACAAATAAAATTTACAACTTTAGTACAAGAAATAGATTGGTAAAGACACTTTTCATTTAAATCTTTATGTAATTATAACTTGCAAAAATTCCTATTTCAAACTATTTCAAGTTAATTGTTTGTGTTATCTTCTATTCCATTTTAAAATTATACATAAAATATAAGAAACTTTTTACATGGTCAAAAGACTATGTTCTCTCCATTTTTTTTTTTTACTATAGAAATAAACAAATTGTTTGTGCATATAAAATCATCATCAGTCTCATAACTTATAATTGACATAAGGAAGTGCATGGTGTATGGTTAAAGTCATGGGAAATGACACGTCATCGAGTTTCAAATCCTGGATGTGGTAATTGCATTTCACTTAGCGATAATACCCTTGGGAAAGGTATGATCCTACTCTCCTCCACTATGGTAAATAGTAGGGCAGACCAGGCTCTTTAACTTGGTTAGGCAACCGTCTAGGAGAAGGAAACTCTGATTCAACCTGTTAACTCTGCTTAAGAATTGACTTTGTGTCGCATCCTGCTCGTGAGGAGGGGTTGGTAAATATATATAATGGACCATAATGTTGTGGAAGCAACCAAAATTTGTTATGTGAAGAAGAAGGTGCAGTTGATCTCAGTACTGAGCTGTGGAATTGTATCTCATGCTATTAAAATATTGCAAACATTTGACTGCAACTAGTATATAGACATAAGACAGATATCTTGCCAAGTTAAACTTAGTTTTTCGATTAGTAGAAAATGTCAAAACCAAAGAATACATAATCCAAAGAAATAATTTCTTTTTCCTACTTTTTATGTGACACAACATCATACTTTTGACAAGAATCATTTTCTGATGTCTACTGATTAGTCAATAGCATTTATGGCAGAGTTGGATGAGCTTTAAGTATTTCTCTTAAGTAGTTTGACTTTTGTGAAATTTTAGGATCGTCTGCCACTTCGGTAAATGTCAGTGGATTTAGAAAGAGCAATTTTATCAGAACAAAACTAGTGCTAATATAAAAATCCAATAATCTTTGAAGACAAATTTGGAGTTTGTGCTTAGCGGTGTGAAAACAAGTATGTACAATAAATATTGAGTAAAATTTAAGGAAAATATTGCAAGTAGTTAGTGAAAAGGAAGAAATAAAGAAGGATAATTTAATATTGTAAGACAACTAAATAAAACACTATTTTCATTTTATAAGCTGAATATAATGTATCATTGAACATTTCAACAAAAGGAATATGAAAAATAATGCTATAATTGATTTTCATGGCATGTCAACCTGTTAAAGGTATTTTTATGATGTGAGGTTAGGGAATCGCATTCATTGTATATTCATATTTACATTTTCAGTTTAGTTGTTTCTTAAGAGTTTTTTTGTTTTGAAACATGTCCTATCGAATATGAATAATTTCAAACAGATCTATTTGACCCATAGATGAGACCCTACGGTACTACCACTCTGAAATTAGAGTGGACTTGGAGTAATGGCAATGAAAGGGTACTCCACATCCTCATATCTCGCAGAAGTGGAGCCTCATCATTGTCAGATGAAGTTTTTGTGTCATACCAATGATACCACCCTTTTTTTTAAGGGGTGTCTTTACCTCTGCAGGGGATACAGTCAGTGCATTCTAAACTCTGCCAACAGGGTGGTATATCTAATAATTAAATAAGTAAAGTAAAGTCATCGGGTAGCCTAAAGTCAGCATCAGCTACACAGTGAGGGAGTCTAATCCCCTTTTCACTAGCACTAGACAAGGAGATTACTTTTTTAGCGTCTGAGGCAGAGCACACACATGCCATTGCTCCTCACTTTACTGTAGCAGATCCCTGTGCTACTCATATGCTGAGTTGGCAAGGCCGGTATTTGAACCAGTAACCTTGAGATTCCCAGCCATACACTCTACCAACTGAGTTAAGCCAGCCCTATACATAAATATAATGAAAAGATATAAACAAGAATGAATAATTACTTAAGAATGATTTTCAAAACTTTGCTGGCATTAAATTACCACCGAGGTTGACATGCTGTAAAACCAAACCTTACAAGTCTACTTATAATTTCCAGGCAGATCATCTCAAGATGAAAGATTAACAAGTAAAGGAACATTAACAGTCATATTAAACTTTCCTTTTCCACTGAATGAACAGAAGTAAAGTCGATACAAGCTTAATTTATAGAATGACAGAAGAAGAATTATTCTAATGAGCAACAATGGCAGCATTTCTATAGCAATTGAGAGTGGATAATCTCAGATTAAGCAGATATCCCAAAAGCTATCCAAGCTATCTTACTGGAAATCTGCTTAATCACAGTGGAATCATGCTATGAATAAATGAATGAGAAATATAAGCTTTGGCAAGGTGAATAATGCAGGGAGTGGGGACCATAAAACTCTTTGCTGACAGTTATGGCTTTTAGACATTAAAAAGAAAAAAAAAAAAAAAAAGAAAAGAAATTGAAAGTACAGTAACGTATTTCTGGCTTAAATAATGGATTCAACTGGAAAAAAATGATATAGAAATATTCATGTAAGACTAAGTATTAATGGAAATAATATTTTTCATTTTAATTAACATTACAAAAGATTTCAATAATTATGACAATATTAAGATACACTTACTATACAGATCTAAGCTGTGCTATTCATAACTGAGTTAGCAAGGGCTGGTATAAACCTGGAACTTTATGGTTTTATGGTAGATACTCTAACAACTGAGCTAAATCAGAGCATTGGAGAGAGATTACTTTTCCTTGTAATCACTATAATGTAACTTCTATGCAATATGATTTAACTCAACATTGAGCTTAAAACTGACAAAGGCATCCTTTAAGCAAGCATAAAGTAAATATTATATATATATATATATGTTAGTCCTTTGTTAGTATTGGAGAATTGAGATTAAAGTGCTCGATTCTTTTGTAATAGCTGTATTTTATTTATTATAGTGTCAATGCACCTTCAATGTATGTACTGTACACTATATATATATATATATATATTATATTTATGTTTTTTTTATGTTGAAGTTGGGCGTTATTATGAAGCATATATTGAAGCATATATATATATATATATATATATATATATATATTAATTTTTTTCTTTCTAGACTCTACCAGTGTGAAAAAAACGCAATAACTCAGTTTAAAAAAAAAAAAAAAAAAAAAATTTCCAAACTGATATCTGGGGAAAAATTTAGAAAAAAGAAAAGACGCAACACACCCGTACTTTCTGAAAATAATCATCAGTATTGTATGTAGTGGCCAAAAGAAAAACACGAAGGAGTTTGCTATGTTATATATGTAAAAAGTGCTCAATATGCAAAGTAGAGCATAATTATGAGGACTCTGACTCATATAGGTTTTATACATATATATAACAACAATAATAAAGAGTTTAAGTATTATATAGATAAATGAATTCCAGCTGATTGGTTGTTGTTGCGTTGGTTGTTTTAAGGCATATCAACCTTTTTGGGTCATTTATGCTGAATAAGTCATTTTGATCAAGAAAGGACTCGGGTTGCTTACAGTATCTGCTGTACCAATTAAGTATTGAACAGATACATTGCCTGCTTCTTTGGTGATCTAGTGGGAACGGTGCTTCCAGCCTGACTTTACTGTAATGAATTCCCATCGAGCTGAATATAATTCTGTATTTGAATTACAATTCTGTTTGTGATGAATAAGATTTTGATTGAAAATATAATTCAATTATGGAAGTTTGAAAGTTAAAGTAGAATTCATCTTAGAGACTCATGATATAACTTTAATATATCAAACATTTCAAATGATCTAAGAGTGATTATTAAAAAAAAGAAAAAGAAAGATAAACGGGTTTTCATTGAAGTGACTGTGAACAAAACATAAGAGTGTCATGTTACATTAATCATGGTCAGTATTATAAAATTAATCTGTTTTTTTGTTTTGTGTTTTTTTCAGCAATGTATCTTCCATTTGGGATGCAAATGTATAGTAATAATAAATGGAGAAAAATCTGCACAATGTCCAGATATAAATTGAGAAGATAAGCATCACAAGAAAGCATGTGTTCAATTCTTAGAACGTTATAGTTGTGGAACAGTAAGTAATTTGATCGATCATAAATTTTTTAAAGTTTGGATGAAAATTAAAGCACATATCAAGAAAATGTATCCACGCATTTTGAATATCTTGAGACCACAGTGTTGGGCAGTCTTAAATTGTAACTTGGGCATCATCATAATGGACTTTATGGTGCGTACATGAACAGACATTCTCCATGGGGTAATCAGTCAGGACTGAGATTGCATTCAGTGAGGCTTGTATACTATTGTATATCGGCTTTGTTGTTGATGAATCAGCGACCAGAGTTCAAATCCTTGATGAGGCTGTCTGTGTTTCACTATTGTGCTAATGCTCTTGGGCAAGGCATGAATTATTTGTTACGCCCCATCCACCCCAAAGCTATAGGTATATAGGCAGACTGGATTCTTATAACTTTGGCTGAGGCAACCAGTCTAGGGATAAGAAAATGTGAATGCAAACCAGCTTTAACTTTGCTTAAAAATTAACCTTCGTGTCCACATTCTGCATTTTTGGTGAGGGGTTTGGTAAATACATACTCTGGTCCAACACATTCACAATGACTTAGGGGAAATAGATTTTTTCTATGTCTTGTGGCAGGTATTTATTTAGGCAACACGTAGTCAGCATGGTTTGTCAGGCTGCCTTTATGTTGATATATGGCTTTTCCCATGACTTTTGCTCTTCCGCAAAACTAAATTCTAAAACATTGGTAGATTGGATTAAGGAGAATGAGGCAGCTGTATTGACCCTGACTTTGTAGAGTTTGTTAAAAGTGAAAGAGGAGTAAGACATCCCAAAAGGGGTGTTCTTGGTATGGTACTAACTGCTTATGATAGTGAGGCTGCTAGTTCTGGGATCTGGGGATATGGGG
>CM042152.1:12422392-12837392 GCA_023376005.1 Doryteuthis pealeii
TAGAGAGAGATCAGTCATTTCAAAGAAACAGAATGCCATCCTTTTTTTAAAAGAAGCAGATGTTATCAAGTACAAGAACAACACTCCAATCCGCCATGCCCTATAAGATGCTGCTACGTGTCAGCAGAACAGCTGTGTGCATAATTTTGCCATCATTGTTCTGCATTAATTTCCAAAATATAGCATCTTGTGGTGAAGAGTTGGATATTTGACGCATTTTAATATTTTAGTTCTCACTAGTTATTCTTAATATGATTTACTATTGGACTGAAACTGCCTTCTAAAAGCACAAAAAGAAAAGAAGAAGAAGAAGAAGCTTTTGACCTTCTTAGAAAAAGAACACCCTTGTTTGCTTGTGTGGCAATGGATTTTTACACAAATAGTGCTGGCTTTAATTTGTTAAAGCCAACAGTCTTACCAAATGATTTGGTTTGACTTGAATCAAGTTAAAGTCGATAGCATTGGATACACAGTCTATGAGCTGAGCGTACTACATATCTGCTCCCCTCACCAATCGGAACTATTTAGGTAAGTACTACATTTACCACATCTTGTATGTTGAAAAAGAAAAAACAACAATAACTATTAAAAATTTGACCCAGAGACTAAGCTAATGTATATAGTTCGCTCCCAAAACATTGATCTCATGAGCACGCTTCTGTTCCTATGTCATCCAAAAAAATATAAGGCAGATAATAACGCACAGTAATAGAAATATATATGACAACGAAAAAGCAGAAATTATATAGAATAATTATCTAGAAAAAAAATCAGTGATTACGCAGTATAGGGAATATAATTCCTTTCTCATATAATTTACTACACTATATATTTTTTTTCATACATTGAATCGCGCCATCATGATGTACTGTTCTACATTAAACTAACATAAATCATCTTACTGAGAACCAACTAACACATCACCAGGTTCATGACTCAAATTTAACTTTACAAACAAGAGTCACATATGAACCACTTCTATCTCCCATACTTATACTCATCATGTGTGTCAAGTCCATATTCACAACACCCATCATCAGTTCACGATACCACCCACATCACAAAAGTAGTCATGTGTGGATAACCTCCACTTCAAGTATTTCCACTTATTAATTAAATCACAGCTAAAACTCACATACATAAGATTATCATGATACTACCACTCCATACTCAAAGATATATATATCATTATAATACTACTTCAGGTAAGATATGTAATCAAGAGATTATACATTTTTATATCTCACGCCAACTATTACTCTCTACTCTCGCACAATATCAGTTCACTATGATAAAGTTACGTCTGCATTAGCAAAATAATATCATACTCAAGATTTCTACGTACTAGGGATCACACTCTCGTAATGCTATTACCTATACTCTCTAAATCAAAATCCTAATATCATCACTAGTATATATTCTTCTAAGTAGTTTACACTCATCCATTGCTCTTCTCACTCTCATACTTTTACCTATATGAATATAATTAATAACGCTACACCGACCCAGCAAACAAAAGAATACTCATACTCGGAACTCTTATATATCTCTATATTGCTCAGAGCGCGCGCAGAAAATATACTCTCGCATATTTATCAACACTCAAAATACTAGTCGTAACTATCATATTCATATGCATAATATTAGTTTTTTATCACTTGTATTAGAGTAGGCAGGATTAAATTTATATTTCTCACTATTGGGCCAATAGTAATTGCTTTATCTCAAAAATCTCATCTAGATAAAAAAACAAATAAATAATGTTTTATACTTAAAAATATTCTCTTCTCTCGCATGAATACTAATTTCAGCAGAAGTTAGTATAACTATAAGCTTTGCTGTTGAATAAATAGCCTTGAAAATTTGAAGTGGAAAAGAATGCTATTGGATGCCTCTTAGACAAACTAAATAATATGCTACTTTAAGCCACTAAGTGACCAGCAAGTCTTCAGCCAAGAAAGTCTCAAAATCGTCCAATTAACCTTGATACAAGAAACTTGACATTTATGATAAAAGTGATCATTATGAAAAAAAAAAAAAATTAAAGGGGAAAATATAAGTAAACTGAACTTGATAAGAACTAAAAGATCTAATGAAATAAAGTTGTTTGATAGAACTTTGAAAAAATTACATTTTTTTTTTCTAAATATAGTTTATAGCAGGCATGGGCAACATTTTTCAAAAAGTGGGCAGCATGAGACATTAGGGTAGGTTGATTTTGGAACTTTAATGTCTCCCATGTGGCAAAAATTGTAAATTAACATAAAGGATTATCACACAAAATATTTTTCTTCAAAACTTTGGAAGCCAAAGTATTTGATGAAATAGATTTCAATCTTTTAAAATGTTATCATTGTTACAGCTTAATTATTAGGTAAAAAGCAGCATATTGGAGGTGAAGTGGTGATTGTGGCATATTTTCAATTGAAATTCTAGTTATAATATTTTATTTATTTTCGTTTAAAATGACAACTGAATTGATAAATTTTCTTAAACCAAATGTTGCAAAAATATTTTGCATTTTTTAATTTTGATGCTATTTCCTCATGGTGCAAGTAAGAATTAGTTTTTGTATATATTCATTATACCAACACACAACTTCGCTGTTTGAGAGAATTTGATATTTTTAAAAATAATTATTGACTACCCTCTGAAAACATCTATCATCAAGTCTGCACTTGAGCAAAAAATTTCAAGGAAATTTTAAAGGTACCTCAACCATTTATTACCTGTACAAAGAACCATTAGGAAAAAAAGAATTAAATTTTTAAAATAGTGGCCTTTTCCTATAGTAAGATTTCTAGGAAGGCATTCAGAAGCACTGTGGGTCGCATGTGGCCTGCGGTTTACCCCATGACTGTCTATAGTCTATATATAGCAGCAGATCATTCTTGATTGATTCTCCCTTTAAATTCATCCTTTTGTGCATTGACTCCCACAGTTATGTGCAGATAGAAACATTTACTTAACCACAAATGGAGATTTGATGCTATTGTCCAAATCTGTTCTTACAATCTTTAATAGAGTATAAATTCTCTTATTTCTCAAAGATTATTTTGACTAGAAATAATAGAATAAAAATAAAAACATTTTTTTTATTCTAAAGTCATGTCTGTTTATAACATAACATTGTTGATAAGATCTTATGGTAGGTCATGGGTTCGTCTTATCATAAAAATAAATACTTTTAAAAAGTTTTCCTTCTTCCTTTCTTTCAATATAAGTAAATACTGAAAGTATTTCTAGCTTTTAATCTGATATAATACAAGATGGTCTTCATTGATTGAATACATCTTTTTCAAATGTGGAATCTATCTTGTCTGATCAAAATGTATTTCTTATTTAATCATGAATGTCAGTAAAAACTCTTTCAGACTTTTTCTTTTAGTATTTTTCTCCTTGTAGACTTTACCTCAGCATTGGGTATAGTATTTTTTTCTTTCTTATTTAGAACAAAAACCCTTGAAGAATCTCCCAATGCTGCATTTTCCAGTAAAAAATAAAGTGTTTTAAAAATGTTAGTTTGAAATTGCCATAAAATGTTATAAACTGGTGTTGGAACAATAAAATGAACATTTCCTAATTAAAATCTGTAAAGTTTTTCTTTGAAATGTCTAACATTAACGGTAATACAGAGAATAACCTTGTAAAAAAGGTTTTACTTTCAGTTAAATTTATTGGTATCAAGTCCCATTTCAATAAAGATTACACTATCCAGTTCAGCATTAAATGCATAAAGGACAAAGTTCAAAATAGAAAATTCAAATAGTAAATCCAACATTGGCAAGATGCCCTTTCCATGCTGAAAGAAAGGCATACTTTTTGTCTGAATTTTTACCCAGAACTAGAAGCAGAATAATTGGATTCATACCTTTCCCAAAGGTATTAGCATATATGTGAAATGCAAACAGCCTTTTAAATAGACGGTATATTCTATAAGAAAAACTAGCACAAGAAAACGCACTCTGGGCAGTGTAAAATTACTTTTTGAAATATATTGCCTGGGTGGGTGGGAGTTAAAAATTCAATTTCAGGGGATTTGTATCATAAGTAAGTAAAATCATCAAATTTATTAAAGGGTAGATAAATAAAACAATTTGAAATGGAAACTTAGTTCTGTCCTTCTCAAATAAAATGTTGTGTGCATCTATTAATTATTAATTAAATTATTATTTTTAATATTTTACACATAAATTTTACACAAAATCGTAGGTATTTTGTTATTTGTAGACTTTTTAGTTAATTTCTTGTTAATGAAAAAAAAGGGCGAGAATTTAAAAAAAAAAATTTTAACTTGATAAATATATAATACAGGACATGTATTTAAAACTTTAAAAAAAAAACAATGTGGACCATTTAATGTTGCATACTCAAATTGTATGTATTAAGAATTTTGAATATGAAATAAATACTCCTTCATAAACTTGCACAATTTCTGAGAGTTTGTGACATAAGCAGTGACATAGTTTTGGTTACAGACAGATAGACAACAAATCTCTATCATTAATAGATATTCTCTTATCAAAAAGCAATAGAAAGGTATGTATTTCATTTGTGTAATAAAATGGAATTCTCTGTTGGACATCTGTATGTGAAGATAGTTTATTGAAACATTGTCGACAATGTCAGACATTTGGATTTTAAATTAATATTTTATATTCTCCAGTCAGATATTTATCTCCATTGCAAAATTATGGTAAGTAAGATATTGACAAGATATTAATTAAAAAATTTTTCTTTTTTAATTTGCTATTTATCATCAGATAAGATACTTTATGCCTTCCTTTTGGGATTAAACTAAAAAGACTTCAGTGTTATTTATTATTCAATAAATTATTCAATAACTGTCTTTTTGCTAATCAGTAAAAATTATATTCATAAAACTAAGGGTGCTAGAATCATAAAATTTCCCCCAAACATTTACAAGGAATATAAAATCTAAGATCTAATTATAGTAGCTAATTACCCAACCCATTCACCATGAGTAGGGTGTGACACAAGATCGCAAGTATGAGGCATCCATCTATTAATAATGGAGATTCATTTCCAGTTTTTGTCTGGAACAAAAATTACGTCACTGCTTACATCACATTACCCAAAATCATCATAACATAGAATAAGTACACTCAACATTTGAAGATGCAACATTAGACAGTCCTCATTGTTTTTTAAAACACATGACTGGTATTATATATCTATATATAGTTTGTTTTATTTTAATACATATTTAAAGTTTACATTTCAAATTGTTTTATTTTTTAATCCTCTAATGAATTTGATGATTTTACTTACTTAAGGTACAAACTCGCTGACATTGAATTTTTTACTCCCACCCCTCAGGCAATATGTTTCAAAAATCTATTTTTACATAGCCCGGAGAGCATTGTTTATTTTGTACTAGTAGATCTAATTATAGTATAGAATACCATTTACAAAGTTTCATCAGAATGTATTGATATTTAATATTTGAATGAATGTGTGTACACAGCTGAATTACTTATATAACAGGAGTGGTCAAACCACAGTTAGTGAACCACATGCAACTTGTGGAAAATTATATATATATATATATATATATATATATAATATAGTGAAAAATTGAAAAAACACAGGTTCATAAAATGAGTGATGTTTATGAACCTGTGTTTTTTCAATTTTTCACTATATTACATACTGTCAGATTCACTTCCATTTTTCTCTTCACACACACATATATATATATATATATATATATATATATATATATATATATATATAAGGTATGCAAAATGGTTTGAATTTTGTTTTTAAAAACCCATAGTTGGGGGATGAGCAGGTTCATACCTTTCCCAAAGGTATTAGTTCAAAAGTGAACATAATAGCACAACTGTAGTTGTAACTCACTTACTATATGATATCACAGTCCAGTAAATTAACCACTATGCCACAAGGACTCCCCCCCCCCCTACTGAAGTGATAGGAGGAGGATAAAGAATGAATCAGACTGAACTATTTCAGAAATTATATAAAAATACATACTAAAACAAGTTTGGTGGAATAAAACAAATGCAACATTATTTACTGATATGATTTCCTTTCTTTCTTTCTTTTTTTTTTTCTTTTTTTGATTTTTAAATGAATTCAAGCAGCTAAGTTTTCATAGAAAAAGTTAAATTCAAAATTTCTTCCAGACTGATGAATTCACAATCAGTTGAAATTGCTTCCCAATGTTTTATTCTTGGATGAAAATCATTTGCCTAAAGGAATGTTTTGATGCTTCAAATTGAATTTTATAGATCTTGTAAGCAATCCATCATCCAGAGCATTTAAAACACTTTATATAGTTAAGTATTCAGTAATTACAATTTGTGCATTATCAGCTATAAATACCACTTTCTGTTTTGTATGTATTGTAATGTAACAAAGCTTACTAAATTAGAAATAGCTAAACAGAGGTTGGAGTTTGAGTTTGAGTTTTGTTTAACGGCATATCAACCCCTGTGGGTCATTTAATGCCAAAAAGGTTATTTTGGATTTCAGACTTGAAGGTAGTGGTTCTATGGAGATAATTGGTTATGTTCTGTTATATTTTGTTGAAAAGGTTGCTTTTTTTAATAAAATTTAAAATGTTTTCAGGGTTTGTATTCTTGAAGATGTCTTTCAGGTTTCTAGCTTGATAGTAATTTGCGCGGATATGTTTAAGTCTGTTACAATTTAGAAGGATATGCTTGGTTGTAAGTTGTACTTTGCATGTTGGGCACACTGGGGCACCCTCCCCTTTTAACAGGTACGAATGGGTAATGTGGGTGTGCCCAATACGCAATCTGGCGAGTATTACTTCTTCTCTTCTAATACTTCTGTGGGCTATCGGCCACTCTCCAATAACTTCCTGTATTTCATGGAGCTTGTTTTGAGTCATATTGTCCCATGATTTCTGCCATTTGTCTAATATAAATTTGTACAGAGGTTGGAAATGAAATAGAATCTTTATAACATGAACAAAATACAATACTTGTCAGCTGTGTGGAGAAGGTAAACCACTGTTAGTGGTATAAAACTACCCAGTCAGTATAACATTCCCTGATTCAATAGGATTGATACATACCCATTAATGTTCATTGGTAGAGTATATAACAGTATGCCAATCTCTTCTTAAACCAATTCTGAAAAGATGGTCTTTAGGAAATTCATATAAGTAGTAGAGTTGATATTGATACTATTAGCAAATCTACTGAGGCCATTCAACTCTTTATCAATAATTTCTGTCCAGAACAAATGTTTTGGATTCAAAGGGGAGGTGCAGTAAATTCAGTGCCTCTTCTTCATTGATCCAAGATGCAACAGTGTGGTGTTTTATGTATTGTTGAAACCCAACTAATGTCAAATAACCCTTTGCTATTTTTAGTGGCATACTTCCATTTAGATGGCATGTTTGTTTTTACCCAACAGCTCTGCCAGGGGTGGAATGTGACACAAGGTCAAATCTTTAAGCTGGTTTGATTTTTCCTTCTAGACCGGTTGCTTTATCAAGACTAAAGAACACAATGTCCGACTATTTATCCATAGCTGAAGAGGGAAATGGATCCATGGTTCCGTTCGACAAGAAATACCTGAAGAAGGCAGGAGGGCACATCAGCCGAAACATTGTGTAGATAACAATAAAGTTGAGGACAATAGTCTGAATAATCCAAATTATTCAATTTTTTGCAATTTCGTCATTATTCAAAAATTCTTTGCAACCCATATATTATATAAAATCTAGAACACTTTGAAAAGATGTGAAACTTGAAAAAATATTTATTAATGGATCAAAAACATTCGATTTTGCATAACATTATTACATGACAGGGTTACCAACCTTTTATTCAAAAATTTCTGAAAATCCATGCAGTCAATGGATATCTATACATTAATACACTTGTTTCTATTTATCTACCTATTGTTTATATGTCACATTCTCAGTCATAAGTACACATAAGTAGAAAGAAAAAGATAAACATCTTAAATATGCGCCCCAAAGAGAGAGAGAGAGACGAAGAGATAAGCTAAGTGAGACCTAAAATATCCATAGATGTATTTCTTTTACTATATAGGTCAAGGGAGAATGATATATACAAGGATGAGCTAAAAAGTTCATATGATGATGTCATGAAACTTTTTTTACAAATAGGATCCAAGCACTCCAGGAACAATGGAATAAGTGTATGGACTGCAAGGGGGGGGGGACATGTTGAAAAATAAACCTCAATTGGTCACATTCCATGAGAGTATCTTAGTCAGCCTATGAACTTCTCAGCCAACACTTGTATATATCCATATAAGGAAAAATTTGGAGAAAAAAAACACAGGTTCAAATAAAATGAGTGATATTTATTCAGTCAATGCTGCAGTGTTTCAATCTGTTTGGTAGATCTTCTTCAGGGCTTATGTTGATTTAAGGAAAAGTAAAATTTATCATAGAATAATAAGGAGACTGTGATAGTCTTTTGTTGATCAGTTTGTTTAAAAATGTTTTGAAGGGAAAATTAGCGCTCTTAGAATTGTTCGAAATTTATGAACGCTGGGATAAACGGTTTTGAAAGATGACATCGAAGATTTTCTTAGGTTGTGTGAGAAAGAGAAAGAGAGAGAGGGGGAGATAGAGCATGTATATCCATATAAAAGAGGATAGAAAGACCAACAATGTATTTGTCTTTCAATCTCCTCATATGAGACCCTACTCTCTAAGACTTTTTAAAAACAAACTGACTACTCCTGATAGAGGTAAGTTTCAATAACAATCTGTGGGAGACTCATATTTTATGAAAAATATCATTAAGTTATACATTAGTAAAATATTATTTTCAGCAGTTTCATTTATTTAATACTAGAAGTGGCTACCCGGACATTGCCTGGGTAGAGGGGGTATAAAAAAAAGTTAGCTCACAGATCCATTGAATATTTTGGTCTTCCATAATTGATTTATGTTTTAATCGCGAACACAATCAATGACTTTCCCTTTTCTTACTATTCAAATCCTAATCTTTCCAGATATAGATAGAATAATTATTTTTGCACAAAAAGCAAGCTCTGGTGATATTTGATGTGTATATATATTTACTTTATCATCAATTGTTTTATTTTCGTAGTTTCATCCGGACATACATACACACAACTGCCTCTTATATATGTGTAGATTATTGACTATACTTAAATAAGTATTGTATATATTGTTATGAGTAAAAGTATAAAGTATCAAAACTCTTTTAAAACCACAAAAATAACTTAGCTTTTTTTAAAATTGAGAATGGATAAAATGTATCACCTAACTTAGCTGATAAGATAAACAACTGATTATTTAGTCATTGACTGTAAAAGTATTTTATGTAAAGAGGTCAATAGTTTCATTTATTTGTTTAATAATTTATTTTATTCTACTATTATTATTATTATTTCCTTCCTTGTGAGTTTTTCACACCAGCATTTGCCGGTGGTCTTTCTTGGAGTCTCTCCAGGTCTCTTCCCAGTATTTTAGCCGATCTTAACAATACTGTTGTCTGGATGGTCTCAGTTCTTCCTCTTATTTCCAATTCCACCAGTGTTTGCCAAAGTTTTGGAGACTGTTCCAAGGAGACCAACTACAATTGGTATCACTTTGACCCTCATATTCCACAGTTTATTCAATTCTCTAGCAAGGTCCAGGTATTTGTCTATCTTTCCATTTTCTTTCACCTTTACCCTGTGATTATTATTATTATTAGCAGTTTCATTTATTTAATATAAAAGTAAAGTCAGTGGAGTGACCTATTGTTGGTATCAACCAAACTGCAAGGGAGCCTATCCCCTTTTCACTAACACTAAACCGGGGACATTATTTTTGTACCACACCTACTTTCAGAACCGATTACCAAGCTGTGCTATTCAAGTGCTGAGTTGGTGAGGACTGGTTCCAAGTCTAGAACCTTGCAATTCTTAGGCAAATGCTCTACCGACTGAGCTAAACCGGCCCCTTTATTTAATATATTCAAGTACATTTAAATAAGTATTGTATATGATATTTGTAAATTATCAACAAAGCATTAAAATGTCATATTGATCTTTAATTCTTGGTGGTTGTTTCGAATTAAACCCATAGGATAGTCGTAGCTAGTAGCCAATATTATACATAAAAGAGACACATGGCATTTTTCAAAATTGGAAAATGGATAAAATTTCTTACATAATTTTGCTGATATGACAAACAACTGTAAAGAGATCAATAGTTTGATTTATTTTATTCTATAAATCTTAGAGGAATCCCCATAGCGTAGTGGTTAATGTACTGGATTGCAAAATTATGGTAAGGGAGTTTGAATTACAGTTGCGCTATTACATTCAGTTGACTATATATATATATATATATATATATATACACACACACACACACACACACACCAACCTCTCCGCACAAAGCAGGATGCGACACAAGGTCAATTTCTTAAGTGGAGTTTAACAGGTGTGAATTCAGAGTTTTCCTTCTCCTAGACGGGTTACCTTTCCTAAGGTTAAAGAGCACAGTCTACCCTACTATTTACCCATAGCTGGAGGGAGAATATATGGATTCATACCTTTCCCAAGGGTATTAGCGCTATATGAAATGCAAACTGCCATGTTCAGGATTTGAACACTTGACTAAGACACCTGGGAAAGGTATGAACCCCTCATCCCCACCAGCTATGAGTCAAATGGTACCACTACTGTTCTTCTGCAAGAATGCCTTTGGCAATAAAATAACCCACAAAGGTTGATATGCCATTGAAAACAAATAAACCAAACCTATAAGACTTATTATAATGAAGATTATTTGTGTGCCTGTCTGTAACCAACATTGTCACCACTGACATCACAATTCCCTTAGTTATATTCTTAATATCATGGCATAATCATTATTTAATCTTAATTAGCATCTTATTTATCAACAGTGTCACTATTGAAGTCTGAGTTAACTTTGCCTCAAAATATTCCATGCTTTTAATGCATTTAAAATCCTACAATGTGTGTTATATATCACTAAGAAATAAAGGTTTACATAGTATATTGCAGCTCTGTTTACATAGTATAAATGTGCTCTGATGATGACTAGTGTTTATAAAATGTCTTTTACAATTTTCATTTTTTTTTAAATGATCTCAATTGAATTACATTTTATAAACCCCATAGAGTTGAAACAGGTGCTTGTTAGCACAATATTTACTATAGTATATTGTGTAGATGGTTAGCATACTGATTTTAACAAAATTTTCGGGGTTAACAAAGCCGGGTATTGTGCAAATTAGCTTTCCTGTTTGTTATTTTGTTGCATATATAAATACAATTGCATGTTATTAGAATGTAGATAAAGTCAAAAGTATTAATAAGGTATGCAATTTTATAATACTGAGGTTTAAATAAAAATAAATTCATGGTGAATGTTCAATAACTAAGGGAATTGTGACTTGAGTAGTGATTAGTTTCGGCTTATCTCCATTATAATAAATATCTAATTATATAAAAACTTAAATACTTTCATTCAACAGAGGGTGCATATTTTTGCTAATGTAAATAATTATTGGATATATCATTTGGATAAATATGTAGCTCATGAGTAAAACATTAAAAATGTTTTATTAATCTTTAATCCTTGGTGGTTGTTTTGAATGAAACCGCCATGGAATTTTCATGGGTTCAACTACTTTTTTTTTTTTAGAAATGTGATTTGAATATAATGCTGGAACACACTGTATCTTACCAATAAAAGTATTTTAATAACTAGTGTTACACTAATAGAAAACAGATACTGAGAAAAGATCATTGAGACTAGTTTTACCTTTACAGAAACACTATGAGTAAAAGACTTAATGTGACTTTTTGGCAAAGGTAGATAGTACAGTGATTGGTCACATAATAAATAATTGGCAAGGTCTCTACACATTGAAGGTGATAATCAGGTGAAGCAGATACTGAGTAGAAGCAAATGAATTACAATTTTGCAATCATCATCAACACCAAAAAGAAACTTCTTCAGACTGACAACAACACCTTTTCATAACTTGTTCTGTTCCCAGATGTGCACACCAAACACTTGCTAATTTTCTATTCAGTTTTCATTCTCTATAACTTATCTATTACTGTTAATTGTTATTTCAGATGTAACCCTAACCCAACATAAATGCATAAAACTGCCTCTAATGGTGAAGCTCCAGTTCCTTTATTGACAGTACTCCTATCGAAGTCAGTCAGTCAGTATACTGTTGGTTTGGACAATGGCATCTGGTTAAGCACAACTGAACCAGCCAGTCAGTCAGTATACTGTTGGTTTGGACAACCACAACTGGTTAAGCACAACTGAACCAGCCAGTCAGTCAGTATATTGTTGGATTGGACAACAGTAACTGGCTAAGCACAACTGAACCAGCCAGTCAGTCAGTATACTGTTGGATTGGACAACAGCAACTAGTTAAGCACAACTGAACCAGCCAGTCAGTCAGTATACTGTTGGTTTGGACAACAGCAACTGGTTAAGCACAACTAAAATAGTGCCCAAGACAGCTGATACTTATGGGACTCAAAAATAGTCCATTCATGTATTTGGGTGATTCCATTCCTTGAGTCCTGATTGGCTGCTTGGTTTCTATGGTGTTATTAGGCTTCATAAATACTCTGGCATTCTACAGTAGGATTGCAGCAAGGTTAAATCTGTGTTGAGTTACAGCTACTTGTTGCTTTGTCTTACCAATTCGACGGTAATTGGAACTTAGTATGATTATTCTACAACTCCCAGGTCCCCTCTGACTTGGACTGGTAGTACCTGTTAGAGACCTCTCTGTGGTTCAAATAGATCTGTTTGAAAATTATGTTTTGTTTGTTTGTCTTTGTTTTATGGCATATCAACCACAGTGGGTCATTTAACACCTGCAAAGTTTTGAAAGATTCATAGCGATAGTTTGGAAGAAAATTTTTTTTTTTTTTTTTTTTCTTTTTTTTGTAAACAAATTTTCTATTTAATCCATAGATGGGACCCTAACAGATACTACCATTCTTGGTCAGAGTGTACCAGGGAGCAATGGTGATGAAGGGGTGTTCTACATTCCCCAGACTGACAGAACTGGAACCTCCCCATCAGTTAAAGTTTAATGTCATACCCAGGATATGAAAACTCTCAGCCCCCACTTGACAAAAAGGGTTAGGGGTTGCTATAAGGGTAATAGGGTCGGGACAATCATAGAGGTTCTAGGGCTTGACATGACTAGCCGATGTTTGAAAATTATTTGTATTCAATAGGAATGCTTGATGCCATATAACTGTAAATTATTTGTATTAAGAATAGTTACTTGAACCTATAATTGTTTAATAAGGATTATTATAAGTTATTTGAAACCATGTGTGCAAACAAATGACTATTATTATAGAATAGAAATAATTACTTGAAAACATAATTATTAGTATTAGATAGGAATACTTGAAACCATATAACTGTGTGCAAATTATTTGTATGAGATAAGAATACTTGATATATACTTACTAAGCTTAGCTTAGTTGTGGCATAAGGCCAAATTATGGAGTGCCCAGTGAGAATTGAACTCACTAACAATGGTCTGCGAATCTAGCTTGTTAACCATTACACCACATGAGGTGCCTACTTATATCATATAACTATGTGTAAATTACTTGTATTAGATGGGAATTGTTGATATCATATAACTGTGTGAAAAAAAATCTTAAGAAACAACTACACAAAAAATGTAAATATAAATGTACAGTGAATGCAATTCCCTAACCTCTAGGCATAAAATAACCCTAGACAGATTGACATATCATTAGAATCAATTTTTGTTAAATTGTTATATTAAAGGTGCAAGAAGGGAATTAAAATGCTTAATAAAGTCTACTAAACTTTGCAGATGAGACTGGATGAAACGTTAGTGAAATAAACAAGAAAATCTGTATTCATCCATGATGAGGAAATCCAGTTGATTTGAAACAACGTGACTATTTGGCTGATGCTGGTCTTGGCTAGAGAGGAAGAAATTAATCTCTCTGTCGGAAATGCATTTGCCTTAACGAGGACATATTTTTACCTAATGATCCATCTGAGACAGCTATATTCTAAAGTGTCTTCATATACATTCTCCACTGCACAGTCTGTCTCAGTGTATAGTGTTCACGACATGTTCATAAATCATAGATTTGCCTCGGATAGAGCAGCGGACATAATAGACACACACACACACACACACACACACACAAGAAGGTGAAAAGAAAAAAAAGGGGAAAATAGAAAAGATTATATGATAAGTTTGCTTTGATTTTCATTTTCAATCATTTCCCAAAATTCTGATCCAATTTGGCTCGGTTCTAAAAAAAATTAAAAAATGAGTGAAATAGATCACTAATTAGGACTGAGCCTATTCTAGTAGTGACCACCCCAAGTGGGGTTTAACAGGTTTGAATTCAGAGTTTTCCTTCTAGACTGGTTGCCTAACCAAGATTAAAGAGTCCAGTCTTCCCTACTATTTACCCATAGCTGGATGGAGAGTAGTTGGACATATCTTTCTCAAGGGTATTAGCTTCGTCCAGGATTTGAACTCGGGTCGACGAGTCCATTTCCTACTACTCTAACCATTAGACCACGTACCTCCAACTTCCAAATTGATTATTAAAATGAAATGAAATGTCTGTATAGAAGTCAAGAAATTAGGTTTTCTTTTCTTTCTATTTTTTTTTTTTAATGCATATTTTATACTTTTAAAAGTTTCATCTTTTTAAGTTTTATGCTTCAAGTTTTTTCTTTCATGTCTCCATTTGCATCATTTAATATATCCAATTCATATGAAGATACCAAACACTTTATTTAAAATGCACTGAAATTTTTGAATCAAGTGCACTTTTTGATGGGGTCAAAAAGTTTGGCTGATAATATATGACCAGTGATTTATATTGCAATATCATTTTATTCTAAACTTCCCCCCTTCCATCATGCCGACTCCACTTCGACCTCAAACAGCTACAGTCATCTATAAAGGGACTGACAGGAAATCTGTCCCCCCCCCCTCCCCGACATTGAGTAATTTTGTGATTAGACAGTTTCGCTTGTCTAGCTGAGTTGGCATTAATACCTTACACTAAGGCAAAAAAGAAGTAATATTCGATTGTTGTTTTACTTCCGCGTCTTGATTCTTCTCCGGAATTCCTGGGCTACGGATATGTATGGAAGATTGAAAGAGAAACAATTGGTGTCAAGCTGCTACAGTCTGATGAATTTGAATACAATGTTTTAAGTTTGTATGTCTCTATGGCAATCTACGGATATTACTATGTGATAGAAGCGTAATGTTGTTTAAGCATCAATTGGGAGTTGTAAAATCTTTTATTTCCTGATGTTGTTAAACGGACAGTCATAGTCTCCATCCAGACACCAGCATCCATTCAACTCATTCACTCTGCAACATTTGGGTCACTGTGATGTAAATTTTATCAACCTATGAATAGTGTCCAAATCACAAAAAGGTTTGCTTATATCAAGATACTAGACAAATAAAATTAATCATTGCCTCATAAGATATCACTTGGCTTCCCTCACAATGTATCACCTTTCCCAGCCCCCCATGTCCCTTCTGAACTACTTGAACTTTTCTGTTGTTCCAAGATTTTTAGTACTTATTTTTCCTTTGTCAATCCCCCCCCCCCGTCACCTGGGGCGTTAGAATATACTGACTGCACCTCTGCACAGGGTAAGACTCCCCCAGTGGAGCCACCTGTTGGCCGTGGGTGGTGACCCGTAATGCTTAAGGATGGAACCCAGGTGGCTGAGGAGTCCATGACATACAACACTCCATTTTGGTCCTTTCTTAGGCTAGATGGGCAGTCAAGGAGGCCCCCTTCGATCAATCAGCTGGTCAAGTCAAGCCCTAGCACCTGTATGATTGTCCCAACCATATTACCTTTATGGCAACCCCCAACCCTTTTTATCATATACTAGAAGGCAGTGGCTGAGGGTCTTTATGTCCTGTAAATGACGTTAAACTATCTGATGGTGAGATTCCAGTTCTGGAGGTTTGGGGAATGTGGAGCACCCTTTAACACCATTGCTCCCAGGTCCACTTTGACCCAGAGTTGTTGTACCTGTTAGGGTTCCATCTATAGGTTAAATAGAAAAGTGTGTTTATAAAAGAAAAATTGAGTATCCATTAAGAATTAATTTTTTTCAAAACTTTGTCGGTATTAAATGACCTACTGTAGTTGATATGCCGTAAAAAACCAAACCAAACCTTTCTCAATCATCTACTTTTTCTCTTTAATGTATTTGTTGGTCTGAAAGTCTTGTCTCTTCTTATATATATATATATATATATATATATATTTAGAGCTAGAATAATTATATAATACATCCCAAAATTATTTAAAATAATTTAATTTTTAAAGATTTTTTCTTTAGAAGTTGTAGAATGGACATCATACTCACCTTCACAGGTAGGCTGTGACTAGCATCCAGTCACCAGACAAAAAAAAAGACAGAACGTAACCGAATACACACTGTAGCAAAAAAATATGTTCAGTATATATGGATAAAAATATCTATACTAAAACCACCAGCCAATCAGGATCCTGGAAATAGACTTGATCATGCCACATAGTAGAATAGCCAACCTTACATAACTTCAAAAATAAAAATGAAATAACTGCTTCCTATAAAGGAAGCAGTTATTTCATTTTATATTTTTGAAAAATGCTTTATTTTCGTCACAAAATTATACTAGATTTTCATACTCTTTGCACTGTATATTAGACGCTTTTCTTTTTTTGTATAAAGTATATGTTGTTTTATTAGATATGGGATTTGGATATAATTTTGAAACAACAAGCAGCAGTGTGTATACTACTGTAAATAAATTAACATAGTCTGTTCAAAAGAATTCACAGAGCCAGATTTAAACTTTGAGGGCCCTGGGCACTTTTGTTTAGGGGGCCCTCAAGTTGCCTCAACTTTGAAATTAAATTAGGTATGTGGGAAATAAAGAAAATTGAAGAAAAATGAATTTATTAAAAGAAAAATGTTATGTTCTGAAGAAAATGTTTGATTTGATTTTTCCCAATTATATTAACTGTAAGAATAGACTTTAGTACATTTTTGTACAACAAAGTGGTATAATTCTTTCCAGCTTGCAGCAAATCATCTTCTTTTTTTTTCAATAATAAAACTAATTTTGTAATTATAACAAGTTTTTTAAAGGAAGTCTGTGTGCCCTTCTGGTATGGGGCCTGGGGCAATTGCCTCCTTATAAATCCAGCCCTGTATGTGTATATATAATATATATATATATATATATATAAAATGTTGTTCTGGTTCCAACGGGAGAAAATTTAATATTTTATAAAAAAGAAGGAGGTCCGCAAAATGTATTATGTTCTCAGAAAAAATTTTTTATTCTTTTTATCTTACATACGCGACACGTGTTTCTGATCTGTTGTCTTCTTCAGGCATTGAATTATTAATTTGGCAGAATATGTCCGATATTTGATAGGTTGTGTGTGTTTCTGCAATTTTTCTATTATAATGGCTATTTAATAACGGTTGAACGCTACGTTATTTTTTTCAATCCTTGCATGCGATTTGCATATATATATATATATATATATATATATATATATATATATAAGGATAGTATAGACACAGAATCAATGGCACTTGGTGATTATTAGTTTCTCACCTGTGATCATATGATTGCATAGGCAAAAAACTGACAATAACCAAGTACTGTTCACCCAGTAGATATGCTATTCTTAGATAAAAAAATAAAAAAAAATGCTCTATTACCAATATTAAACATTGGTTGACATGCCGTAAAACGCAACCAACGAACCAACATTAGGCACTATCTATCTATTATTATACTAAAGCTGAGATTTTCACTTTTTAATGTCTAAAGGCTTTTTTCCTGGTTAGTTTATTGACACAAAATTTATACTAAATTATTCCTTAGTTTTAGGATTACTTAATGTTTGAAAAAAATTCCATTTTAATTGGTTCTAATTAGTCGTAATTTACAATTAAGTCAAAAACTGATCCATCCCTGTCTTTACATTCTGCATAACTCTCTTTTCCTCTCTATATGCGAGTGAAGGGGAGATGGGAGAGTGATTAACAGAGACACTTTTAACAACTCACCAGTACGTAACACTAAGACATTGTATAAACACTAGTATTCTTCAGCACACATTTTTTTTTGTTGAATGAAAAAAGGAAAATTTAACGTTTGACACGAGAGGTTCAAATAACACTCACATTATTTCAAAAATCTTTTAATATATATATATATTCACATACACACAGAAAGTATACATATAAGTAATTTTTTGCTTGATTTTCTGTACATACAGGTTGATCAATAAGTTTATAACCTGACAGTTATTTGTTGAAGTTTGATGTGAAATTTTCAATATATGACTAATGGAGAGGCATTAAGTGACAATGAAAGAGATTATGTTGAAAAATAAATATTTGTTGGTTAAAAGGAATATATTTTTTCTTTATTAAGCTTGGGTTTTATTGATGTGCTTGTGTATAAGTGTGTGTGCATGTGCCTTCATTTAAGTTTTTAGTTATTTTTTTTGTTTGTTTTTTTAAAAAGCTTCAGTCTCTATACTTTTGATCACATCTGTGTGTGTGTGTAGAAAAGGGAAATGTATCCTTTTTAAGGATAAGTGATACAATCTGTTTTCAGTAGTAAAATGTGTCAAATGCTTTTTTTTCTTTTTTTTCTTTTTTTTCTTTTTTTTTTTTTTTTTTTTTTCTTTATTTTTCTTTTTTCTTTTTTTCTTTATTTTTCTTTTTTCTTTTTATATATCTCAGTAAAAAAGGAATTTTAAAGAGAACCAGATGGATGTTATAAAATAAATACCTAAGAATACACTGGTAATTGTGTTTAAAAGAAAATCAAGATGCTGAACTATGAAAATGATGTCTCATCTAATAAACTCTTTTCAAAATAATTCAAGATAACTTGATTATACTTGAATTTTTTTTTTTTAAATTACATTCAGGAAATGGTTGAAACTTTTTTTTTTAAGACTGGTGAATCTGTAATTGCTACATAGGGAGATTCTTGTGCTCATTTCATGTTACATTGGAATGATGCTGTTCCAGATAAAATTTTCAACCTATAGCAGTAATAACTTTCTATCTGGAACAGCATCATGATGGAAAAAAATGGTGAAACATTAGCTGATGGAGCTACCATTGCAATTTGCCTAAGTTAACTTGCACCACACAGGTGAATGTTTAAAATATGGGAGGTATTTCTGTCACACCATGTACTTAAAAATGTACGTAAAATTAATAATTTTTTTTTTTTTCATTGTGTATTGATTAAAAGATTTGGTTTAAAATTCCTAGGTTACTGATTATGGCAGACAGTTGTAGAAGGTCAGAGGGTGCAACAACCAAAATGATATGACTATAATAACAACCAATATGACGATAACATAATAAAGTTATATAACTTAATAGTTACCATCTGACTAAAATTTTTGTTTTTTATTCTTTTTTGTCTTACAAGTGACAGTAGGGTAGGTTGATTTTCCAATTTTTTTTTAAATATCAAATTCTTCAAACAGCAAAAGTTGTGTGTTGGTTTAATAGATACTGATACCAAAAACTAGATAAGTGTGTGTGCATGTGCACCATTGTTTGAGGAAATAGCATCAAAGATCATCTACTAAAATGTACCAAACATCCTTGTTTTTGCAACATTTAGTCTAGAAATTGGTTAGAAAATTTAGCAATTTCAGTATTTAAAACAGAAAAGGTTGTCATTTTAAACAAAACAAATAAGATATAACTAGAATTAAAAATGAAAAAATGCCCCTCATCACCACTGATATACTGTTTTTTTACCTAATGATTAAGCAATAACTGTGATAACATTTTAAAAGATTGAAATATATTTCCTCAAACGAAGGTAAAGTTTTAAAGAAAAATATTTTGTGGAGTAATTCTTTGTTAATTTGCAACTTTTGCCACATGGGAGACATTACATTTTAAATATCGACCTACCCTAATGTGACAGTCTTTAGTAGTTAACTGCATTTTTATCAATAAATTTAATACATAAACCTGTAGAATTTCAGTTTCAAACGGAAACTGAACTTTAAACACTTTCTTTAGAATTTAGTTTAATTACTATGAGTAGCCCAAGTTGGATCCATGATTTCACAAAAAACTCTCTTCCTCATATTGTCTTATACTTAAAGCTAACTTCTATTCAAACTCTCTTCCTCATATTGTCTTATACTTAAAGCTAACTTCTATTCAAATTTCTTGAAAATCTTATAAATATTTGATCCTTTAATTTATTATTTTTTTCTAAATCTTATTTCTATTTCAGATGATGCAAATATGATGATGGCCATGCAGCTTTAGTCTCATCAGTATTTCTATCTTCAAGGACCAATCCGCAGCTCTTGCGACATAAACAGCTGGAAGAAGCAATGGCTAGTTTGTTCCGGCGACGGCGCAGTCTTATATTCAAGGCCATCATAGGAATTCCAACACTGTGGTTTTTTATGGTGTTTGTGTTGGCGTACCACGACCGACGGTTCTTTGCATTCCAGGATCCAAGTATAGCTGATAGAGATTTAAGGAATGGTGAAAACACTCAAGGTAGTAACAGTATCCATAATAATAATAATAATAAAGATAATAATGATCCACAACGGAATGCCTTTATTCAGAAACCTGATTTACAAAACAAAGGCAAGGATACATTGGACTCTAAAGATTCTAATAACCAAGTCCCAAACAAAGAAATCCCTCAAATGGACCATGAAGAGAAGCCAAAAGCAAGGCAAGTTAAAGATGCTAAATTTGAAGAAGAAGAAAAAGCACCTTTTAATCCTGATGGAGTCAAACCAGTTGATCCAAATGCACCAGGTATGAAAAACATTTTATTCTTCTTTATTTCTTTCTTATTTAATTTCTATTTGGTATATTAATTGAAAGTTGAATTCTTTGAGAAATTGTATATCATCATTTTTACAGATTCTTCTAACGACCAAAAAAGGGGAAAACTCATGAAAGCATATTTGTGCCAAGAAAACTATTATTACCAAATAATAATAATGCTATACACTACAGTGATGCTGATAGTTTTTTTTAATTTAGTGTGTCCTGGGGTACACATATTTGTTTTGAATGAGTCCCCAGGAAAATTTATGGGTCCCAATCAAATTCACTAACAATGTTTGTAAGTCTAGCTTGCTAACCATTACACTACATAAGGTGCCCAATATAGTTATTTACTAAGCGTAGCTCAGATGCGACACAATACCAGAAGTATAGGGCACCCAGTGAGAATCAAGCTCACTAACAACAGCCTGCTAATTTAGCTTGCTAGCCATTACACTACATGATGTGCCAAACTAACAAATGGTATATGTACAAACCAGAATCTGTCCTAGAGAATGAGACCCATAGAATTCTCTGATATTTTGAAATACAACCAGATCACCTGTATAGTATAGGGCACCCAGTGAGAATCAAGCTCGCTAATAACAGCCTGCTAATTTAGCTTGCTAACCATTACACTACATGATGTGCCAAACTAACAAATGGTATATGTACAAACCAGAATCTGTCCTAGAGAATGAGACCCATAGAATTCTCTGATATTTTGAAATACAACCAGATCACCTGTATAGTATAGGGCACCCAGTGAGAATCAAGCTCGCTAATAACAGCCTGCTAATTTAGCTTGCTAACCATTACACTACATGATGTGCCAAACTAACAAATGGTATATGTAAAAACCAGAATCTGTCCTAGATAATGAGACCCATAGAATTCTCTGATATTTTGAGATACAACCAGATCACCTGATCCCGGCCAAAAGACCAGACCTAGTAATCATTAACAAGAACAAAAGAATTTGTCATCTTGTGGATTTTGCTGTTCCAGCAGACGATAGAGTGAAAAGAAAACAGACAAATAATTAAATCTTGCCAGAGAACTGAAAAAAGGTATGGAAGATGAGGGTGACCAGTTGTAGCTGGTGCACTTTGAACCATCCCCAAAGGGGCTTGGAAAAATGACTGGGGTAATTAGAGATCAGAGGAAGAAGAATCAAAACCATCTCGAACACAGCACTTGTTAAAATCAGCTAGAATACTTAGAAGAGTTCTGGAAACCTGAGAACACTCTGACTTCAATGAAAAAACACCAATTAAAACTAGTATGAAAAATAGTGAAAATATTATTATTGTTATTATTATTAATATTCTTAAAATTAACTTCATAATAATAATAAAGTAAAAAAGTAAAGTCGTCAGGGTGGCCTAAAGTCGGTATCAGCCAATCAGCGAGCGAGTCTATCCCCTTTTCACTAGCGCTAGACCAAAGAGATTGTTTTTATGTCTGAGCTGGAGCGCCACACCTACCATCAGCTCCTTACTTTACCGCACAGATCCTTGTGCTACTCATACGCTGAATTGGCGAGGGCCGGTATCGAACTAGGAACCTTGTGGTTTCTAGCCGAACGCTCTACCAACTGAGCTAACCCACCATCAAATTATGACCAAATATATTTCTAAAAATACTTTTATCATTGATTTTATTTTATTTTATTTTTTACTAATGAACTTTATAAAGCACCATATCATGTTCAGCATTGCTGGCATTTTAAGAAACTATTATTTTTAAATATATACACACACACACACACACACACACACTTATTTCTTATCATTTTTTTTTATAATGCATGACCTTAAGATGTTTATGATTTAGGAAATTTTTAATGTAATATTTGCACTAATGATGGCTAATGATATGATTGATGCTGGAAAGTTCTTAGCTGAACCAAGAATGTAATTACCTTTTTTATTTACCTCTGAAAGGTTAAATAAACTTGAGAAATTTGTGCTAAGTGTGTTGAACTGCAGGAAGAATATATGAAATAGCATGATGTCAGTTTCATGATTAGGTCATACTCTTTTTGGTTGGCTTCAGAACTTTTTGCTACTTCATTTAAATTACTTATCACCTCAAACCTAATGTAATATGACCTGTTACCTGATAAATGTAAAGACAAGGGTCATTCAATAAGTAAGGAGAATTTGTTGGGTTTTTGGGGGATTTCTTTTTGTTTTGTTTTTTAAGTAAAATAATATTTTTTTCTGAATATTTTTCCATATGTGTAAATTCTGAATTATTTGGAATTAGTTGATAGCAAGAATTCTTTTTTTTTTTGAGATTATTCAAAATAATGGCAAATCAAAAGAGTGCTCCTGGCTTGAACAGAAGTCTGTAATCAAATTTTTGCTGGCTGAGAAATACAAACCATGTGAAATTTACAGAAGAATATATGATGTGTATTAAAAAGCATGTTTTTGTAAAAAAAAAAAATTCTTTACAAATGGGTTAAACATGGATGTGCCACTTGGGCCTGGCTGCAAAAGACAATCTATGGAGTGGAAACACACTGACTTAACGGTAAAGAAAAAGTTTCAGATGCAGTGGTCAGTAAAGAAGGTCATGCTGATAATCTTCTGAGGCATCAAAGGACCCATCACTATTGATTTACTTTAAAAGGGTGCAACTGTAAACTGTGCTTCCTATTACTAACTTCTTAGGCAATATCCACCTTATTTATTGAATGACCTTTGTATAAGACGGGGGAAAGGGCATTTCTTCAGCCTTTTTTTTTTTTTTTACAGTTTGATTTTAAGCATCCATTTTTTCCCCTAATTTATGGGGGAGTCTGCATGTCATAGTGGCTCACATTGTAGTGAGTCCAAACTCCAGTCACACTACTATGTTCACTTTCAGACTATTACCTTTGGGAAAGGTATGAACCCCCTCATTCCCCAGCTATGGGTTAAATAGTACCACTAATGTTCTTCTAGAAGGATAGCTTTTGCATTAAATAACCCACAAAGATTGATATGCTATTAAACAAAGAAACCAAACCAAAAACCTAATTTATGAATTCTAAGAATTGAAAATACCAAGGAACTATTGTCTAAAGTATTACTAGAAAAAAATCCCTGCATCCAGTTCACATGGGCTAGAAATTGTGACAATTTTACTTTAGCAGAAAAATTTAGAAAATTAAAGTTACCATAACTTGATCATTTTTGGTCTAAGGCTATTGTGTTTTTGTTTTGTTTTTGTTTTTTTTTTTTTTGGGGGGGTATTGGACTTATGCCATCTGTCAGTGTGGCTCCAATGCAGAATAAGACCTTTGTAAATAAAGCAGTCAACAACAAAACAAGATGATCTTTGAATGAAAACAGTAGCAGCTGTGGTATTGTCATGCTTGTTGTCCCAATTTACGGTTTCTATGATTATAATCCTTTTATTGTTATATAAAATAACTGCACAGCAATATTGGTGATGTGGACAAATCAACTGTTCAGAACAGATGTCTAAACTTAGTCAATATGAATATCACCTTGATCAATAATGCCAATAGTTTATACATGACCCAACTCTGATCCACGTTCTTATGGTTTTAAGCAAACTCTCGCAGTTTTTATTCCCACAGCTGATAAAATACTAATGATTAATGTTCATAATTTAAATCAAGACATTGATTATGGGTGACTTGATACAAGTGAGAGATTTTATCTCAAAGCCTAACTAATGATTGGAGGGGTGAGGCCAGACACCCCATTTGTTTTCTTGTAAAATTTACACAAGGCTTTCTCATTTAGTTATTTTTTCTTTTCCCCTGGGGTATTAACAAATTTTTTTGTATCCACTGAATTTTGAACTGAAAGCTTATCTTAGATTTAACGGTATTGATCGATTGATAATAAACTGTGAATTGATACTTCTTGGTAGCTTCTAATTTACACTAAAAAGGGATTAATTTTTCTTTTCGTTCACCTGAGTTATTTTCAGCTTATCAGTAAAAGATGTTTTGGTTTACTTTATTTGACTAATGAATTAGAAGTTGAAAAACAACACACACCCTAATACCACCAATCCTAACGGTTTCAGTCAAAACTTAGTTTACCAAGTCTTGGAAATCTCATCTATTTGTAGTATGACAGCTTAATGTCACCAAACACTGGTGTCATCACATGATGACCTGGAAATTACCTCCATGTCTTCAGGTGCAGAGTAAGATGTTGCAGTTATCTTCTTTTTTTTTAAACTACAGAGAACTTGTACGGTAAACAAGATATCTCTGCCTGAAAAATAAGTTGCATAAATATAAGAGTGAGACAAAAAGTAATGCCATTTTCTTTATTTCATGTGAATTTTTTTATAAAACTAAGGCCTAGCAAGGCTCAGGGCAAGAATCTGACGAGTAAGACTCAACTTGCCAATCGACAATGTCCTCTTTCTGCATGACAATGCTTGACCGCACACAAGCATCAGGATAAGGGAACAAATCGCCTCATTCAGGTGGACAACTTTACCGTATCCTCCATACTCAGCAGATTTAGCACCTTCAGACTATCATCTATTCTAGTGACATGGAAGTGAAATCTGTAGTGAAGAAGTGGCTCAAAGAACAGTCAACAGAATTTTATGGGGTAGGGATACATGCTCTCATTCTAAGGTGGACTATTGCTATTGAGAGAAACGGTGACTATGTGGAGAAGTAAGGATGTGATCCACAAAGGACCAGCTTTATTTTGATGTATGATACATGTTCCAGTGTTGGTAATTATACCTGTCATAAACAAAATGGCATTACTTTTTGACTCACGTATGTGGAGAAGTAGGAATGTGATCTACAGAGGACCAGCTTCATTTTGATGTATGACATATGTTCCTGTGTTGGTAATTATACCTGTCCTAAACAAAATGGCATTACTTTTTGACTCACCCTCATACAACACCCACATTATAGCAAAGATTTGACACGTACAATAAAAGATGCAAGATTCATGTCACTTTGAAGGAGAAAACTTGGTGGATACATTCTACTTAGGGTTAAAAACTTGTGATTAAGTATGATTTTTCTCTTGTCTTGACTGTTGGCCTTAAAACTCTTGACCCATACCGAAAATAATAAAAGTTATACAATTATTGAGAACACTTAGTGTCTGTTTTTTTCCCGGTCAGTGATCACCTCTAGTATTCATACTGCTGAAACATTAGCTTTTTTGCTATAGTTCTTCTCTATACAAAGAGTTTCTTGCCAAGATCATCTGAAATGTGGAACAAACTCCAGTGTGAGTGTTTTTCAATAGCATATCATCTTCATCTCAAGTCCAAGGTCAATAAGTATCTTAATGATCTTCAAATGCCTAGATTACCTCCCCCCATCCCCATTCTCTCTAATCATTCTTCCTATTCCTTTATTACATCTCATTTCTATATCATTATAACTGTTTGCTTAATAATAGAGGCAAATTCTGCCTTTAGAGTGAATCTTAGCAGGAAAAAAGGTTTCATCACATTTAAAGCTCCTTTTTCCTTTTATTTTAATTGGACAATGAAACTTGTTGTTTTGTTGTTATTAGTTGTTTTTTTTAACTTTAAATAAATCTTGTTGTTTACCCCAGAGTTTAACTTATTATGCAATGAATAAATTTAAATATTCAAAATTAATCTTTTTTTTTTTCTTTTTTTTAATTTCAAACTTTGTGCATTAATTGTAGTTAGTTGTTTTGTTTATATTTATTTATTTGCTTGTCAGATGAGAGAACAATTACTGTTATTGATCCATCATTATCATATTTATACAAAATACAAAACTTGTTGAAGAGAAAGTTGAAATACCACAGTTCTAATACAAAATGATTGATGGACATTTCACATTTATATTTGCCTAATGATTTACAAGTATAAAGAAAGAATAAAATATGTCCTTTTGTTTTAATTAATTTTACTTTAAAGAATTTAAATTATTTTTCACTGATTGGACATTATATGAAAATCTTAAAATATGCAATTAAGTGAAAACAACTCTAATGTACAAACCAACTATTATTATTCAAAATTTACTTTTGACCATAAAAATACAGGATGTCCATAAAGTCTCTTTACTGTGGAGTTATTCTAAAGATATCATGAATCAAATAAAAGTGAGATAGGAGGTAAATGGCCATACAACTTCTGTTTTGTGTGCTGCTTCCAGAATTTGTTCAAAACAGCATGCAGCATTCTTCTGTAGTTCCCAACTAGCTTTTTCTCCAAACATTTCATTAGAGTCCAAGTGGTGCAATCATATAGTAGTACTACACAGCTACAGCTTAGAAGAATTCCTATTTTAATAAAGGGCTTAATATAACTTTTACCAAATGAATAGATAGCCTTAAACAAAGATGTTAACACCCTGGAAAGAAGTTTTAATATGTTTATGCTCATATTTTGTGTGTGAATTTTGGAAGCTTAGGATGAAAAAAGTTGATTTTGTGCCATTTGGTCTTAATGGACGTTTGATTAGGTGCTACAGTACTCGTGTAGAACTTGGATATTTAAGAAATAGATTAATTGTATGCAAATGCAAGGGTGAGTCAAAAAGTAATACCATTTTCTTTATTTCATGTGAAGTTTTTTTTATCCAACTAAGGCCTTCATTGAGACCCTAACAAGGCTCAGAGCAAGAATCCAACGAGTAAGACCCAACTTGGTAATCGACAATGTCCTCTTTCTGCATGTCAATGCTTGACCGCACACAAGCATCAGGACAACGGAGAAAATCATCTCATTCGAGTGGACAACTTTACCACATCCTCCATACTCACCAGATTTAGCATCTTTAGACTCTCATCTCTTCAGCTCCATGAAAGAGGGTATGAGAAACATTATTCTAGTGACAAGGAAGTGAAATCTGTAATGAAGAAGTAGCTCAAAGAACAGAATTTTACAGGGCAGGGATACATGCTCTCATTCAAAGGTGGAACATTGCTATTGAGAGAAACGATGACTATGTGGAGAAGTAGGGATGCGATCCACAGAGGACCAGCTTCATTTTGATGTATGATACATTTTTCTGTGTTGGTAATTATACCTGTCCTAAACAAAATGGCATTACTTTTTGACTCACTTTTGTAGATACATTGCAGCATTTATGCATTTTATCAAATATATCATTCCAGTAAATTCTGTTGTGTTACAAAAACATATTGTCTGCAAAGAGGATTTTTTTTTTTTTTTTTTTTTTTTTTTTTTCAATTTTAATGAACTGATGAGATGTAAAATGAGATTGCACACTAACCTTCCCTCAGTTACTTTTACTGTATAATCTAGATATTCAAGATCACTGAGGTGCTTATTAGTTCATAATTACTCTTATCTATTTACATATAAAAACTCAATTAATTACCTACAACATTTCTATTTAAAAAGTAATCAGAAAAATAATCTGATGAAAAGGAAAAATTAATAAAAATTTAAAGTAACAGCCAGAAATATTGATGAACGTCAATATCTGAATTATTGATTCATTACTATGATGCATTAATGATTTTCTTGTAGCTAGGCTGATAAAATTTAAAAGAACAAAAAAAAAAAAAAAAAAAAAATGTTTAACTCTTTATTCTTTCTTGCTGTAACCCCCCCCCCCAACCAAAAAAAACAAGAAAATGTAATCTATTCTATCACTAAAGAAAACCACTGACTCTTAACTTTCTCAGGTGTTTTGGAATCCAGTGTAAAACATGGTTGTCTCCCTTGTTTATAACAGAGTGGATAATCATTGATTTCTATATTATGTTCTATCATTGGCTCAGGTGATTAAAAAAAAATAATAATAATAATACAAGTAAAAACGAATACACATTTTTTTCAATTAGTCAACCTTTCATCTGTGTTGTTGACTCATTCTATTTCCTGTTAATTACTGTATTGGCATCTGTTCTTTTAAGATGCATTGTGCTTGCTGCACACATATAACACACAATCTGCTTTTATAAACAGATGAATAGATCTATTTTACTGGCCTCTTTAACAACAAACTTTCAATGTAATTTCCATACCTTCAGTGATAGCTTTTTAACTTAGTGTATCCTGGGATGCACGGATTTGATCTGAATGAGTCACCCCAGGAAATCTGATGGGTCCCAACTAAAGTTTCTTAATAAATTGTAAAGTTTTTATCTATGAACAAGTAAGTAAGTAAAGTCGTTGGGGCGGCTTAACATCGGTATGAGCCAGTCAGAGAGGGAGTCTATCCCCTTTTCAATAGCGCTAGACCAAGGAGATTGTTTTGGCGTCTGAGTTGGCGAGGACCAGTATCGAACTAGGAACCTTGTGGTTTCTAGCCGAACGCTCTACCGACTGAGCTAACCCGGCCCCTTGAACAAGTAAAGCCATCTAACTCCTACCTTGCACCATATTCAGTGTAATTCATTTCCAAGAAAGTATTAAAAATGTATTTACAGTTAGCTGGAAATGGTGGAGGAAGAAAAAAAAACAATGGGATGCATGGATATGATTTTTCTGCGTCATTTTAGATTTTTATGCAGCAGTGACACAGGACACATACCTATCAGCATCTCTGTACCTTTATATTGTTCGTTTTTAGATCTCATAACAGAAGACGTTGCAGCGATGTTAACACTAGTCTCATGTTAATGAAGTGTTACTAAAAAATATGAAATATCGCAACAAATTATAGATAAGATGTCCCAAAATTTACCATGGGATTTAAAGATTAGATCATTGTTTGTTTGTTTATGTTCATTATTATTATTCTAGAAGGGCCAGTTTAGCTCGGTCAGTAGAGTGTCCAACTAGGAGCCACAAGGTTCCTGGTTCGATACTGGCCCTCTCCAACTCAGCTTAGAAGTAGCACAGAGATCTGTGTGGTAAAGTGAGGAGCTGATGGTAGGTGTGGCACTCCACCTCAGACACCAAAATAATCACCTTGGTCTAGTGCTAGTGAAAAGGGGATAGACTCCCTTGCCGTGTGGCTGATACTGACTTTAGGCCACTCTGACGACTTTGCTTATTATTCTAGAAGAAAGTTTTCAAAATGGAAGCTTTGCTTTAATTCAAATATGAAAAATTATACTGCTTAGATGTTTACCATTTTTGGTTTGTAGAGATTTAATTTAGTGAAAGTGAGTTTTAGGATAATGTGTTTTTAATAATCTTTTTAAATATAAGAAAATCTACATAGAGTGCTATTCATTTAAATATTAAACCTGAAATGTGAAATGATAGAAATACGAAAAAGCTGCATTGAATGCTATTCATTTACATATAAAACTGAAATGAGAAAATGCTACATTGAATGCTATTAATTTGAATATTAAATCTGAAATGTGAAAATGCTATATTGAATACAGTTACTTTTGGTTCTCTCATCCCTGCATCTGCTTGATAATCTGTGGGAAACAAGAGTGTCTTCAGCAGGATTTGGGGGACCGCTTGCGTACTTCCTCTTCCCATGATACTCCATCTTTGATTCAATAGATGGAGCTGGCTCAACCTACTCCAGATGAAGGCTGCCACAAGACAAGAAGAAGATCCATTTAGATATTAAACCTGAAATGTGAAATGGTTAGATTGAGTCTTATACAAATTAGTTATTAAACCTGTAAGATTTGTAAATATCTATGATTGCTTACTAATTTCTCTGAATTTGTTCATTATAAAAAAAATTAAAAAAGATTCATCTTTGTCTAATTTCTTTTGTCTCAATTTCTGTTGCTTTTCATTGTAACTTTCAGTTTGTTCTATGATTATTAAGTATGTAGCATGGATTGGAAATCGAGAATAAGCCACTGGCAAGATTTTGAATCCCCTTATCCCCCAAGTGCCTGTCATCCAATGACAGCATCTTACTGATTAGGCCACAAAGGCTTTACCAGCAAACATCGTTTAAATAGGCCATATCGCCCTATGCTTTCTTTTCTATGCTGGCATAATGTTGGTTTCTCTTGCTGAAGGCATATTCTTTACTTTTGATCCTTGCTGCTTAAAAGTCATAGAATAACAACTCGAAATATTACAATAAAATAACAGAAATAACATATCGTAATAAACATAACTAAATGTTAATAATTGACAATGCTTCATGTAAGAAATTCAGATTGTTACTCATTTATTTTTTAAAAAATCATAATAATTGGTATTGGTCAAGTTTCTTCAAATGAAAAAAAAAATGTAATGACTGGATCTGAAAATAGGTGTGAATCTTAGAATTGTTCCAATTGAGCCGAACATTGGATGCCGCCTAGAGGACTTGCCAAAAGTGATGACCAATAGGGATGGATGTAGAGGAAGGGTCAAGGGAATCTATCCTTTCTGCACATGTTGTTTGTTTTTGATGATGATGATGATGATGAAAACTTCTATAGGGAAATTAGTGAAGTAAATCTGTTAGTATGAAAAAGAAACTTACTCCTGTTTAATTTTGACTAGATTGTCAAAATAACAAACAAAATTAAGTGTTTTTATTATTCTTATCAATTAAAGACTTGACTCAATATCGAATAGAAAGTGTCCATTTTTATTGCCTGTTTATTTACTGGGTTGTATTCTAATCTCCAGCTATAAGATAAATAGTCAGGTAGACTAGGCTCTTTAGTTTTAGTGGGCAACCAGTTTAGGAGAAGGACTACTCTGAATCCAAAATTAGAAGGTGGAATCCCTCAGGAAGTCTTGTGTTGTTTTCAACCTCATTTTGGCAATATCAATAATGATAATTGGTACCAGGCTTGTATAAACCAAATATTGGACATCGTGGAAAGGGAAGACTTGTTGTAACATTCAGATCCATGGTCTCTAGAGAAATAATGCCATGGATGGATGTCATTTTAGTTTTCAGTGTTTGTCTCAATTGTGAAACTGCCTTTTTTTTTTCTTTTTACTAAACCAAGGAAAGGTTTCTGGTCTCTACTATATTAAAAAAACATTCCTATTTATAAATTTCAAACTGATTTCAAACCACAAAATTTAAATTGAATGCTTCACCCCCACCCGTTACAAATGCTCTCAATATTTCCAGAAAGTTTCTGGAGACATTTGATTTTAAATCCGTTTTATTTTTATTTTTCATCACAAGTAAAATAGCCAATGTACTTTTCTTTCTATTCAGTATTGTATATTTTCTTTGATTTTCATAAATTTGTAGATAGAAGAGAGTACTTTAAGGTTAAAATTTTTTTTATTAAATTCTTCTGAAGATATTACTTTAGACTTAGTATTTCTAAAATGAACTGTAAAAACAAAAAAAAAATCTAAGTCAATAAAATACTATAAAAATCCTTTTTTTTTTTCTTCTTCTTCTTCTTCTTCCTCATGACCTTCCATTCAATGTCTTAATATAACATAAAAGTTTCCATCTAAGTTATTTTTATGATTTGATGGTGGTTGTGCTTGGGTGTAATACAATGTAAAATCTATGAATTAAGGGTCATCTTTACTGATAAGAAAATCTAATGTCTTTTTTCTTCTGCTATTCTCTTTTGTTTTTCCTTTTCTTTTCTCAATTTCATGGTCCAATAAGTTGTACAAGTTTAAGTGGTTGTGCTTGTGAGGTTTATTACAAATCTACTTAAGGTTGATGTGATGGGTTCACGCTCATAAAATAGAATCATAATTCATCATAGCAAGACACCATTTCTTACCAGCAGTCAATGGATATGTTCTTTTGCTCTAATATAATGTGCAATTTATGGACAAAGCTGAGTGGTTATAGATATTACTTGTACATGCTAATTTTTTACAATTTTCTCATCTTCCTTCTTCACCTTGTGCCAATTTTATAGCCACCTTTTCATCAACTGAAATAGGCAATAGCAGCCATGTTGTTGTAATGAGACAGAATAAAAATTTATAGTGACAAGATGATCTCAAATTGACCAACTATTATATACAGATGCCTTGGGCACCTCAGGTGGTGTAATGGTTAGCAAGCTAGATTTGCAGACCATTTTTAGTGAGTTCGATTTTCATTACACCCCATACTTCTGACCTTGTGCCACATCTAAGCTAAGCTTAGTAAATAACTATATACAGATGTCTTGTTTACTTAGAGAAACACACAGTTTTTAATCCCCCCTCTTTTTACTTTTTAAAAAATAATTACAAAGAACTATCTAGTCCAAAATAGGTTTTGGTTTCAATGGCATATCAACTTTCATGGGTTATTAAATGCCAAAGCTATCCTTGTAGAAGAACAGTAGTGATGCTATTTAACCCAGAGTTGGGGATGCAGTGAGGGGTTCATAGCTTTCCAAAAGTATTCGTTCGAAAGTGAACATAAAAGTACAACTGGAATTTGAACTTGCTTACTATGATGTCACAGTCCAACATATTAACCTTTATGCCACACAGACACCCCCCAATCTTTATTCTTGCTGAAATAGGACATCATGTCATAATTGGTATTTTTTTCAACTTTTTCTGATTTTATTTCATCTATGAATTATCTTAATATGTAGTCAGCATATTTTAATTTTTTCATTGTGAAATTTAATTTTGAAGCTCACATCTATTTTCTTATTGTCACTTCAAGATTGATAATTACAGTTTTTTGGAGATTTTTTTTTTTAGGGGGGGGGGTAAATTATTTTTAAGCCTATTGTGTGATTTTCATTATTAATACATTGGTCAATGATCCTGTCCTTTGGATTTTTAAAAAAAAAAAATTGTTTTCTTAATCGTTTAGTCATTATTTTCCTTCTACTTTGGCCTTTTTTTTTGTCCCCCCCCTACACTACTGATGATTTTCTGTACTATTTTTTTTTGTTTTTTTTTTTGTTTGATTTGGCTTCCTCCCAAATGTTATAAATGCAGATTTCACTGTTGTTGGGTGGTCTGACTCTTGTCAAAACATTGTTCTGTTTAGATGACATGTGCACCCCAGTAAAAACAAAGAAAAACATTATAGCAAAAATAGCATTAAGAGTATTTAGAATAAAAATAAGGATGACAAATAACTGTGTAATCTTATTATTTTCCTAATGTTTAAGAAAGGTTGTTTTTTTTTTTTTTCATTTGAGTGTTAGCTGTATGTTCTATGATTATTTCCTGCTTGAGAAATTAAAGATGTCTTTTGTGATTATCTTTTTTGGGATTTTATATTTATTTATGAATTTTTAGTTTATCACCAGAAATATTCCTTATTTTCTAATTTGGCAACAGAAATAATTCCTTAATTTCTTTATTTCATTTATAAGCATTAGCTTATTAAATTGTTTTAGCTCAGTCGGTAGAGTGTTCAGCTAGGAATCACAAGGTTCTTTGTTCAATAGCAGCCCTCGCCAACTCAGCGTATGAGTAGCACAGGGATCTGTGTGGTAAAGTGAGGAGCTGATGGAAGGTATGACACTCCACCTCAGATGCTAAAATAATCTTCTTGGTCTAGCGCTAATGAAAAGGTGATAGACTCCCTCACTCTCTGGTATATACCAACACTAGGCCGGTCCGACGACTTTACATTTTAGTAAAACCGCTAGCGCTGGACCAGGGAGATTGTTTTTGCATCCATTACCCCACAGATTCAAGCTATGCTACTCATGCACTGAGTTGGCGAGGGCCAGTGTCAATCCAAAGCGGATGCTCTACCAACTGTGGTATATTTTCAATATGTTTCCTCTTGCAGTCCACACACTTCTTCCATCGGTGTTGCAGTGTTTGGATCTCATTAGTCAAAAAAGTCATCAACAGATATGACATCATCATATAAACTTTTCTGACCACCCTCGTATATATAATATGAAAATGGAAAACCCTGGAAAGAGAAACATTTTTTTCAATACAGTAAATTGTATAATATATATATATATATATATATGCCAAAATTATTTTGTCCAAAAGTTATTCTTGTTAAAAGCCAAAATTAAGAATAAAACCACACACATTGCATTTTAATAGGATTTTAATTCAGAGTTTTCCTTTTCCTAAACGGGTTGCCATATCAAGGTAAAAGAAATCAATTTGCCTTACTATTTTATCCATAGCTGGATTCATACCTTTCCCAAGGGTATTAAGTTCTATGTAAAATGCAAACAGCCTCATGCCAGATTTTAACTTGGGTCACCATGCCCATTTATTTGTTGTTGTTGAGAAGCTAGTGTCAGAAAAAATGTAGTCTATAACTTTTCTAAGGTCATAAGCTTTTTTACTTATTTACTCTACCCTCTGGTGCTATAGCTTAATAATATTTGACTAACACAAAAACTGCAAAATTATTTTTTAAATAGCAGTGATAATATAACTCGTGAATACAGGAAAATAATACTCTAAGATTTATTCCATTCTAAGGATTCTACAATTTTAAGTATGGGGGAAAAAAAATTAAGAAAAACAAAACAACTATGAAATGATTACAATTTTTCAAATTAAAGTAGTGAAAGGAATTTTTTTTTTTTTGTTTTGAATTTCCATGGAAGCCAAGAAGAACTACAAAACCACTTTCAATGTTCTAAGAATAAGATTCAAAATATATGGGCCAGCAAATATCATTTAGAACAAAAAGGTTTTTCTCAAATGTTAATGCATTAAGAATAAATATTTAGATCGATATCTTATGTATATGATTTGAGATTGTATGTCAAATCTTTTTTGTTTTGTTTTGTTTTTGTTTTTTAAATCCCAGAAATCAAAGTAAAGATTTTTAACATTTCATATAGCAATACATTTGTTGGAACAATAATGCTGTCTTGTTTATAAGTCTGTCATTGATGTAATGCACTTTAATTCTGTAATGTGTATTTATGACATTTGAATATTTGTGCTTATAAAGCCATGTAAAAATAATAGGTTAGATAGATATGCACTTGTACATTCTTTACATATGAGACATTTCTTTGTTTATGATGAATGTTAAGCAAAATATATATGTGTGTGTGTGTGTGTGTGTGGTATCTGTGTGTTACAGAAAGAAACTATTGAAGAGTTATTCCATAGTATATAGAATATGGCATACATTGAGAAAGAATGTGGAGGTGCTCATGATGTAATGGTTATTGTTGCATCAGCTCCTCACTTTACCGCACAGATAAGTGTGATACTTATACGCTGAGTTAGCGAGGGCCAGGTTCGAACCTGGAACCTTGTGGTTCCTAGTCTGACACTCTACTAACTGAGATGACATGTACTTAAATGAAAATTGTTATAAATTTGTATCAGCATTAAACTTAGAAAAATGATTTTGCATTTTCTTACATCAATTGACTTAATTATTATTTAATACCAATTAAGCCAGTTTCTAACTAATCAGTAACCAGTAATGAATTGTTGTAATTAATTACCCTGCAGTTAATATTAATGAATTACAATATACAGAAAATTAAAAGCATTTGTATGAAGGATAAGAAAGCATAAAAATTATATGAGAAAGGTTGGGGTTTTGTTTTTGTTGTTTTTTCTATTTTTAATCTCTGTGATAAGCTAGATTTTTAAAATCATGAAAATAACTGTGTGGATTTCAAGTATAATTGATATGATGTAGAGTTAAAACACAATCTTAAAAGACTTGTGCTGATTTATGGCAAATTGTATGAGGGTCAACTGAAAAGTTCATAGGCTGACCAAGATACTCTCATGGAATGTGACCAAATGATGTTTATAAGAGGTTTGGCTGAACAGTTCATAGGCTGACCAACATACTCTCATGGAGTATGACCAAATGAGGTTTATAAGAGGTTTGGCTGAACAGTTCTTAGGCTGACCAACATACTCTCATGGAGTATGACCAAATGAGGTTTATAAGAGGTTTGGCTGAACAGTTTATAGGCTGACCAAGATACTCTTGTGGAGTATGACCAAATGAGGTTTATAAGAGGTTTGGCTGAACAGTTCATAGGCTGACCAAGATACTCTCATGGAGTATGACCAAATGAGGTTTATAAGAGGTTTGGCTGAACAGTTCATAGGCTGACCAAGATACTCTCATGGAGTATGACCAAATAAGTTTTTTTTCAATGTAGTTTCCTTTGCAGTCCACGCACTTCTTCCATCGGCGTTGCCGTGCTTCGATCCCATTGGTTAAAAACAGGCATCCACTGTGGATATAACATCATCATGTGAATTTTTCAGCCCCCACTCATAAGTATAAATAATCAGTAAGATAAATATAGATTGATGGTATTTATTTTTATTAAATTCTTTTTATTTTCTATTTCAGGAGAAAATGGTGAACCAGTCATGATAGACAAAGAAAAATTATTTCCTGAAGAACGGAAAAAATATGATCAGGGCTGGATGCACAATGCCTTCAACCAATATGCCAGTGATAAGATCTCCTTACATAGGAGCTTACCAGATGTCCGAGATGAAGAGTAAGTATTTTATATTAAGAATTTTTCTTAATGACTGGGATATCTTTGCAATTGTCTTGAAGCCAAACAATGAAAAAAAAAAGAATGTTCTGTTCAATTTTCTGTTAGGTTATTTTTGGGTTATTTAGACTATTGTCCTCGTCTTTATTGTTATCTATACAACGTTTTGGCCAATCTAGCCTTCTTCAGGTATTTCTTGTGGTATTCAGGAACCTTCTTAAACATTGTACAGATAACAATAAAGATGAGGACAATAGTCCGAATCATCCAAATAATATAAATTATCAAGCCTTATCTCAAAAATTCAGAGAAATAATATCAACCCTTTTCGGTCATTTGATGCCAAATTAAGTCATTTTCATATTTGTTTTCATACAGTACCTGTTGTTGCTTAAATGGTCACCCATCTAAGTATTGAACAGGCTCATCACTGCTTAACTTTGGTTTCTAGCAGGAACCAATGCTTTCAATAAGGCTTGATCATAAGCCTCAATTTTCTGTCTATAGAATTTAGACATTTTAATTTTGATGGCAATCAGTTCATTCTTTAAAAAAATGGCATCAACACTGGGATTAACCTTGCACAGAATAAATTCCACTCATTAGAATATACTCTGGAAGAATGGAAATAAGGTTTCAAGAAACCCCCCCCCAAAAAAAAAAGAAGTTGTCCAGTCCAGATTGTCTATCAGCCATACAAAGATCATTCACTTACTTAAGAAGAACAGCTAAAATATCTTCTCATCAAATGCAGTGCTCTTGTACCCACAAGACAAAAATACTAGTGTGAGCAGCATGAGGGAACTATTTAGGGAAATTAAAATAAACACTGTCCTATCCTTCTTATAGGAGGCAGGCTTATATAAAAAGAAATGAAATATATATAAAAAGCTCAATTCAACAACCAAACCTATGTTTTTAAAAAATCTATATACACACACATACTTCTGAATATACTAACTACAATCTATCTATCTATCTATCTATCTATCTATCTATCTATATATATATATATATATATATATATATATATATATATATATATTGGTTAGGAGGTTGATTTAGAAGGCTATCACAATGCAGGTGTAAAGAAAAAATAATAATACAGTAACAATGATGTTGTGTGTTAACCTGTATTTAATTCTTGAATTTTCAAGATAATATCTCTTTTTCAAAAAATCACTGGAACTGAAGTAGTCTAGTTATGACATTTCTTTTTAAAGAATATATATATATATATATATAAGATTCTGTATGTCTGATTTGTACAACAACTGAGCAAACATCCTTTTATAAAGGAAAAACATTAATTTGCATAATAAAATCTGGGATAGTATACAATATAATAAATGAAAAAAGATTTGTATATTGATTGTATCAATGAAGCTTAGATTGAAGATGAATGCAATTGGTTTTTAAAGTGTTCATTTTTAAATCTTTTAAAAACCTATATTTTCCTACCTAAGTATAAAAGAAAAACAAACATCCAAATGATTTAAAAAGCAATTCAGATTTTATACACAAAATGCTTTTTCACATAATTCAGTATATATTTTAGTTAGGATTTTGATTCTTACTTTATATAATACATAAAAGATAAAATATAAAATGACTTTTTAAAGATAATTTTATGCTTCAAAATAATTATGTTCTGTCCAGAATCTATTGTGTGTGTGTATATGATGGACTCTCCTGTCGATCGACGTATGGGTGTTCATACAATGAACATCCACACAGTGATTTGTTTATATTGGTGAAGGCTTGTGTTGGACCATCCACACTTTTTGGCACAGTCGATAGGAAAGAATTGGTGCATCAAGGGTTGCCACAAACCCAATCAATGACCGACCTCAGGAATTTTGAATCAGAGTTATCCTCTCCTAGACTGGTTACCTACCAAGCTGAAGGGCCCAGTCTGCCCTACTATTTAGCCCATAGCTGGAGGGAGAATATATGGATTCATACCTTTCCCAATGGTATTAGCGCTATGTGAAATGTCAACAGCTTCATCTAGGAATTGAACTCGAATCGACGAGTCCATTTTCCACGACTCCATATGTGTATGTGTATATATATATATATCTATATATACACACACACACACACACACACACAAGGTGTGGTTGAGAGTAGACGAAAATGCGGATATAACAACACAAACGACTTTTTCTCTACTTTCAACCACATTTTGTCGGATGTATTCAATCTTTCACTCCTCATATACAAGGTGTGTCAAAAAGATATCGAGATTTTTGTACTTTTTATCAGACTTGGTATTCTGAAAAAAAATAATGTTCCATTCATTAATTTTTTTCAGAATACAAGGTGTGTCAAAAAAGTTCCAAGTTTAAAGCTGTATTTACCAAGATAGAAATGAAGAATGAATGGAACTTTTTTTTTTATTCAGAATACAAGAGGTGTCAAAAAGTACAAAAAATCTCAATACTTTTTTGACACACCTTGTATATTAAACTTAAGAAATAAATCTAATATGTTTTAAATAAAATAGATTTTTAAAATATGCCTGACCTAATGAGTGTATAGAAATAAAAATTAAATTTCACAGTAAGATAGATGTTAAATATGTTATAGTTTTTTCTTGTAAAATTCTAAGAATTAATCTTTCAGAATCTATTAATTCCCATTTAACAGTTTATGTAAACCAATGTAATTACATGTGAAAATTACTGATTTTTCAACCATTTCCATTTGAAGAATAAGAATTAAAAATTTCTTCTTTTTTTTTTCTAAAGGACTATTCTTAAAGGAGCAATTCTAGCTGACACTCAACTGATTTATTGTTAAAATCTAGAGAGTTTTTGTTTCATTCAGTTCTTAGTATAAACAGAGTAAGTTTTAAAATGATTTTACACAAAATATATAATTTGCCACATATCATATATAGAATGCAATTTTAATATAAATATTAATTAAAAAGAGTATTATTTTATAAAAATAAAACAGGAAATAAATTCTTTGTTTAATTAACATAAGACTTCTTTATTTCTATTTCTTCTACATATTTAATGTTATTTTCTATAAATTTAATCTACAAAATAAGTCCTATTGCCCTTATGGCAAGCCCCAACCCTTTTTATCATATGGGTGCTAGAAGGTGGTGGCTGAGGATTTTCATGTCCTGGGAATGAAGTTAAACTCTATCTGATGGCGAGGTTCCAATTCTGGAGGTCTGGGGAATGTGGAGCACCCCTTCATCACCATTGCTCCCTGGTCCACTCTGTCCCAGAGTGGTAGTTCCTGTTAGGGTCTCATCTATGGGTCAAATAAAAAAATGTGTTTATAATAAATAAAGAAATTGAATATCCATTAAGAATGAATTTATTTCAAATCTTTGTTGGCATTAAATAACCCATTGAAGTTGATATGCTGTAAAACATAATGAACCAAACCAAACTATAAAATATATCATTTAGAAAAATGAATTTAAATTACTCTGAGAATAAAAACTTCTTTAAAGGTTTAATTTGATTTTAAAAAATAAAAATTATTCTTTGTATTGTAAGGTTTTATTTTGTAATAATAATGAACATGATTGAAAAATTTTAAAAAAATCAATATAATCCATAAAATTGTACATATTTCTAAAATCTTACATTACATATTTTCAAAAAGGAAATAATTGTTAATATTCATGTAATTTTTTCATTTCATTCATTTTTATTATTTCTTGTATTACAAGAATAATTATGATAGTTTTTTAGCGGTGACTGAATATTTGAATGAAAATCTATAGGTGCTAAACTATAAATCAAATAAGAGACAAAGTTAAATAATAAATTGTTTTGTTATATCAGTTTAAAAGATCAAAGATTGTGATTACTCTACACAAAAAATTGAAGTATTATTATAACGTTGATTTATATTTTTTAATTTGGTAACAAATGATAAGTTATGACTTCAATTAATTCTAACGTGTGCACAACTGGATAGAATGTTGCACAAAAGTTAAGTTAGAGCAGAATATGTTAGTTTTGGAAATAGTCTATGAAGTGAATACTGTTCAATTGTAATCTTTGATAATTCTTATCTAAAAGGTTAATGCCATTGATTTTTATGCATACACACTAGGATTTGTCTTTTTTTCTTTACTTTTTTCTTTTTTTCTAAATTCTTGTATTAGGTACCATGCATTTTTTTTTTAATACAATAAACATCTGCTACATTGTAGCACTTATGTGATTTACATATCTAATCAGAAACAAAATTTGGAATTAAATTTATTTTATTTGACTGTAAAATAAAAATGAAAAATAGACAAAATGAAGAAAATGCTCTTCATTTTGGTAAATGCCATGGCATAATGGCTAATATGCTGGACTGCAACATCATAGGAAACTAGTTCAAACTTCAGTCACGCTATTACATCTACTTTTTGACTAATACTCTTGGGAAAGGTATGAATCCTCTTCACACCCCTACTATGTGTTAAATATACCATTACCATTCTTCTACAAGGATGGCTTTGGCATTAAATAATCCACAAAGGTTGATATGCCATTAAACAAAGAAATGCTATTACGTTCACTTTTTGACTAATACTCTTGGGAAAGGTATTGACACCTCCTCACACCCAGCTATGCGTTAAATAGTACCACTACTGTTCTTCTACAAGAACAGCTTTGACATTAAATAACCCACAAAGATTGATATGCCATTAAACAAAGACATTAAGGCTAAATGTTTACTTAGATGTTACAATAACTATTTTGGCATATTTTTAGTGTTATTTTTTAGTTGAAGAAAAAAGTTGGGGGGGGGAGGTAGCAGTAATTTCTGAATTTCATAACACTGATCAAAATATATAAATGATAAATGTAAAAACTAAATATCTTGTACAAAATATTTTATTGCTGAATGGTATAAACACAATCATGTGATTTTTTTTTTCATTTCATTCATTTTTGTTTCTTGTATTACAACAATAATTGTGATAATGTTTTAGCGGTGACTGAATATTTGAATGAAAATCTATAGGTGCTAAATCTGCTAAGTATGGAGGATGTGGAAAAATCTCCCATCTTCATGATCTGATCCTGAATTTATTGGGCTGAAGTCATCAAAAATGAAGATGATTACATTTAATTTAAATTTGTTTTTATATCCTCTCAACAAAAACCTAATTACTTTCCAAACACCCTAATACTGATATATGCATACATACATACATACATACATACATACACACACACACACACATATATATATATATATATATATATATATATATATATATATTTGATTACCTGTTTTTATATTTGTTATTAGGTTTTATAGTATAACTATCAAAAATGTTCTTTTTTTTTTCTGATGATGAAAGATAGATAATAAAAACAGATAAATATGTGCAGCCTCCATGAACTAATTCATTTTTATGCTTTACTTGTGCACAAATGTCTATTCTATGAAATTTATTCTCTCAAAAGGTTTATATGTCTCTCTCTCTCTCTCTCTCTCTCTCTCTCTCTCTCTCTCTCTCTCTCTCTCTCTCTCTCTCTCTCTCTCTCTCTCTCTCTCTCTTTGAGTTGCAAATGATTTTTGATTTTTTTTTTCTTCTGCCACAGCTTAACTGATAAGCTTCTTACCACAATGGACAGATGGTTTTGAAATATAATCAATAAGGCATTTAACTTTTTTTTCCCCTTTGGAATCCACCATATGTCCAAAAGGACAGGTCTAGGCAGCAAAAGGGGTGTAAGGCTGGTCAGTGGTTGGTGAAAATAGCAGTGAGATCAACTGATAGTCTTAGGGGTCACTTTTAGTTTACCTATCAGTGGTTCCCATCTACATAGCAATTTACTTTGTATATTTATTGTTTACTCTGTAGTCCATCTCTTCAATTTGAACCATTGAGTCTATTGTTATTAGCTGCAATTCAAACAATAAAACCCTTTTTTTCTTGAAATTTTTTTCTTTTTTTCTTACTATAAACTTATTTGCCTCCATTCAGTTCTTTTATTATTTTTTTTTTAATTTCTTCCAGAACCTGTTATCACAGCAAACACAGTAAATGCTTAAAATAATTGGAAATTAACTTGTCACTTCAACCTGTGATTATTTTATGAAGAGAGTTAATTGTCTGTTTGTCGTTTGCTTAAAAGTGGAAGAGGACTATTCTTAAAGGAGCAATTCTAGCTGACACTCAACTTATTCATTGTTAAAATCTAGAGACAGTTTTTGTTTCATTCAGTTCTTAGTATAAACAGAGTAATGTTTGTATGTGACAATGTCATTTCACTTCTTTATCAATGAGACTGAACTTATAGAATAAAAGGGGCACTATATATTTGGCTAACACAGTTTAGTTTTCATTTGTCTTTGGCACTTGTTTATTTATTCAAAAGAGGTTAGAAAAATAATGGCACAGAGTGAATATTTTTGCTTGTTTGATGATGATAAGAAATAACAAGAAGTTTCTTTTTTTTTTAAACTTATTTCCTTAACTTATTTCTGTAAAAAGAAATACGCAGCAGAATTTAACTTTCCCCGAGTACAACTTTTAAAGCTTATCTTTTATCTATGTGATATTCATTTTTTAATGATATCTTTTAGAATCCTGTCTATTGATCTTTGAATGTACCGTTAACAAATAGAATTAATTTAATGTTTAAAATTCTATAAAAACATAGCTGTATTGTTGATGTTTGTCTTTTGGAAGACACACCAGACTAGAAAAGTATGTTTTTAAACTGGACATTTTCATTATAGATAAGCAAGATCTTTTCTATTACACTGTCGGCTGGGGCCTTAGAATACACCTTAGAAGACCCCCCCCCATTGGGGCCACCTTTTGGCTGTGGGTGGCGACCCGTGATGCTTAAGGATGAAACCCATGACATGCAACACTCCACTTAGACCCTTACTTAGTCTAGACAGGCAGTCAATTGCCTGTCACATCTAACCTTGTACCTATATGATTGCCCCAACCCTATTGCCCTTATGGGAAGCCGTTTTATCATATGGGTGCTAGAAGGCAGTGGCTGAGGGTCTTCATGTCTTGGGAGTGACATTAAACTCTATCTGATGGTGAGTTTCCAGTTCTGGAGGTTTGGGGAATGTGGAACACTCCTTCATCACCATTGTTCCCAGGTCCACTCTGACCCAAAGTGGTAGTACCTGTTAGGGTCCCATCTATGGGTTAAATAGAAAAACATGAATTTATTAAAAAAAACTGAATATCCATTAAGAATGAATTTATTTCAAAACTTTGTCGACATTAAATGACCTACTGAAGTTGATAAGCCGTAAAACAAAACAAACCAAACCTATTACATTTTAAAAGCTTCAAATCAAATTATCTTTTAGTTACCATGATGAAAATATCAATATTGTCTAAGAATCTATTCATTTTTCTTTTTCATATAATATAAACAAGACTATTATATCAATTTGGCATTGAATCTTTTATTCATTGGTTATTAGTTTATTTTGTATCTACTCAAAAAAAATCAGAATCACCTTCATATTAGTAAAATTAAGTATGTAACTCATATGAGAGTTTCTTATAATTATATAGGATTAATAATACTTATTTTTACAAATACATTTCTGTATGTAGAGAACTGTTTTAAAGAAATGATTTGTTATTCTTGGCTTGTTGTTTGACTTAATGGCATATCAACCCATATGGGTTATTTAATGACAAATCTTGTTTTTATATATATATATATATATATATATATGTGTGTGTGTGTGATTTGTTTATGAAATAATTTTTATCAACTTCATGTATATTAATAAATACTGGTGCTTGTCCTTCAGACCCTGTCTTCTAGTACCTATATGACAAAAAGAGGTGGGTGTTTGCCATAAGAGCAATTTGAAGAATTCATATAGTTGCTAGAATTTGAAATGACCAGTCAATTGATTAGATGACACCTCTCCAACCACCCATCTAGACCAAGTAAGGGCCAAAACAGAGTGCTGCATGCCATGTGAACACTTAGTACCTGGGTCACAGAACACTCAGCCACCACTGTCTTATCCTTAGGCATTATGTATTGCCATCCATGGCTAACAGGTGGCCCCATTTGGGTGGGAGGGGTTCCCCCTCTGCAGAGGTGCAGCCCTAGCCAACAAGGGATGGTTATTCTTGTTCCGTGGTCCTTTTTGTCAACATTTTTTCAATTTTTACTGCATGTTGTCCATTATTTTCCAACTACTGGCCCAAAAATGCCCCCTTCAAATTTCTTTCTATCAAACTTTGATATTTACAAAATATATTTACCAACCCCTCCACACGTGCATGATGTGACACAAGGTCAATTACTTAAGCAAAGTTTAACAGGTTTGAATTCAGAGTTTTCCTTCTCCTAGACTGGTTACCTAGCCACGGTTAAAGAGCTCAATCTGTCTTGCTATTTACCTATAACTGGAGAGAGAGTAGTTGGATTCATACCTTTCCCAAGGGTATTAGCTGTATGTAAAATGCAAACAGCTTGTTCAGGATTTGAACTCGGATTGACGAGTCCATTTCCTAGATGACAACCATTACACCATGCCTCCTATAAAAAATCATAGAGGAACAAACTTGTTTGAACTGAAACTAAATTCAAATTCTCTCTTCAACTTTTCAATAGATATTTCATTATCACTTTCAATTTCTGTTTGTCCAACTCAAATCAATCAGCTTCAATTTTCTACAATTTCTTTTTTTAATGACTTCACTTTGAAAATTTATGTAATTAAATTTGTTGTAAGAAAGCTTCTTTTTTTTCTTTTTTTTTTTTTAAACCTCTAAAAGAGGTTAAGTGGAAGCTAAGTTGTAACACTCAACAAAGTATTCACTATAATCTAATACTTACCATGAAACATACCATCTTTAGAACAGAGATTTTTTTTTATCTTGGATTCTTATCTAATTCATAGGCTTTGATTGAATATAAGTGACCTGAGGTTAATACTATTAGAAAGGATATGTATATATACACACACAAATACACACATATATATATATGTGTGTGTGTGTGTGTGTGTGTGTGTGTGTATGTATATATATGTATATATAATGTTAAAGACTAGAAAGAGAAAACTACCTATCAAGATTTTTCCTCACATTGTGTGTATTTTGTAGCCATTTTTTTTAAATATAAACAGATTGAATTTCTTTGTGCAAAAAAAGTCTATTTCCTTTCTTTATCTTCAACATCAGAACTTTCAAAATGCTTATAATTTTATTATTTATATTTACACATCTACCATTGCAACATTTTCATTGTGCTTCTAACCTTCTTATCAATTCTTTTTTTTTTTCTTTCATTACTTGTGTTGGTAGCATCCATTTATGTTTGATCCTAACACTTAGAGTTGCTGAAAGCATCGAACAAACTGCCTGCATCAGTTATTAGCTGCAGAGACACTGCATCCTTCAAAACCTCCATGTTTCCTGAAATAGGCCAACAATTTACCTGATACTGCCTCACCCTCCTTGTATATAAATGCACATATATAACATGACTCATATACTGTTTTTTTCTTTTTTTTTAACATTTGTACATTATTCTATATATTATACCTTTGATGAGTTGTAGTGCATCTGAGCACTCTACAGCCCTGTCGGTTGGGGCTTTAGAATACACCGACTGCACCTCTGCAGAGGGATAAGATTCCCCCACTGAAGCCACCTGTTGGTCGTGGGTGGCAAACTGTGATGCTTAAGGATGGGACCCAGGTGGCTGAGCAGTCCATGACATGCAACATACCACTTTGGCCCTTACTTGGGCTAGAGCGGGGGTGGGAGGTGGAGAGGGCCCCTCTGATCAATCGGCTGGTCACATCAAGCCTTAGCATCTATATGATTGCCCCAACCCTATTGCCCTTATGGCAAACCTCAACCCTTTTTATCATATATATGCTAAAAGGCAGTGGCTAAGGTCTTGAAGTGCTGGGTATAATGTTAAACTATCTGATGGTGAGGTTCCAGTTTTGGAGGTTTGGGGAATATGGAGCACCCATTCATCATTATTGCTCCCAGGTCCACTCTCACCCAGAGTGATAGTACCTGTTAGGGTCCTATCTATGGGTTAAATAGAAAAATGTGTTTATAAAAGAAAATGTGTATCCATTAAGAATGATTTTTTTCAAAACTTTGACGGCATGAAATGACCCACTGAGGTTGATATGCCGTAAATCAAAACAAAGTATATAAATTTTTACTCACAATTTCAAACGCTTACAATAATCAGCTCTGTGTAGACACCAGGTGCCATCTTGATGATTTACCAAGAGCAAAGACTGATAGGGACCTATGGCAAGAGAGTCAAGGGAACCCATGCTGTCTTCATGCTGTGATGACTATGGTTATGATTGTTATTTGTTACTTTTAGCACAAAAAATAAAATCAGCAAGTTGGGTTCATATTCCACCTAAAACTCTTCAGAAAGGCACAAAAATATTTTTCCCATCCACCCAAGATATGAATAGATAAAAATAGTTAAAATAATAAGAAAACTTACTCTCTCTAGGCTTGACAGGGTGACCAGTCTAAGAGAAAGACAATTATGAATTCAAATTGCTTGCCAACACATTATGGACCTGGGTGGAAGGGTAAAGCCTACTTGAAAAAGACGTTAAAAAATCCCTTGGCGCCTGTCACATCTAAGGACTGTGATATCTGACATCTTACCCTCAACTATGTTGTCTTCTGCTTTGAAACCCTCTGTAGGGCCATCATGAAGGACAAATAGCACAAAAGGAAGAACTGCAACACTACACCATCATTAATCCCTGACCAAACCTTCAGCTGCAGCCATACCTGCCTGTCCTGTATTGGCCTTGTCAGCTACAAGGAAGGTATTTGCCTCTCATCCCACTTATGAGGGCGTAACACAAAGACATTTTTATGTAGGCCCACCCACAAGCCGAAGCTCATGGATGGTAGGCATAAAAAATGCATTGATCCCGTTGGCATTACCCCACAGGGGGGGGGCCTCAGGCACTTGGCAATAAACCCAGCCCTGCCCCTTTAAATCAAAGGGGCAGGTATTGCTTAGCGGGTTAGCCCCCTGGGATCAACACTGTTAATTTTACTTAGCCGCTCCAGAGGCCAATGCGCTCTGAAGCAGGCTGAGCAATCCCAGCCACAAGCCACAAACATGCCTGCAATCAACATGAACCACTCCCTTATTAATCTTCATTCATGAAGCCAAGTTATGATGACAATTGACTTTCCATGTTTTACACACCTGAGTCCTGCACCACTCTAGAAAAGGCTGAAAATGGGATTGAAAAAAAGAAGTTTTTATGCTGACATGAAATATTTAATTCAGAGAGCAGTTGTCAGATTATGGTTTCATTTATATCACTAAACATGCACATTTTTTATTTGAGATAAGTGAATATGTAAAATATTTTTCTTGTTTTGCATTCATATTGCTTTCACACACAGTACTACAAATCATTTTCTATTGGTTATGAACATTCATTAAGAAAAATTCACACAGTGAAATCCTCCATTTGAATATGTTTTAAAGACAAATTCATGGCAAATATAGAAAAACAAACCATTTGTAGTGATCAATCTGTATTACTTGTACACTTGATCTTGTCTATTTGCCACAGATGGTCTTCTACATCTTGATCTCTCACACATGTACACACATACACTTTACATACTTATATCTCACACATACACACACACACACACACACACACTACATACCCATCTCTCTCTACACGCGGCATAAAGATTGCATATTACATACCACAGCTGTTCATCTCATCACTATTTTGTATTCTTTTACTTATTTTTCTGATACTTTTTTTTTTATTTGCTGCTAGATTTACTCTTCACGTTATGGATTTTTTCTACAAACAAAACTGCTTCATTACAAAGGATTTCAATGCCACATCACTAATTTCAGTCAGTTTCTCTATTTAACCAGTAATATTTACTTAGCTTTTGCTGTTGGCAAATTTATATTAGCACTGTTATGGGCGCAGACAAATATGCATGTGCCCTTACAGAGAAAGGAAAAAATATCTACCACTTTCATGGCTGTGATAAATTAAGATAAAAATCAAGCTAGTATTTATTTTCATTAATGTATTTATGAGTATTCCTTTTACTTCACTTCATGAAAGATAAATTCACAAAGCAGAAGTTTATAACTGAATTAGATTTATTTTTTCTTTCAAAACTGTTTTATATTTGTTAGAAAAATCTAAAGAACAAATAATTTTTTAAAAATATTTCAGTTCAAATCAAATATTATATCTTGACATTTTTTTTTTTAAATATTTATATTGTTCATTAATAAAAATGAATAAAAACATTTCCTTTTTATCTTTATTGGTTTTATATTTCATATAACGTGAAGATAAATAATAAAATTTTATAGAGGTGTGTGAAATTGTTTCATTATATTAAAGCCTTAAGGTATTGAAAAGCATTATGCAAAACTTTATAAAACTTAAAGTTGCAAGAAATATATAATTGGATGATATATACTATGCTATCAAATTTATCTCACTATTAGTAATGTTTGTTGTAGAAAACAAAAATATATATCATAATGGATCACTGTTGACTATGAAATGCTAATTAGAATCCTTTACCTTTACTAAATAAAATCATCAATCTCATCATGGACAGCTGAAATATTCCTGTAAAGTGAATGATTTTTATTGGATGATTAGTTATTCGGTTAAATTAAAAAAATTAGTACTTATCCATATTACAAGTTGTAAGATAAGTCATTATTAAAAAAAATTAAACTCAGTGTTTTTTTTATTAAATTTAGGATAGTTATTCATATTTAAATAATGTTTTATTTTTATCATTTATTTACTAATGTTACCGCTTTGTTTATACCAAGCATGGCTTACTAATTTACTTTATTTGAACTTGCATCATTTGTGTTTAGAAATCACAGATATCCTTGAAAACCCCTAATAATTAATAAATAGGTTATGTTATTATTCAAAGGGTAGTATTAACGGGGTTTTTTTGGGGTTTTTTTTTCGGGTTTTTTTTTAATCGGGTTTCCAAAAGAAAGGGCTACTGAGGCTGGGTGTGAGATGATCACCCCTTTTAGAAGAGGTTAACAGTAAGACATAAATATGTATTTACCAACTCCTTTGCACAAGCAGGATATGACACAAGCTCTTTTTTTAAGCAGAGTTTACCATGTTTGAATTCAGAGTTTTCCTTCTCCTAAACTAGTTGCCATACTAAGGCTGGAGAGGCTAGTCCACCCTACTATTTATCCATAGTTAGAGGGGGAATAGTTGGATTCATGCTTTTCTCGAGGGTGTTAGTGCCATATGAAATGCAACCAGCTTCGTCCAGGATTTGAACTTGTATCTCCGTCTCCATTTCCTTCGATGATAACCATTGTGCCACAAGCATATAAAGAGTCAGAGACAGATCCCAATTAAAAATCTGAGACGGATCTCCTCATAGAGTTTAAAACCTTTCCAGGAATGACTCTAAGAATTCCAGAAAGTTTCATTACAATCATACAAAAAATGGCAGCGCCTTACTTGTACAGACAGGTGGACAGATATTTGGGGAATTATGATAATATATTAAATAAGTTCCAATGTAACGTATATTTGTTTTACATACTTGTAAAATTCTATCTTCTGAATAAAACATCTTTCAAATTTAAGACATTTTAACAAGATGTATGTATTTACCAAACCCCTTCTTCACAAGGTCAATTTTTTAAATTCAGTTTTCCTTCTAAACCAGTTACCATACCAAGGCTAAAGAGCTCAGTCTGCCCTACTATTTACTCATAGCTGAGGGAGAATAGTTAGATGCATACCTTTCCAAAGGGTATTAGCAGCATGTGAAATGTAAACAGCCTTGTCCAGGATTTGAACTTTGATCACCATGTCCATTTCCTATGATGATAACTGTTTCACCATTAGCACCTCTGTTCTAACAAAATGTATTTGACCAAAGGGAACAGGTGGCCACTTAAGTAACAGCAGGTACTGTAAGCAACATGAGTCCCTTGTTTATCAAAATAACTTGATTCGGCATTAAACAACCTAAAATGGGTTGATAAACTATAAAATTATTAAATTAGCAAATTAATTTATTAGTGAAATAGATTACTAATTAGTACTGAGCCTATTCTAGTGACCAACCCAAGTGGATTTAACAGGTTTGAATTCAGAGTTTTTCTTTTTCTAGACTGGTTGAATAACCTATGTTCAAGAGCCCAGTCTGCCCTACGATTTTACCCATAGCTGGAGGTTGAATAGTTGGATTTATACCTTTCCCAAGGGTATTAGCACTATGTGAACTATAGCTTCGTCCAGGATTTGAACTTGGGTCAACGAGTCCATTTCCTATGACTCTAACCATTGCACTATGCACCATGCACCTACAACAAAACAACCAACCAACCAACCATGCAAAGTAAACAAAGATATAAAAAATGAATTTTAACTCAAATTTTTTTTTTTTAAAGCAGTGTCAAATAGCAATAACAATTGAGAAATAATATTGAAAACAAGTCGACAGGAAAAGAGAAAGATTTAACTTTGTCAAATTAATGGAGCTCACAAAAATACAGCTAATTTACGTATCTGGTTTACATATTACTTTAAGTTCCTTTGAACAGTCAAATCTCTTCTTATCAAGATGTAGACCTCATTGCCATATAAGATAAAGATCAGGTGTGCAATTTTTCTTTTCTCTATTTTTAAAACTGTTTATTCAGGAACTTTAGCAGTTGATAAATTTTCCAGAAAGTTTGATTAAAATCCTTCCATTTATTTGTGTAAAGCATTGCATGCAAACATTGATTTACAATGAGAAGATTTGTGAGTTTTTTGTTTTTTTCAAAACTGATCTCTCTCTCTCTCTCTCTCTCTCTCTCTCTCTCTCTCTCTCTCTCTCTCTTGTTCACCTTAAAGAAGGATATAAATAAACTTCAGCAAAGATAAGTTACTAGAAATCTCTGAAACTTTTAATGTTTTTATAATGATATGGAAAACAGTTAATGAAACTCTCTATCTATTTATCAACACACTTGATTCTCAGCAGATGTTTCTAATAAAATGAAGAGTTAAATACAACCTAATCTTCCATAATTACTTGAAGAAATTACAAGGGAAACATTGTAAGTTTATGAATAATCTGAATAAACTCATGAATTACAGAATGCAAATTAAACCGTTAAGAACTAGTCTGATATATTAACGTCTTTTACCTATCACAACAGAATAGTAAGATGAGCTGATAATTTCTTATAGTCAATAAGAAATTATCAGCTCATCTTACTATTCTGTTCAAAGGGAGGAATTACTTCTCTTTTCTTCTTTGATCTGGAAGTTTAAAAAAATAAAGTGGAGTGCTCTATTGCAGTATCAGCCAGACAATGAGGGAGTCTATCTCCTTTTCACTAGCACTAGAATAGGAAGATTGTTTGGGCATCTCAGGTGGAGTGCCACAGCAACTGTCAGCTCTCCACTTTACCATACAAATCAGATTACCTAAGGTGTGCTACTCATGCACTGAGTTGGCAAGGGGCAGTATTGAACCCAGAACCTTGTGGTTCTTAGGTGGATGCTATATTGACTAAGCTAAAGCAGCCCTTACTTTGATCTGTATTAGATGTTAAACAACACAAACGATATCACAAGTGATGTGCAATGGCAGATTGGTCTGGCTTTAACATCTTTTGGTAGTCTATTCATAAACAGAGATATCACCATCAATACTAAGATCTCTGTATATAAAGCTTTATGCCTATCCGTACTCTTATACAGAAGCAAGTTGTGGATATTGCATCACAGACACCTAAAGAAACTGGAGGCATTCCACTGTAAAGTACTTTATAGTGAACTTGCAGAAGACACTTAAAGGGCAGGAGGCCTCTGAAAGCGGTTCAAAGACTATATGAAGACAACTCTTAAGAAATGCACCATTACACCTTCAAGCCTGGAAGATCTGTCCTCCAAGTGACAGGGTTGGCAAGACATGTGCTGCACAAGAGCTGAGTGGCTTAATATCAAGATCAATAGGGCTGCAGAGCACCAACCTCTTCATCGTCATGCACCATAAAATGCAGATGGAAATTTCCCTTGCAATGTGTGTGAGTTCAGAATTGGACTAATTAACCACCAGAGGGTCCACAACTGATGAATGACATGGAGTGACGTCATTGTCGTCTGCGAGGGACTTCTAAAATGGAATTACATGTTAAAGGTATTCTTGTATAAAAGTGAGCTAGAAATTTAAATAATTATATTTAAAAAATAGCTTGTAGGCTTCTCAGTTGTACTGAAATATAATTGTCATTTATTTTTAATACTAGGATTAGTCAAAATTTCTTCAATATTTTAGTATGTGTTAATTTGCAATGCATATATCATGTGACTGAAGCAGTTCAAGCCATGGTAGGTACCCACTGTGGTTGATAGTATCATGATAATTGATGCGCTGACATATTGTGCATTACTTCATTCTGTATATGATTTGAAAGTCATACAGATGAATTGGTAAGTTTAAGTAAGTAAAGTTACTGGAGTGGCATATTGTCGCTATCAGCCTGACAGCGAGGGTATCTATAGATATAATAATAAAAAACAAATGTATAATAATTACTGTTCAAGACTATGTTTACAAAATAAAACATTTGTTAAACAAGTATAATTATTTTAGAACAATTGATTTTTTTATGTTGATCGGGGTGGGAAACAGCAAATTTTTTACATACAAGGGTGAGTCAAAAGTTTTGCAATATTTTAGTACATGGTAGTTTGTGGTGCATATATCACATGACAGAAGCAGTTCAAGCCATGGTAGGTACCCACTGTGGTTGATAATATCTTGATTGTTGATACACTGACACATTGTGCATTACTTCATTCTGTATATGATTTGAAAGTCACACAGATGAATTTGTAAGTTTAAGTAAGTAAAGTTACTGGAGTGGCCTATTGTCGGTATCAGCCGGACAGCGAGGGTATCTATACCCTTTTTGCTAGTGCTAGACCAGGGTGATTGTTTTTTTTTTGTTGAGGTGCAGCACCACACCTACCGTCACAACCACACAGATCAGATTACCCAATCTATGCTACTAATTCAGGAACTTATGCTTTACAAGTTTGAACTGGGCCATAACGCTGTGGAAGCAATCAAATACATTTGTTTGTGTGAAAGGTGAAAGCGCACTTGATCACATTACAGTAACCAGGTGGTTAAAAGAAATTTTGCTTAGGCTGCAAGAATCTCAACAATCAGGCAAGGACAGGTATGCATAAAATCCTGGATTCCAAAACTCTGCTCATAGGTGGATGCTCTACCAACTGAGCTAAACCAGCCCTGAGATTGGTAGTATCATGATAATTGAAGTACTGACACTTTTTGCTAGTTTGTAGTGCATATATCACATGACAGAAGCAGTTCAAGCCATAGTAGGTACCAACTCTGGTTGATAGTATCTTTAAACTGGGCCATAACACCACGGAAGCAACCATAAACATTTGTTGTGCAAAAGGTGAAGGGGCAATTGATCAAAGTACAGTAACCAGATAATTCAAAAATTTGCTCAGGTTGCAAGGTCGGATTCTTAGGCAGTGATCAAAGCTATAGACGCAAATCCAGTGTGGTTTATCACCTTCATGACCTCAGCAAAAACATCCGGAACTGCTGAATTATGCCTCACATTACCAAAATACTGCAAAACTTTTGACACACCCTAATAGATTTCTTTTTCTTTTTCTTTTTTTTTTTTTGGTCAGCTAAACGAAAAGTTTAGCCATCTTGGGGGAAAAAAGTAATTGTGTTTTTTTTTTCTTTTCTTTTTTAATTCCAACATAATTTTCACTGTTTTTCTCAGCTCATTAAGTTGATTTTCATGGGCGTATGAGTCCAGGGGCGGGGGCAGGATTATGGTGGTAACTTACCTCTCAATTTGAAACCAGTGGGACAAATTCAGGCAAAGCAAGAAATTCTTAGTTGTGGTTTTAACTTTGTAAAAGTTTGTGTAAAACAACTCCTCTGCCCCCTCACCACCATTACCAATCACTGCCCTGATGGCAAGGCTTTAGAATACGCTAACTGTATACACTTCTCACCCCTACCCACCCCAAAAATGATGTCCTGAGTATGACCCTAAATTGCTTCTGATGATGAGGCTCCAGTTCTGGAGATCTAGGTAGTGTGTCATTACTCCCATGTTCACTCTGACCTGGTGTGGTAGTACCTGTTAGTGTACCATCTATGGTTCAAATCTGTTTGAAAATTAGTTGTATTAGATAGGAATACTCAATATCATGTAACTATGCAAAAAAATTTGGAAACTACACAAAAGATATAAATGTATAATGTACACAGTTCCCTAACTTTTGAGCATAAAATAGCCCCAGATGGTTTGACATGGCATTAAAATCAGTAAATTAATTATAAACAATGAAACCTTGTGCACACATGATTAATCTTGTATGCAACATTATTCATCTTAGTTCTAAAAATATAAAGAAATAAAATGCTGTATGTACGTATATATATATATATATATATATATATATATATATAAGTTAAGAGAAAGGAAATGAATCCGACAGTATGAGTATAGATAAAAGGATATGAAAACACTTATAATACTCCGTATTATCTTTTGTCTCCGCTCTTGATAATACAGAGTATAAACAAGCTCTGAAGATGATTTTTATAAAATCGAAATATTGTTCAGTATCAGCTATGAATATGTTATATGTTTTCACTTTAACTGTATTTTGTGGTGTTTTCATATCCTTTTATCTATACTCATATATATATATATATAATTTCCATAAACTGTTTTATATACATCTCCAAATCTTTTTTCATTCTGTCATATTTTGATGGAAAGTATTTTTCATAGCACTTTATACACTTTTATTCTTTATCCTCTATTCCTTTTCATTAGCCATTTTCTTGTTTTTTCTTTCTGTTCAGATAACAACTCATTAGAAGAGCTTCATACCTAGTTGTGTTTTTTTCTTTGTTCTTTGGTATCACAAGAGTTATCCCCACTGGCTTTATTTGTGCATACTTGCAACTGGTGCACCCAAAAAGAAGTCAATGAGTGCAGTTATGAAATGTGTTGCTAAATTAACATTACATTTATAAACATCTAACCTAAATGTCCACATTCCAAGTCCATATTTTAATTGAATATTAGAGAACCATTTTAGATGTTGGAATATATATATATATATAATATATTATACTAAAGCTGAGGTAATCAACATTTGTTTCCTAAAGGCTTTTTTACTGTTTAGTTTAATGACGCAAAAATTATACAAAAATTATTCCTTACCTTTAGGATTGAATTATGTTTGAAAACAATTCTGCTTTAATTGATTTTAATTAGTTGTAGTTTGCAATTAAGTAAAAAAACTGACCAATCTCTTACTTTACTTTCTGCCTATCACTTTCTTCCCCTCTATGTAGCTCTTGATTACCTCCTTGTTATATAATGTTAGCTTCTCTGGGAGAGTAGAGAGAGATGGGAGAATTTGAAATGTATTTCTATTTTAAATTTCACAAGAAGCAACTCGTAGCTTAAATTAGGTCAAATCTTCCCTTTCTTATAAAGCTTACGAAATGATTTTAATGTTTTGCCTGGGCGTTTTTTGTTTTTTTTTGGGGGGGGGTAATTTTATTTGCTTTGCTAACTCACTTTTCCCTAATCTCAGTTATATACCCAGAGCTGAATGGGTGACCCAACATGTCACGTTTTGTCTAGTATATATGCATATATATATATATATATAGGATTGGGACAAAAGTCTTATCCGATACAAAATAGTATTTATCTAACCAATCAAGACGTTTTGTCTTTATTGATTAAATAAATGTTACTTCATTAAATTGTATCGGACAAGACATTTGTTCCAATTCTATATATATATATATATATATATATATATATATATGTATATATTAATTCATCAGAAATAAATTTATTTCAGCACTTTTGCCTCTTCAAGTCTGATTTTCAAATCGATAATAACTACATATCAACTAGACCTTGCTTCATTATCATCTTTGAATCTTACCCAAATAGACACCATCATCCCATGTCTGGAATTGGACTTTTTATATATGATTATTTGTACCAATCTTAAACTCCGCTTGGGGTGGTCACTACTCGAATAAGCTCAGTCCTAATTAATGATCTATTTCACTAATTAAGAAAAAAAATTCTAATAATTTGAATTGCACTGATATTATTTTTGGAATTCCTGCCTCCATGCTATTCATTAAAGAAAAGGAATAAAAAAAACAAGACAAGGGTTGTATATTTTAAAAGGGGGTTTAATGGTACAAAGCGTTGCTAAAACTTATTGCTTTAGCAGTCTCAAGTCACATATATATGAAAGTAACAATTCATGAACACACTTATTTTTGTGTAGAATTCTTGTTGGGGTAAAGAATTCTGGTTGTAGGCTCATTCGTTGTTTGGCGCTGCTGCTATGTTGGTTCACCCAAAGTTGGGGTGTGTCCGTGTTGGTCTGCTGTATCAACTGTTTCTGCTGCTAAAGATTTTGGCCATGTAGTCTCTGTGACTATTTTTACTGTTCTGAGGATATTTGCCCCTAAGAGTTGCTGCTTCCGGGTTCTGAAAGGGGAGGATAACCCATATTTTTTTTAATAATAAATTGGCTTAATCTATGAATCTTATACAATTGGTTTTCAAAGTCTTGTTATGTATTATTTCATTTTCATTAGTATTAGTTTTTTTTATTATATCCAGTGAATCTTTATTTCATATATTGACAAATCCAACTCGATTTACAAACATACCAATCACAAGAATTTAAAAAAAAAGAGAATTTAGAACTCCAGCTTTTCACTATCATCATTCAATTTTTCACTTATTGTTTTTGTTTTTTCTTCCCCCTAGATGCAGAAGTATAGTATACCATGACAACTTGCCGGATACCAGTGTGATTGTGTGTTTCCACAACGAAGCTTGGTCAGTTCTCCTGCGGACAGTTCATAGCATCATTGACCGCTCACCTCCCCGCCTTCTAAAGGAAATCATTTTGGTGGACGATTATTCAGACATGCGTAAGTTATGGGACAAATTTAAACTGATACTTTTCATTGTAAATGTTCAGTTCTACTGATTATTTATTTTATTTTATTTATTTATTTTTTTGTTAAGTATACAAGTATTTTTGAAACCCTATTTCTTATCAGAAATGTATAGTTTAGGATTGTTCGGCTAGAAACCACAAGGTTCCTAGTTTGATACCGGCCCTCACCAACTCAGCGTATGAGTAGCACAGGGATCTGTGCGGTAAAGTAAGGAACTGATGGTAGGTGTGGCGCTCCACCTCAGACGCAAAACAATCTCCTTGGTCTAGCGCTAGTGAAAAGGGGATAGACTCCCTCGCTGATTGGCTGATACCAACTTTAGGCCACCCGACGACTTTACTTATTTGCTATATAAATATGTGTCTGTGTATGTGCTTTTATGTCCCTGCTCTGGCATAAGAAAATATATATATATATGTGCATATTATTTGCTATATGAAATATATATATATATATATATATATATATATATATATAATTTGCTCTATGAATATCTTGGTAGTTAAAATCTTTGTATGTGTGTGTTTTACTATATATATATGTATATATAAAATTAGACACTTTTCAGCTAGTTTATTTCTCTTCTACCCCTGAACAAACTTTGTATTTGAATTGCTCTCAACAAAAATATGTAACTAAACTTGATGCACCTAATCATCTAAATGCACTCACCCACACCCACGTATTGCTTTCTTTACATAAACTTTTCAGTGATTGTATAAGAAAGATATATCCTGTCAACTGGTTTGGAAATGCAGACACTATGTATATAACATGTCTTAGGCATCAATAGCTTGGCAGAGCCCATCCCTACAACTTGTTTGAACTCAGAGTTTTACTTCTCCGAGACCAGTTGCTATACTAAGGATAAAGAGCATAGTCTGCCCTACTATTTAATCTTAGCAGGAGGGAGAATAATTGGATTCATAATTTTCCCAGTTGTATTAAGTGTTATGGGAAAAGCAAACAGTCTCCTTCAGGATTTGAACTTGGGTAACCAAGCTCATTTTCTACAATAATAACCGTTACCCCATGGGTGCTCACTTGTATAACAAACCCTGAAAATTCATCCTGTAAACTTATATTTATGCTTTGTATGTATATATTATATATATATATATATATATATATATATATATATGCAGACTCACATGTGTGTGCACGTTTTAATGGATTGGCAAAGTGGCCTATTGTTAGTATCAAGTAGACAGTAAGGGTATCTAGTGCTAGATCAAGGAGAATTTTTTTGCTGAGATGGAGAGCCACACCTACCGTCAGCTCCCTACTTTACTGCACAGATCAGATTACCAAATCTGTGCTACTCATGCACTGAGTTGGTGGGGACTAGTATCGAACCAGGAACCTTATGATTCTTAGGTGGGTGCTCTACCGATTGAGCTAAACCAGCCCACTTTAATGGATGACGCACTCTGAGTTATGACATTTTACTATGATGAATATATCATTATGAATTTCAAGTTTATTTATGAAAGTTTTATTGGGTTGAATTTACAAATAACCCAATATTTGTACTCTATGACTAAGAGTTGAGGAACAGTATTTTTTTATTTTCTATTCAGTGAATTAAATCTTTATCATTTTAAGTCTGCTTTTATTCTTAAAAAAGAAAAAAACGAATAAAATCACAACACAGCTTTTAAAAATTATCCCAAATCTTTGCCTAAATTTTTTTTTTTTTTGAAAAAGTAAAGCAGAATATTATTTCTATAAAAAGTATAAAAATTATTTTTCTGTTAAAATTCTCCAGTTTATGTGTTTTTGTATTTTCTATTTGTTTTCAAATCTGAATAAATGCTTGATTTTCAAAAATATTTTTTACTTTTTCAAAATACAAGTCATAACCACCTTTAACTTTTGGGTTTGGTTTGATTTTGTTTTGCCTTACGGCATATCAACCTCGGTGGGTCATTTAATGCCAACAAAGTTTTGAAATAAATTCATTCTCAATGGATACTCAATATTTTATAAACACATTTTTCTATTCGACCTATAGATTGGGCCCCTAACAGGTACTACCACTCCAAGTCAGAGTAGACCCCAGAATGGTGATTAAGGGGTGCTCTGCATTCCCCAGACTTCCAGAATTGGAACCTCACCATCAGATAGACACAGCCTTCTAGCACATATAAGATAAAATGGGTTGGGGCTTAACTGTTGGCTAAGGAAAGTTGAGTGGCAATTATGGGTGTATATAATAAGTTAAGCTTCAAATAGGCGACTATTGTTTCAAATTTCTTCATTGTTCTTGAAGAGATATATTGGTTCTCTGGGATGTGTGTAGTATGGTGCAGTTTTAAAGGAGTGGCCAATTTTGAAGGAATAACTAGTGAAAGGAGTTTGACCTTGGATAGTAATGAGGCAGAATTGTAATAATCAAGTTCTTATTTTATCCCCATGTGACAGCATCTTGAAGGGTCTTACTTTGTTCATTAACATCTGGGTTCAAATGTCATGAGTGGAAGACATTGGTTGCTGCATAACAATATATGACAAGTACACAGCAATAAAAACAAAAATTAGGTTGAAGAACAGTTACATTCAATAAGTGAAAAAAAAGTGGTGCTCATTGTGTAATGGTAATTGTCATAGAAAATGGACACAGCAACCCAAGTTCAAATCCTGGGAAAGGCTGTTTGCATTTTACATAGTGCTAATACCCTTGGGAAAGGTATGAATCCAAGGATTCTCTTTCCAGCTATGGGTAAATAGTATGACAGACTGGACTATTTGACCTTAGTTAGGCAACCTGTCTAGGAGAAGGAAATCTTGGAATTCAAAACCTGTTAAACTCCACTTAAGGAATTTACCTTGTGTCACATCCTACTGATGCAGTGGGTTTAGTAAATATATATATATATATATATATATATATTTACCAAACCTTCTGCATGAGTAGGATGTGACACAAGGTAAATTATATGATATATATTATAGTAGGGTTCTTTAACCTTGGTTAACCTACCAGTCAACGAGAAGGAAAACTGAATTCAAACCAGCTTTACTCCTCTTAAAAATTGACCTAGTATTTGCATCCTGCCTGTGGCAAAGAGTTAGGCTAAATGTATATATTCTAATATCAATCACTGATACTTTTTTCTTCTCTTTTAAATGTGATTAATGTACAAGTAAATTTTACTCTTCAAAATTAAATCCAACTTCCTCCTATTTGGACAATCCTGGGAGAATTCTCTTATTCCGTTTAGTTCCTTCATATATATGTGTCACAGAGAAAATGGTGGAAACATTCTTATATCTTACACAAAGAGAAACAAAAAGACATGTATTCAGTCTATTTTTTCCTTTTCTTTTCCACGTGCCATCATTTTAGCTACTCAACTGTCATTTAGATAGAATAACTGGTTTCAATTTCAGATTAGATTTAGTAAATGTTCTCCCATTAAAATGAGTAATTGTTTCTAGTTTTCTCCAGGAGACTTTCAATAAAAAGTATAGGTAACTTTTCCCTTTGTATGTTTTTTTTGTTGGTTTTGTTTTTATCTTTCTTTCAGCTGAAATTGTTATTGAGTGAAATCAATAGCTTCCAATAGTTTTGAAGAATTTCTCAACTGATATTTATTTCTCTGAATTTTTTAGATGAGGCTTGATAATTTGTATTATTTGGACTATTGTCCTCATCTTTATTGTTATCTGTACCACGTTTCGGACGATGTGCCCTCTGGTCATCTTCAGGTATTTCTTGTCGGACTCAGGAACCTTCTCTTCGAAATCGGGAACCTTCTGAGTTCTGTGAAGGCTCCCAATTACGACAAGAAGGTTCCTGAGTTCAAAGAGAAGTTTCCTGAGTTCGACAAGAAATACCTGAAGAAGGCTGGAGGGCACATCAGCCAAAACATTATACAGATAACAATAAAGATGAGGACAATAGTCCAAATAATACAAACTGGTATTTATTTGAAAGAACTTGACTACTTCAAATTGATTGCATGTTTTACATTTTTGGCCAGAATATTCCACAATAAACTTTCTTTTTTTTTTCTTTTTTCAATACACTAATTTCTTATCATTTTACGACTTTCACTAAAATATATAATTTTACGACTTTCACTAAAATATATAATATTTTAGCTTGAAGAAAAATAGATAAAAAACTAAAAATTGTATTAGATATCAAAATATGACAACTCACAATTAAGAAAGTGTGAGAAATTTTCTGAATAATTAACAAAAAAAAAAAACAATGTTTATTCACTGATCTACTCAGACTAGTATCCTCATCTTGATTATTTTTATAGTCACAACATTTCATTTATGTATTTACCCAACCCCTTCACCACAGGCAGGATATGATACAAGGTCAATCTTTAAGTGGAGTAAAGCTGGTTTTAATTCCTTCTCCTAGATTGGATGCCTAACCAAGGCTAAAGAACCCAGACTGCCCTACTATTTACCCATTGCTAGGGAAGAACAGATAGATTCTTACCTTTCCCAAGGGCATTAGCATGAAGTGAAATACAGACTCATCCAGGATTTTAACTCAGGTCGCCAATTCCATTTCCTACAATGCTTACTGTTACACTAAGCTATCGCCTTCTTCAAGTATCTCTCATAGTTGGTAGCCTTAAAATTCAAGCCACAGCCCACAGGATTTCTGTTGCTGACAAAGGAATCCTGTGTGCTGTGGTCAAGTCCTGACACTCATTCCCTTCAACTGATTTATGCTTTTATCAAAACTAGCAGAACATGAAGTCTAGAATGGATCGATTATAGAGTTTAGTTCTCTATTCTAGCAACAAAAAACGCTCTCCGGGCAGTGTAAAAATTCATTTTTGAAAGATATTGCCTGAGGTGGGTGGGAGTGAAAAATTCAATATCAGAGGGTTTATATCATAAGTAAGTAAAATCATCAAATTTATTAAAGGAGTAAAAAATAAAACAATTTGAAATGAAAATTTAGTTCTGTCCTCCTCAAATAAAATGTTGCCTGGGTCTTAATTAAATAATCATTTTGAATATTTTACAAATAAATCATAGTTATTTATTTATGTGTAAACTTTTTAGTTAACATCTTGATAGTGAAAAAAATGACTATTTCTTGTTTGTAAATAATTTTCTCGTCCAACTCTATACATTAGATAACTAAAAACATATATTTAAATAAAATAAACTATATGTAAATATATAATACTGGGCATGTATTTATTAAAACTTGTTTTAAAAAACAATAAGGACTGTCCAAGTTTACATACTCTGTATGTGTATATATGAAAATGTCATATATATATATATATATACTATAAGGTTGTTCTTTATTCTATATATTAATGATTTGGGGTAATGTGACGTAAGCAGTGACATAATTTCGGTTACAGACACATAGAGGCCGAATCTCCATTATTAATAGATTTTATCAACTACAACAAACAACTTAGAAAGCCTGGATGGTACAATAGCCTGAAACAATGTGACTATCATAACAACTAAGATGAGGACTCTAGTTAGAGTACATCATTGAATAATAGTAATAATACTTTATTTTCTCGCAGTTTCAGACAAAGAAAATGTTTCTTTCTTAACACTTTCTTTGCTGACATATTTCACTTTTATAATTACCTTTTGTGTCTTGATTGAATGGTTGATACTATTTTTAATGTCCATTATTCCAAAGTTTGTTGATGCAAGAAATGAGCACAAGTGTTGCAGAAAGTCTGAACTGGATTAAAATGTTCTTGGCATCAATTCATTGTCTCGCTATTTCTATTATGGAGACTTTACAAGAAAACAATAAGTTTTATCATCAAATATTTAAGAATAAGTTGGTTGGGGTTTTTTTTTTTTGGTTTTTGGTTGGGTTTTTTTTTTGTCCAGACTTGTAAGCCTGCTGCAACGAAAACTTACAAAACTTTCTATTTACTCCAAGTTTGTTATTTAGTTTCATATTCCAATTTATTTATTTTTTTCTTCAAATGATTGAATGGCTTTATGTACTTGATTTTGACAACAGTGCTTTTTGCTTGTCCATAATTCTCATCTATACAATCCATGTGATAAAAGGAAAAGTCATCCCTTCTCCAGGAAAAAAAATAATGACAGCAGAAATGATGGTCATTAATATACCAATGCAGTCCATCCATTTTTGTGGTAATAAATATACATACATAAATATGGAGCCAGTTTAGCTCAGTCGTTACAGAACCTGCCTTAGGAATCGCAAGGTTCCTGGTCCGATACCGGTCCCCGCCAACTCAGCATATGAGTAGCACAGATTGGGTAATTTGATCTGTGTGGTAAAGTGGGGAGGTGACGGTAGGTGTGGCACTCCACCTCAGTAAAAACAATCTCCCTGGTCTAGCACTAGCAAAAAGGGGATAGACTCCCTCGCTGTCCAGCTGATACCAACAATAGGCCACTCCACCAACTTTACTTACTTAAATACGAGTAAAGTCGGCCAAGTGGCCTATTGTCAGTATCAGCTGAACAGCAAGGGAGTCTATCCCCTTTTCACTAGTGCTAGACCAGGGAGATTGTTTTTGTGTATGAGGTGGAGTGCCACACCTACCATCAGCTCCCCACTTTACTGCACAGATCCAAGGAAGTTGAAGGTTGGTTGGTTGGTTGTTGATATGTTTAAGGCATTCCAACCCTTTCCAGGTCATTTAATGCCAAATCAAGTAATTTGGATATCAGATTGCTTATATAGTACATGCTGTTGCCTAAATGGTCACCCATTTAAGTATTAAACAGGTTCATTGCTGCTTAACTTTGGTGATCGAGCAGAAACCAGTGTTTGGAAGGTGAAGGAGACAAAATATATATGCTTGTCATCCAAGTGTGTAAGACTGACTAATATAGATTTTAACACAATGTTTTTTTTCTTTACTTAGCAAAGGTAATGTTTGGGGGTGGGGTTACTGTGTCGTGTATAGTTTTCAGTCACTTGGTTACTTGAGTGGTTGGTATAATTACATTTGTGTATTTAGCACTGGTGAAATTGATTGATCTGATTTATATATTAATGACCACCTATTCTTCTATTACCATTTTTTTTCTTCTTCTTTTGGAGAATAAAAGGTTTTCCTCTTTTCTTCTGGACTGTACACTTGACAAGGAATGAAGAATGGATTAGCTGAAACATTGTAGACAAAATCAAGTACCTGACAAATGGAGAATGATAGAATCAATAGAGAATGCTAATGACTCTTACTAAAGTTATAGACAATGTTCTTCATGTTTATCAATAAATCTATTAAGTACTAGAAGTGGCTACCCAGAATCACCTGGGTAGCAGTAGCGGTGTATTGATTTATTTAGTTTTGAGATTTACAAATGCTGCACATTTTTAAGTAGAATTTCAATGCTGTTTCTATGTTTTAATTTTTAATTATCTTCGAATATATATATCAAACCATCAGAATTTTTGCACAAAAAGCAAGAACTGGCAATATTTAATGTGTATATACAAGGTGTGTCAAAAAAGTATTGAGATTTTTTGTGCTTTTTATTCTGAAAAAAAATTAACATTCCATTCATTGTTTATTTCTATCTTGATAAATACTGTTTCAAACTCAGCACTTTTTGACATACCTTGTATTCTGAAAAAAATTAACATTCCATTCATTGTTCATTTCTATCTTGGTAAATACAACTTCAATCTCGATACTTTTATGACACACCTTGTATATTTACTTTGTTGTTAATTGTTATATTTTCATAGTTTCATCTGGACATACATACACACATACACAACAACTGCCCGTTATATATGTATAGATTTATGAACAACTCAGTGACTGAAAAGATTAGGAATTGGTCTTTTTATTTAATCTTGTTATTTGTTAATGTCAACCTAAGCCAAGAGTAAAAGAAGTAGAATATTTACTATATAAGTTGATTTTTTTAAGCATATAAAGACTAATTTTTAAAAAAACCAAGTCAAACAATATGTTGATTAAAAATTTGCTGATACATTGAAGTGAAAATAAGGTCATGACACACTCCACAGGTGAGAAATGACACTACTTCCTCTTACCTGTAGTATTTTTGTTGTCCAGACACATTTTTAATCAAAAAGTCATAGTTAATTATAATACCTAAAATGTGAGGAGCAGCCTATGAAGTCCACCTTTTGACAAATGTAAATGTAAATGTCAACTCGACAACAGCTGTCCAATTCTAAAGGTGAATCTAATGTATTATTATAAGCATAGTAATAGTCATATAACAAAATTTCAAATTTGATCACAGAAGATTTTATACAGGGTGCGGCATAAGTAATGCCCTTGAAAATCAAAATGATATTTATTTTCAACAGGATGGAGCACTTCCCCATTATGGGATAAGAGTTAGGGAATGGTTAAATGAAAATTTTGAAGGTAGATGGATAGGACGAAGAGGACCAATTGAATGGTTCACCAGACCTAACACCACCAGACTTTTTTTTGTGGGGTGTATTGAAAGATCAGGTTTACAATCTTAAGCCGAAAACAATTCCAGAATTAAAGAATGCAATTTCAGATAAATTTCATGAAATTACCATTGAAATGTGTCAAAAAGTTTGTAAAAGTGTTGCTGGTAGAGCTCAGAATTGTATGGAACATGAAGTGGGACATTTTGAACATCTCAAATAAATGACTAAATTCTAAAACTTTATATCTTTTGTAACTTTTTTTTTTCTTAAATTTGGTTTGATTTCATTTGTATTGAACATTATTAAACCGAATAAGCATTATATCAATTTTGTTAATATATTATATTAATCCATTAACCTGTGGCAATACATTCATGTTCGAAAAAATAAAGGATAATCAAAAAGGCTTTAATTTTGTTCCACTTAAACAAAGGGCCTTACTTATGCTGCACCCTGTATTTATCAAAACAAAGCCAACATAGAAAGTATAACTTAGTTATGTAAATTAATACTTTGAACTAGCATAATCTTTAATAATAAATGCAAATGTCAGTGTGTCACATTTTTTTCAATATTACTCCTGGAGGCCATAGACCAACATATCATACTATTTTGGAACCAAGCCAAATCCATGAGCAAATTCTGGGCTGAATCCAAACCCACAATCCTAAATTTTGGATTCCCAAGTTTTAATTACTTAATTATTAATTATTGTTTTGGTGGGGTGGGGGTGGAGGGGGGTCCTTTTTGTCAGAATTTTTTTTTTTTTTTTTAGAATAACAATTTTTATAACTTGAAAATAAATTTGGGAATAATCCAAAATTAATTGGGAAATCTAGCAAAAGTTCCCCATGAAACAGAAATAAGTGTTTGTACAGAAAGTAAGAACCTACATACATCAAAATGTCTTTAGATTAAGTGGCAGCAGAAGAATTATCATTGAACTTTTAAGAGTTAAGCTTAAATATCAATGCAATATTTAAATGCAGCAGTTCTTCTGTAGTTTAGGGTTGCCTATCACATATGACAGCAGTATGCCTCACAAAAACAAACCCAGCCCATGTTGATTCTGCTGCAGGGGGAGATGGACCCAGAGAGCTGACAACTACACCCACACTTCTCGAAAGTCTGGTTACATCTGACTAATTAACTATCTCACGCCTAATCGCACGTTTTTTTCAAGGGGTCAAGTAAAAAGGTTATTACCCGTCAAAAACCAGCGAGTAACTTTCTACTTGATCCCGTCATTCTGAATCTAACGGACCCTAATTCAAATATTCTAACTACAGGTATGTACATAAATCATAAGCTGCTTATGAAATTATGTAACACTACCTTTTCAGAAAGATCTAAAAATGCCCACATTTTCAACACTGATTCCTATATTGAAAAAAATATTTATTAATACTTGATTTACAGAAACATAAGATTTGTTTTCCCTTAACTTTCTGATGATTAATGATGGTCTTATGATTTTTATTGTTTTTATGAATTTCATCACCTGCTACATTCTTTATAGTTTTTCTTATCTATTGATATTTTATCTTATCTCTAATGTTTTGTGTCTGTGGGGTCTTTTTATTAACTGTTTATTTAAACAGAATTTTTGATAACTAACACAGTTACTTGGCAACAGGAATTTCTGTTGCACAAAAAAATAATCCTTCTATACATAAAGGACAGTTGGAGAGTGTGTATGTATGTATGTATGGAGGCACGTGACATAATGGTTAGAGTTGTAGGAAATTGACTTGTCAACCCGAGTTCAAATCCTAGACAAGGCTGTTTGTATTTCACATAGTGCTAATACCCTTGGGAAAGGTATGAATCCATATATTCTCCCTCCAGCTATGGTTAAAATAGTAGGGCAGACTGGGCTTTTCAAACTCTGAATATGAAAAACCTGAGGTCAGTCGTTGATTGAGTTTGTGGCATTCCTTGGGCACCAATTCTTTCTTATTGACTGTGCCAAAAAAGTGTGGATTGTCCAACACAAGCCTTCACCACTATAAACAAAACCACTGTGTAGGTTGTTCATTGGATGAACCCTTATGTGTCGAAATCGACGAGAGAGTCCATTTATTTATTTTTGTATGTATGTATGTATGTCAGGATGAAACTACGAAAATAAAACAATTAACACCAAAGTAAATATATATACACATTCACTATCACCAGAGCTCACTTTTGTACAAAAATAATGAAAATTTTATTTACATTCATGAAGATATTTAAAAATTAGGATTTGAATAGTAAGAGAAAGGAAAGCCATTGGTGGTGTTCATGACTAAAACATAAACAAATCAATTATGGAAAATCAAAATAATCAATCGATCTGCAAGACTTTTTTTTTATTATCCCTCTCTCTAGCCAGGTAGCCACTTCTAGTTTTCATATAGTTGACTGGTTTGTACCTAATTTGATTGAACATTTTTGAGGTACAGAAAAACAAAACTGGTATAAAAATATAATATTAAAATTTTGGTTTGGTTTGGTTTGGTTTGTTTTGTTTTACGGCATATCAACCTCAGTGGGTCATTTAATGCCAATAAAGTTTTGAAATAAATCAATTCTTAATGAATAATACAATATTTTTATAAATAAATTTTTCTATTTAACCCATAGATGGGACCCTAACAGGTACTACCACTTCAGGTTAGAGTGGACCAGGGAGCAATGGTGATGAATGGGGTGCTCCAAATTCCCCAAACCCCCAAAACTGGAAACTCACCATCAGATAGAGTTTAACGTCATTCCCAGGACATGTAGACTCGCAGCCACCGCCTTCTAGCATCCATATGATAAAAAGGGGTGGGGCTTGCCATAAGGGCAATAGGTTGGGAAAATCATATAGGTGCTAGGGCTTGACGTGACCAGCTGATTGATCGGAGGGAGCCTCTCCGACCACCCGTCTAGCCCAAGATAATATTAAAATGAAAATGAATCTAAATCTTTAATATTCTTTTTTACTAGTACTTTTTATTCTTTTGATTTTGAGTGGATGTGTTTGTATTTTTGTTTTTTATTATTATTATAACTCACTCAGGTCATCAATTCACCCTGACTGTATACCCTGCAGAAGGGTAAAACACTAAACTGCATCTAGATCTTTGGAGTACCCCTTCATTGCCATTACTGCAAGGTCCACTCTGACTAAGAGTGGTAGCACTTGTTAGGATCCCATCTATAGGTCAAATAGATCTGTTTAAAGATTATTCTTATTCAAGAGGACTGTGTGCAGAAAAAAGAAAAAAGAAAAAACATTTTAAGAAACAAGTGCACAAAAAATGTAAATATGATCATAGAATGAACATTATTCCCTAACCTTCATACATACCTTGATGGGTTAATATGCCATTTGAATCAATCAATCAATCAGGTCATTCCTCTACAACAGTGAAGAGCAGCACAGATAAGAAAAATAAATGATAAACTCTTGATGACCTTAAATATTCTTTGTCTTGATAAAACCACGTACCAGCTGTTATACCAGCTGAACTACAAAAATCTATTGGTTTACAAAATCACAAATCAAACCTTTTAACTCATCCTCCCTTATTCTGTTTCTTTCAATATCTATTGTCTTTTTTACACTAGATGTATTAATGGCATCTTTTAATTTTTCAATTTTTTTTTAGATAAATCTAAAAGTTTTTTTTTACTATTTCTCTGAATTTTTTTAGATGAGGCTTGATAATTTCTATTATTTGGACTATTGTCCTCATCTTTATTGTTATCTGTCCAACGTTTCGGCCGATGTGCACTCCTGCCTTTCTTCAGGTATTTCTTTTCGGACTTGGGAACCTTCTTGTCGTAATTGGGAGCTATCGCAGAACTTTGAACCCAACTCTTTATTCAATCCACTGTTCTCATTCTGCTAACCCTAGCTGGGTACAAGTGCCGATAAACATTGTACAGATAACAATAAAGATGTGGACAATAGTCCGAATAATACAAATAATAAATAAGTTTTTTGTTGTTGTTTTTTGGTGGGGGGTGCTACAAAGATTTTTTTTTTTAATCAGTAATTCTAAAACAGAGCAAGATTGATTTTTTTGGTTTCTTTTAGTCTAATTCAATGTGTTTTATTTTAAATTATTTATTTGATATTTTCTGTTGTTTCTATTTTAGAAGTCAGATAAATTAAAAGTCTAAAATTGGTGTTTACTTTTCTATTGTCCAAATCCTGTCATTAATAAATGCTGTATTCTTATCATGATCAATTTAAGATCAAAGTTTTCCAATCTGACAATGTTAACTATTTTTGGTCGCAATCAAAGCATATGTGTGTCTCTGTTAGCTTTCATCTGATGACTGCTAAAGTTAATTTGATTTGTAAGCAGACAGGGTTTGTAGATCTATATTTACTGCCTCTCGGATTAATTGCATGTTTGATATTTGTGGAGCAATAGCACAGGATTAATGAATGCCTCTAATCACATTGAAATTCTCTGCCATAGATTTACAAGGGGAATCTTTATCTGAGTGTGCCAACATGTTTAGATCATCTTTAGGCCATCATTTTGCTGACCAAATCAAAATGAGGAAGAAATTGAAGCAAAGGAAAATAGAAATAATCACACATATAAAAGTGATTTGAAACAGATGATAAGAGAATAAAGATGAAGGGATCGTGAATGGAGAGAGAGAGAGAGAAAAACAATGCAAATTGGAAATGTAATTAAGTGATTAAGAACAATTAAGGAAATATTAATTTTATTATTAATCTTATTTAGTTATTTGTTTATAAATCTATAAGAATGTTACAACTTTTATTCAGCAATGTATGAGGGAGGGGGGGGCTGAAAAAGTTCCTAGGATGATGTCATATCTGCTGTTGATGACTTTTTTTTTACCAATGGGATCCAAGCACTGCAATACCAATGGAAGAAGTGTGTGGGCTACAAGAGCAACTATGTTGAAAAATAAACCTCATTCGATCACATTTTTTTTTTTTTGAGCAATGGGATCCAAGTATTGCAATACCAATGGAGGAAGATTTATGTATAAATAAACCTCATTCGGTCACATTCCATGAGAATAGCTTAGTCATTTAAACTTTAATTAATTGATTAGTGAAATAGATCACTAATTAGGACTGAGCCTATTCTAGTAGTGACTACCCCAAGCAGAGTTTAACAGGTTTGAATTCAGAGTTTTCCTTCTTCTAGACTGGTTGAATAACCAAGGTTAAAGAGCCCAGTCTGCCCTACTATTTACCCATAGCTGGAGGGAGAGTAGTTGGATTCATACCTTTCCCAAGAGTATTAGCACTATGTGAACTGTAGCTTCGTCCAGGATTTGAACTTGGGTCAACGAGTCCATTTCCTATGACTCTAACCATTACACCACACACCCCTCTATCAACCGTTTCAGCCAATCCTTGTATCTATCTATCTATCTTTGGATAGTTTTTCTTTTTTTTTTTTAATTGTTATTGTTTTAAATCACTTTAATCTTTAGATTACTCTACAGGGTGTGCTAGGTAATTAAATACAAATTATGATATAAATCATCATCAAGGCCTGCCAACAGCATGGATTCCTTTGATTCTCTCTCTCTCTTGCCATCCATCCCTCTTTGTCATCACTCTTGGCAAGTCCTCTATATGACATCCAATGTCCACACAAAACTGATGAATATAAGTTTTTGCTGGTCAACCAACACTGGTGTGTCCTTGTGTAGTAGTCCATAGGAGAACATTGCTTATGAGTTTGTCCTTACTGTTTACACTGTGTTAAGCATGTCTTGTTCATCTTCATTAGATGGTTTATGTGATTGAAGATAAATGGTCATACAACTGGTGTTTTGTGGGATGCTACTGAAAAATAACCATGACTCCGATCCAATATATATATATATATATATATATACACACACACACACACACACACACACACCAACCCCTCCGCACGAGCAGGATGCGATACAAGGTCAATTTCTTAAGCGGAGTTTAACAGGTTTGAATTCAGAGTTTTCCTTCTCCTAGACTGGTTACCTAGCCAAGGTTAAAGAGCCCAGTCTGCCCTACTATTTATCCATAGCTGGAGGGAGAATAGGATTTATACCTTTCCCAAGGGTATTAGCACTAAGTTAAATGCAATTGACACGTCCAGGATTTGAACACGTGGCGACGAGTCCATTTCCCATGACTTTAACCATTGCACCACGCACTTCCTTATATATATATATATATATATATATATATATATATATATACACACACACACACACACATCACATTTTATATATGTATTTGTTTTTTTTTGTTGTCTATAATCCATTTATATTGGAACATTTTCTACTCTACCTGAGCAATAAAAGTTCACCTTTATTTAATTTGATTTATAATGTTTTGTACTTTCAGCCCATTTAAAGAAGCCTTTAGAAGATTATATTGCCAAACTTGGTAAAGTGAAAGTTGTTCGTACAAAGCAGAGGGAGGGCCTGATCAGAGCACGATTGCTAGGTTACTCGGTAGCTACGGGAACAGTCCTAACTTATTTGGATTCACATTGTGAATGCACAAAAGGTGAGTTAGTTGCAAAACAATTTATGTCGCTCCTTAAAATATGCTTATTTTGCCTTGCTGTTATTTCTCAAAATGTTTATCTATTTTACTTTTGATAATTATCTATAACAATGGTTCTCAACCTTTTTTTACCCATGGACCCCTTTTAACCCTATTTTACTCTGGTGGACCCCCATAGCCATTCAATGTATAAAAATCCATTGTAATTTTATAGTTAAATACACTTTGCTTGCCTGGGTCCCCAAAATATTTTATATAGTCCCCAGGGGTCCACATGGACCCAGGTTGAGAACCACTGGTCTATAACAATACACAAGAAATGTTGCTTCTTTTCTCACATTCTGTGCACACACCTATTGAGGTGACTGTGAAGGTGAGATATTAGCCTGCTCATGATAAAAAAATTTAAAAAGAAAACAATTTTTTTCATAATTTAAAGTTTGCAGGTATTTAAGGTTTATTAGATTTTAAAATATTTTATCTTTATTCATAAACCCAAATGTATATTAAATTGCTGTAAATTCAATCTTGAATTATTAAATGTCCTTCCTTAAAACATTTTTGAAAAAGTGTGTGCATGCACAAACACATAGGCCTTTGTGTGTATGGGTGCACACATTTTAAGTTTATAGCTATGTAAATATCTATATATGATATTATAAATATGCCTATGTGTACATCATATAAATATGTATTTACATAAATTAATGATTATCTGTTGTGTGCATGTTAATATTCAGAATCTTTTTTTCAGTTTTATTATGTTGGCGATCTTTCAGAAAGATATTAACTTTTATTGTCAAATTTTGTATATTATATGATCTTTATTTGCTAATACATTTTTTTCTTCTCATAAATAAATGCTTAACTGATTATAGACAATGAAAGATAAATAAAAAATTTGGAAAGAATATCAGGATTGGCAATGATATAAACTATCACTTTGTTGAATATGAAATTGCTGATTTATTTAAACTAGCTGAACCTGTGGAAAATCCATAGTCTAATTTATACATACATATATATATAAATAATACCTAGGTTTCTCCTAAATGGATCATCAGGATAATTCTTACTCTTATTTATTGGCTCTACTTATTGTATTGAGCACTTTAGTATATTTAACTTAGGCAACTCTTACAGTATTTTTTTCTTTTGGCCATTTTAATAGTGCCAACTGATTATTTTCAGGAGGTGCATATGATTTGGTCTTTTCTGTTTTTAATTGATTTTTATTTTTTTCAGACGAAAGTTTGTATTGTATAATTACAAACTACAAAGCCAGGAGTTTTTTTATACTGTCGGAGTTTAGAAATGAAAATAATTAAATATATATATATATATATATATATATATATATATATATATATATATGATATAATATGTGTGCAACTAGAGGAGGCACGCTTTGCATAATGATTATCATCATTAAAATTGGAATTGGCAAACCAAGTTCAAATCCTAGATGAAGTTATTTACATTTCATTTTGTGATAATACCCTCGGGAAAGGCATAAATCCATCTGTCCTCTCCCTAGCAATGGGTAACTAGTAGGGCAGACTGGGCTTTTTAGCCATAGTCAGGCAACCAGTCTAGGAGAAGGAAAACTCTGAATTCAAACCAGCTGTACTCTGCTTAAAAATTGACCTTGTGTCTCATCCTGCTCATGATAGAGGAGTTAGGTAAATACCTACATGATATAACAGAAAATCCTCAGCATCTGTGAATAAATGTTAATATTCATAGATTCCCACTGCATTCCAACATCTTTAACTGTATCGATATATCTGATTATAAATATTCATGGAAGTGTTTGTGGTGTAATGTTTATTCTAATGGACCTGCCAATCTGAGTTCAAATCCTGGACATGGCTGTTTGCATTTCACATAGTGTTAATACCTGTGGGAAAAGTATTATTATTTCTAACATATACAGAACCAATCTGAATATTATTTTCATAACATTTCAGAAATTATGGAAAATTCTTAAAAACAGAATTAAGAATTCTGTGATATCTGAATTCTAACACATTCAGAAGATTATAAATTGTTTTATTGTCTTTTTTTAAATTACTTTTTAGATATTTTTCTTTTCTTTTTTTAACAAGTTGTTTATTTGTTTTGTTTATTAAGTTTTTTGTTTTGTTTATTTATTTTATTTATTGTTTTTGTTAGTACAGAAGTAAATAAGTAAATCAAAGGGAACATATCTTAATTTTAAGATTTATCTCCAAGGAAAGTGTTAAAAAAAAAAACTCTGTCAAATAAGTTGTATGAGAAGGACTTAAGATCACTGTCTATATTCCATGTTCTTCACTGAGAGAGTTAATATATTTTGTAGGTAAATGGACTAAACAATTAACTCTGAAAAACAAAGACTACTAAAGTCTTTATATCACTTTTTATTATTCACACTGTAATCTAAAAGTAATGGTTCATATTCTTTTATATTTTATTGATTGTAGCAGAAAGAATATTTATTTTTATATAAATAAAAGGCTCTTTAGTCTCTTTCTTAAAAAGCCAATAGGCTTAAATTTAATTAATTAATAATTTATTTCCTTAATTCAGTTACTTTGATAGTAAACAAAGACTTTATTCAGTATTTTATTTTATTTCAACTTGTTCACATTTTGCTACTGATGTGAAAGTTTGAATTCAAATTCCCATTTTAAGTAGTATTTCTATCATACATGGATATGTATAAATAATATCTTTCAGAAAAAATATCTGAATGTGAATATATGTGAGAAAGGAAGAAGTTTGAAGTGTCATTCTGTTTTGTTTTTCATAACAAAATCAATGTGCATTTCACTTTGTGAATAAAGATAATCATCTCCTGACACATACCATTTCAAAGACTGACTTCATTGGTCTCAAAATCCAATTTGAAATCTGTTCACATATCATTTAATCAACTTATTTTGTTTTCTCTTTTACTTACCACAATGTAAAAAAAAGATATTTTTGCATGATAATACAGTTCCCTAATTCTGACCAGATTGTTTTGTTTTGTTTTGTTGATTTTTTTTATTTATTTTTTTTTGGGGGGGGGGTGATTTTTTTTTTTTTTGTTTTTTTGGCTCCATGATATCTAAAATGTTCTTATATAGCTTTTTTTAAAAAGGATTTTTATCTGCTTGCATGTGTTTGCTGCTGTTATGTTTTGCATGTAAATCGCAATTTATATTCTCTTTTATATTATTTTGATTATTTCTACTTCTACAATAATAATAATAATAATAAAATACTCTTCTTACTGTTTTGTTTATTTTTTTTATTTTTTTTTTACAAACTATTAACTGTTGATGTTTTTCTGCATGAATTATAGAATTCTCTCAAATTAGCTTTCCCAATTGTTTTTCAATATTCCCTACTAGTTCAGGTTAAAAAAAACAAAAAAACATGATAAAGAGAAGCCAAACGTTTTTAGACTTTATTTTTTCGATGTAGGTATCATTGGGGAATAAGAAAAGTTTTGGTAAATGGGTCATTTACCAAAACTTTTCTTATTCCCCAATGATACCTGCATCGAAAAATAAGGTCTAAAAATGTTTGGCTTTGGATTACCCTTACTCCACTTTTGACCTTGGACGATATTAGATGTGCAGCTATTCTTTTTCAGTGAAAAAAAAAACTCATTCATTTATGAATGGGAACATTTTCTATGTTTATTGGAAAATATTTGACCATTTTTAAAGTTTTCAGTTCCCGAAGGATTTGATGAATCACGCTGCTCAAAGTTGTGATTTTTTTTTTCTTTATAATTTTTTAACATTTTTTCCAATCCTACTAATATGTATTCATCTTTTACAGTTATTAAAAATGATTTTAATATTCCATCAGTGTCATAAAACATACAGTTGTTTTAATATGATTAATTAATGTCATTTCTTTCAGCAGAAAATAGATTTACATGATTGGCTAATATTTGCATTGGCCTGTTGACTTAGTTCAAATACACAGGTCACTTTTAAAGCATATATTAATTGGTAGACACATGGACAAATATTATCTATATTTTTAATTATTTCTCTTTTTATTTTTCAGTGCGTACTGTCATTCTATAAGCTAATTAGTCTAATATGTTAATTTTCAGACCTTTTAAAAGTTCAGTGACAATCAAATAAACTTAGGTTTAGAATTAATTACAAGAAACTATATAGTTTCAAAAATGACTTTAAATTTTCACTTTGACTCATTTTAAATACACATGTATTAAAAATCATATTTTATCAAGAAAAAGTCTTTCCTTGTAAGATATATAAAAAAGACAATTACACTTTGTTATTATGTATATAAAATGGACTAATACGTTTCTTTTAGTGGTTTATCAAACATAGAGGGTTTTATAGCTTGTATCATTTGGATTATTCAGACTATTGTCCTCATCTTCATTAATATCTGTACAACATTTCAGCTGATATGTTCTCTGGCCTTCTTCAGGTATTTCTTGTCGGTCTCAGGAACCTTCTCAAAACTCAGGAACCACCTCCTCAGATCTGGGAATCTTCTCTTTGAACTTAGGAACTTTCTTGTCAAACTTGGGAGCTTTCACAGAACTCCAAACCTAACCCTTTATTCAATCCACCGGGGTAAATTGTTTGCTACACTTTTGGACTAATACTCTTGGTAAAGGTATGAACCCCCCTCATTCCCCCAATTATGGGCTAAATAGTACCACAACTATTCTTCTATAAGGGTGGTTCGGGGATTAAATAACAAATGAAGGCTTACAAATCAAGTCACATTGAAAGCATCGGTTCCTGCTATTGTAATATATTGTCTGATCGGTGCACCCAAGGACCGGGCTAAATAGGAAGTGCATGGGGGCCAGGTGCAGCCTAGAAACGAAAACAGGATGTGGCCCCAACCTGACCTTTTGCACCTGAAAATGCAGGTGGATGTTTGTCATGATTTCAGTGCAGAAATCTGTAGGCGTAGCCCTTAGCCAATGAAAACAACCTGCGTGGGCGAAGAGGCATGTCTACAGAAAAAACTGCGTAGGTTTCACGAACAAGGAGGCATGACACCGGGGGTCAGATTACAAATAAAAGAAGCCCGTTGAGATCGATCAGGCAGACGGCGATCAGGTTCAAGATAACTACCGAAGGCTCCACATTGCGTAACCCTGCCCACAACTCTCAGCTGTACACAACCGGGGAAAATAAACATCTCTTATATTTTCCTAATTACAAGTGTTTGTGTTTTTGACAGGTCCAGTGTGTAACACTATATCACCAAAGTTTAGCAGCGATGAGCTAGTTCAATACTAAGATGGGTGTGACCATTTAAGCAACGATATAAAAAATGACTTGATTCATCATTAAATGATTTTAAAAGGGTTCATATGCCATAAAACAAAATAACCAACAAACCACGAAGGTTGATATGCCATTAAACAAAGAAACCAAATCAAGGTGTGATTATTTGAATGAGGTCTTCAATAGTTCTTTGACATCTTGTTTGATCAACAGTCAAACTATTCAAAATTATTTCCAAGGTTGGGTCATTACTATGATCGGATAGACAGGAAACACCTGAAGAAGGCCAGTGGATGCAGCAGCTGAAACACTGTTTTTACATACCACAATAAAGATGAGGACAACAGTCAGAAAAATCAATATAACAGACATATGATGTTTTCATTTTTTCAAACCACCTGAAAGTGAAAGGCTTTATAAGGAATCCTTGTTCCATTTAATGATTGTATTCTATGAAAATATAGAATTGGTTAACGAAGACAGCACAAATCTCATTCACTAACTTTATATGAACATAAATAATATATATATATATATATATATATATTATTTATGTATATTATATTATTTATATTATATATATATATATATATATATATAGGTCATCCACAGACACCGTGTTTCATTTGTTTCACGTCTCATCAGTGTGGCTAGACACAACAACAAACTATGACCAGAAGCGAACACCGACTGACTTTACACCTGTCCAATCCGTTATCCTCCAGGCCATCGCCAGCTGCCATTTAAGGAGCGGTGTTTTGACTCTTTTAAATACATACATCTGTGTATATACTTTATGATCACCAGAGAGATCAAATCTGTAAACAGATGATCAATATAATTATTATTATTTTATAAATCATTATTATTATTAATATATGATATATTTATGAATATTATTATTTTGTAAATTATTATTATTATTATTATTATTATCATTATTATATTAATAATATATATATATATATAATATATAACATAATATATAAAACTGTTAATTTTTCTTCATCTGTTTTGCTTCTTTCCAGATTATTTTCATAGATTTATATTTTGTGCACTCACAACTTTTATGTAATATTCTGATTGTTGAAACAACTTTAACAAAGTATCAATTTGATTGTTTTTATTTGTAGGTTTTCATTTGCTAACAAAATCCACTTGTACTTTTGATAAACAACAACTAAATGACTTTGTCTCAGAGAAATCCAGAAATGCATCTAAATTATACTATTTCCTTTCCAGTGTTGTCTTAAGACAACGTCACAGTAAACATGATTCTTTTTTTTTTTAAATTGCTTTATAGTTTATTTATGTACCAAGTTGGGTAATCTGAACATTAGTTAGATAAATGAGAGTAACCTCCCCTTGTTTGTTTCACTTTGAGGAAACCATATGGTTTGGTCGGCCATTTTCATTTCACCGTAAATCTACCCTGAAAATACGAATTTGTTCGAATCGATACAACTGCATGTTTTAACACAAAAATATCATAAAATGTGTTCTTAATAACAATTAAGTTTATTTCAAATAATGCACAACAAATAATTCAAACAAATTCTTATTTTCAGTGTAGATTTACGGTGAAATGAAAATGGCTGACGATTACCCAAAGTTATCTAACAGCTAATTAGTTGGGATCTATTTGTATATTTATTTTACATGGGCATTAAGTAACAAATTATGTTTAAAATAGTTATGTGCTAAAAGCCAAATTGCAAGAATTAATTTCTAAGGTAATTTTCATTGCATTAGGTTAATTTGAGTCAGCCAACCTTTATATCAATATAACTTTGCCTACCAAATCTCCCTGGTACTTTTTACCTGTATGATGGGATATTTCAAAGTTCACTATCTATTTCTTTCAGAACTCATTCTATTCAAATAAAGTCCTATCATTATTGTAATCTGAGTCCTTCTTCTCAATTATAATGAACTAACCATCAGTTTCAGTACAGTGACGAGGAGAGCTGCTGTAAGCAGTTTTAAGTAGGCAAAGAGTTAAAGAGGGAAAAAACTCTAGAGAAGAATCTACTTAAATATGATTGTTTATTCAACTTTGCTTTACCATTAATAAATGTTTTAATCACCATATTTTATGTGTATTTCAGATTAAACAATTTAGGATTAAGTATCTTAAATCGATTTTTTTATTTTTTTTATTTCAGTTTTCTTGACATGTTTATAAAGAACATTCATTTATTTATTTATCAGCTTAACTTTTCAGAATTAAATTCTCACTGTATTGTTTTTTTTTGTTTTTTTTTTTTTTTGGGGGGGGTATTAAAAAAAAAAAAAGAAAAACAAGTCATTCAACTTATATAGTTCATATTAAAAGCAGAGTAAGAGTAACCTAAAGCCAAACTATTTTTTCTGATGCAGGTATCATTGGGGAATGAGAAAAGTTTGGGTAAATGAGCCAAAGCCTGGCTCCTTTACCAAAACCTTCCTCGTTCCCCGATGGTACTTGCATCGGAAAAATAAGGTTTTAAAATGTTCGGTTTTGGGGTTACCCTTACTGCGCTTTTAATCTAAAGAGTAGAAAACTAGTGAATTATAAATAATTTCTATAATAATAATATAATAATAATTATAAATAGTTTGAATAAAAATACAGAAAATTTATCATTTGAATGTATTTTGTTTAGCAGTTTAAGATAACATTGAAGAATAAACTGATTTTTTTCTCCAGTGTTAGATTTCATTTTTTTCACCAAACAAATGGTTAAACGTCCGTATAATCAAATGTCAGTTTACAGTTGAATAAGATTAAGATAAATAAGCGTAACAAATATGTAAGAATCGGATGTAAGGGAGATAAATCGGACTTTCATATTTAAATTCAAGGGGAATAACCATGAATGACTTGCTTTCAGAAACCAAGAATAAATAGTTTATTATAGTTAGAATTGTTTAATTTCGTTATTTGAAAATTGTATTCTTTCGCTATTAAAGGGGAAAAAAAGTAATTAATTTTTTAAAATTGTTGTTGACTAATTTTCCGACTGTTACATGTTATTTACTGAGACAAAGTTTTATATATGAAAAATGTTTTGTTTTTTTTCCCAATTTACTGGGTTTTATTTTTAATTGGTCTTTGTTGTTTTTTTTTTGTTTTTTTTTTTGTTTGTTTGTTTTTTTTTCTTTCCCATTTCCCAGTGGGATATTGATGTTAATTGCTGATTTGTCCCTGTTTTAGGCTGGTTGGAACCATTGCTAGACAGGATAGGCGAGAACAAGTCTAACGTTGTGACTCCTGTTATTGATGTCATTGAAGATGACTCATTCCGTTATCAATATGGTAGTGCAAAGAGCACAAGCATAGGCGGCTTCGACTGGAGTCTGCAGTTCACATGGCATGGCATTCCTGATGTGGAACGGCAGAGGAGGAACAATGATGTCGCCCCTATCAGGTATATTGCAATGTTGCCTGGTTTGCAAGTGAAAAAAAATTACATTATGTTGTTGCACTGTGTCACTGGAACTCTTCTGTCTGTTTCACATCTTGTGTGTTGTCTCATTTATGTATATTTGTGTGTGTGTGCATTTATCTATTCTAATTCTACAGGGCAGGATAAAGAAAATGTTCAAGTATAAAGTAATAAGTAAAAAAATAATTAAAGTCGTTGGGGTGGCCTAAAGTTGGTATCAGCCAGACAGTGAGGAAGGATATCCCTTTTTCACTAGCATTAGACCAAGGAGATTGTTTTTGCATCTGAAGTGGAGCACCACACCTACCATCAGCTCCTCACTTTACCGCACAGTTACCTGTGCTACTCATACACTGAGTTGGCAAGGGCCGGTATCAAACCTGGAACCTTGTGGTTCCTAATCAGACGCTCTACCGACTGAGCTATTCCAACCTTAGAGTAGTCGCAAATATTTACAAGGGTCAGCTGAAAAGTTCATATGATGACATCAAATCTGCTGTTGATGACTTTTTTGACCAATGAGATCCAAACACTGCAACACCAATGGAAGAAGTGTGTGGACTGGAAGAGTGACTATGTTGAAAAATAAACCTGATTTGGTCACATTCCACAAGAGTATCTTGGTCAGCCTATGAACTTTTCAGCCATCCCTCATATTGTGAATCATAAACTGATACTTGAAATAAAAGGTACTGTCTGGCAATATTCAAAGAGTTAAAAATGAGGTCCTGTGTCTGAATTTAGTTCTCTACCAGAACAATTTTTCTTATCTGATATTTGAAATCCTTCTAAAAAGTAAAGATTCAATGTTTATTTTTAATAATTAAGAAAAAGAAGAAAAAAATGACTAAGAAATTATTCTTTTCAATGTTAACCCGAAAAGAATGATAAAAATAAAATTCTGTGCATCTCAAGAAATATTATATAAAGAGGAGTAGAAATAACTTATGTTTTTTAAACTTAAGTGTCACATATTTTTATTCTATCTTGTGTAACTAGTACACATATGAGTATGAGGAGTTACTACTTATATGTGTACTTATTACATCTGACAAAATGTGATTAAACATAGAGGAAAATGCGGATAAAACACAAAACAACTAAATTCAAATATGAGTAGTAAATACAAATAACCTTGCTAAAAGTCTTCAAAACTATTTGTTTTTATATTGTTGGCAAGACCATTTTTCTATCCTGTCCTGTATTTTAGGTTTTGTATTGTTCAATTCATTTGTTTGTTGTTGTTGTTGATTTGTTGTTTTTTTAATCAGTACATCAAAATATGCATGTTTGTGTATGTATGTATGTGTATATGCATGCTTAGTTTAATTTTAGTATATTTCATAATTGTCTGCTTGCTCGTAGAAATATTTTATTGGAGACAATGTCTCTATAAAAATGAGTCCATTTATTAAATGATATTCTTTTTTCTTTTTTTTTTTTTTTTTTTTTTTTTTTCAAAAAAAATCTAATACTGAAATATGGAAAAGAAAATGTTTTTAAAAAGTTTTTTTTTTAAATATATATTTTTATATCATACTCTGTAAATATAAAATCCTCTTTTAAAATAATTACTTAACATAATATTAAAAAGAAAATTTTTATTGTATATAAATAGATCCTCTTCATTAACATTTACTGTTTTTTTTTGGTTTTTTTAATTGTTTCCTAATGTGAAATAACTTACCTTTAACCCTTTTGGTGTGGTGCATTTAACAACACATTTAGTGGTTGGAACACACTTTAGACCATAAAATCAAAAAGCTTGCAAATTAAAAAAATTATTTGAATTTTACAATTACAATACATTACTGGCATTTGGAGATATATCACACAGGTGTGTTCATGAGAGAATTTTTTATTCTCTGATACTTCTAAAAATGACTATTTAACAAAAGTTTTAGAAGTAATAAAGTTTCTGGGGTTTTTTTTTTGTTTTGTTTTGTTTTTTTGTTTTTTAATATAGGGCTGGGATATATTGAAAAAGAGACACTTTCAGGGGCTATATCACACAAGATCCAAAGTTTTTAAGTAATGTAAACTAAAGTTGCAGCTTGCCCTCATACATCAAGTTGCTCTCCACACCAAATGGGTTAACCGATTTTATATTTAACACTTTATCTTTATGAATATATAAGAATGTGTGTGTGTATGTGTCAGAGAGAGAGAGAGAAAGAATCAAATAATCTTTCATTATTCAAATTTGTTTGTGTGAAGAGAAGAGTTCTAGTACTTGGTGAAACATGTGTAATGTAATTCTCCCGGTAAAAAAAAAAAAGAAGAAAAATGACTTAACTCTACTCTAAGTTCTTTATCAATCCATGTCATTCACATTACATAATGAACAATGAGTGTACGTCTTGTCTGTCTGCCTGTTTGATTGTTGACAATTAATTTCCTTTTTCCTTAATTTACGGAATTATCTTTACATTCAATAACGTTCTCCTGTTTTCAACCTGAAAACCATCGCTATGAAGATGTATTTATCTGTTAAAAAGAATTTTTCTTCATTCAAAAAACACAGGATAAAATGTTTGTGAAAATTTAAGAAATTAATGACTCTGTTCTTTTTTGGAACTGATTTTTGGTACCAAAAAAGAATAATTAAGGGATATCTTTTTTTTTTATCTGCCCAGCTTGAGGCTACACATAAAAGTTAATCTTTTGCATATGTAACATGAATTGATTAACTGCAAAAAAAAGAAATTCTTAAATTTCAGTTTTGTGTTTTACGGCCCTACCAAATAGAAAATTTATTTATTTTATTTGTTTAATTTTATTTTTTATTTTTTATTTTTTTTTTTTTTTTTTGCATCAGGTCATCAAATTCATCTCATAATCTCTTAACCAAATATTTTCAAAGATAAGACCAAAATCTTTGCAAATAACCTTGGTTTTACAAGGCATATCTGCAACTATTACATTAAATAATAATAATTTACTATAAATACTTTCATATCATGCAGCTTTCTGACACCTAAATTGAAAACTTTTACATCTGGAAATTGAAGGCATACCAGTTGATAGCCTAAGACAACTATTTACATACACATAGTATGTATCTTGCATATGTTGCAACTCCCCTAATATTAGGCTAAAATTTAGGTCTCAGAAAGTCACATGATATACAGTATTTTTTGTTTTTATATCTATCTATCTTTGGCATTAAATAACCCATGATGTTTGATATGCTATTAAACAAAGAAACCAAACCAAACTTATTTTACATTATAATTCAATGAAAAACAGATTTAGACTAACATCTCAAGAGGAAACTTTAAATAAATTTGAAAATTCAAATTATATTTTTAAAATAGTGCCGATTTCCTGGTGAAAATCTTTGGACATACCCATATATACTTACATACCATGCAACTTTTCTGATACCTAAATTTTAGCCTGATATAAGGGAGTCACACCTATATGCAAGATACAAGATACACAAAAATGTATGAATACTTAGCCAAGGCTAGACATAGTTTGTATCTTGCATAAAATGCAAACACCTAATGTTAGGCTAAAATTTTGGTCTCAGAAAGTCACATGGTACGTGAATATATATACAGTATTTTTTTGTTTATATATATATATATATATATATTACTTTCTGCCTTTCAATCAATTAATAGAGACAAGAAATTATATATTTATATAATTATTTTGTCTTTATTTCCATTGCCTTTAGTATTTTATTTCTATTAGTTTTAATTTAGTTTTTTTAGCTATATTTATGAAAATTTCCTCTGAGATACTTTAATCATTAAAAAAAAAGTTTTTTTTAATTCATGATACTAAACAGATTTTTTTTTTTTAAATGATGGTATATTTGATAATGCTTGCATCATTTCGTGGAAAGATAAGCAAGAATTAATGAATTCAAAATATACCACACTTTGTGAAAGACTAGCAGAGAATTCATTTGTATGCATAATTTGTATGCAGACATGTCTAGAGTATATATTTGCTATAATGTTTCTGACTTGAAGCTTTTTATCATCTATAATCAGTTAAGGTAGCACCCAATGTGTAATGGTTATTTTCAAAGGAAATGGACCCAGCGACACAAGTTCAAATCCTGAACGAAGCTGGTTGCATTTCACATAGTGCTAATACCCTTGGGAAAGATATGCATCCAACTATTCTCAATCTGGCTATGGGTGAATAATAAGGCAGACTGTGCTCTTTAACTTTAGTGCGGCAACCAGTCTAGGAGAAGGAAAATTCTGAATTCAAACCTGTTAAAACTCTGCTTAAAAATTGACCTTGTGTCACATCCTGTTTGTGCACAGGGGTTGATAATTAATAAAATTGATTTTTATAAATGGCTACAAGAAAGAGATAAATGATGAACTGTTTGGTGTTTAATTCAATCCTTTTCACCACTTTGACACTTTTTATAAAGTGTTTGGTTATAAACTCCTTTCATTTTAAATGGAGAAACAATAGAATATTTTCAATAGATAAAAAGCTGATGTGAGAGCAGTTGAATAATTTGTTCACCTGCTGAAAAACAATTGAAAATATTAATTGAAAAGTTCACTTCTTTCTAGCAACTTAAAGTGTTAATGTTTTTGCAAATTACTATTTGAGAATCATATAGAATTTTATATTTAAAAATTTGGCTTCACATGTTAAATATGTCATCAGAAAATTCTAATAAATTATCATTGAAACTAAAGCAAATTTACTCTACCCAATAAACTTTGAAAATATTTAACTTTCATCTTATACCAAAAAATATGACACTTTAAAAATTACATTATGCCAAAGATTGTTCTTCATATTTTTTCATTCATTTTTTTTATCTTTGTGTGTGCTTGTGTGCATATAAGTATGTATGCATGTGATATATATATATATATATATATATATATATATATATATATATATATTAAGAAATTTGTCGGATTTATTTCCATATTTACTCCCATATATATATATATATATATATATATATATATATATATATATATATATATTTAGGAGTACAAAATTTTATTAGAACTTTAAAAAGTTCCAATATTTGGTTCATTATCAAATATAAGAAGAGTATAAAAAAATTAATAATAGAGTGGGGGCAGGGACAGATGAAAGTTTTAAAAAAAAATTAAAAACAAGTGAGCCAGCTGACTAGTTACAATCCTCACTCAATAGAGCTTAATATCAAGTTAACTATGAATGATTAACTAGTCAGAATCAAGAATCAAAACTAGTCAGCTGGCTCACTTGTTTTTTTGTTTTTTTTTTCTTCTCATCTTGCCCCCACCCTCTATTGTTAATTTTATTTTTTACTCCTCTTTTATTCAATAATGATCCAAATATTGGGTCTTTTTAGAACTCTAATATATATATATATATATATATATATATATATATACTCACAAATTCCCTTTGTTGTATCTCTTATTATTTGTTACAACTTTACTCTTTATTTTCATGAGGGTATATTGGTGGTGGAACACTTATTAGTATGGTTATTTTTTTATTTTTTTTTGATGATACATTCATTGTGGTAATGATGGTTATTGATGGTGGTGGTGAAGATGCTGTTTCGGTTATTTATCAGCAATAAACTACTTCAACCACTAAGGTTTGAGGTGGACATACATCTGTTGGGTATATTTTGCATGACTTGAAATATATTCACTTATAACTTTCTTGTTTTTCATTCATGCTTTTCTGGGTTTTGTTTCCATTTCATTTGAACTTGTATTTAAAAGAAATGAAAAAAAAAAATGTAACCTTTGATATGACCTGTTTTGCATGACATTAAATAATTAAAAAAATATCTCCAAAGAAATCTGTCAACAATTCCTTAAACAAAAATTTAAAAGGAAAATATAAGGAGAAAATGAATATTAGTTTGGTTCAATGAATTTTCATAAAAACTAATGTCTGTTTTAAATAAAAACTTTGTTTTTAATATGATGGATATTATCTGGAAGAAGAAAAAAGTTTTTATCAGCTCAAAATTTTTTTTATTTCATGTAGGAAGTTGTGCGAATTTGAATGAACCTAAAAAATTATATACGAGGGTGACTCAAAAAGTAATGCCATTTTGTTTAGGACAGGTATAATTACTAACACAGGAAAATGTATCATACATCAAAATGAAGCTGGTCCTCTGTGGATCATTTCTCTACTTCTACACATAGTCACCATTTCACTCAATAGCAATGTTCCGCCTTCGAATGAGAGCATGTATCCCTGCCCAGCAAAATTCTGTTGAGATTTCTTTGAGCCACTTCTTCACTACAGATTTCACTTCCTTGTCACTGGAATAATGTTTGCCTCTCAAACTCTCTTTCATGTGGCTTAAAACATCATAGTCTGAAGGCACTAAATCTGGTGAGTATGGAGGATGTGGTAAATTTGTCCACCCAAATGAGGTGATTTTCCTCCATTGTCCTGGCACTTGTGTGCGGGAGGAGGATATTGTCGATTGGCAAGTTGGGTCTTACTCATCAGATTCTTGCTTCGTTAGGGTCTCAATGTAGGCCTTAGATTATAAAAGAACTTCACATGAAATAAAGAAAATGGCATTATTTTTCCTAAAAATCTACTACCTAAAACAAATTACTTTCTGCTTTTACTATTTAAATTCATATTATCATTCTGAAGGAGACTTTCACTTTATTTATATTTATAATCAAGAATTACATTTCTGCTTTAATTAAGAAATTCATTTTTACCCTATTACTTTTTATAGTGTTGAAAGTTGTTTTTTGGGTTTTTTTTACACCAAATTTTCTTTTCACCTTTTTTTTATTATTATAAACAAAGCTTAGACAGAATCGCCAACTCAAAATTAGAATTATTTAATTCCTTACAATTACCTTTTAACTTTATATTCCTTGAAATCCTATTACTTATTGGAGAGCTGATAATATAGATTTTAACAGCAATTTATAACAATATAAAAGTGTATATACTCTTTGTTTATTTATCAATATTGAATCATGTTCCCTTGTGTGTGTTTTCATTATTAGATGAGATAGTCCCAATTTATTTGTGTGTCTACTATTTTAATACCAAACATTTGTTGACATGTTTCTTTTGTTTTTTTCCAATTACTTTGTTGTATGTGTCTGTGTAATGTGTGTCTTGTCTTAATTCTGTGATTATGTTCCAATATGCATGAATCACTAACAAACTAAAATTTTGACTATATTAAAAGAAAATATTTCACATACCTGGATACGATTTTGCATAATCTCATTTCATAATCAGATTTAAAGTGTTTACATTTCACTGTTAATCATTCACTCTATAAGTATAAAGTATATTTATGGAGGCTCCAATGAATTGTGGAACAGTTGTGGTCATAGGAAATGAATTTGGCAACCCAAGATCAAATCCTGGACAAAGCTGTTTGCATTTCAGTTTGTGCTGATACTCTTAAGAAAGGCATGAACCCGTATTTTCTCATCCCAGCTATGAGTAAAATAATAGGACAAACTATTTAGCATTGGTACAGCAACCAGTCTAGAAGGAAACCAGCTGTACTCCACTTAAAATTACCCTTGTGTTGCATCCTGCCTGTGGCAGAAGGGTTGGCTAAATAAATACAAGTATAAAAGAATAGGTTCTCTTTGTAAATACATTTTTAAGGTAAATGGTAAAAAATGTTATCATTTTTGTTACCTTCCAGTTTTCAATTCTAAAATGAAATGCGGTACCGATATTGAGCTGTGTATATTGTCAGAATTTTGCAAGCAATATGATTGATACAAGGGAAATATATTGTTTCTATATCATTTCAAATATATATCCAACCACCAACATAATCCTAATCATTTCTATCAGACTCTGACAGTTATTTTGCTCCATATAGTCCTTATTCAATGACTGAACAGAAACACTAAAAACATAAAAGTGCAAAATTTTAACTGATGTTGTAGTTTCGGTTCTGAGGAAAAACCATACTACATTTTTGGTACAAATAATGTTCAATATATATAAAAAAATTTTTTTTTTAAATTCCCATATATTCAGTGCCACATTGGGATTTTTCCACTTATTGATCTTGCTATAAAAAAATTAGAAATCATTGATAACTTTAAAATGGTTAGTTTTTTTATAGGAGTTTTGGATTCCTCAGGCCAAAAAGCTTTTATAAACCAATTTTCAGGAGTAGGGAAGCGCTAGAACTCATTTTACAGACAAAAATAGATTTAAAAGGTCACCATTTTTTCACGCCTCCCTCCAAATTTTTCTAGTTTAAAATTGACATAACTTGGCCAATCTTTGGAATTGGAAGCTCAAAATTTGGGGATTGTCTTACTTTCACATTTTCCTCGCCTGTACAAAATTTCAGAAAAATTGAAGAGGGCGGGTGACAATTTTACTTTTTTCTGGATGATTTGACATGGAATTACCCATTGTGTGATGAATGATCCTTTGTTTTTGAGGTGAAAAATTTGTCTTGAAAGTCATTCATTATTGGGTGTATATGGTAAATAATTTTTGAAGCTGCAAGTTACTCATGTTGATATATTTTTTTCCTAAAAATAAACCTTCAAAATTTGACTCATACATGAGTATAGGTCGAATTTTGAATACCTAATTACATAGTGTAATGGTTATCCCAAGGAATTAGACAGGGTGACCCGAGTTCAAATCCTAGCCAAGCCTGTTTGCATTTTACATAGCTCTAATACCCTTGAGAAAAGTATGCATCCAACTATGCTCCCTCCAGCATAGTTACATCCAATGGCATAAAAAAGAGAAAACATTTAAACACTTATCTATATTTTCAAAACTACTAAAAAGGGTAAATAGTTGGGCAGACTGGGCTCTTTAACCTTGGTATGATGGCAACCAGTTTATGAGAAGGAAAACTCTGAATTCAAACCTGTTAAACTCCACTTAAAAATAGACCTTGTGTCACATCCTGATCATGCAGAGGGTTTAGCTAAATACCTATACATAAGTAGATATAGTATTCGATATCTGATTAATGGTAACTGAGACAATCTCAAGGGAGATAAACTTTAACTGTATATATATATATATATATATATATATATATATATACACACACATGAAGTTGGAGGTGTGTGGTGCAATGGGTAGTCGTACGAAATAGACTTGTCGACCCGAGTTCAAATCCTAGACAAGTCTGTTTGCATTTCCCATAGTGCTAATACTCTTGGGAAAGGTATGAATCCAACTACTCTCCCTCCAGCTATGGGTAAATAGTAGGGCAGACTGGGCTCTTTAACCTTGGCTAGATAACCAGTCGAGGAGAAGGAAAATTCTGAATTCAAATATGTTAAACTCCGCTTAAGAAATTGACTTTGGGTCACATCCTGCTCATGTGGAGGGGTTAGTAAATAAAATAAACATTTTTTTATAAAACTTGACACTACTCCATCGTCTCTCATAGATGGAAGGCTGCCAACCAACATATATATATATATTAATTATATCATATACACACATATACATACATATATATATATATATATATATATATATATATATATATATATATATATATATATATATATATATGATATTTCTACTTGTTATCAGTGCATAATCACTCTAACTGGCAATAATAATTGCTCAAGTTTTTCATTACCTTTTAAACTTTTTATTTCTTGAACTTTGCACTTTCCTTTCATTGAGCTCAAAAATCTTGATAGAGAGACCTGTCTACAACGGTCTTTATGAATTCTATGCCAATATTATTACAAAACAAAATATCAATTGAAATTTACTGACCCTCATGCATCTATGTTGCCTTGTGTTTGTTTTGTAACCATGTTTCACACTGACTTCCTCTGTATGTCTCCTGTAGCTTTTGTTTTGTCATAGAATGTTGCATCATTGTGCATTGGAATTAACTTAGAGAATAAGTTTCAATAAATACATGATATTACTCTTTGATGACATTATTGTTCATGGGATAGACTCTGTTTGAACTTAGCTCATAATTGTATGTCCCTTTATTCAATCTATTTTATTGCTATTATTGGTTAATATATATATATATATATATATATATATATATATATATATATATATATTATATATATATATATATATATGTCTGTGTTCTTAGAACTTACAAAAGTGCCTATTCATTCACATTTACTAAAGAATAATTCAGAAAGAGCAAACTTGAGTTAGTTGCTTTTAGATGGTGAATTATCTATTTTGTGTTATTTTATGTAATTTCTGAATCTATAAATGAATGTGTTGAATGAAATTTGGCATTAAAGAATGTATGAGTTGGCCATTTTAAAAAGCTGTAGTTGATAATATCTTATGTCTTGTGCATTTTATCAGAAAAACTGATAGACAAAAATATTTAGACACATCAGAGAATTTTACTTTCTCTTTGATCAAGAGATTATCTTACTGAAAGCAATAAGTAAAGTTATGTATACATTGATATAGAAGAATAAAGAAACTTGTAGATTTCTGAATTCACTTTATATATAATCTATTGTTGGAATATTTTTATTTCTGCATTGAATAATTAAATACTATAGATTGTCTTGAATTAAATACTATAGTCTTACTAAATCAAATACTATAGATTGTCCTAAGAAATAAGTAAAGTTACATATATATTGATATAGAAGAATAAAGTAACTTGTAGATTCCTGAATTCACTTTATATATAATCTGTTATTGGAATATTTTTATTTCTGCATTGAATAATTAAATACTATAGATTGTCTTGAATTAAATACTATAGTCTTACTAAATCAAATACTATAGATTGTCCTAAGAAATAAGTAAAGTTACATATATATTGATATAGAAGAATAAAGAAACTTGTAGATTCCTGAATTCACTTTTCTATAATCTCAGAGATGCTGATAGGTACGCGTCCTGCATCCCTGATGCACAAAAATCTAAAAGGACACAATAATATCATATCTGTGTGTCTCGGTGGTTTTCTTTTTTCTTCCCTCACCATTTAAAGCTAACTGTAAATACATTTCAATAGTTTCTTAGAAACAAATTACACAGGATATTTCACAAGGTAGGAGTTAGATGGCTTTAGTTGGGACCCATAAATTTTCCCGGGTACTCATTCAAAGCAAATATGTGCATCCCAGAATGCACTAAATCAAAAAGCTATCAGCATCACTGTAATCTATTGTTGGAGTATTTTTATTTCTGCAATGAAGAATTAAAGACTATAAAACTATTGCTGTTTTTTTTGTTTTTTTAATTTCTTATTTTAAAATTTATTTTAAAATAAATTCAGTCTTTTTATTAAAATTTAAAATGTGACCAAGAGTGACTCAAACAGACTAAGTGAAAAGTGTTCTTTCTCCACAAGACTTTTCTATTTTTATATTAAGTCCAACAAAAGCCAATATCTCCAAACAAACAGGTTCATATTTCAAGCGTTTCAAGAGTTTCTTCACTGAATGTTTCTCATTAACCTAACAATGTGCTTAACACTTGGGCATTATTCTTTTTACACTCTATTACTCAACACTTCTTTATTCTTTAAATAATTGGTAAAAAAAAAAAGGGGGAGAAAATAAAATAACAGCATTTTGATAGCAACTTTATAATCGTCTCTTCAATTACTTCTTTTTTTTTTTTATTCTTTGGTGCATTTACTACTGATTTGTTTCTACTGTGGAATTCTTACTGCAAATTATTTTTTTACACTGTATTACTCAACAAATACTTCTCTAAATAATTGGTTAAAAAAAAATGGGAGAAAATAAAATAAAATAACGGCATTTTGATAGCAACTTTATAATAGTCTCTTCAATTACTTATTTTTCTTTTTTTTTTTTTATTCTTTGGTGCATTTACTACTGATTTTTTTTCTACTGTGGAATTCTTACTGCAAATTTAAAGTAATAGTTGTTCTATTTGCTGTGTCTTCCTGAAGTTTAAAAAAAAAACATATGCTATGTAGAACGGGTTAAAAGTGCAATAAGAGTAACCGAAAGCCAAAGGTTTTTAGACATTATTTTTTCTGATACAGGTATCAAGAAAAAAAAATGTTTTTCATTCCCCAATGATACCTACATCAGAAAAATTTCTAAAAAAGAAAAAAAGAAAGGTTTGTCTTTGGGTTACCCTTTCCCGCACTTTTAACCTGGACTAATGTTTCTGGTTTGCGCTATGCTGAATCATCTTCTCTTTACAGCATTGCGAAATGCACATGCACATTATTTTTTTTATATGCACACTATTCTCTACTTCTCTGGATTCTGAATAATTTTCACTTTATGTTAAGTTATCTTTATGCATTATTATTATTATTATTATTACGAAAGGTCTAACATATGGCTCTATTTTTTTTTTATTATTCGATATCTGGACAATCTGCATGGCTTTCTCTCTTATTCATCTCTTTTTTTTTTTTTTTAATATGATCATGAACTTCTATTTCTTTCATATACCATATCCTTTTTTTTCCATTAATGTTGATGTTTTTATAAAGCACACCAGTTGCTTTACCAATAAACATTTTTTTTTATGTAATCCCTTTTACCTTATTTTTAATAGTCTCTTATTTTTATAAGCTGTTTCTTTCTTTTTTTTTCCATTTAAAAAAATTTTTTTTGCAAGTTATGTAGTGTGAATTGACATAAAGTCCTTGAAGCATTTTTTTTTTCTTTCTTACCTTCCTCCATTTTTTATCCTCCTCTTTTCTGCTGTTCCTCCTCTTCCTGCTCCTCCTTACAAAACTCCTGCTCTTCTGTTGTCTTTTGTTAATTTGTCCATTACAGAATCTTAAAATTCACTAAAATTAGTGATAATAAAAAAAAACAATAGTTATTAACTAATGCTGTGCAGGTCACTTTTTAAGACATTGTCTTGTTATTCAATAAAAACTTCTTTTTTTTTCTTTTTTCTTCAACTGAAATAAATTAAATTTGGGTTTAATCCTAATAGACTCAATCAAACAATCAATGGTCAATTTTGACGTGTAACACAAAATCTAGGAAGCTTATCTTTAGAAAAAAAAAAAGCCTTATTTTATCAAAAATATAAAATCTAATTGTTATTATAATTGGACATCTGAAAATATAAGAAAGGGTGCTGAAAAGTTCTCAGTCTAACTATGAAGTGCATTATGTTTTTGTTTTTTTCTGAAGCATTTAAAAAAAAACTTGAGAAACAATGTGCCAAGTATGTTGAACCATGATATGAATATTTGGTCAGGGGTGGGGGAACCTTTGACCTTAGAAACTATCAAGTGCAACCTTCTACAGCCTTATCAAAAGACCAATTAAAATTACATACCTCCACTTTAGAATGCCAATGCTTTCTTGAAAATAATTATATCAAAAAATTCCTAAAAGGTTAGATAAGTGTTTCATTTCTTTTTTTATTATTATCCTATAGTACCTAAATAATGAGAATGGAATTGTCTATTTTTCCTATAAATGATATCGGATGAAACCTCGGAAGAGAGAAACAACAAGATCTCACAGGATTTGTTAATTCAGCCTAGCAATTGCTAATTACTCTGTTCTCTTTGTATCTTTGCTTAGTAAACCTTCTTTTTTTTCTATCCTTAATACTCGTGTTTCTCCCTATTATTTCTCTTTTAACTTTTATAATTGAGTTACAGCAGTTATAGATTTGGACTAAATTATGATCTAAAAGTTTAAACTCATAAAAAAAAATGTGTGAATTTGTTAGAAGATAGCCAGTTTTAAAAGATTCCTACCTCTGCTCTTAGTTATTCTCTTTTTGGTCTGAGAACTTTTCAACACTCTTGTAATACTCAAGTTGTATATATCATAAAAAAGTATTCCAGCCAGCTTTTCCAATTTTTTTACTAAGTGAACAAAGTAGATGCTTTCTTAGCAGAATGTAAGCAAGGAGAAGTTAGTAATATCATATTGATAGAAATGGATTGACTATTGAGAGAAAGCATTACCAAGAAACCATAGCAGTATAAATGCAATTTTAACATTGTCCTTTGCTAGCTTTGCTTTTATTTAATATTGATAAACTTTAAAATACAATGCATAGATAGAAAAATGGAATACAAAGATAGATAAGAGGTTAGATGTAGACTGAAAGACAAACTTGAATACATAAAGATAGGTAAAAATAAAGAAATAGACAATAGAGTTGTATATACAGGAAAATAATAGTGAATAGACATAGTAAAAAAAAAAAAAAAAAAAAAAAAAAGGTTGCCACATAACAGAGTGTAGATCATCAGTAATCTTGATAGATATTATTATTAGGTTATGAGCTGTGTATATATAATAAGTATTAAAATGATGAAGAAGACAACTATGAAAGAAAAAAGGTGGGGGGTGAGGGCAAAGCCACCAAAGGACTTGTAAGTTCAATGTTTTTTTTCTGTTATGTTCTGAGATATTTCTGGCAAATATTTTTTGCCTGAAAGTAAAAAGAAGCAATGAGTTTATCATTCTACTACAGATACAATCATGGTAATATCTCAAAACAGCCAGACTAAATCCATTCTGTTCTCATTTCATTTTATTACTATTTTATTTAATTTTCAATCTTTTATTTTATTCTATGATATATAAGTATAATTATTTTATAACAACTTGATTTTTTTTTTCTCCAATTACAGCATACAATCTTTTATGAAATACTCTGGTGACTCAAAAGTTTTGCAATATTTTTGATAAGTTGAGACACAATTCAGCAGCTCCAGATGCTTTTGCTGAGGTCATAAAGGAACAGTGAGATGTCAAGCTTGCCTGATACTCTCCAAGTGTTACTCGCTAGATTTGTTTTTTTGGAGCACAGCCCCGAAATCCACAGTTTTAGGCCTACCTTAACACTGTTGTTTAACTGTTATCATTTGCACTGATGCTGTTTTTTTGCCTGATCACTCAGGTTCTTGCAACCGGAGTGAAATTTCTTGAACCATCTGGTTACTGTACTGTGATCAACAGCACCTTCACCTTTTGTACAACAAATATTTTTGGTTACTTCTGTGGTATTAGGGACTAGTTTAAACTCGTAAAGCATAAGTTCCTGGATTAGACTAATTTACACATTCATCTGTGTGGCTTTCAAATCATACACAGTGAAACAATGCATAACATGTCAGTCTAACAACTACCATGATACTACCAACAACAGCAGATACCTTGCACAGCTTGAACTGATTCAGTCATGTGATATATGTACCACAAACTAGCACATACCAAAATATTGCAAAACTTTTGAATCACCCTAGAATAATGGTTAATATGAATAACTAAAAGTAAAAAAAAAAAAACCTACTAAATGAGTTTTGTATTGACAAGTGAGTGGTCCCACATAAACAGGGTCTTGTGTCTAACCCGTACATGTGGGATACATGGTAAATACAAATATTATCCACAGTTTTAGGCCTACCTTACTTTGCCTGATCATCAAAGTTCTTGCAACCTGAGCGAAATTTCTTAAACCATCTGGTTACTGTACTGTGATCAACTGCACATTCACCTTTCACACAACAATTGTTTTTGGTTACTTCCACTGCGTTGTCACACAATTCGAAATTACAAAGTATAAGTTCATGATGAATTAGTCTACATTATCACAAGGTTCCTGGTTCAATACCAGTCACTGCCAACTTAGTGCATGAGTAGCATAGATTGGGTAATCTGATCTGTGTGGTTGTGGGGGTGTGACGATAGGTGTGGTGCTGCACCTCAACAACAAAAAAAAAACAATCACCCTGGTCTAGCACTAGCAAAAAGGGTATAGATACCCTCGCTGTCAGGCTGATACCGACAATAGGCCACTCCAGTAACTTTACTTACTTATGAAGAATAATTAAAGTTCCAATTACCATCGAACTGGGAAGACAAGGCAACAAACGGTTGTAACTTAAACACAAACCCGAATGCTACAAAGTCCACTGCAAAATGACAAAGTATACATAAGACTCCACAATGTCATTCAAATCAAGCAGCCAATCAGAACTCAAGGAATGGAATCACCCAAATCACGGATGGATCATTCTTGATTTCTATATATACCAACTGTCTTGGACACTGCTTAAGTTGTACTTAGTTAGCTGCTATTAAAAACTGTTATTAAAACCAACAGTAGACTAATTGACTTCAATAACTTAAACTTACACATTCATCTGTGTGACTTTCAAATCATGTACAGAATGAAGTAATGCACAATGTGTCAGTGTATCAACAATCAGGATATTATCAACCACAGTGGGTACCTACCATGGCTTGAACTGCTTCTGTCATGTGATATATGCACCACAAACTACCATGTACTAAAATATTGCAAAACTTTTGACTCACCTTTGTATGTAAAAAATTTGCTGTTTCCCACCCCCCACCCCGATCAACATAAAAAAAATCAAGTTGTTCTAAAATGATTATACTTGTTTAACAAATGTTTTATTTTGTAAACATAGCCTTGAACAGTAATTATTATACATTTGTTTTTTATTATTATTTTTGTTTGTTTTTTGTTATTTTTTTTTTTTGTTTATTCAAGAGAATAAGAAAAATATTTTCTTGTCTTTTATGTCAGATTATTTTTATTTATTTATCTATTTATTTTTATTTTTTTCTTATTTTCTAAAAATGTTATTTTTTATCTTAAAAATCCAATGATTACTTCTGTCTATTCCTACTTATTCCTTCCTCTACTATACAACAGGTAAGAACATATTATATCTTTATTTATGTCATCAACTGGAAGAAAAAAACCATACAAGTACTATAATTTATTTTAATCTTGTATATCTATTTCTTGTTGAAGAAACAGCAGAAACTTGATAGATTTTATTAGTTTCTCAATAGTCAAGATTTAAATTTTGCTTTCTTGTTTATTTTTTCGTTGGCATAAACTGGTTTTACATTTTTTTGTAAGTCTCTTTAACTTTTATTGAAAATTGTTAATAGATAATCTTAAAGGGAGGCACAGTTAGTGTTATGGTTATTGTTGTGGAAAATAGACTCAGCAAGCTGAGGTCCATTTCTGAACAATACTTTGCATTTCACTTTGCACACACTTTGAGTAAATAGTAGGGTTGACTGGACTCTATAAACTTGATGGGCAACCAGTCTAGGAGAGGGAGAGTCCCCAGGGTATAGTGGCTAATGTGCTGGTCTACAACATCATTGGAAGTGAGTTTGAACACCTGTCACACTGTTACATTCAATTTCGGACTAATACCCTTGGGAAAGATATTAACCCCCTCATCCCCACAGCTATAGGGTAAATAGTACCACTGCATCAAGGATGGCTTTAGCATTAAATAATCCATGATGGTTGATATGCCATTAAATAAAATATTCTAGGAGAAGAACAAATTGTAGCTAGAATCCCCAAGGCAGTCTAATATTATCTTCTACCCAAGGCTATACAAAGTAAAGACCTGGCAGCTATGCAACTGCACTTGTCAGTGATATCCAGTAATTAGCAGCTATACTCATTATGAGGAATAAATTATTATTATTTCTTAAAATTCTTGAAAGTTGATGTTTTGATATTTTGAGCAGTGAGGTCCTACTCCTAAATTTACCCACTGTTGTTTTAACTGTTATCATTTGCACTGGTAAACCAGTGCTACAATATGGGGTAAAATAAAATTACTACCAGTGTAACAGGCTCAAAAAAATCAGAATTTAAATTATTTTGGTAAACATATGAAAACATCTTTTTTACAGTTTATAAGAATGTCTACATTATTTTTTTTTAATTCTGCACTTCTTGAGCTTTTAGAATAATTTCTCAACTTACTTATGAAACTGTGTTTTAAAAATCTAATCAACTTTATATATACATTTTGGCCTAACAACAACATTGACTCTTATCTTATTCTATACCATAAAAGAGTTAAGGCAAACTCTGATAAATTAGGTTATCTCTTTTTTTGTATATTCTATGCTGTCATTGTGTCAAAAACCTGTTCTTTTTTATTTATTTTGATCTGTTCATTTTTATTTAATAAGGGTCTCTGTGATATTTTTAAAAGTTTAATCCTTTTCTCTACTCAAAAAAAAAATCACTTGGTCATTCTATTTCAGAAACAGTTTATTATTACCAAAGGACATTATTTGTATTGAGCATATTGCAGGAGTAATTCATCAATTTTTAAGCAAATAGATCATAACTTATCATTTTTTTTTAAAATCAATTCTAGGTGGAATTTGATGAAGCTAATACCAGAAATGTTAATATCATTAACTGTTTTGCTTTTAAGATTTTATGGATATCAATATTACAGAATCTACGATTAACAAAATAGAATCTGTTCATGATGTCAAATTTATTCTAAAATTAGGAAAAAGTACATAAAAAATACTGAAAATACAAGGCGTGTCATAAAAGTATCAAGATTTTTTGTACTTTTTGACAAACCTTGTATTTTGGAAAAAAATAACATTCCAAGTTTAAACCTGTATTCACCAAGATAGAAATGAACAATGAATGGAATGTTAATTTTTTCAGAATACAATGTGTGTCATAAAAGTGCCAAGTTTGAAGTTGTATTTACCAAGATAGAAATGAACAATGAATGGAAAGTTAATTTTTTCAGAATACAAGGTGTGTCAAAAAGTACCAAAGAAAAAACTCAATATTTTTTTGACACACTTTGTATTTTCATTCCTTTAGTTCCAAAAGTTTTGAATGTTTTATCCTACAAGACTATTTCTATTAACAAAAAAATAAAATATATATTTTTGACTTGAACTTATTAAAATCAAATACCAATTAAAGTTTTTAATAAATATAATTATTCTTACTATTGTTGACTGTTTAAAATGTTAATGGCTTGAATAATTCAAACCAACTTAATTTTATATTTCTACCAAACTAGAAAGAATATCTGAAAATAAACGTGTAACAGCTCATTTAGTTATATGCAGTATGTTTATTTAACCCGTCAACTCTTGTTTATGCTTATATATTCTTATCTTAACTCTTTTGCAGGCAGAGAGACATTTTTGTAATTAGATCAGTAAGTAGAGTACTTGCCTAGGAATCGCAAGGTTTCTGGTTCAGTACTGGCCCTCGTCAACTCAGCGTATAAGTAGCACAAAATTTGCAAATTTTCTGGAAAATAATTTGCCCACTCTACAAGGATTTAAAAAAATTATCTATTTGTGAAAGGGTTAATTAAAAATTTTAGAAGAGGATAAAAACATTGTAAACTAAGATTTTTTTTTTTTAACTAGATTTTATATAAAATAAAAAAAAAACAATTAGTTAATTTGTGAAATATTCATTTTCATAGAATTTCAGGAGTGATTTGTGTGGACATATATATTTCCTTCATGAAACTCCACTTAGAGATTTTTCAAAAAAATTTAAGCTTTATGATCTACCTAATCCAAATGTAAGATGTGACTTTTACAAACTGCTCAATAAAATAATGCACTTTTTAGTTCATTGGATGTTAAATTTAAAACCTTGGCTGGCAAGCCAATCTGAAATAGGATAAAAATGGCTCTTTTCATTTTATTCTTCTTTTTTTGTTTGTTTTGTTTTGTTGTTTTTGTTATTTTTTGTTTTATTTATCACTTGGGTTGTATGCTTAGCAAGACAATATAATTTGAATTCAATAATTATCATTTGTTTTATTTCTCATCACTTATAAAAACAGATTTCTACTTTTATTGTATATTTATGTCCATCTTTTGTGATGGTTTTATAGACATTTGAATCTATAAAGTAAGTGTGCCAAATAAATTTTCCACTTGCCAATTTTTTATCTAATTCTATAGATAAGCGTCTTTTGCATGCATGCCAAAAATTACTGTATTAACATATTAAATACAGTAAATACTGATTTCTTTCTCTTTTTTTTTTTTTTCTAATGCACTAACATTATCAACAATTATAATACGCAAGATTTTCACCTGTATCATCATTTAATTGTTTATTTTCATGGTATATATGCCAATGCTAATATGCTTACTGCTATCAAAACAAGATATCTTATTATTTAACCATAATAGTCATACGTCTACATATCAGTATAACTATAAAAAGATATAACAACAACATGAAGTCTTATGTGAAAGAAAGTATTTATTTTACTTAACAAATACTTGTTTTTCAACATTATCAATAATATAGTAATAAACGTTTATTGTTTATGTAAGTACATCAATAAGTCAGTAGGCTCATGATGAAAAAAAATAGCATTTATTTTATTTTATTCATAATATCCTTCTCAACCTACTGTTTCTCTATTAATTACATAAATTGAACATTTTACAATGAAAATTTTACATAGTAAGCGAGATTGAACCCCAATTTGACTAATAGGCTTAGGAAAGGTATAAATCCTCTCCTCATCCCCCAGTTATGGATTAAATAGTACCACTACTGTTCTTCTATAAGGATGGCTTTAGCATTAAATAACCTACAATCCACAAGTTGATATGCCATTAAACAAAGAAACTAAACCAAAGAAAATTTCAGATCAAAATTCAACTGTATTATTTGGATTAATCAGACTATTGTCCTCATCTTCATTGTTATCTGTACAACATTTTGGCCGATGTGCCCTCCAACCTTCTTTAGGTATTACATGTACATATAATAATAAAGATGAGGACAATAGTCCGAATAATACAAATAATACAAATTATCAAGCCTCATCACAAAAATTCAGAGAAATAGAATTCAACTGATAACTGTGTCATGCAACAGACTTCATTGATAACATATACTGTTATGAAATATAAATTTACATTACTGTAGCTGTATGCTCAGTATGTAAATATATACAGCAATATGTTCACATACAATGATATAATTATCAAAAATGAATCTTATTTCCATTATTGGTGTTACCAACTAAAGAGTAATGGTCTTTTCACAATTCAGCATTTGCTTATTTCTTTTAACCTTTGTAGATATGAAAATGAATAGTGTTAAATAAATTATTTATTTATAAATATTATTATAAATTGTATAAATTATTATAAATATTTTATTTACAAAAATATACAAAAATTAAATTTTTATTCAAATTTATTCAAATATAATAAATTTATTCAAAAATTGTAAATAATTATTATAAATATTTTATTATAATTATTATAGATATTATATCATAATTATTATAAATATTATTATAAATTGTATAAATTATTATAAATATTATTATAAATTGTATAAATTATTATAAATATTATTATAAATTGTATAAATTATTATAAATATTGTATTATAATTATTATAAATATATCATAATTATTATGAATATTATTATAAATTATATAAATTATTATAAATATTGTATTATTATTATTATAAATTATTGTAAATATTGTATTATAATTATTATAGATATTATAAATGTATAAATTATTATAAATATTGTATTATAATTATTATAAAAATTATTATAAATATTGTATTATAATTATTATAAATATTATTATGAATTGTATAAATTATTATAAATATTGTATTATAAATTGTATAAATTACTATAAATATTGTATCATAATTATTATAGATATTATTATAAATTGTATAAATTACTATAAATATTGTATTATAATTATTATAAATATTATTATAAATTGTATAAATTACTATAAATATTTTATTATAATTATTATAAATATTATTATAAATTGTATAAATTACTATAAATATTGTATTATAATTATTATAAATATTATTATAAATTGTATAAATTACTATAAATATTTTATTATAATTATTATAAATATTATTATAAATTGTTTAAATTACTATAAATATTGTATTATAATTATTATAAATATTATTATAAATTGTTTAAATCATTATGAATAATGAAAAAACATATAAATTATTATATTTATTTTAAATAAATAGATATGAAAATAAAATAATTCATATTTACAGCAATATGTTCACATAATCTCATTTCCATTATTGGTCTCACCAACTAAAGAGTAATGGTCTTTTGACAATTCAGCATTTTCTTATTTCTTTTAACCTCATTTCCTTATATCTCTGAAGTGGATGCTATGAATGAACATTCACCACTGTTTATAACCTCAAGATTAGAGGTTAGTCATGAATGGGTCAGAGATATCAGAGCTTTGGTAGCATTTGGCACTTTCATTGCAAACCCACATTACTGTTTACAACTTCCAAGTGCTAGATGTTGAGTTAGAACTGATAGATAAATTACCCAAATCCTTAAAGCAATTTTTCTTCTTTTTTTTTTAACATTCTCTAAGAGTGAAGTCAGCATTATAAAAAAATTTTTAAAAATAAATTCAGACCAGTTGATTTGAATTTGGTGAATGTTGATGAAATTATCTCACCAATGTTTAGGGAAACCCAGGTTTCACTGGAAGTGCATGTCACAAATTGCAACGACTACAAGTCATGTAAAATTTAACAATGTAATCTTATTATGCTTATTTTACTTGCACCAAACCTTTTATTATTAATATCTGTTAATATTTCCAGTTTTAACCCATCTGTATTTATCATTTTAAATAAGTAAAAAATGTCATTTTTTTTTTATTGAAAGAATGTAATCTGTAAGATGAAACTAAATAATCAGAACTTAAAAAGAGGTCTTATTTTTTCACACTGAGTTGACATGTTTTGAAATATAATAATGTGTGTGATATATATATATATATATATATACACAATATGTGATAAGTGCTTAATTGCTATTACAATTTAAATAAGATTTGCAGTTTGATTTTTATTCTATATTCATAAGTCTTACTTTCATACTTTCATACCTGCTACAGATAAGATCCAGTCTTAAATGGCTAGGAATAATTATCTGGTTCAGCTTCAAGGGGTAACAAAGACAATACTACTTCTATTTGTTATTTACCATCACTAGACCTGACAAAGAACACAGAACACACACACACACACATACACATATATATATATAAAGTTGTATTTTTATTCTTCATTGTGTGTAGACTGAGGGCCACCGGTAGAGAATACACATACACAAGAGCCTTCAGGAGTTCTGATGGCAAGCGATCTGGCTCAACCCGAATTTCTAAGAAATTTTTATAACTCTCTAACTCAACAGAGCTACACCTCTTTGATCGTGACACCTATGCAGTTTTCCTGTAGACACACCTCCTTGCCCACACAGCTTGTTTTTATTGATTATGGGTTACACCCATTTCCTATGCCTACGATTGAGTCATTTGCACCTGGTCTTCCAGCTGTCAATTTATTGATCAGGCAATATATTACTTATTATACTAAAAAGGTTAAACCCTTCATACCTGAGGTGTCCCTAAGCAAAAATATTGGGTGATTTTTAGAACCACTCAACTATATTTGGGAAAGTACCAGCAATAAACTTGACCATATTCTCTTCTGGCAAGGAGAATTCATGAATGGAAATTTTTTTACTTGGTATAGAGTCATTGTATTACTCATGCAAATAGCAATTCATTTTTTAAATCCATAAACCAACTACATTCATAGATACTAGATAAATCCTGTGATATTGTAATCTATTGTAATTATTAAAATGTTATTTTGCTAAAGATAAGAACATTGAAATCTAGAATCATCTCTAAGAAAATGAAGCTGCCTTTTATTTGGAAAGAGCTACAGTAGAAGTTTATAAAATGTCAAAGAATATTGTGAGATATGTGTCTTTAAAAATTATCATGATTCTCTCTCTCTCTCATCTTTTGTTGGTTACAATGACTGAGGTTTATATTTCAACCTTTTCAAAATTGTATAATAAAGCAATACAAAACATCAGACTTATTCAAAAATTCTGAAAAGTCAAATGTTCACCAAATTTATTTCAAAATGTACAATTCAGCAGTTAATGAGTGTTATTGAGATGATCAATAATAAATTGAATAATATTGTTGGGTTGTATTTTGCATTTGGTAAAAATTAATAGAAAAAAAAAGATTTCTTCCTAATGTGACACCAGTTATTATTATTCAAATGTAATGAAAACATTTAGTTTAGAAAAATCTACATCCTTTAATTTTGTTCTCATTGATCTCATACAAATAGTTGATTATATGTTATCTATGAATTGTCAAAATGTTTAGTTTTTCTTACTCAAAGGTTCCAAAAATCTGCAAGATTTAGAAAAAAAATTAAGATTTCTAATTCTTATTTAAATATCATTTCAATTAATTTTTGTTTTCTGCAACCTTTGGCTGGGGCTGTAAAATACACTGACTGCACTTCTGCAGAGGAATAAGACCCCCCACCACCGCCACCAACAATGGAGCCATCTGTTGGTCATGAGAGGAATGGATCCTGGTGACTGAGCTGTCCGTGACACGGATACTAGGTGGTCACGTGACCTACAACACTCTACTTAAATTCTTACTTGGTTTAGACGGTCAGTTGGAGAGAACTGATTCAATCAATTGGACGTTCATTTCAAGCCCTAGCAACTATATGATTAAGTCCCGACCATATTCTTCAAATTGCTCTTATGGCAAACAAACATCCAACCCTTTTTATCTTGAAGGTGCGAAAAGTTTATTAATACACACGCTTTCTTCTAATTCTTAATACAGATGAAGTTAATGAAAATTATTTCGGTACGCTTTGCGGAGATCCGTCCCGGCCTCCTTCCTCAAAATCCACTGGCCGGTGGCTGCTGAAAAAAAACACCAGCTATGATTGAAGTCCATAGCCGAAGCGGTGTCACTTGAAAAAAAAACACAAAAACAACCAACTTAGGGCGTTTTTCCCAAAAACCCAACCACAACCCCAACCCTAACCCTAAACCCCCCCTAGTTAAAATTAACTGTCTTATTACAAAATTTGTGGGTTCAGTTTTTTCTGGGTCACCCTGTATGCTAATGCTAGTTTTTTTTCAAGTGACACCGCTTTGGTTACGGACTTCAATCGTAGCTGGTGGTTTTTTTTTTCAGCAGCCACCGGCTAGTAGATTTTGAGGCAGGAGGCCGAAAATCCGCAAAGAGTACCATTATTTCTTCTAATTTATCAATATACATGAAGCTTATGAATATTATTTCTACCAGTTTATATAAACCATACTAAACAAAAATATTTAGCTACAATTTATTTGCTTAAAACCATATGTACAAAAAAATCAAGATTTGGCATTAAATAATCCACAAGGGTTGATATGCCACCAAATATTTTGTTTTTCTTTAATATATTTGAAAGAAAGGAAGCTCTTGAATTTACATATTTTATATTTTGAATCAAATAACTCATTTTCTTTTTTTAGTTTTTATTTTCATTTTGTTCTTTTAGAAACCTTTTTTTCCCCCGATTTAAGGGAAACAAAATCATTCAAACATGTATTTCTCTTGCCTTTCATTTTCAAATTCTTTTTATAGTAAAACACCAAGTCTTCATTTCTGCATGATTTTATTTTTTAATTACTACATTTTTTTTTTTTTTTTTTTTTTTTTTTTTTTCAAATGGCATTTTTTTCTTAATTAATTTTGTTTTTTAAATTCTTGATTAACAAACTAAACTAATATTTTTATTAATCTTTTTCCACTTAATTCTTGATTTCATTTTATTTTATCCTTCTTTTATTTTGTGGTTGTTATGATTTTTCTTTACTTTTTTTTTTTTTTTTTTTTTTTTTTAACAATATTAATGATTATATCACTTAGTTTCTTTTCAATGATTATTACATAAGTCAGCTCTGAAGATATTACCACTGACCAAAGTACCAAAGGCAAAATGCTGATTGGTGGAATCTCACCTCCCCCCACTCCTCTCATCTAGTGTCAATTAATAATGCTTGCCCACTTTGCTGTTATTATTACAACTTTGAATTCATGTGCATCTGTTTTTGCATATGTCAATCGTCTCATTCTGGCATTTATATCTTGCAACATTAAGAAGAAAAAAAAAAAAAAGACCTGCTGTTAATGCTATTGCTGCTACCCCTGCTGCTGCTGCTACTGCTGCTGCTGTTGCCGCCGCCGCTTCTAAATTCATTTTATGAGTGTTGCCTGTTTTTCCATTCAGGCTGGATGGAGCCATTACTTGCGCGTGTATCAGACAACAAGAAGCACGTTGTGGCCCCTGTGATTGATAATATCATCGATTCCACCTTTGAATACAAGGAAGCAAGTAGTTCAATTTATGTTGGACGTTTTGACTGGAGTCTCACCTTCAAATGGATGCCTTCAACATCTTATCATAGAAATATGTCTGACCCTGTGCAACCAGTCAAGTTAGTTTTATTCTGTCTTTAATCTGTAATTAACTCAGAAGTTTTAGCATTTCTCCTCCTTACAAACTATTTTCTTTCTTTCTTCTTTTCTTTTTTTCTTTTCTTTTTTTTTTTTTTTTTTTTTTTTAGTATTGGTTATGCAATGAAAATATTGATCAGTGTTTTAAAGTATACTTTACAAAACACTAAGTGTAGGGACAGCATGTACTTTGATAGAAATTTAATTCTAAAATTCAAGTAAATTTGTACTAAGTACTAAGTGAAAATAGTTTTTTATATATATATATATATTGATTTTTGTTTTATTTAGGAAAATGAGAAAATAGTATTTAGTAATCATATTTACTAGTCCAGGTTAAAAGCATGGTACTGGTAACCTGAAGCCAAATTTTTTAAAGACATTATTTTTCCGATGCAGGTATCATTGGGGAATGAGAAAGGTTTTGGAAAAACAAGCAAGACTGATCTGTTTACCAAAATTTTTCTTGTTTTCCAATTCAATAGAAAAATAAAGTCTTAAAAAAAGTTTGTCTTTGTGTTACCCTTACCTTGATTTTAATCTGAATTATACAAATTAAAACCATTTCATGATATTTTTATTTTCACCAAAAAATGAAAATTGAAAAAGTTTTAATATTTAAGCAGCCAGGTGTATAATTCAGCTCTGAGTCTTAAAAATTAAATATGTATGGCTGTTATTTTAATGTTAATATCTAAACAGCAAGAAAAAAAGTCACTATATCCCAATTGCACATTGATCACGAGATTTTCACACTTCTTTATACTCAAACAAGAGGAACTAACACAGTGTATAGCATGCCAAACACGCAACACTTTTTTTTAAATATTTCCTCTTGAAATGTGGAAATTTAGCTCATTAACATTTTTTTTCAACACAAACAAAAGGACTTATTTGAAAACATTGTCCTTCTTGAGAAAATATACCAAAATTATAAACATAAACATGATCAATACCATACAAAATAATTTTTTTAAATATCCAAGAGGATTTTGACATGTTAAAACAAAATATTTTTCAAGATATATATAAATAAACTCTTAAACAATTATAAGAATGCAAACATGAATATACAGTGTACATAATTCCCTCATCTCAAGGCATAAAATAACCAACACAGGTTGACATGCCATTAAAATCAATCCATCTAAACAGCAAAGCCTAAATCTATTATAGGGTAACAGTTTTTATTCTATATACTGTAGAATAAACATCATACTGGTAGAAGAATCTCAATTACCGTCAAATTGGTAATACAAGGCAACAAGGAAGCCATAACTCAATACGGATCTTACCTTGTTGCAAGCCTACTACAGAAAGCCAAGCATCACAAAACCACAGAAACCAAGCAGCCAATCAGGACTCAATGAATGGAATCACCCAAATGCATGAATGGAGTATTCCTGAGTTCTGTAAACACCAGCTGCTTTGGGCACCAGTTTAGTAGTGCTTAGATGCTGTTGTTATTCAAACCAGCAGCATACCCACCCTGTCGGCTGGGGCGTTAGATCGCACCGATTACACCTCTGCAGAGGGGTAAGATTCCACACACACACACACACACACACATACACATATATATTGCACCGATGCAATCAGGACTCTGGGAATGGAATCACCCAAATGCAATATTCCTGAGTTCTGTAAATACCAGCTGATTTGGGTGCCAGTTCAGTAGTGCTTAGATGCTGTTGTTGTTCAAACCAACAGCATATTAACTCAGCTTAAAACACAGTTGGATTCTGATCACTCCACAAATCTCTACATGACATAATGTAACCAATGTTCCCTCTAATTTTTTTCATGGCCTTGCACAGGATCAAAAACATCTGGGAACAACTGACCATATTTGAATAGACAACAAAAAATATTACTTTTTGAGATGATCATTGATTTCTTTGGCCAAAGTTTATGAGACAAACGTTTGAACAAGAACAATTTCTTGTTATTTGCTAACTTTTGCTTTTTCTGGTACACAGGCCTTACACTGCTTACTTTACATGTTGTTACTAAGTGGTCACTCACTTATGTATTGAACAGACTCACCATTGCTTAACATTGGTGATCTAGTGGGAACTGATACTTTAAACATTATTGGACTGTAAAACAGCAAGAACAATTTCTCGTTTAGTTACATAATTGTATTATTGAGCTTTTAATCAAAAACATTCAAAATCCATACAAAGTGTTAGTTTTATAGTGCAGCATAATATTTTTTGTACATGGTCATAAAAAAAAAACATTTGATGAGATTTTTAGATTTGTATTATTTAGATTATTCAGGCTATTGTAATCATCTTTGTTATCTGTACAGATAACTATATAGATGAGTACAATAGTCTGAATAATCCAAATAATACAAATTATCAAGCCTCATCTCAAAAATTCAGAGAAATAGATTTTTAGATTTCAACAAAAGTTATTCAGTTATTCAGTATTGTTAAAATATGTCTTTTAAGCCTAGACTTTCTTATTTCATAATTATTAACCAAGCATTTGCAAATATTTAGATGTTCTATAATTTTTTTTAAAATATCTATGAATTAGAAAAATAAATAAAAGTACTATTTATGTTGGACATGATCTTATAAAATAACAATGGAAATTTGTTAGCAATATTCTTTTATTAATTTTTTTTTTTTTTTTTTTTTTTTTTTTTACAACTCTGTACTTGAGTACTCAGCTTCTTCTTCTTCTTACCTGTTCATGACATCTTTTGTTATTTGCACCCTATTAACTTAGTTTAGTGCCCTGCAATACTTTAATTTTGCACCTTATGAACATTCTTATTATGCAATATGTGCACTTATCACTGCTAGTTACATTCTGCACATGTGCACCTGTTATTCCACTTTGCTTTGGGAAATATATTTAGTCATTCTGGTTGACATCTCTACATTGAAGAAATATTTTGGTCTGCTTCAAAGAAATTTGTAATAAACATTTTGAAAGAAAAAAAAAACATCAGCCAAATGTCATTTGATGCTCACTAAAAAAACCTTCATTTTGTAATTTGGTTTTCAATTCTGATAACACTTCTCCAATATCTTGGGTATATTCTGCTCCTTCATTTTCATAACTTGGGTCACATAAAAATCCAACTAATTAGATTAATAAATGAGAAAAAACCTTCTTATAACCAATTTTTAACATTCTTCAATAGAGTTCTGAACATCTCTTTACGGTTTCTTACATGGCTACTTAACATGCTGAATATCATGTTCTTTGTTATATTGAACTTTCATGTTTTTATGGATTTCAATTCTAAAATAGTATTCTCTGGCATACTTACTTTTCCATTATTATAAATCTTTTCAGTTTTATAACTCTACAAAATCCAAATATCTCTATAAAATTATAATTATAGATTTATTAAAAGTGTTGAGAATGTAGTAATACCTTCCAACTGTTCAGATTATTTTTTCTTATCTGAAATGAAGATATTCCATCTTCATATAGTAACCGTTTGTTTATTGGTGAGATTTGTTTGTTTTCCTAACCATTCAATTATTATTTTATATATCTTAATAAATTCTGATGTTAATCTTTGTGAACAGCTCTACGGACAAACCTAGGAATGACATTATTGCCAATTGGAAGTAACTGGTTCCATAGAAGTTTCACATCAATTTCATACATGTATTTTTAATTTCCTTTTTTTTTTTTTTTGATTCAGCTGTTAATTCTTTGATACTTACCTTATGTTGTTTTGCGCGACATTTGCGCGATAATTATTATACCTATGAACAATTACTTGTTTTTTTATTGTATTTATTCAATGGTTAAAAAAAAAATTTTTTCAGTAATTTATTTCAGGTATCAAGTAGTTTACCATAGATCCAAATCAGTGAGATGTTTGTTTTTTTTTGTTTTTGTTTTTTTTTGTATTTTGTTAATTATTTGTGACTATTACAATTCATATCATAATCATCATTATGATGATGACCAATAGGCAAGGATTTTGTTTTGACTTCTTCTTCCTCAAACTAGACAATTATACCTGATGAATCTTTCTCACAGGATGGTTGGAGCCAATGCTTGACCGTATTTATCAAGACAAGAAACATGTTGTGACACCTGTGATTGACCAAATACATGACAAGACATTTGAATATTTACATAATGATAACAAATTTCTGCAAACTGGCAGGTTTAGATGGAGTTTGACTTTTGATTGGATGGTTGCATCAGAATATTATCGGAATTTTTCTGATTTAATTGGTCCAGTTAGGTTTGTGAATCTGAGTCTTCTTTGCTTTCTAATACTCATCTTTTTTTAACACTTTATACATTTTGGGACTACATCACTCTCTCTCTCTCTCTCTCTCTCTCTCTCTCTCTCTCTGATTTTTTTTTATTTCTGTTCTATCTGTTTTCCTTTAAAAAAAAATTTTTTTAAACTGCCATGACATTTTTTTATGGTCAGCAAATATGTTTTAGTCTTGAACCAATATTAAAAAATAAGATTTTAGTAAAGATATTCATGAATGTTCTCTTCATCAAATTTTAAAAATCCAGTTTTTTTTTTTTTCTTCTTCTTTTTGTGAGAAGTACAAAATATTCTTGTTTATTAATGGCTTTCTATGTCAGATTTACATACACACATACATATTCATTCTCATTTTCTTTTCCAACATTTTTTATCTTTCTTCTTTTTTTTTTTCAAACATAACTTTAAGGACGTGTAAAAAGTTAAAGAATGTATAATATAACAGAGGTTTAATTCATTCTTAGTCTTTATAACTTTTAAAAACTTTGGTGGTTGGTTTTGAAGGCTATCACAATGCAAGTGTAAAGAAAAATGAGGTAACTATGATATTTGTTTACCTTTGATTTATTCTTAATATTTTGAGATAAAGATCTCTTCATCAGGAGATTTCTGAAGGTCTGGAGCTGTTAGCTTGCTGCTAGGTTCTGTCCATAATGACTGTCTTCCTTGAAATTTTCTGCATGTGTGTATGTGTAAGTCTGTGTGTTTATGTGTGTCTGTCAAACAATAAAAACTTTTAAAAACTGTAAGTCTGTGTGTGTCTGTTTATGCGTGTCTGTTCAACAATAAAATTTTTTAACAACTTTTCTTTATTGTGAGAGGGATATTTGTATCAGTATACTCTTTGATTATCTATATCTCTATTATAATTATAGGTTTATTGGAAGTATTAAGAATATAGATGTTAGAATGTTATACCTTCCAACAGCTCAGATTATTTTTTTCTTATCTGAAATGAAGATATTCCATCTTCTTATAGTAACAGTTTGTTTATTGGCAAGATTTGTTTGTTTTCCTAACCATTCAATTATTATTTTATATATCTTAATAAATTCTGATGTTAATCTTTGTGAACAGCTCTACGGACAAACCTAGGAATGTCATTATTGCCAATTGAAAATAAATGGTTCCATAAAAGTTTCACATCAATTCCATACATTTTTTTTTTAATTTCCTTTTTTTTTTTTTATTCAGCTGTTAATTCTTTGATATTTACTTCATGTTGTTTTGGTAAAATACTTGCGTGATATAATTATTATACCTATGAAATTTTCTTATTTGTCCGTTTTTTTACTATGGCTTTATTACAGCAATAATCTCTTCCTTTTACCAAAAGAATTAACACAGAAAATTAGAAATAATTTTATATTCTTTTTATTTTATACATTATGAGTTTACTCAGTTTTTGTTTTGGTTCTTTTTTTATTGTATTTACTTAACGGTTGAAAAACTATTTTTCCGTAATTTATTTCAGGTATCAAGTAGTTTACCGTAGATCCAAATCAGTTGATGTTCTTTTTGTATTTTGTTAATTATTTCTGATTATTACAATTCATATTATTATCATCATGATGATGTCCAAAAGGCAAGGATTTTTTGTTTTGACTTCTTCTTCTTCAAACTAGACAATTATACCTGATGAATCTTTCTCACAGGATGGTTGGAACCAATGGTTTACCGTATTTATCAAGACAAGAAACATGTTGTGACACCTGTGATTGACCAAATATGTGACAACACTTTTCAATATTTCCACGATAATAACAAAATAACCCAAATTGGCAGGTTTCATTGGGATTTGATTTTTGATTGGATGCTTGCATCAGACTTTTATCGGAATTATTCTGATTTATCTGGTCCAATTAGGTTTGTGAATCTGAGTCCTCTTTGCTTTCCTGTTAACTTTTGATTCATTTTGGGACTCTCTCTCTCTCTCTCTCTCTCTCTCTCTCTCTCTCTCTCTCTCTCTCTCTCTCTCTCTCTCTCTCTCTCTCTCTCTCTCTCTCTCTCTCTCTCTCTCTCTCTCTCTGGTCTAGATTTTTTTCTGTTCTCTCTCTCTCTCTCTGGTCTAGATGTTTTTCTGTTCTCTCTCTCTCTCTCTCTCTCTCTCTCTCTCTCTCTCTCTCTCTCTCTCTCTCTCTCTCTCTCTCTCTCATTAATTTTTTTTTCTGTCCTATCTGTCTCCCTTTAAAAAAAAAATTTTTTAAAAACTTCCATGACATTTTTTTATGGTCAGCAAATATTTTTTAGTTTGAACCAATATTAAAAAAATAAGATTTTAGTAAAGATATTCATGAATGTTTTCTTCATCAAATTTTATATTAGAAATGGCTTACTCCTATTGTAAATTTTTAAAATCCAGTTTTTTTTTCTTTTTGTGAGAAGTACAAAATATTCTTGTTTATTAATGGCTTTCTATGTCAGATTTACATACACACATACATATTCATTCTCATTTTCTTTTCCAACATTTTTTATCTTTCTTCTTTTTTTTTTCAAACATAACTTTAAGGACGTTTGTAAAAAGTTAAAGAATGTATAATATAACAGAGGTTTAATTCATTTTTAGTCTTTATAACTTTTAAAAACTTTGGTGGTTGGTTTTGAAGGCTATCACAATGCAAGTGTAAAGAAAAATGAGGTAACTATGATATTTGTTTACCTGTGATTTATTCTTAATATTTTGAGATAAAGATCTCTTCATCAGGAGATTTCTGAAGGTCTGGAGCTGTTAGCTTGCTGCTAGGTTCTGTCCATAATGACTGTCTTCCTTGAAATTTTCTGCATGTGTGTATGTGTAAGTCTGTGTGTTTATGTGTGTCTGTCAAACAATAAAAACTTTTAAAAACTGTAAATCTGTGTGTGTCCGTTTATGCGTGTCTGTCCAACAATAACATTTTTTAACAACTTTTCTTTATTGTGAGAGGGATATTTGTATCAATATACTCTTTGATTATCTATATCTCTATTATAATTATAGGTTTATTGGAAGTATTAAGAATATAGATGTTAGAATGTTATACCTTCCAACAGCTCAGATTATTTTTTTCTTATCTGAAATGAAGATATTCCATCTTCTTATAGTAACAGTTTGTTTATTGGCGAGATTTGTTTGTTTTCCTAACCATTCAATTATTATTTTATATATCTTAATAAATTCTGATGTTAATCTTTGTGAACAGCTCTACGGACAAACCTAGGAATGACATTATTGCCAATTGAAAATAAATGGTTCCATAAAAGTTTCACATCAATTCCATACATTTTTTTTTAATTTCCTTTTTTTTTTATTCAGCTGTTAATTCTTTGATATTTACTTCATGTTGTTTTGGTAAAATACTTGCGTGATATAATTATTATACCTATGGAAATTTTCTTATTTGTCAGTTTTTTTACTATGGCTTTATTACAGCAATAATCTCTTCCTTTTACAAAAAGAATTAACACAGAAAATTAGAAATAATTTTTATATTCTTTTTATTTTATACATTATGAGTTTACTCAGTTTTTGTTTTGGTTCTTTTTTTTATTGTATTTACTTAACGGTTGAAAAACTATTTTTCAGTAATTTATTTCAGGTATCAAGTAGTTTACCGTAGATCCAAATCAGTTGATGTTCTTTTTGTATTTTGTTATTTCTGATTATTACAATTCATATCATTATCATTATGATGATGTCCAAAAGGCAAGGATTTTTTGTTTTGACTTCTTCTTCTTCTTCAAACTAGACAATTATACCTGATGAATCTTTCTCACAGGATGGTTGGAACCAATGGTTTACCGTATTTTTCAAGACAAGAAACATGTTGTGACACCTGTGATTGACCAAATACGTGACGACAATTTTAAATATTTACATGTTGATAACAAATTAACCCAAACTGGCAGGTTTCGGTGGGATTTGGTTTTTGATTGGATGTATGCATCAGACTTTTATCGGAATTATTCTGATTTAGCTGGTCCAATTAGGTTTGTGAATCTGAGTCTTCTTTGCTTTCCTGTTAACTTTTGATTCATTTTGGGACTCTCTCTCTCTCTCTCTCTCTCTCTCTCTCTCTCTCTCTCTCTCTCTCTCTCTCTCTCGTCTAGATTTTTTTCTGTTCTCTCTCTCTCTCTCTCTCTCTCTCTCTCTCTGGTCTAGATTTTTTCTGTTCTCTCTCTCTCTCTGGTCTAGATGTCTCTCTCTCTCTCTCTCTCTCTCTCTCTCTCTCTCTCTGGTCTAGATTTTTTCTGTTCTCTCTCTCTCTCTCTCTCTCTCTCTCTCTCTCTCTCTCTCTCTCTCTCTCTCTCTCTCTCTCTCCTAGATCTTTTTCTGTTCTCTCTCTGGTCTAGATTTTTTTCTGTTTCTCTCTCTCTCTCTCTTCTCTCTCTCTCTCTCTCACTGGTCTAGATTTTTTTCTGTTCTCTCTCTCTCTCTCTCTCTCTCTCTCTCTCTCTCTCTCTCTCTCTCTCTCTCTCTCTCTGGTCTAGATTTTTTTCTGTCTTATCTCTCTACCCTTTATAAAAAAGATTTTTTTAAATTCCGTGGCTTTTTATTTATATTTAGTAAAGATATTCATGAATATTCTCTGCACCAATAGTTATATTAAAAATTACTTACTCTAATTGTAATTTTTTTTTTTTAAATCCAGTTTTGTTATATCTTTAAATATATTGTTTAAATATTTTTCTTTTTGAACTGGCAAGGAATATCAAGATATTTTAAGCTAGGTAATTCCTGACAATAGTCAAAATGATCCAAATAATACACACTAGGTAATTCCTCTTTACAATTTATTTTTACAAAACTCCAGTATTATTTATATTTGTAATAAAAGATATATGTTAATAACTGTTATGTCTTGGAAATACATAAACGAGAAGGTTGAGTGGTTGTAATAATAATTTATTACAAATAATACAAATAACAAAATAAAACGGCTTTCGGCCGGCAAGGTAAAAAAGTCTCTTGGAAAGTTGTCGCACGTGTGTTTGCAATCTGAGAATACGAAACAATGTTCGTGGTTGGAGATCAACTCGCATCACTCTGAGCTAATCCTCTGTTGTACCTTTATACGTATCTCATTTGCATACGTGAGGGTTACTTTCCTTTACAACAATAACTTTACTTGCTTTGTTTTATACAAACAATGTGTATTAGATTCATTTAGTTGTTTTTACCTTATTCAACTTTCCTTGAATATTGTCTTTGTTATTTTAGAGTATATTTTCAGTTTGCTTTCATATTTTTTCAAGATAGGATTTCAATCTGAACACATACAAAAATAGGGTTACTTTCCTTTACAACAATAACTTTACTTGCTTTGTTTTATACAAACAATGTGGTTAGATTCATTTAGTTGTTTTTACCTTATTCAACTTTCCTTGAATATTGTCTTTGTTATTTTAGAGTATTTTCAGTTTGCTTTCATATTTTTTCAAGACAGGATTTCAATCTGAACACATACAAAAATAGGGTTACTTTCCTTTACAACAATAACTTTACTTGCTTTGTTTTATACAAACAATGTGTGTTAGATTCATTTAGTTGTTTTTACCTTATTCAACTTTCCTTGAATATTGTCTTTGTTATTTTAGAGTATATTTTCAGTTTGCTTTCATATTTTTTTCAAGATAGGATTTCAATCTGAACACATACAAAAATAGGGTTACTTTCCTTTACAACAATAACTTTACTTGCTTTGTTTTATACAAACAATGTGTGTTAGATTCATTTAGTTGTTTTTACCTTATTCAACTTTCCTTGAATATTGTCTTTGTTATTTTAGAGTATATTTTCAGTTTGCTTTCATATTTTTTCAAGATAGGATTTCAATCTGAACACATACAAAAATAAAAGAAAAAAAAACTGATTGATTTTGGTTGTAGACTTTTGTCTGCAAATATCTCATCAATAGAATTTGAGTGATGCTATATGAAAATGAAGACTCTTACCAAATATTTGTGTGGATGTTTCTAGTTTTATTATCATCATCACAAAACAACTTGTTCTTAATTTTTCTTTTTATGTCTGTTTATTTTCATGTGTGTCTCTTTGAACAGAATATTTTTCAAAGTCAATGGAAAAGCCTAAACATTAATATACATTGAAAATAACACTCCTTCTTTTAAAACATAATTGAATTAGAATATATTTTGGCTTTCTTATAAAAATTATCCACAAAACTATTGCTTTATATATATGGAAATAAAACAAAATCAAAAGTAAATAAATCAGAACAGTTATCTATTTTTACCTGCTTTTTAAATCATTATGAAAATTAGATTTCCCATGACTACAATAAATGCCATTTGTTAGTACAAATAATAAATAATACACATTGACTATGCATATTAATGATTAAACATGACATAGGTTTTTTTATGTTAAATTACTCTAGAAACATACACAAATCTTTGTGTATTTTCTGAAAAAGAAAATAATTAATAAAAATCTCTCTTTTAATTATATAGTTTAAATATATTATGATCTTAATTTAATTTATATATAATGTAATTTTATAATTGTATAATTTTTTCTTCATATAAATTCATAATTTATAATAATCAGAAGTAAAAAGTATTCTTGTTCATAAATGGCTTTCTCTGTATGTAAGGTTTACATATACATAAGCATGTTGATTTCCATTTTCTGTTCCCCACCCCATCCCAGTTTTTTTTTCTTTTTCTTTTTTTTTCTTTTCAAATGTAACTTTAAAGGCTTCTATAAGGTTGAAGAATATATAATATAATAGGGGTTTCATTTATTCTTAGTATATATACATTTTAAAAACTTTTCTTTTCTTAGGAAGTATATTTCAATCAATATACTCTTGGATTATCTGATAAATTATCAGAGCAATTAGGATGTCTATCAATGATCAAAACTTCAGTCATATTGTTACACAAAATTAGTTTACTTTTTTGTTTATAATAGAATATCAACCCTGAGTTTTTTTAGATGCATATTTAAAGCCTATTAGACCTGAATTTATAGTTCTATCAATATTAACTCAATTGGAATATAAGTAATTATTTTAGAAAATAAAAATAATAATGTTGGTTTGAAAGAGCACTTTGATTTTGGTTGGTGAACCTTTCTAATAATGAAACTAAAATTCTAACACTACAAACAGGTAAACTTGTGGGGTGGGGATTTGAGGAAAGAAAGAAACACCTAAGCAAATACTTTCTCTATACTGTTTTGTTTTGTTTTTGTTTTTTGTTGTTGTTTTTTTTTGGGGGGGGGGGGCAAATTTCCTTAATGTCTGCCTGTTTGTAGTATTGAACTATTTCATAATCTTAATTGTGTTTTTGTTTTATTAAAGTGGTGGTATTTATGTGCTACCACCCCCCTCTCTCTATCTCTCTCTCTCTCTCTCTATATATATATATATATATATATATATATATATATAAAGCTTTTCTTTTTCATCAATGGGCAACTAAAACACAAGGTATACACTATTGCTACTAAGATGTACTGCTCCAGCTTTTCTTCAATATATGCAAACTTTTACTATAGTAAATTTTAGTACTGTGTATTATTTCTTTCTTGTTTTCTCTTTTGTTTATATGGAATTCTCTGGTTGACTGCAAGATCTTTTTTCAACTCATTTTCTTTTTAATAGATGTGTCTGTTTTTCAAAATGTTATTGCCACTGACTTGAATGTTACACCTTCCTCACCGTATAAGCCAACAATGAAATCAAAATGACAGATTAGAAAGAACATTGTATGGGAACTTTAGATTTCAACAAAAGTTATTTAGTATTTTGTGTATTGTTAAAATCTGTATTTTAAGCTTACACTTGAATGTTTTACCTCATAAACATTCTTACACTGCAATATGTGCACTTTCTTCAGTACATGTGCACCTGTTACTCTACTTTGCTTTGGGAAATATATTTAGTCATTCTGGTTGACATCTCTACATTGAAGAAATATTTTGGTCTGCTTCAAAGAAATTTGAATTGTAATAAACATTTTGAAAAAAATAATAATAATAATGTCAGCCAAATGTCATTTGATGCTCTCTATAAAAACCTTCATTTTGTATTTATTCATTTTTTTTTTTTTTTCAATTCTGATAATAGTTTTCCAACATATTGAATAGTTTTTGCTCCCTCATTTTCATAACTTGGGTCACATAAAAATCCAACTAATTAGATTAACAAATGAGAAAAAAACCTTCTTATAACCAATTTTTAACATTCTTCAATAGAGTTCTGAACATCTCTTTACGGTTCCTTACATGGCTACTTAACATGCTGAATATCATGTTCTTTGTTATATTGAACTTTCTTGAACTTTTATGTTTTTAAGGATTTCAATTCTAAAATAGTATTCTCTGGCATACTTACTTTTCCATTATTATAAATCTTTTCAGTTTTATAACTCTACAAAATCCAAATATCTCTATAAAATTATAATTATAGATTTATTAAAAGTGTTGAGAATGTAGTAATACCTTCCAACTGTTCAGATTATTTTTTCTTGTCTCAAATGAAGATATTTCATCTTCATATAGTAACAGTTTGTTTATTGGTGAGATTTTTTAGTTTTCCTAACCATTCAATTATTATTTTATATATCTTAATAAATTCTGATGTTAATCTTTGTGAACAGCTCTACGGACAAACCTAGGAATAATATTATTGCCAATTGAAAATAAATGGTTCCTTAAAAGTTTCACATCAATTTATAAATGTATTTTTAATTTCCTTTTTTTGATACAGTTGTTATTTCTTTGATATTTACCTCATGTTGTTTTGATAAAATACTTACATGATATAATTATTATACCTATGGAAATTTTCTTATTTGTCAGTTTATTTACTATGGCTTTATTACAGCAATAATCTTTTCCTTTTACAAAAAGAATTAACACAGAAAATTAGAAATAATTGTTTATTTCCTTTTTACTTTATACATTATGAATGTATTTAGTTCTTTTGTTTGTTTTTTTAATTGTATTTACTCAGGTATTGAAAAACAATTGTTACAGTAATTTATTTCAGGTATCAAGTAGTTTACCATAGATCCAAATCAGTTGATTTTTTTCTTTTTGTATTTTGTTAATTATTTGTGACTATTACAATTCATATCATAATCATCATCATTATGATGATGACCAATAGGCAAGGATTTTGTTTTGACTTCCTCTTCTTCAAACTAGACAATTATACCTGATGAATCTTTCTCACAGGATGGTTGGAGCCAATGCTTGACCGTATTTATCAAGACAAGAAACATGTTGTGGCACCTGTGATTGACCGAATATGTGACTATACACTTGCATATTTACGTACTGGTAACAAATATATTCAGATTGGTGCTTTTAAAACTAATATGAAATTTGAATGGATATGGACAACAAATTTTATCGGAATCTTTCTGATTTAAATGCTCCAATTAGGTTTGTGAATCTGAGTCCTCTTTTTTTGGTTTCTAATGCTCAGGTTTTTTTAGTAACTATCTCTCTCTCTCTCTCTCTCTCTCTCTCTCTCTCTCTCTCTCTCTCTCTCTCTCTCTCTCTCTCTCTCTCTCTTTTAGTTTTGATTATTATCATCTCTTTCTTTTTATAATAACACTTAAAAATTTTATATTTTACTCTTGAGCAAATCCTTTTCAGTCTAAAATTAAGAAAAATTGATTTTAGTAAATTATCTGTAAATTTGATGAAAGTTATATTAAAAAATAGTTTACTCTTATTGTGAAAACAAATCCAGTTTTATTTGATTTTTAGATATTTCCTTTCTATAACAGCCAATGAATTCTTTTTTCTTTTTTCTTACCTAAGTTATCTTTTTAACAATTTTTAAATATATATATATATATATATATATATAATAAACACACACACACAATCAGGCAATGAAATAACTTTTCAATGGGGAATTCTGGCAATTAGAATACCGGTATTTCATCCCCTAACATGTACAAGCAATAAAAAAAATATAGACATGTCCAAGTTTTGGCTCATTTTTCCATTCAAAATGTTCAAATGGAGATTTGCAAGGTCTAATGAGGAAACAAACAATATACAAAAATAAAATACCAGTGGAAGAAGAACAAACACATAGGTGAAAATTTAACTATGTTTTATTCGCTGGACAATACGGAAAATAAACTGTTTTTCTGTTGTGAATGTGAGCATGTATGTGATATGTATGAATATGGACTAGAATGACCATTCATGGCTTGAGGTTGCTCTAATTGCTGGTTCAGCAGCTCACAAATTCATGATAGAATTCAATAATTCTATCCAGCGTGATGAATTGGAGGTATAGATTATTTCTCTTCATGGCAGGGATCCGTTACTGATCAAATATGGATGATTTCACTTTTCTCCTCAGACTCCTAATCCATTCTCTCCGGCATGATGGTTTGAAGTATAGATGACTTTATTCTGCTGTAAATATTATCATAATCCATTCACATTTCTGAGCCTTAGCAATTTGATAAGGAATTTGCTAATTTATTTTTATTTTACACACTCTGTTACTCCTCATTTTCCACTTTCTCTCTCATTCCCAGGTATTCCTAAACATCTTTTTACTCTGGTTATGAACCGTGTACTTCTACTAGATACTTATATTAGTAATGGAAGATATATCTTTAAAACTTTACATGTTGCTGTTTATACATAAATATTGTGTGCGTTTGTGTAATAGATTTTTAGTTTTATTACATCTTCTGCTTCAAAGAAATTTGAATTGTAATAAACATTTTGAAAGAAAAAAAAACATCAGCCAAATGTCATTTGATGCTCTCTAAAAAAAACCTTCATTTTGTAATTTGGTTTTCAATTCTGATAACACTTCTCCAATATCTTGGGTATATTCTGCTCCTTCATTTTCATAACTTGGGTCACATAAAAATCCAACTAATTAGATTAACAAATGAGAAAAAACCTTCTTATAACCAATTTTTAACATTCTTCAATAGAGTTCTGAACATCTCTTTACGGTTCCTTACATGGCTACTTAACATGCTGAATATCATGTTCTTTGTTATATTGAACTTTCTTGAACTTTTATGTTTTTATGGATTTCAATTCTAAAATAGTATTCTCTGGCATACTTACTTTTCCATTATTATAAATCTTTTCAGTTTTATAACTCTACAAAATCCAAATATCTCGATAAAATTATAATTATAGATTTATTAAAAGTGTTGAGAATGTAGTAATACCTTCCAAATGTTCAGATTATTTTTTCTTATCTCAAATGAAGATATTCCATCTTCTTATTGTAACAGTTTGTTTATTGGTGAGATTTTTTTGTTTTCCTAACCATTCAATTATTATTTTATATATCTTAATAAATTCTGATGTTAATCTTTGTGAACAGCTCTACGGACAAACCTAGGAATAACATTATTGCCAATTGGAAGTAACTGGTTCCATAAAAGTTTCACATCAATTTCATGCATGCATTTTTAATTTCCTTTTTTTGATTCATCTGTTAATTCTTTGATATTTACCTCATGTTGTTTTTATAAAATACTTGCATGATATAATTATTATACCTATGGAAATTTTCTTATTTGTCAGTTTTTTTACTATGGCTTTATTACAGCAATAATATTTTCCTTTTACAAAAAGAATTAACACAGAAAATTAGAAATAATTGTTTATTTCTTTTTATTTTATACATTATGAGTTTACTCAGTTTTTTTTTTTTTTTGGTTCTTTTTTTTTATTGTATTTACTTAACGGTTGAAAAACTATTTTTTCCGTAATTTATTTCAGGTATCAAGTAGTTTTACCGTAGATCCAAATCAGTTGATGTTCTTTTTGTATTTTGTTAATTATTTCTGATTATTACAATTCATATCATCATGATGATGTCCAATAGGCAAGGATTTTGTTTTGACTTCTTCTTCTTCAAACTAGACAAGTATACCTGATGAATCTTTCTCACAGGATGGTTGGAGCCAATGCTTGACCGTATTTATCAAGACAAGAAAAATGTTGTGGCACCTGTGATTGACCAAATATCTGACTACACATTTGCATATGGTCATGTTGGTAACAAATTTCTTAAGATTGGAGGTTTTAAATGGAATATGCAGTTTCATTGGATATCATTATCAGAATTTTATCGGATTTCTTCTGATTTATCTGCTCCAGTTAGGTTAGTGAATCTAAGCCCTCTTTGCTTTCTAATACTCATACTTTTTTTTATTTGTGCTCACTCTCACTCTCTCTCACTCTCTCTGTCTTTCTCTCTCTCTCACTTTAAAAAAATATTTTCCCAGCCTTTTTAATTTAGTATTCAGTTTTCATTTTAACTCTTAACTTTTTATAATAACACTTGAAAAACAAATAGTAATATTTTGATGTTTAGCAAATCCTTTTCAGACTAAAACAAAAAAATTGATCTTAGTAAAATATCCATGAATTTGGCAAAAGTTATATTAAGAAATAGTTTACTCTTATTGTAAATAAAGACAAATCTAGTTTTAGTTTTTTTATTAGTTTTTATTCTTGTTCAAAATTGGCTTTCTATGTTAGGTTTACATAGAAATAGAAATAAGAAAGAAATAAGAAATTTATTAATCAATAGTAGTACAAATTATAAAAAAAATATATAAGTAAAAGAAAAACTTTATTGGTTTAAACTACTATTGAAGGGAGGCCATGCCTAATAGCGTGAAGCTAATCCCATGGACATGACCACCCTTGGACGCTCACAGGAAACGATACATGAAACACACAACATAAACATATATATCATGAGACAAATTAGAATCTAAATGCAAATCTGTTGTTTATAAGAGGCAACAAAATGATTTTTCAAAAGTGTTTTAAGGACAAAATAATTTACTGAAACAATCTTCATCTTTTCTTTATCAAAAAATAACGACTGAACAGTATTCCAAGAATTAATTGCATTAAAATGAATTGAATTATGCCCAAAACTAACAGTGTTGATGATAGGGAAAATATTAGCAATTAAGAATACACACAAGCATTTTCATTTTATATTCACTCCATCACATTTTTTTTTCATAAGTAATTTTAAAGACCTCCATAAGGTTGAAGAATATAAAATATAACAGGGATTTCATTTATTCTCAGTACTAGCAAATATATGCAACATCCGGGTGCAAGTATTTAAGTTTTAATGTAATAAAATATCATATTAAATTAGAAATGCTAATGAAACTAAATAAGAATGCAGATAAAAAGATTTGAAACTGAGGGTGTATAATCAAAAAATAGAACAACTGAAACTTACTCTTCCCTCACTCCCGTCTTTCATTGCTAAATCTTCCCAATTTAACTATTTAGTTAAAATAGGAAGTAAAGAATAACATTACAGTTATTTCTTCTTGTTAATGGATTTCTTTTAAGATTTATCCCTGAGACTTTTGCTAATATTCATTAAGATAAAACCAAACAATTAGAATTCAATAATACTAAGCACATATTTATTAAAATCAGATTTTTTATATCAATATGCAAATTAGCCTTCCCATTCACACTGTAAACTGCTATTTTGTAGTATATATAAATACAATTGCATGTTATTAGTATGTAGATATTGTCAACAGTATTAATAATGTTAAACAATTTTATTGATAATTGAGGTTTAAATAAAAAATAAAATCCTGTAGAATTTGACGTAAATAACTAAGGGAACTGTAACTTGAATAGTAATATAGTTTCGGTTACAGACAGAAAAACACACAATCTCTATTATAATAAGATATATATATGTTACAAGGAAAGATATTTTCCCTACAAGATAGACTCATCCAACAGAACACATATTAAAGATACAAACTGTGTGTTGATTCTATTATTTATATTCCTGTACAAAAAGTAATAAACCTTTTTTTCCGGATTGTCAATGGTGTATATGATAATTTCAATCACAACAATATAACTTTTAAAAAAGTAAACTAATTTTGTGTAACAATATGACTGAAGTTTTGATAGTCATTATTGATAATTTATCTATAGATATTAAAAGAGTATATTGATTGAAATATACTCTTTTAATATCTATAGATAAATTATCAGAGAAATTATCAATTATGCCTATCAATGATCAAAACTTCAGTCATATTGTTACACAAAATTAGTTTACTTTTTTGTTTATAATAGAATATCAACCCTTTTTAGATGTATATTTAAAGCCTATTAGACCTGAATTTATAGTTCTATCAATATTAACTCAATTGGAATATAAGTAATTATTTTAGAAAATAAAAATGACAATGTTGGTTTGAAAGAGCACTTTGGTTTTGGTTGGTGAACCTTTATAATAATAAAACCAAAATTCTAACACTACAAACAGGTAAACTTGTGGGGTGGGGATTTGAAGAAAGAAAAAAAGAAAATAATCAAATAATTTCTCTATACGTTTTTTTTTTAATTATTTTTTTATAATTTTGTTAATGTTTGCCTGTTTGTAGTATTGAAATTTAAATTTAAATGTCTTCTTCATAATCTTGATTGTTTTTGTTTTATTAAAGTGGTGGTATTTATTTACTCATTCTATCCCCCCCCTCTCTCTCTCTCTCTCTCTATATATATATATATATATATATATATATAGCGCTTTTCTTCTTGTTCTTCTTCAATGGGCAACTAAAACACAAGGTAACCACTATTGCTACTAAGATGTACTACTCCAGCTTTTCTTTTTCAATATATGCAAAATTTTAATATAATAAATTTCAATACTGTATATTATTTATTTCATTTTTTTTTTTTTTTGTTTTTTTTTTGTTTACATGGAACTCTCTGGTTGATTGCAAGATCTTTTTTTATCTCATCTTTTTAATGAGTGTGTTTGTCTCTTCAAAATATTGCTACTGACTTGAATATTACACTTTCCTGTCACCATGAGCCAACAATGAAGTCAGAGTGACAGATAAACTTTTGTTTTTAGTTTTTTCATCATTTCATATAATTTCAAGTATTTGATAAATTTTATTTTCATATTCTATATATAAAAATGTATCGAGTAATAAAGCGAACGTAATTTAGCTAAGATATTTCGATTTTATAATTTAAAAATAAAGCATTATTACTCTCTCTCTTTCCTTCCCCCCTCTCTCTCACACAAACATTACTAATTTTATTTATTTATCTTTCTTTACTATTTTTTCCTCTCTTTAAGAATTTTCTTTTTTTCTCTCTCTTTGTAATTTTCTCTTTTTAAAAAAAATTCTCTCCCTCTCTTGTCTTATTCCTTCTCTTTATTAATTTTATCTCTTTCTTTTTCTTCTCACTTTCCCTCTCTTTTAATTTTTTCTCTTTCCCTCTCTTTTAATTTTCTCTCTTTCCCTCTCTTTTAATTTTCTCTCTTTCCCTCTCTTTTAATTTTCTCTCTTTTCTCTCTCTTTTCCCTCTCTTTTAATTTCTCTCTTTCCCTCTCTTTTAATTTTCTCTCTTTCCTCTCTTTTAATTTTTCTCTCTCTTTCCCTCTCTTTTAATTCTTCTTCCCTCTCTTTTAATTTCTCTCTTTCCCTCTCTTTAATTTTCTCTTTCCCTCTCTTTTAATTTTCTCTCTCTTCCCTCTCTTTTAATTTTCTCACTTTCCCTCTCTTTTAATTTTCTCTCTTTCCCTCTCTTTTATTAATTTTCTCTCTTTCTTTTTCTTCTCACTTTCCCTCTCTTTATCAATTTTCTCTCTTTCTTTTTACAAATTTTCTCTTTTTTATGGATTCCATTTCTTATTAATTTTTTCTTTGGAATATATTTGGTAATTTTCTTTTCATTTTTTATGCTAATTTGGTTTGTGTTAACATAATAAATGTCTAATTTATTATCTTTATTTATGAAATAATTCACTTTCTATAAATGAAATTAATATCAACTGGTAATAATAAGAAAAGATTTTAAAATTAATTTCAGACTTTAACATTTCTATAAATATTTACTCTTTCTTAGAATTAGAATATGATTGATGCTAATTATTTATCAAAAATGCTTTAGTTTGAATTTGTTTTATATTTATGGAAGATTAAAGCAGTTTGTTGTAGTTGTTTTTTGTTATCACTAGCACTGTTCCATTTCTTGTAGTTCTAGGTCATCATCAGTAATATAGGGGAGGATCTCCATGGTATGGTGGATAAAATACTGGACTGTCACATTGTAGTAAATGAGATTGAACTCCAGTCTCACTATTATGTTCACTTTTAGACTAATACTCTTGGGAAAGGTATGAACTCCTTCATTTCCCCAGCTATGGGTAAAATAGTACCACTACTGTTCTTCTACAATGATGGCTTTGGCATTAAATAACCTCCAAAGATTGATATGCGATTAAAGAAAGAAATCAAAACAAACCAAATTACAGTCAGCTTTTGACCGTTGTCTTTCTGTCAAAACACCCACACCCACACTTGAGCTGACATCACGAGAATTGAGAGATTAGTGATAGAATAGCCATTACATAACATTTTTTGTGTCATTATTTTCTACAATGATGTTAAAAATAAATCTAATAATTAATTTTAATTGTTTTGCTTTATCATTTATAATTCATGAACCATTCACTATTCTAAATTATTTAAAAATGTTTTTATTTTATTTTATTATTTTTTAAACTTTTGATCAAGTTTCAAATTGATATTTAGAAAACTGACATTTGTCATTTTACCTTAATTTAATGCACATTGAATTCATATTTCATAAACACTTACATTGATAATTACAAGATACATGCACACACAAAATGATATCAACTTTATATATCGAAAATGGGGGGGGGGCAAAGACCTACAATCAAGGAATAGTTTCTTGATTAGATCTGACAAGATCTTGGAGAAGGTACAATAAACATTGTCATTTTATTTTTCCAAATTTTCCAAATTTTAACTATTTGGTTTTATTTGAGGCTTTGTACTGATTTTTTTTTTCTTTTTTTGCTCACATCAGAAACGGTTATTTTAATGCAAACAATATGAAAGATCTGTTTGAAAATGTCAATATGGAGGACATTCTGTCCTTTTTGAGGGAAATTAACTTATACCATAGAATACAGACATGAACTTAATCAATACCATACTACATGATCACCAATGGTGTTAACACATTGTTAAAACCAATTACTAAAAAGTATAAATATAAATACACAACATATATTACTTTCTAACCGTTAGACATGACATAACCCCAGATGGGTTGATATGCCATCAAAATCAATAAACCAACCAACCAACTGAAATTATTTCATTCTGTTGTTATTATTATAGATAATGAGATGTGATCCAAAAGTAATGCATCCTTCTGTATTCCTATGAGAATATATACAGGGAACATGTTAACACCATTGGCTAGAGCACTATTTTTACAGTCATATACAACTATGCATTTGACAAGGCTTTTTTTCATTAATAGTTAAAATCAATAGCCAATGGTGGTGACTATGTGAGGTAAAAAAATAGTGTGTTTGTAGCTGAAAACTTGCTCTATTGTTATTTTTTCTTCCTGTATCTGCTGTAGATTCTGAGGAAATTAGTAGAGGGCATTACTTTCCAAGCAACTTCCATATATAAGTATATGAAAGTGTTGGCAGAACAAAAAGTAAATTATAATGTCACCTTTGAATCTTTGCTTCATATCTCACAGATATGTGATCATTTAACCCTTTCACTACCAACTTTGTTTTATGGAGTTTTTATTTTCTTATTTATTTATTTTTTTGTGTTTTTGTTGATTATATAAAATTATGTTCAGAGTACAATGTTTTAAAGATTAAAATGAAAAGGAAATTCAACTGGGTAACCAGTTGAAAGGATCAATAGCAAATTACACGAAATATCTAGGGGGGGGGTTGTCCCCCCTGTGGCATAGTGGTTAAAGTGCTGGACTGCAACATCCTAGTACATGAGTTCAAACCCCAGTCAGGCTATTATGTTCACTTTCGGACTTGTACCCTTCGGAAAGGTATGAATCATCTCATCTTTCCAGCTATGGGTAAAATAGTACCACTACTGTTCTTCTACAAGGATGGCTTTGGCATTAAATAACCCACAAAGGTTGATGTGCTTTTAAACAAAGAAAACCGAAACAGATATCTACTCTTTCACTCTAACAATATTTAAGGGTTTTTTTTTTTAACCTTTTCTGATTGTTCTATTGTTGTAGTTTTTTTTTTTTTTTTTTTTTTTTTTTTTTTTCAAAAAAAGAAATCCTAAAACGTTTTCTCCAATTTATCTGAAAATTACCAAAGTTTTGTGTGTGTGTGTGTGATCCACCATTTCTGCTGTAAATGGCTGTAAATTCTAACGTTGTTGTTGTTAGTTTGCATTTGTTTTTCCCTTTTCTTGAATAGTTGTGTCCATGATTATTACCATTCTGATTAAATAAAAGAGATAATCATATAATTGAGTTCTAAATAATAATAAAAAAAATGATAGTATATAATCTAAACAACGGCATCTTTTGCTGATTTCAAACTATATTGTAAGTTGGTTACAATTTTATCATTTACTGAATAAAGAGATTTTATTTCTTTATCATATGCATGAATGCTTTTGAGGTGTTTGTTGTTGTTGTTTGTTGTTGTTGTTGTTGTTGTTAATCAATAGATGTAGATAATTATTCTAAAATGGCACTTTGTCTTGTTGGAGATATCACTAATTGTATGGATTGATTAATACAATGTGTTGTCTTTCTGTTTTAATTTAAAAGTTTATAAGTTTTTCAGGAATATTTTGTCTCTGTTCTTTAGTATCCTCTCATCAATACATTGTTCCAATTTTCTATAACGCCAGGTCCCCAACAATGGCAGGTGGTTTGTTTGCCATTAACCGGCAATATTTCACAGAACTCGGCACCTATGATGCTGGTATGGATATCTGGGGAGGAGAAAATCTAGAACTTTCCTTCAGGGTAAGACATAAAATTGTTTTATAAATTCTGTTGACAAATGGAAACCCTCTCTCCTCATTTCAGGTTTGAGTGATAGTTAAATAATCATCCGTTTATGTTTTGTCACTGTGTAAAAGAAATAAACTTTTTTAAAGATTATTTTTATTTGATTATGTTTCTTCTTTTTAACCTTTTAGGGTATATTTAATAAAAATAACTTCTATTACATATACAATACTAATAATTATCATTACATATACAATAACTATCATTATGTATACAATACTAATAATTATCATTATATATACAATACTAATAATTATCATTACATATACAATACTAATAACTGTCATTACATAGACAATACTAATGATTATCATTACATATACAATAACTATCATTATGTATACAATATTAATAACTATCATTATATATACAATACTAATAATTATCATTACATATACAATAACTATCATTATGTATACAATACTAATGATTATCATTACATAGACAATACTAATGATTATCATTACATATACAATAACTATCATTATGTATACAATACTAATAATCATCATTATACAATACTAATAATCATTATATATACAATACTAATAATTATCATTATATATACAATACTAATAATTATCATTACATATACAATACTAATGATTATCATTACATAGACAATAACAATTCTGAGTGCTTAAGCAAAATAATGTGATGATTTTTTTCCTTTTGACATTTAGATTTTCTTTCTTTTTTTTTTTTCATGTAATTTTCTTTTTTCTTTGAAAAAAATGTTATTCATTTATTTTTTTGTGTATGTGTTTTCAGATATGGATGTGTGGTGGGACACTGGAGATCATTCCCTGTTCTCATGTAGGACACATTTTCCGTAAAAGAAGTCCATACAAATGGCGTACAGGAGTCAATGTAGTTAAAAAGAATTCAGTCCGACTTGCCGAAGTGTGGATGGATGAATATAAGAACTACTACTATGAACGGTTCAATTATGATTTGGTAAGTTGTGCTCTGATTATGAAAAAAAAAAATACTTTGGTCTGAACTAATCTAATGGAACATAAGAGTTTGACTATAATATCAGTAGAAAAATATCTATTGGATTTTTGTATTGAGACAAGAGTCCATCTGATTCTTTTAAATGAATGGGTAAATACAAATCAGATGATTAGTGACACAGTACAAAATGTTCTTAACTTTAAGATTTGTTTTTTAAGATATTTTGGTTTATAGTAAAGATGTTCAATATAAAGAATGTACAATTTCATTATGGCACCAGTAAAAAAAACTAAGTTGAGAATATTTTCCCATTCATTAACTTTATATTTGTATAAAACTATTGTATGATATATGAAAAAATTATCAAGTTGCTAAATTTAAGAAATCTTCTAAACAAAAAAAAAAACAGAATTCCAGAACTCAGATCAAATATTCTGAAATTGAATATATCCTGAAGAACCATTCGGGTGAAATCTAGGTAGATAGTGTCTTACTCGTGTAGGTCCTTATAATTATGTTATACTTAGTTTATTGAGTACTTTTTACATATATAACTTAGTAAACTCCTTCTGTATTTTTTTCTTTTGGCCACTACATACAATACTGATGATTATTTTCAGAAAGTACGGGTGTGTTGGTCTTTTCTTTGTTTTAAATTTTTTTCCCCAGATATCAATTTGAAAATTTTTTTGGTTTTGAAAACCGAGTTATCTGGGTTTTTTCACACCAGTAGAGATAAAAAAAAAATATATATATATATATATATATATTGTTTTCTTTAACTACAATAAGACAAAATAACTGATTGGTTGGTTACTCTATGGCAAGGGTACCCAACTTGGGACCTGTGGCACTTCACCCAACCAACTTTAAAAATTTTTTTCTTCACCTTTTGATGTTGACTGTGAACAAGAACCATTACAACTGAGGATAGAAGTTATTGTTATTATCAAGGCCCAATTATTATCAAGGCCCATCCATGTGGTCTTACACCCAACTTTCAAAATTTTCTATTAACCTTTTGATGTAAACTATGAAGAAGTAACCATTACAACTGCGGATGGAATTCATTGATCTTCAAAGTTCAGAAGATTTGAAGTCCAAGTTTCTTGCTTGTCACATCCTCAATTTCTGTAAGAACCACATGTTTCTATGTGGACAATTCCCCAACCTTATACTCCACACCCAGCAAGTAGTGAGCATGTTTGACATTACATATATTAATTATTAGTTATTCTGCAAAAATGAAAATGCCAAGAGTACATTGTGTTTACAACTGTCTAATCATCACTTGTTTAATGTCTTCCCTCTGTCAACCTCTTTTTATTCAACCCTGATATTACATCTTTTTATGATTGCAACAAAACAGTAGATGTCTTGTTAATAAATTAGAATTTTTACCGACAAATAGAGACCTAATCTCCATTATTAATAAATATAGCAACACAGCTTACATAGAAAAAAAAAGATACTGACCCTTGCTTTACATATAAACACTATTTAATAATTGTTAACTCAATCTAATAATTATTTTTTCTATACACTGTTTATCTTGTCTTCTATAAGTGAATACCTAATATATATTTTCTTTTCTTTAGGGAGATTTTGGGGATGTTACTGACCGAAAAAATTTACGAAAAAGGTTGAAATGTCATTCATTTGATTGGTATGTGAAAAATGTTTATCCCGACTTGTTCATTCCTGGAGAAGCTGTGGCATCTGGAGAGGTAAGACGGTCAAATTGAATTATCTCATTTTGTTTTACATATATCACTTGTTGTAAAATCAAATACTTTATTAAGTTTACTTTACACGCACAAAAAACACCCCCCGGGCAGTGTAGAATTCAGTTTTTGAAAGATATTGCCTGAGGGGGTGGGAGTTAAAAATTCAATGTCAGAGGGTTTGTATCATAAGGAAGCAAAATGATCAAATTTATTAAAGGAGTAAAAAAAAACAACAAAAAAAAACAATTTGAAATGGAAACTTAGTTCTGTCCCCTCAAATATGTTGCATGCATTTATTAATGATTATTTAAATAATTATTTTGAATATGTTACATAAAATCATAGATATTTATTCATTTGTAAATTTTTTAGTTATCTTCTTGTTACTGAAAAATGGCGAGAGTAAAAAATTATTTTCAAAATTGATTACAAATTTTGCAAATCATTTTTTCCCATTTTCAGCATTGTGATGTAAGCAGTGACATAGTTTCGGTTACAGACAAATTAAGACCAAATCTCTATTATTAATAGAGATTTTTTGTATCTAATTTCTCTGATAGTTATTTAGAATGTTTTTTTTTGTTTTTTCTAAAATTAAATTCATTTTAGAAAAAAAAAAAAAACATTCTAAATAACTATCAGAGGAATTAGATACAAAATATCTCTATTAATAATGGAGATTCGGTCTTAATTTGTCTGTAATCGAAACTATGTCACTGCTTACATCACAATGCTGAAAATGGGAAAAAATTATTTTCTTAAGGCAAATCAGTCTTCTTCAACTGATAATATGGAATCAATTATTGTAAACTCAAATGAAAATTTTTGTCAACACGATTATATTGCATTATACTTGCACATGTGGGGGTGCTTGTGGTGTAATGTTTATCATCCTAGGAAATGGACTCTGCAATCTGAGTTCAAATCCTGGAAGAGGCTGTTTGCATTTCACATAGTGCTGGATTCATACCTTTCCCAAGGGTATTCTCACTCCAGCTATGGGTAAATAGTAGGGCAGACTGGGATCTTTAATCTTGGTGAGGCAACCAGTCTAGGAGAAGGAAAAATCTGAATTCATACCTGTTAAACTCCACTTAAGAAATTGATCATGTATCACATCCTGCTTGTGCAGAAGGGTTGTTGTGTGTGTGTGTTATATATATATATATATATATATATATATGGTTTGGTGGTTGGTTTTGAAGGCTATCACAATGCAAGTGTAAAGAAAAATAAGGCAACTATGGTGTTGTTTGTTAACCTGTCATTTATTCTTAATATTTCGAGATACAAATCTCTTCTACAGAAGATTTCCGAAACTGAAACTGAAGCTGTTGCTAGCGACCATCCATATATACATATATATATATATATGTGACCTGATTCAGGTTTGGAAGATAGAAAAAGAAAGAAAGAAAAAATCGGAAGCTAAAATCTTCCGATCGTTTGGGTCAGAATTACAAGGCCGCGATCGAGATGTGACCTGATCTAGGTTTTGAAATTAGAAGAAAGAAAGAAAAAACGGAAATATAACTCGCTGGCCGACTTCGGCCGTAGATTCAAAACAGATGGGCGATCCTGAAATGACCTCGACCGGGGAGTCGAGGCGGATGGTGGCAGACCATATTAGTTGTAAAATCTCAAGTAGGTCGGAACTCCCAGAAGTGAGGGAAGCCGTTCCTAGACAAGTCCTTTGATGTGATCAGACTTGAGTCTCATGGGAAAAGATAAATCTTGTTTTATAGATTACCGGAACATGAAGAAACCAGGATTAAATAGAATCTATTGTTTTTATGTTTCCCTACTACTTGAGAATTGAGATAACTTGTTAAAAATCGAAATTAAAGAAAGTCGAATGTATTTAAAAAAACATTCAAGTGGCCGGAAGAGATGGCACCCAGATTGGTGAGCGGAAGTAAATTTGATTGGCTGGTTGGAAACAAGAGGGGGCGGTTACCCTGCTTGAGTGGGTGGAGCAGAAAAATTCCTGATGTCTTCGTGCCGGCCGGAAATAAAATTGTTCCGATCGGAGTATTATTTAACTCAGACGTTTTTGGCTTGAGTAGCAGAAGAGGCCGAATGGGCAGATGAGGCCAAACGGGCAGATGAAGTTGTGATCGCTTGAGAATCGGGCTAGCTGACAAGATTAACGCAATACTGAGAGCCGAGAGTAACTGACTTCAGCTAAGACCATTTTGAAAACTTAGTCAATTTACAAACTGTTTTGCACAATACTTTGCAGAAGACCAGAAGTATTTAATTACGGGCACATCACTCCCACAAACCTTGAGAAGTAATTATTTGTATTCCTATATTTTCGAATATAAATGTTGTTGATTTTTTAAGAAGAAAAAGAGTCGTTATTCTTTTTTGTATGTGACCAATCGGCCGCCATTAAACCTCGGAGATCAGTTCTATAGCAGATTTCTAGTCGTTTGAGATCTTAGCACAACGTGGGGCATTCGGCTAGAATTCCCGCAAATATAGAGACCCTGCAATCCTTGGTTGATGCAGAAAATCCGATCTTGACGGCCAATTTCGGAGATTCTGTGAGCCCTTTAGCTCGGGAGCGACCGACGGGTTATATATATACATATATATATATATATACATATTTGCTAATTTCCCCCTATTCAAAATAATTTGATACCAGTTGGGTTCAAACTCACTAATTAATGTTTAACACTGCCTACCAAATCTGTACCAAATTTTCTTGGTATTCCATTCAACTGGTTCGCTATTGCAAAAGGATCAAGAATCAGTCTCAGGGTTGGTTCACAGACAAAACAAAAGATGGCAGGGGTGTTCATGTGTAAACAAGTGACATGTACGAGAGCCACTGTCAGTGGCTTATGGTAGGATCGCAATGGTGGGAAAGCCACTGTGAGTGGCTTAAAGTAGGTAGTAGAGTTAATGTATTCAGATAAACATTGATCTTTATATAAATATTTACAGTTAGAAAAGACAATTTTTCAAGGTTTATAAAAAGAAATAATTTTGTACATACCAGTTAAAATATCTAAATATCAGAATTTTTTGTTTGACTGTTGAAAACTTGAATTTATAAAAACTGATTTCCTAATATATTTCAATTCTTTTTTATTTTTATTTTGCAGATTCGTAACAAAGCAAAACGAATGTGTGTTGATGCCTCTGTAGATCATCAAAATATGCACAAACCTGTTATAATGTGGCCATGCCATAACCAAGGAGGAAATCAGGTATGGTTTTCAAATTCTCTGCCTGTAGACCTGGTTGTTTTTCAAACAGAGATCCTATAGATTTTATTGTTCTTCAAAAGTGTTCCTAGAGACCTTATTGCCTTTCGAACAGCATTCCTACAGACCTTATTGCCTTTGAACAGCATTCCTACAGACCTTATTGCCTTTGAACAGCATTCCTACAGACCTTATTGCCTTTTGAACAGCATTCCTTTTTGAACAGCATTCCTACAGACCTTATTGCCTTTTGAACAGCATTCCTACAGACCTTTTTGAACAGCATTCCTGGAGACCTTAATGCTTTTCGAACAGCATTCCTGGAGACCTTAATGCTTTTCGAACAGCATTCCTGGAGACCTTAATGCTTTTCGAACAGCATTCCTGGAGACCTTAATGCTTTTCGAACAGCATTCCTGGAGACCTTAATGCTTTTCGAACAGCATTCCTACAGACCTTATTGCCTTTCGAACAGCATTCCTATAGACTTTATTGTTTTTCACAAAAATAAAATGATCAAAATATTATAAGTTGCTGGAAAGACAAAGTTTGTCAGTTTAGAATTCAAATTCTCTATGAAATATGTCATTTCTGTTCCATAAAATCTGAAAAGTAAATTGAGAAACACCCTTCTTCTTTAAATTTATTTGACTAAAATGTCCAATTTCTAAAACGTTGACCATTTCCTTTTAATCAAAACTCAAATATTATTCATTTTAATTAATCCTTTAATTATCCTTTTAATCCTTTAATTAATCCTTTTCTCTGCAAACAATAAATCTGTCATGAGATGATAATCTTTTTTTTTTCTTTTTGGATTAGTAGAATAAATCTGTTGGAGGCTTAAGAGTTTTCAGCACAGAAAATGGAATCAGCATGCAGAGTTCAAATTCCAGCCAAAGCTGTTTATAATTCACTTTACATTAACACTCTTATAAAAGGCATTAAGCTATCTTTTCTCCCACAAGCTGTCGGTAAATTAATAGGGCAATCTGGATTTTCTTGTCTTGGTGATTTTAGGAGAAGAATAATTCTCAATTCAAATCCCATACCCCTATGATAAGGGCTAATATGGCAGGAGAAGAGCTATTGAAGGTGATGCTGATGGAAATCATTAGAAAACTACCCTGGTGTTGGATGCTGGCCTGCCAAAAGTGAAAGAGGAAGAATTTAGTGAATGTGTCAATTAGAGGGTTTTTCCTGACTTCTAGGAGGGCCGTGATTGGACTATTTGGCCATTCCATATGCGTCAAATAAATTCTAATACATGTGGGGTGACAAGAATGTTTAATGTTTTGGTTTAAAGGTCACTAATTATTCCTGGTGCATGTTCACAAGGTTTCCTTTTTAACCCGATTATATTTGGTGGTCATGCTGAAAAGGAATTCAAGGAAAGAAAAGGAAGAGACAAAGACAAAAGGTAGTTTTTGGATTCAGGCTTTATTTACATGTCATAGCCAACATGTGGTAAGGAAATTTCTTCTTGACCAGTAGTAATGTCTCGTCCCAGGCCTAAGTCAGAATGTCCGAGAAATTATCTTGGTGGTCAGAAGTGGTTCCTTTTTCCTGCACATGCTCAGAAGGTTCTTCCGGTCTGAAGGTTCATGGGAGTTTGTTTTTTTTTTTTAAGTTTTTTTTTTTATTTTATTTAAATCCCCACATACATCTTTATACTGAGGATCATAAATGTTTTCAATTTAATTTTTTTAGTCTTTGTCCATTTACTTTCTTTTTTGCATTTTTAAACTTTGTATTCATTTTATATTTATGTTTTTTATTCAGTACTGGATGCTAAGCAAAAACAATGAAATTCGACGAGATGATGGTTGCTTAGATTACTCAGGTGGAGATAATGTTATCATTTATCCATGTCATGGTCAACATGGCAACCAGGAATGGCAATACAGAGAGGTAAGTAGTCAAACAATTGATACTTATTGATTCAAATCTATGTTCTTATTTATTAAAATAAGAGTAATTCCTTTTTATTTTATTTTAATTTTTTGAATCTATCCTGTGAATTAAGAATAGTATATAAAAGTGAAGAGTGACAGAAATCAACACTGAAAAGATAACAACTGACATTTTGGATATACAAGTTGTTCCCAGTATTAAAAATCCTCCTAATTTTTTCTATGATAAAAAGTATGATTTCATATATATATTAATTGATCATCTCTGTGCGGATATTGGATGCTGCGCAGAGGACCTGCCAGGAGTGATGAGTGATAGGGGTGGTTGGTGAGAGACTGTCATGGATATCCGTGCTGATGGCACGACATGATGATATATAAGTAAAGTAAAGTCGTCAGGGTGGCCTAAAGTCGGTATCAGCCAATCAGCGAGGAAGTCTATCTCCTTTTCACTAATGCTAGACCAAGGAGATTATTTTAGTGTCTGAGGTGGAGCACCACACCTACCATCCACTCCTTACTTTACTGCACAGATCCCTGTGCTACTCATATGTTAAGTTGGCGAGGGCCAGTATCAAACTAGGAACCTGGTGGTTTCTAGCCAAAGACTCTACCGACTGAGCTAACCCGGCCCTATTGATGATATATATATATATATACAGAAGGGATAACACAAATAGGAATATTTCTTTTATATTATTTATTTTTTATTGTTCTCAACTGGTTTCAACCTTAGTTTTTCGTAATATATCCATTTATTGAATTAAAATTATTTTCTGGTCTCTGTGTGTGTATGTATAATAATTACTAGTATGACTGGATGATCTTAACTCAAGCGATCCAAGAATGTTCTAAAAATCATTTAATGTGAAGTACCACTTAATAAATAAATGAGTACAAAACCGAAAATATTGAAAAAAATGAACTATAAGTAAAATTTACTAGAACAGAAGAAAGGATTTTCCATAAATCTGAAGCTAAAAAGAATAATTTTCCGATAATATTTTCTCTTTCTGTAAAATAATAGTATAATATCTATCTATTAGTGTATATATATATATATACATACATTATTACATATATATTCAGTATATACAGGTATATATTTATAAGATATATGCCAATGAATATTTATTATATACAAGTAAATATTTATAAAATCTACACAAGTGAATATAAACAATAATATTCAATATGTACAAGTATATATTTATAAGATATACATATATATATATATATAGTGTATAGTATATTAAATGTATATATATAGTGTCTTGTCCGTAAGGATGAACTCATAAATGACATCCTCCTATGGAAACCAGCACATATACATGCTAGTGTGGGTCGTCCAGCAAAGACCTACATAGGCCAGCTCTGTGTGGATACTGCATGCTGTGCAGAGGACCTACCAGGGTCAATGAATGATAGGGACAGTTGCTGAGAGATTGTTATGGATATCCATGCTGCTGGCGCGACAGGATGATCATGATGTCCAAAATGGTTATCTTCCCTTGCTGCAGGTTTTCACCGATAGGTGGCTAGAGTATTTAGGCAGGAGCCCAGGAGAAAATCACTCTCTTTCTCTGGGTCCGGCAACCACCACACATGGGTTAGGTGCTTGATGCCTCTGCCCCTTAAGTGAGGGGGGCTTTGTCCCCCAGCAAACTATCAGTAAGTGACTTATTTCTACATGTAACTCTGTATCACTTCTTTAGGACTTAGTCCTTCATTCTTTATATATGTTTATGTATCTGTTCTCCATATCTTATTATACATTATCATGAGTATATGTATACCTGTCATGTATGTATTTCTCCATGTTCTCATAATAAAATCTATGTTTGTTATTATATATAACTTCTTTGTTGGTTTAATTCATGTACATATATGTACCCATGTTGGAAGGTTATTTTGAACCTTCCAACGTATTATAAGAACATTTACATCTTATAATGATAAAAAAAAAGTAAAGTCGACGGGGCAGCCTAAAGTCGGTATCAGCCAGTCAGCGAGAGAGTCTATCCCCTTTTCAATAGCGCTAGACCAAGGAGATTGTTTTAGCATCTGAGGTGGAGCGCCACATCTACCATCAGCTCCTTACTTTACCGCACAGATCCCTGTGCTACTCATACGCTGAGTTAGCGGGGACCGGTATCGAACTAGGAACCTACCGACTGAGCTAACCCGCCTCTGTAGAAATGCAAAATATAGTATTTGTAAAATATTTGTCTTACAAGTTGGATCTTATTTTTCTTCTTTTTTTTTTTTCTTTTCTTTTCTGTTTGTAGGACAGAACAGTTCTCCATGTAAATACCCAAAAATGTATGGAAGTTGCTATAGATGGCAAAACATTACTTATGAAACCCTGCACTGGCATTGACAGACAAATTTGGCACTGGAAGAGGAAGACAGCATCGGATGCAAATAGAGAACATCTGTGATTTCTGGCAATTACCGAGTGTGAAGGCAACAACAACAAAAAAACACAGACGTTGAATTGGATTTTAACGTTTTGTTTTTTTATCATGTTGAAGACATGTAAAAAAGAAAAGTAAAAAGAAGACATCTCTGCAACATGTTCCATCGCCATCACTTCATCATCATCATTATTATCATCGTTATCATCTTTTTTCTTCTGGTTGCTGATGAAAACAAATCCGTCATCTGTGATAATTTTTATCAGAGTTAACTGGGATGATTTGTACATATTGTGGCTGCAGCCTTCTAAGTTGGTCTCTTCACCTCTGCTGAAAGCTCACACACTTACAGACAGACAAGTTATGAAAAAAAAAAAAAAAATTAAAAAAATAAACATAATGGATTTATTTTTTGTTGATATAAATTGGAAAAGATGAAGAGAAAAAAAAAGACACAAAAAAATAATAAAAATAAAAATAAAAACAAAGTTTTAAAAAAAAAACTGAACTTAAACTACAACAAATTTGAAAGATTGAGGTTTACAAAAATGGTAGCAGATTTTTTTTTTTTTTTTTTAATTTTTTTTTTTTTTTTTTTTTTTTTTTAAATAATCCTGCTGCAATATACATTCCAGTATTTTTTTATATTACTCACTCACTGTTTTTTTTTTTATTTGTTTTTTTTTTTTTCTGATTTTTGTTCTGTTTGAGTTTTTATTTTTGTTCATTTTTTTTTTTAAATTAAAAGAATCACTGTGGGAATGTGGTGCAAAAAAAGAAGGGAACAATAAAACAACCAGAAAATTTTGGGGGCAGGAGGTTATAAAAAGACATTATTTTGGGTTTTCTAATAATCAGAGGGAGTTGCCAATCAGCCATTAATTGAATATCATGGTAAGTAAACAAACACACTTTTTGGTGAAGCAGAACAGCCAGGTATCAATCGGCCATTTTGTAAGAGTATAACCACTTTGGGTTGATACATCTACCTGGGCAAAACAAAACAAAAAATGTCCTGGTTAGGAAATCTCTTAAAAAAAATAAAACAAAAATGTCTTCTTTAGTTGCTTGGCTAAAATTGCTGAGCCACATTTGTCATGGCTCAGCTCCTTGAATCTATGCTGCATCCTGTGTTTGGTACACCCATTGAATATGATACTAAAACAATTAATATAATGGCTGAGAGTCTGTCCTTGTAATGATAACACTCGGCAGGATAACATTCTATTTTTGTTGGGGAGGGTTTTATGCTGATGGCCAGCCAATCTATAAACACCAACAGCATCTCCTTGTGTGTTAGGAGATACCCCAAAGAGAGCAGCTGTGTCTCTTTTGTTACAGCCATGATATAAACCAATCCTTATACCCTGGCAAACAACTACATTTTATTCTGGGCTGCATACATACACTCACTTGCCATACAGTCTTTTAGCTATTTTAGACGTCATCAAGAGTTACTTCCCCTTTGTTATTTGTTTTTTCTTTTTTTTTTCTTATTTTAAATCTACTCTTTTTCTATTTCTCTCTCTCTCTCTCTCTCTCTCTCTCTCTCTCTCTCTCTCTCTTTTCTATTTCTCTCTCTCCTTCCCTTCTTTTTTCTAAAATCTTGTGATAATTCTAAATCCAATAATATTGGTGGACCAAAATCTGGTAAGACATTAAGATATTTGAGTTTTGGGGCTATAAATATATGTAAAATTTCACAAGCAACCTTTTATCAAAACTAAAACATAATCTGCTAATTCTAACATCATTCAACTTGTTCACACACACACACACACACACTACATACAGTATGTGCAACTAATCTGATGTATAGCTGCTTTTACTGCTACCAGCTAAGCCGTTTGCTTGTATCTACAATTTGAAGGCATTCACTGGAGAGACACATACACACACACACACACACAAACACACACGCGCTTGCTTGCAATAAAATTGTTAATTCTTCAGTGAAACCACCTTAAAATGTAAGACTTTAATTTCTGTTATATTTTGCGGGTTAGAGAGGAATGGTCAGTGCATCTTCTTTCATTTGTGATGATAATAATCCATCCCATTTCCTCAAAACTGTTTCTTCATTTTTCTCTTTCTTGGGGAGAAAAAAAAAAAAGAACTGTTACATTTTAAGGAATATTCAGGTTTTCATAAACTCTAAGCATAAAGAGTTTAAAAATAAATAAAAAAAGAAAAAAGAAAAAAAAAGTTTGCAGCACTACAATGCAAAGAAAATTCACCATTTGACTAAGACAACTTGCAAGTAGACATTACAAATCAGAATCTTTTTTTATTGGAGATATGGTCATTTAAAATCTGAGGGGGGAAAAAAAAAAGAAGGAAATATTTAGGTATCAAATTTTTGCCTCTTTTTTTTTTTCTTCCTTTTTTTCCCCCTCTCTCACCTGCTTAATGTAATTTCAGTAATGATTATTTTATTTTATTTCAAATATTTCTATAATTACCTGAGCCAAAAAAAATGGAAGACAGAAACTCATTTCTTTTCTTTAATAATTTTAACATGGCTCACACTCTTCTCAATATATTGATCTCTAAAATTATTAAAAAAAAACATTTGTTTTAATGCAGATACATAAGCATTCACACACACACACACACACACAATGTCCATGCTGTTATATTTGTCCACTGACACACCTGATCTCATTGCTTATGTTTTGTTTTTGATAAGTTAGGCTTAACCTAATTTATTCATATAGAAAAATACCTGTTGCATATTTTGTTTTTAACACAAAGGGAAGGAGTGTCTAATGAGTTTTTGTATTGTTGTTATTAAGAATATTTGTTCAGTTAGTTGCTTCATAATTATCAAACTGTTTGCTGTTTTTTAAATTCATTTATCAATCAAATTGTTGGCTAATTTGTAATTACAAGGATGACAATAATCAATGGGCTCACTTTTTTTGTCAGTTTTGATATTTCATTTTAAAGATCTTGTAAAAAAAAAAATCTATGGTAAAACTAATAGAAATCTTTGCTTTTAACTTTAAAAAGGGAAAAATATTTCAGTAAAACCAGATTCATAGGCTATTTTTATGATTATTATTATCAGTAGTTATTGAATGTAAATCATTAAAAATTTTTTTAATATTTTCATTAGTGCACACAGACACACACACACACACACACACATGCACATTTTCAAATGCATAAAGATGAACAATACCAATTCTTTTAAAGTAATTCATATCTACATTATAGATGGAATGCTTTCTTAGTAAGTATTAACCAAAAAAGTTTTAATGATGTTCTAAATCTTTAATTAATTTATCCCGCCCAAAAAAGGAATATTCTGTGGGTTTTTTTTTTTTTTTTTTTTCAATTCACTAATTAAATAATTCAGGGTAAAATGTTTAAAAGTGTCTTATAAGAAGAAGTCCACAGATTAACCAACCTGCTCAATATGACAGCACAATATCATTTTGCCCATTATTATAAATTTCAGTCATATTTGTTTACTGACTTATGACGTTAGTAAACAAAGAAATATTCAGCTTTCAAATCCCTGTTTGTGTTTTTTGATATGTCATCTCCTTGCTTTCATTTTTTTTCTAATTTAAGATGAGATTAGTATTTTTAATATCTTATTACATAAAATATTAATGTGGGGTTCAACTGGACATTCTTGTCTCTGGGTGATGGATATAAAGTGAATAGAATCTTTTATGTTTTATTTTGCTTTTCTGGGACCATTTTCATATTATGAAAAATTGGGTTTAAATACTTACAATCCTAATGCTTCAATTCAACAAAGTCTTAGACTCAAAATACAAATCAATTTTAAAATCTTTCTTTTGTTTTTTGGGGTTTGTTTTTTTTTTTTTTTTTTTAATTAAATTTCCAAATCAGTTTTCTCAAATTCCCATTGGTAAGCTCTAAAGCAGTTTTTATTCTTCATGAAAAAATATGATCTTAAAAGTAACTAACAAGAACTGTTAGCTAATCAGTTTAATGGAATACATTGCATTTGAATTTTGTATATTTTATAAATCATTGCACATAAGGAAAAAAGAAAATAATAATTAATGCTATACTCCCAAGAAATGAACCAAGGGTAATTCTAAAAATATTTTTCAGTTCTATATATTTAGATCTATTTGTGAGCATCTCTTCTGATATTTTATCTCATTCCACTCTTCTTCACCCATAGCATAAATTTCCAGAAATAAGTTATATAAGTTAATTTTTTTTTTTTTTGGGGGGCTTTTTTTTTCTGAACTTTGGAGAAAAAAAATGACCCAAACATGTCAGACACTACATCATTTATTGTTGTCCTCTTTTGGTGCAGAACAGTTTGCACCTATTTGCTCGACTACTAAATTGAAATGCACACGTCTCTCCATTTCAAAAGTTTTAATAACAACAGAAGCAATGGTATACAGGGTAGGCACTTCTGCATTTATTATTATTATTATTATTATTATATTATTATTATTATTCTCTACTAAAGAAATTTTCTGGGGGAACTGCCACTGTCTTTTATCAGGATGCTCTTGCTGCATTTTACACAATAACTGCCAAAGAATTAAAGGCTGCTTTCAACACAAAACTCTACCAAAATATTAATTAGACCCTGCTCTAATTTTGGTTATTCCATGCTAATTTTTTTTTTCTGATTTAATCTCTTCTTATTTTCTCTCTTCATTTTTTTTTCTTTCTTTCCTTCCTTCCTTCCTTCCTTTCTTTTTTTTCTTCTAATTTTGTTTTAATTTCAAACTTCTACATACAAGTTTGTTTTTAGTCCAGGTTAAAAGAGCGGTAAAGGTAACCTGAAGCAAAACATTTTATAGACCTTATTTTTCTGATGCGGGTATCATTGGGGAATGAGAAAAGTTTTTCGTAAACTGGCCAAAATTTGGCTCATCTACCAATACTTTTCTCATTCCCCAATGATACCTGCATCAGAAAAATAAGGTCTAAAAAAAAAAAAAGTTTGGGTTATCGTTACCGCTCTTTTAACCCTGACTATGTATATTTCCTTTTTCTTTTTACTGCTGGTTACCTAAAAGCTGTATATTGAGACGTTGCCTTGCTGTAAATAGAAATAGGGTATAAAAAGGGTGAATTGTCAGCTGGTACATGACTTGTTATGAAGATCTGTGCCAAAAAAGGTCAGAGGTCTTTATACATAAGCCATTTTGTTTGCTTGTGGTGTATGGTAACTGAAATAAGCCCTGTCAAGTGCCTTGTGAGGTTTTGATAATTAAACTTGTTAAAATACACTGAATTTTCTCTTATTGTTTTTCTTTTTGTCTTTGTGTTTTTTTTTGTTTTTTTCTTAATTATTGCATTAAAATCAATTTTTCTTACAGCTCTAAGGATCTTCAATTACTTTTTCATTTCCAGTTGTAAAGTCGGCGGAATTGGCCTATTGTCAATATCAGCAGGACAGCAAGGGAGTCTATCCCCTTTTCACTAGTGTTTGACCAGGGAGAGAGATTGTTTTTTCGTATCTGAGATGGTGTGCCACACCTACCATCAGTTCCTGGTAAAGTGGGGTGCTGATGGTAGGTGTGGCGTTCCACCTCAGATGCAAAAACAATCTCCCTGGTATAGTGCTAGTGAAAAGGGGATAGACTTCTTCACTGTCTGGCTGACATTGATAATTAACTTGTTGAAATACACTGAATTCTGCTGCTTGGGAAACAGCACATCCTCCATATTAACCCACCCAGGCTACGTAGGAAAAAAAAAAATTTGGACACTACTCCATCGTCTTTTGCAGATGGACGGATGCCAACAACAACAAAGGCATTGATAAATTGTTCTCCAAATTTGCTCGCCAGATGTACAGACAAACTGATGAGGATTGTACAATTCTTTAACATGACAAGGATTAAAACTGATACTACATCTTTCTACTTCAAGAAAGGATCAAACTTTATACCACAAGGGATCACCACTGAAAAACTGCTTTCACTTACAGCCCTAAAATGGCCACACGAATCAGAACCGCACAAGACTAACTCACTCCTATATACTCAAATAAGAACAACAACCACAATGTGAAACATGTCAAACACCTTTGACTGTTAAACACTTATTCGTGGAATGCAGGTTTTTTGCTCACATCAGAAACCCTTATTTTAATGCAAACAATATGAAAGAGCTATTTGAAAATGTCAACATGGAGGACTGTCCTTTTTGAGGGAAATAAAATTATACCATAGAATATAAACATAAACTTAATCAATATCATACAACATGATCCCCAATGGTGCTAACATATTGATAAAACCAATTACTAAAAAGTATAAATATAAATACACAATATATATTACTTCCTAACAGTTAGGCATGACATAACCCCAGACAGGTTGATATGCTGTTAATATCAATAAACCAACCAACAACATTAGTGAAGAAGCAAGCATGTATTCATAAGCAACTTTCTCCTGTGGACTCCCATACATGGTATGACGTATGACTGTGGTAGGAAAAGAAATTGGACAAAGATATTTCATGTCAAGTAAGAGAATTTCACTGTCATCTCTGACAACCATGGTGTGAGGGGGGTGCAGTTAATTCAAAAATCTGTTTATTACTACGGCCAAAAAGACAGGTTAGCCATTTACCACTCCCAACCCCACTTTGTGTTTTTACCTTTCCTTCTCTCTTTAACCATGGAGCTGGAGAGAGAGGTGGGGTCAGGCTTGAGATTAGTGGGGGCAGGGGGGAGAAAAGGAAAGATGAAGAAGTCAACACTAACACACCTGAGCTGCTACACATCTGATCTGATTTTTGTATATTTGCAGTTGAAATAAATACAGATTTTTCTCACCTTGTGACAATCATGCTTTCTTTTTTTTTTTTTTCTGGAACTTGTAGAGATTTGTTGAGTGATTAGTATCTAGCTGTGTTGCAAGCTGCATGATATTTACCGCGTACCCCACTTGTACGGGTCAGGCACAAAGTCCCTATTAACGTGGGACCACCCACAAGCCGAAGCTCATGGAGTGGCAGGTGAAAAATTGCGTCGATCCCGTCGGCATTCCCCCTCAAAGGGGGCGCCTCAGGCACTGGGCAATAAACCCAGCCCTGCCCCTTTAAATCGAGGGGGCAGGTGTTGCCTGGGGGGATGGCCCCCTGGGATCGACGCTATTATTATAACAGAACCGGTCCAGCGGCCGAAGCTCACTGGACCCCGGTCAAAACCGGGCGCGGGCTGCATATGAAGTGAGGATCCAGACTTGGTAGGTGGTTAAAAACAGATTGGATTATTCCACTTTTGTATTTGGGTCAAGTTCATTTCCTGGATCCCCATTGGCTGCTAGTTTTAAAGTGGACACTTTCACCTACATAAACTGGACATTTGACTGTGTTCAAGCATCTAGTGCTGAGCGTATTCGGTTACATTCTCTTTTCAATATGCTAGCATTTTGTTCTGATTCTTCTGTGATAGATTTATGGCAATGTTTTTACTTTGTGCACATTTCAACGTTTGCTCATCTCTTCTGACAACATTAATGCTTAACTTTTTATTCATCATAAAGTAAAAATAGAAATAGAAAAAATAAAGTAAAAATAGAAAAATAAAAATTACAAAATTAATTACAAAAATAAAAATTCTTTTCTAAAAATCCGTTGCAGGCCTACTCATTCTGTTTGAATAAGAGAATTCGTCTAGTGTCAATCTTGGAATATGTCTTCTTTCTTTTAAAAACTTTTACAATAAGAGATACATGATCCGGTGACCGAGATAAATGTGGCAGAAGTGCTCACATTTGAAACTACTGTATAACTTTTTTGCAACATCAAGGTTTTCGTTTTGAACTCATATGATTTTCGTCTCCGCACTTGATAAAACGGAGTATAAACAAGCTCTGAAGATGATTTTTATAAAATCGAAATATTGTTCAATATTAGCTATGAATATGTTATAAAATGTTTTCACTTTAACATCAATTTGTGTTGTTTTCATATCCTTTTATCTATACTCATCATAAAGTGTAACATAATAGTGGAAAAAGCCATGGATCCAAGAAGTTACGTGTAGATAATTGTGGAATGATTTTGATGACGAACACGAGGTCACCTGTTGACAACGCTACCTGTCGAATTCTGATTGGTTAGGACAAGGCAGTGAAGAGAGTGAGTGAGTGAGAGAGAGAGAGTGATGAAAGATCAGTTTGGAACTAAGCAGTGGCAGGGGAAGATGCAAGATGTGTGTTTGTTCCCCTAGGCATTTTGCCTTGAGGATATAATAAATGAAGTCATGAGAAAAAAAAAACAAGAAAGCCTGTGTTGTTATTTAAAAACTATGAACAGCACAAGGCAAGATATCCTCAAGCAAATCCCAAGTTGTTCCCAACTCAAAAGAGCAAGAATGCCATCCAACCCAACACCAGATCCAACAACCAGATTCCAGCCTCGAGAAGTAAAAACAAAATAGAAGATAAGTATTTTACAATTACTATTGATGCATCATTACTCCTTTCAATTGAACTCTGCTACATTACAAATCAGACAGTACACAATGATTATTGCTGTGAGAATTTATATTTATAGGGATGTCCAAAATATCAGAGGGAGATAACTCATTCTTTTTTTTTCATCTGGAAAAAAAGCTTATGCTGGGACAAAATCTACGAATACTTACATGTGCAAAATTTCATACAGCAAAGTTACACTGCATGGCCAAAAATGTAAGAAAAAAAAATAACAACACAAGGACACACGACTAAAACAGTTGTTGCTGTCCCCAGAGTGAAAATCCAGATATTTTAAAGTTTAAAAAAAAAAATAAAATAAAATAAAAAAGAAAGAAATACCTTATAACACTATCATCTATAAATAAAAATTAAAAAAAGGACAATCATTAGTAATAACTTTTAAATATGGACAATTCCATGTCAAATCATCCAGAAAAAAATGAAATTGTCACCCACAATTTCCTCAGGCCAAAAAGCTTTTTATAAATCAATTTTTAGGAGTAGGGGAGCTCTAGAACTCAATTTATAGAAAAAATAATTACAAAATGTGGCCATTTTTCTCGTCCCTCTCAAACTTTTCAAGTTTAAAATCAACATAACTCAGCCAATTTTTTCAAATTGGAAGCTCAAATTTTGGGGATTGTCTAACTTTAACATAGTCCATACCTGTACAAAATTTCATAAATTTTGAAGTGGGTGGGTGACATGGCCTAGATGATTTGACATGGAATTACCCATATGTAAAAATCGCGAAAAATACGTAGCACAAAATTACACATTTTTAATCATACATTTTTAGATAAATATTTTATACAACATTGACACCTTCCAGATGTTCACTATAAATTTTTACGTGAATAAAAAAACCCAATTGAATTATAGAAAAACTTTGTATTGTTTTTAAAACTATGAAAAGAGAAAACACACTATAAAAATTTTTTTTGAGTTCTAAGAAAATATCTTAAATTTTAAAATAACTTTTTTCGTGTGTTGAAATTTTTTAATCAATTTTTTATGTTTTATATGGACTTCTGGGTTTGATTTCTTGAAATGTAAAAATTAGGGAGTAGATTTTTTTTTTGTTGATTTTTTTTATTTAAATGACCCTACAATCATAATTGATAAAAAAAAAATTTTTCAAGTTTTTTTTATAAAATAATCTATTCTTTCTAGAATTAAGTCATTAATGAATAAATGCTGATTTTTGGTAATTGTTTTAAAATTTTAAAAAAAATCTTTTTACTACCTCCCTTGAATTTTTTGCAACATAACTATATATTTACATTTTTTCTAAGGGAAGCAATTCTAAAAGAACTAATATTTCAAGGGAGATAATTTTGCTCTTTATCAAGGGAGACTATTTAAATAATAATTTTTATTTAAACCTTTTACAAAAAAAGTTACGACAAAAAACGAATAAACCATAAAACAATGACAAAATCCAAGGTTGTATTATATTTTTTGATAATTTCTTTTATAGTATATTTTCATTTCTATTTAGATTGAATTATCATCCAGTGATTTCGTATGTTATTAGATGTATAATATATAGTATCCATAATTTTAGATTTTAAACTTGCTCTGCTATAACATTGAGCACTATTTCTATGCACACACTTTTCTTATTTTCTGTCCTTCATTATATATATATATATATATATATGACTATAACTTCTAAAGTTATTGTCAGTTGTTAAAAAAATAACTTGATAAAGGGTGAATGTCACCCGAAATATTGAGAAAAATAAACGAACCAGTGACAAAACAATTGTTAAGTATTGAAATTCTGTTTTTTGTTCACTTATACATTTCCTATGTTTCCTGATATCGCAGAAAACGTTCAAACATATATATATATATATATATATATATATATATATATATATATAAAAATGATGAGAAATTAATCTGTGAAGAAAATATTTCAAAAATATAACAAACACAGGATGTTATGTTGGCCATGGGTGGTGACCTGTGATGCTTAAGGACAGAATCCTGGTGGATGAACTGTCCATGCCATGCAACACCCCACTGTGGCATTTACTTAAACTAGATGGGCAGTCAGAGACCCCCTCTGATCAACCACCTGGTCACATCCGACCCTATTGCCCTTAAGGCAAGCCCCAACCCTTTTTATCAATATTCATCACAGGTCCACTCGGAGTGGTAGTACCTGTTAGGCTCCCATCTATGGGATAGATAAAAAGTTTGTTTACAAAAAATTGAGTTCCAAACTATCACTATGAATCATTCAAAACTTTGTCGGCATCAAATGACCCACCATGGTTGATATGCCATAAGACAAAACTACAAACAAAAACCATGCATTTACTTAACTGGAATAATAAAAATAAAAACAAGAGAAAAAGTAACTTGTTTACATGCATGTTGGAAAACCAGAGATTGTCTAGCTCAGTCAATAGAGCATCTGCCTGGGAACTACAAGGTTCCGGGTTCAATACCGGCCCTTGCCAACTCTGGGATCGGTGTGGTAGAGTGAAGAGCTGATGATAGGTGTGGCGTTCCACCTTAGGTGCTAAAAAAACAATCTCCTTGGTCTAGCACTTGTGAAAAGGGGATAGACTCCTTCGCTGTCTGGCTGATACCGACTTTAGGCTAACCCGACAATTGTATTTATATTATAAATATGACATGTAAAACTATACAAAATCAATAGATTTCAATCAATTAATCCAACAATATGTGAAGAAAATTTTCTTCACATATATATCTTATTATAATGGAGATTGTGTGTTTTTCTGTCTGTAACCGAAACTATATTACTACTCAAGTCACAATTCCCTTAATCATTTACGTCAAATTCTCCATGGTTTCATTCTTTTAAACCTTCAGTTATTAATAAAAATTGTTTTACATTATTAATACTGTTGACCATATCTACATACTAATAACATGCAATTGTATTTATATATACAACAAAATAGCGGTTTACAGTTTGAACGAGAAGGCTAATTTGCATATTGATATTTAAAATTTTATTTTAATAAATATGTGCTTGGTATTATTGATTTCTAATTGTTTGGTTTATCTTAAGAAATATAAACAAAAATCTGTGGATAAATCTTAAAAGAAATTTATTTACAAGAAGAAATAACTGTAATATTATCCTTTACTTCCTATTTTAACTAAATAGTTAAATTAGGAAAATTTACCAATGAAAAGAGGGAGTAATGGAAAATGATGGAATAGTTAGTTTCAAAGTTGTTCTATTTTTCGATTATACCCCCTCTGTTGCAGATCTTTTTATCTGCATTCTTAGTCAGTTTCATTAGCCTTTCTAATTTAATATGATATTTATTATATCAAAACTTAAATACTTGCACCCGGAGGGTGCATATATTTGCTAGTATATATATATATATATATATAATATATATATATAATATATAAGGATACCAAGTAATATATATGTTCTATCACTGATATTGAGCACTCATTATTTATAAATATAGTAAACAATATCATTAATATTAATTATATATCTGTGTGTATTAAGGCAACAAAGTCTTTTTTTATACATGTTTCCTTAAATATGACAGACAAGGATTGCTAATTCCGGGTGTTTTTAAATTTCTCTTACTGGGAAATGCTAAAAATCTGAAACAAGTTTGTATAAAAAAATGTCTTAAATTTGCTTTTTTTAATTTTTTTTATAGTTGTTCAAATAATTTTGACCATCTATGCATATATAAAGGGCAGTTGTGTGTATATGTATGTCTGGAAGAAACTTTAAAATCAATAGTTTTCAAATCTATCAAATTGCCAAATTAGCTGAAGACGTGTCGTGTAATCGTTCCCATTATAGAAAATGAACATGGCGAGACGAGTTCAAATCGTGGAAATGGCTGTTGGCATTTCACATAGTGATAAAACCCTTGAAAAAAGGTATGAATCCAACTATTCTCCCTTGAGTTATGGGTAAATAGTAGGGCAGACTGGACTCTTTAAACTTGGTATGATAACCAATGTAAGAGAAGGAAAACTTTGAATTCAAATCAAAAGAGCCCTCTTCTTGTTAGTCAAAAGTACTTTCAGAGCTCCCCTTCCTCTTGAACTGAACATGCCAGAGTAGAGAAATATCAGTAATATGAACATTAGTTACATAAATGAGAGTAACCTCCCCTTGTTTATTTCACTTTGCATTGTTTTGGACGGCCATTTTCATTTCACTGTGAATCTACACTGAAAATATGAATTTGTTTGAATCAATACAGCTGCATGTTTTAACACAAAAATATCATAAAATGTGTTCTTAATAACAATTAAGTTCATTTCAAATAATGTGCAAGCACAATTAAGAACACATTTTATGATATTTTCATGATAAAACGTGCAGTTGTTGGGTCACCCATAAAGCTCTGGGTAGATAATTGTGATCAGAAAAGAGGTGAGTTTGCAAAGCGAATTAATTTTTAAAAAGAAATAGGGCCGGAGAATTTTTTACAAATCATTAAAATCATTTTGTAAGATTTCTAGGAAAGGGAAAGTTTGACCAAATTTAAATTTAACTGGACCTGATTCTTGAAATTCTATAAATAGCTAAGGTGTTGAGAAGTTGTGCGGATGAAAGAAAATCATTTTTTATGTAATATCAAAAATAATCCCTTTCTACTTACTTCACCATAATTTTAATTGACAAACAAAACTGTAGTGAAAATAATTTTGAAAATAAAGTAAAATGTTTTTATACTTCTTTGGTAATTAAATTAAAAAAAAAAAAAAAATACTATTGAAAATTTTTACCATGACAGAAGGAAAGAGGGTGGTAAACAGATTTCTCTCGGCTGCTGGTTTGGTGGTGGTGGCAGGGGTCAGCAGACAACTGACAGCAGTCAGGTCTGGCTTTGAGAGAGTGATTCTCCAAATTGCTCCCACAGATATACTAAAATAGAGGTGGTGAAATTGAATTACTGCTAATTAAAACAATGAAAATTAATTTTTTTTCAAGCATAATTCAATCCCAAAAGTAAGGAATATTTTAGTATTTAATTTTAGTTATTAAACTAAACAGGAAAAAAGTATTAGGGAAACAATCATTGATTTGCCCAGCTTTAGCATAATATATATATATATATATATAAAAGATTCTGTATGTCTTTTCGCTGGGGCTGTAAAATATGCCAACTACACCTTTGCAGAGACATAAGACTTTTCCAATGAGGCCACCTTTTGGCCGTGGGTGGCACCTGTGATGTTTAAAGATGGAATCCTAGTGGCTAGGCAGTCCATGACATGCAACACTCCACCTCAGCCCTTACTTGTGTTAGACAATTGATTGGAGAGACCTCTCCGATCAATTGGCTGGTCCTGTCAAACCCTAATGCCTAAATGATTGTCCTGATCATATTGTTCTTATGTCAAACCCCCAACCCTTTTTATATGTGCTATAAGGTGGTGGCTGAGGGTCTTAGTATTAAGAGTATTTACGGGGATTTGTTGGAGCTCTTATCCTTCGTAGATGGCTATTTCGGACAAAGAAGGAAACAAATACGAAAGTAAAATGTAGACACGTGTATTAACAAAAGGTACATAAATGTTTTTGCAAATTTTATTGGCATTTGCTACCAGACTTATCTGCGAGTTAAGTTCTGTTCGTTGTAGAAGTGTTGATAACAGGGGTATTCAGGCTGCTGATAAGAATGGTGTTAATCCGTTTGTTTGTTAACAGACGATTTTTAGAGTTTTTTTTTAAATTATAAAATTAACCCCTAACCCTAACTCCTAACCCTAACCTTAACCCCTAACAAACAACCGGATTTTGACAGTGTAAATGAAAAAAATGTCCTTATGAAACGAGATTGCAAAAGGGGTGTCTAAAGGTCATATGGTCCGGTGCGGCCAGACTTGGAATTTGCATCACCAGTCTGCAACCCCTATCTTTGAACATTAACCCTCTAGAAATTGTACAGACGTGCAACCAAACAAATACCCTCCATCAGGCATCTGCCATATTTTGAACGTCTTGCTGCCTTGGGAATGGATTCATTGAAACTCTAGCGTCTGGCAACTGACCTGGTAAACACTCATAAGGTCATTAATCATCTTAACAACAGCAACCTTGAGCACCTTTTTGATCTCCATGTTTCTAACATACATGGGCATGCCTACAAAGTCAGAAAACAGCATAGCTCACATGACTTTCGGAAATATTTTTTCACACTCAGAATTGCCGAGGCATGGAATAAACTGCCAGCGTCCGTTGTAGGCTGCCGAAACACTGCATCTTTCAAAGCCTCCATGCTTCCTGTAATCTGCCAACACTATGCCTGATACCCCCATCCACACGCATATGCACGCAGGTGCACACATACATTTATATTATTACTGTACGCTATTCATGTTCCTGACACTAATACATTATTCTATGTACTAGACATGAGACTTTGATGAGTTGTGGTGCACCTGAGCGTTGTACACAATAAATTTCATTATTATCATAAATCAACACTGAAAATTTTTAGGAATTTTTTTCCAATCAGGGGTGTTAAATTTATTTTGTAAAATACGTCTATCTATGGTGTCAAAATTGGTGGTACCTAACTTATTAACTAATATATGGCATCTCATGTAGTATAAATGGTTACTAAATTGTAGATGAGGTCTTACCAAAGTAATATATTAATTTTTCAACATCTCACCATCTACGTATTAAATTAATCCTAGTATTTTATTTGCTTTATCTCTGGACCCACATTCACATGCAGGTCTTTTCAGTCTGCTGAAATTGGTACTTCCTTATTTTGCAGAGTGGCGAACTTCTAAGACGAACGTTAAACTAAGTCTTACTTTATTTAGCACTTCAGAAGTGTATGGGTTGACTTAGCTACCGCTAAAATGGACGTTTTAAAATAAAATAACTAATGCATTATAAAGTTAATTCTTTGATAAATCAACATTGAAAATTTCATTTAAATCGGATAATTCCCTGATTTTTAGTAATTTAAAAAAAAAAATTTTTTTTCAATCGGCGTGTTAAATTTATTTTGTAAAATACGTCTATCTATGGGGTGGTACCTAACTGATTGACTAATATATTGCATCTCACGTAGTGTAAATGGTTAGAAAGCTGGATTAACAGACCATTGTTTGTGAGTTCGATTCTCACTGCGTGTCCAATACTTCCAGTCTTACGCTGCAACTAAGCTAAGTTTAGTAAATAACTATTAACTTACTAACATAGACATCATGGAAACAATATTACAAGATAACATTATTGTATTAACACCGGTTAACATTTAAACCAATAAAACAACTTTTAGCAAAAAGATAGGATTTATTTCATGTGACACCGGTTGGCAGTTGTTTCACAGGAAAATCCAAAAATGAGCGAAAGTAGCAGAACGTTAATTTTTCTTTCTGTTTTGGTCGGATTTCTTTTGACTTATATTTCGGCTGAAACATGTAAAACGTCAGGACCTTGTAGTTGTAATTTTAGTGACTGGAAATTGGACTTATCACCACTGGTTGCTTCTATGAAAAATTCTGAACCGATGTAAGTACAAAAAAAACAAAATTGTTAGAGAGGCGGGGAGTTAGAAAAAAAGATATTATTATTTACTTTTAGTTTTATTAACGATTTGGTATTTTGCGATTTATATAAATAATGAAAGTCAACAAAATTTTTAGTTGTTAAAGTTTTTTTTAGTCCTTGAGAATTTTTTAAAGCAAAAATAGGGAGAAATAATTTACTTTAATGTTGTTTTTTTTAATTTTATTTATATAGTATATTTTACTTATATATTTATTCATTTATTTCAAGATTTTTTAAGTAATCAATCTTTTTTATCAATCTAAAACGTATAAAGATATGTTTAAAACTTGAGTAATATATATATTTTTTTTATTCTAGCTAATTTTTGGTTACATATTTATTGGAATTAAGTTTATCTTTCTCTTTCATTATCTTTTTATTTTATACTTTTATTAATTTATTTATTTCAAGATTTTTTTTTTTTTAATAAGCAATTTTTTTTTAATCAGTTTCATGAAATTTAATTACATAGCAAAAAATAAGCGATATTCGAATTTAAAATTTTCACTTTTTGTAAAATTTAATTCACTGAAAAAAAAAAGTTTTATAAAGTTTTCTTTTGTTAAAATATTTTTTTTAAAAACGTTTTTAAAACTTCATAAAACTTTTTCTCTCTCTTTTTTTTTTTTTATATCGTTTATATTTGTTTGCAAGTATTTACAGGGAAAAAAAATCTTTTTTTTTTCTTTTTCATAATATTTAAATCTTTATATTCAAACAACAACGTTATTCTTACTCAGCTAAAATAAACCCAAGATTTAATAATTAAATCACATGACATTTTTTTGATAAGTGATTATTTTGTTTCCAAACATTTTACAACATTTTTTATGCTCATATGCTTGGTATATCAAACATCGTTTTGACATAATATTTACATTGTGACAGGACCACTTCTAAAATCGATATTTTATTCAGATACAAATGCAGAATAGCGCGCAAGAGATAATGTTATTAGAATCGCATTTTACGTATATAAATAAATAGTATTAGATTACGTAAATCCCGAAGTATCCTAAAACTAACCCTAACACTTACCCTAACGTCTCAAATGTTTCGTGTATTTCCATGAAATGTAATGCTTTTTATACGTAATAATGATATTCTCTCTTGCGCGGTATTCTGCATTAGTACCTTTTTTCCAAACTGACGATTCGAATTTTATTGAGACGAACTATCTTTTATTATTTTCTCTCGAGTTTTTCATACCAGTTAGTTTGAACTTGAACTAGTAATTTTTAACTGAAGTCTGTTTGACAGCAGGTCTCCAGGACTTTACTAAGTATCCTAACCAATTTTAATAGTGCTGTTTCCCATATTATTATTATTATTATTATTATTATTATTATTATATGCGAGTTTTTTCCAGACAAGTTTTAAGACTAAGTGACAACAAGCCACTTCAGATGTCCAGAACTAAAAGTATTCCTTTCGATTTTTACTCTGATTCTCAGTTCCCCCAGTTTCTTTTCCAGACATTTAAAGGACTGTTCCAAGTTCACCAACTACTATAGGTATCACTGTCACCTTTGTTCCATTTTCTTCTTCTTTAGCCAACCGGCAAGATCCAAATATTGTTTTCTTTTATTTCCACTCGGTGGCCAGATGGAACAGTAAAATCTACAAAAAGTTGTTTTTTTCTTTCTTTTTTTGTTAATTATCAATAAATCTGGTATAAAAATTTGATAGATGTAATAACAATTCAGGATAGCTATTGCTAAGGGCATACGGCCCACCCAGGGGTCCAGTGGCTTCGGCCCTGGACCTTACATGCTAATATTGTTCATCCCAGTGGGCCATCCCCCCAGGCAACGCCTGCCCCGTTGATTTAAAGAGGTTGGGCTGGGTTTATTGCCCAGTGCCTGAGGCACCACCCTTGAGTAGAAATGTTGACAGGATCAACACATTTTTTGCACCCGCCACCCATGAGTCACGGCTTGTGGGTGGTCCCACATTAATAGGGCCTTGTGCCTAAACCGTACACGTGGGGTACTTGGTAAATATCTATTGCTAAGGGCATTTACTTAGTCTGCAACTCGCTACAATTATCAAATATCCAGTGAGAATTTGACTGTATAACACATTAACCTTTAAAATCCAAGCGAACAGTAGTTGTACGGCTACTTAGAAGTACATATACCCGGAGCTCCTGGAGGCGCGTGGTCTAATGGTTAGAGTCGTAGGAAATGGACTCGTCAACGCGAGTTCAATTCCTGGACGAAGCTGTTGGCATTTCACATAGCGCTACTACCCTTGGGAAAGGTATGAATCCAATTCTCCCACCAGCTATGGGTAAATAGCAGGGCAGACTGGACTCTTTAACCATGGCTAGGTAACCAGTCTAGGAGAAGGAAAACTCTAAATTCAAACCTGCTAAACTCCGCTTAAGAAATTTAACTTGTGTCGCATCCTGCTCGTGCAGAGGGGTTCGTAAATATATATACCCGGAGCTCCTAAATTCCGGCTAGGGAATCTCTAATTCTACAGTTTTCATCATCAAGTCGTGCTGACTGCACTTGATCCCCACAAAAAGCAGCATGGTGGACACTGCAAGAGAAGTAAGGACGAACTGATGTTATCCTATGGACATCTGCATATGGACACATTAGAGTAGGCTGGCCAGCCAAAACTTATATTGAACAGCTCCTTGAATACTGGATGCAGTGAGGAGGCCCCTGTCGGAGCGATAATCGATAGGGACGAGTATGGGGCTGTTCGTTGGTACTGGTATCTTGTCCCCAATAAAAGCTGGTTCTTGCTTCTTGTGGGCTGGTCAGCTAAAATGGAATTTAAGGACCGAAGAAGAACGAGACAATGGCAGAAGGTGGCTTGATGACTTAGGCTTTATTGACCAGGTCATAGTGGCCTGTAGCAAGGGAAAATCTTCCTGGCTAATAGTACCAACTAGACCCAATTACGGCCTCAGTTTGAATGGCCGAGGTATTATTTTGGGGGTAGGGAGTAAGTCCCTTTTATCAGACATGCACAAAGGGGTTCTTCCAGTCGCGGCCCCATGGGAGTCTTGTTTTTTTGTTGTTTTTTTTTTCATTTTATTTTTATTTTTGTATTTTTTAATCTCCACACGAGTGGCAAGAAATTGTCATAGAAATTCATGCTGTTAACATTTTTATTCTAATGTGAATCTTTTCTTCAATATTTTGAATTGCAGATAGAAATGTTGTCTGTTAATTAAGCTGCTGATAAATTATAACACATTACATTTTCAGTTGGTTTTTATTTTTATTTTAACCAGTTCAAGGTTTTAAGTATTAATAAGTAAAAAAAGTAAAGTCGATGGGGCGGCCTAATGTCGGTATCAGCCAGACAGCGAGGGAGTCTATCCCCTTTTCAATAGTGCTAGACTAAGGAGATTGTTTTAGCATCTGAGGTGCAGCGCCACACCTACCATTAGCTCCTTACTTTACCGCACAGATCCCTGTGCTACTCATACGCTGAGTTGGCGAGAGCCAGTATCAAACTAGGAACCTTGTGGTTTCTAGCCGAACGCTCTACTGACTGAGCTAACCTGGCCCTAATACTTTTAAGTATTAATAATATTCAGTTATTTCCTATAAGTCCAACATAAACAAAGGGGAACCACTCTTGACTGATAAATTATTTATTTATTGATCTACTAGGAAAAAAGTAGACGGGTTTAGGATTAGTTTAATGGGAAAATAAATAAATAATTTATCAGTCAAGGGTGGTTCCCCTTTGATCATGTTAGACTTATAGGAAATAACCATTATATTCTTGTATGCTATTTCCCACCTGTTGTGGTGTAATGGCTAGCAAGCTAGTCTTACCAATCCATTACTACTGAAAATCGAGTTCAATCCTTACTGGATACTCCAGCTTGTGACCGTTGGTCAAATTTTACCTATAGGGTTTGTTTTGTTTTTTTTTGCTACACAGTGACCCATTTGGTCTTTTGTAGAGTGAAGTAAATATTTACTGTATTTGACGGCATATAGGACACACTTTTTTTTTAAATTTTGGCTCAAAAAATAGGTGAAGTTTGAGACCTCCTGTAGGCCTAGGCTAATCTTCTCTATGATTATTTTATTATTTATATTATTAATATTCTTATTGCTTGCCTGTACTGCCAAATTGCTTTTATACAGCTATGTTTCTGTTTGTGTAATGCACAGCTAGACTGTGTTCAACAATATATGCTTAAATACACTAAAAACGTTTTTTCCTGAATCTGACCTGCTGAAATGGGGGGTGCGTCTTATATGCCGTCAAATACGGTAATGATAAAAATAAAAATAGGGGTGAGGCATTTTGAATTGTTATGAAGAACTTGAAATTTTTCAATCCAACCGACCAAATGTTATAAACAATTGAGATATATCAGGTGGAGATTTGGTCGTGTTAGTTTTTTTGTTTTTTTTAATTATTTTTAACCCCCAGAGAAAACAAAATGATACCAGACTTATGTTAATAATATCTGGTCTTAGATAAAAAATTAAAAAAACATTTAAAATCATATCTACACAACAAATTGTCATATCACGTTTCATTTTCATTGTTTTTTAGTCTATTAGTAAACATTGGTATGTCCTCTTGAATTCAATTTGGGTATTATTCTTACTTCACCATCTGTTACCATCAGTGTCATATATAAATTAACTAGACAAAACCTGACCCGTTGGGTCACACATTAAGCTCTGGGTAGATAATTGGGATTTAGGGACATGTGAGTTAGCAAAGTAAATTAAAAAATTTTTTAAAGTAAATACGGCCGGAGAATTTTTAAAAAAAAAAAAAAATCAAAATCATTTTGTAAAATTTCTAAGAAAGGGAACATTTGACCTAATTTAAGCTACGGGCTAGCTGCTATAAAACTTGACATACAAATGTATTTCACGCTCTCTAAATCACAGAGAAACTAACATATATAACGAGGAGGTAATCAAGATATATATATAGAGAAGGAGAAAGTGTCTGGCAGAATGTGAAGTAAGAGACAGGTCAGTTTTTGACTTAATTGTAAATTACTACTATTTAGAACCAATTAAAATGTAATTTTTTTCAAACATAACTCAATACTAGACCTAAGAAATAATTTATAACTTTTGTGTCATTAAACTAAACAGTAAAAAAGCCTTTAGGAGACAAATATTGATTCACTCGGCTTTAGTATAATAACTAGCAGCGGCTACCCAGCGTTGCCTGGGTAGAGGGGGATTTTTTTAAGTTAGTCCCACAGATCCATTATTACTGAATCATGAGTTGAATGCCCCATTTAAATCTCTATGTAAAAAAAAAAAATAGACCATGCATTGATCCAGCTACTCTGAAAAGAAATGTTAATGTCTACTATCTAAAATATTAAATGAAAAAAAAAATTCATGCTGTTATCATTCAAATTTTATTTTTTAACTATCTTCACGAATATAAATCAAATCTCTATTATTTTTGTTCAAAGACCAAGCCCTGGTGATATTTAATGTGTATATATATTTACTTTGTCGTGAATTGTTTTATTTTCGAGGTTTCCTCTGGACATACAGTTACACACAACTGCCCTTTTTATATGTACCTATATATATATATATATATATATATATATATATATATATATATATGAGGAAGAATGAATAAAGAAAAGAAAGAACAGAATGGATAATAAAAGATGAATTTAATCAATATCACTTACTCATGTGTTTCGGTCAGTTCATCTCTGTGTACACAGTTCAAACTATTATTATTATTAAATAAACAAATGAAATAATAATAGAAAAATGTGAAAATATTCCGTACACAGAGAAAATTCGACCTTCATCAGAGTGAAGTTTTATTTTGAACTTCTCCACTTATATATATAAGTGGAGAAGTTCCAACATGTAGTTTATGTGGAAGAGTATGTCTCTCCAGGGCTGGCCTGGTGAGTCATCTGAGAAAACACAAGGATACAGTGTCAAATGCTACTGGCACCCAACTATGATGAAAAAAACAAACAGGAAATGGTCTTACTCGAACACGAGTTGACAGCCATTATTATTATATATATATATATATATATATATATATATATGGGTTACCAAGTAAGTTGGTATTAGGATGATTCTAAGTTTAACCTTTCTTGCAACAGCAGAATGTTAGTCGTTCAGCGTTCAGGTCCAAGTTGAGAGCTTGATGTTTAATATTATTGAACAGAGCAATATTTGGTAAAGAAAAAGGCTTAAAAATCGGTCATTCTGGGGTTATAGATCTATTTCTATGCACATTATGTGGGTAGAAATAGATCTATAACTGCAAAATTACCGATTCTTGAGCCTTTTTCTTTACTAAAAGCAACATTCTTTAATATAAGCAACATTTTCTGCCTATAGAAATAGGAGTATGGTATAAATAAACAAAAATGTGTTTTAAAAAAAATAATGAAAATGCTAATGAATTTCTTTGATCAGAAATGGAATATTTTGCTGTTGACTTCAAATGACCTCAGAGGTCAATGTTTAGAGCCTCAGGTCAAGTCAGTATCCATGCAAAAAAAAAAAAATACTGTATTTGACGGCATATAGGATGCACTTTTTTTCCAAAATTTTGGCTCAAAAAATTGCTCTGCGTCTTATACATCGTAGGTGAAGTTTGAGACTTCCCGGAGGCCTAGGCTAATCTTATCTATGATGCTCACTAACCCAGCTTACCCTAAACTGCTTATTGCTTGCCTGTACTGCCAAATTGCTTTTATACAGCTATGTTTCTGCTTGTGTAATGCACAGCTAGACTGTTTTCAACAATATATGCTTAAATACACTAAAAACTTTTTTCCCTGAATCTGACCTGCTGAAATGGGGGGTGCGTCTTATATACCGTCAAATACAGTGGTTCCCCAGGACCATAATGTTAAACAGACACACACACACAAAATACAAAATTTTTGGTATAGTAGTATAGATTAAAATGTTTAAAGTGAGAAAGAATGTAAGGAAAAAAAAAATGTTTTTAATCTTTTTGAAGGAAACTGCTTACAATGAGGGTTTTTTTTTTAGGGGGGGGGTCAACAATTGTAACTTTGTTCAAAATGGATAAAGAGAAATGCGAGATGAAAACCAATTTGTTGGAGTTTTTATATACTCTATTACGTTCGTTTTTCCATGTGATAGCGTGTCAGGTAAAAATGTATGTAATAATAGATTTATTTAAGGCCGGTTTAGCTCAGTCGGTAGAGCCTTGGATTAGGAACCATGAGGTTCCGGGTTCGATACCAGCCCTCGCCAACTCAGCATATGAGTAGCACAGGGATCTGTGCGGTAAAGTGAGGAGATGATGGTGGGTGTGCCACTCCACCTCAGATGCCAAAAAACAATCTCCTTGGTCTAGCACTATTGAAAAGGAGATAGACTCCCTTCACACTGCAAACCGCCATTTTTTGTATATATAAATACACTTGCATGTTATTAGTATGAAGATATGGTCAACAATATTAATAACGTAAAACAATTTTATTAATTAATGAGGTTTAAATATGAATAAAAATTCATGGAGAATATGACGTAAATAACTAAGGGAATTGTGACTAGATTGGTAATATAGTTCCGGTTATAGACAGAAAAGCATACAATCTCCATTATAATAAGATGTTTGAGTTTGTTTTTGTTTTTTTGTATTTTTTACATATGAAAAGAAGGAAATAGAATACTATCCTCTTTGAAACAAGTTTATAGTGGCATACATAAACCCACAAAAAATACCACCCTGTCAACTGGGGCTGTAGAATACACCAACTGCACCTCTGCATAGACCTTCCCCTTCCATTGGTGCCACCTGTTGGCCACGGGTGATGACCCATAATGCCTGAGGGCCTGATTGTGGTGGTTGAGTGACCTATGATCCTAGTACTGAATGGTCCTGTGACATTCAACATTTCAGCCCTTACTTGGGCTAGACAGGCAGATGGAAAGGCCCCATCCGATCAATCAGCTGGTCATGTTAAGCCCTAGCAACTATATAATTATCCAGATTATATTTCTCTTAAGGAAGACCCCCAACTCTTTTTATTATATAGGTGTTAGAAGGCAGTAACTGAGGGTCAGCTACCAGTATTTATTGATACACATGAAGTTATTGAAAATTAGTTTTTCCACAAAAAAAAGGAATCCTCCTGAGCAACTACAGACCAATAATGTGTTTACCTATGATGTGGAAGGTCCTAACTGCACAAATAAGAAGAAATCTATTATTCTCTTGAAAGCCACAGGCTGTTTCCAGAACAGAAAGAATGTCACAAAAGAACTAGAAGCACAAATGACCTATTAAATATAAATGGACACTATCTAATGGTGCTAGAAACAAGGCAGCCCCGGCAAGAATAGGGAGAGATGTCCTCTGCGCAGCATCCAGTATCCACGCAGAGCTAGTTGATGTAGGTCTTTGATGGACAGCCCACACTGACATGCCCGTGTGCAAGTTTCAACAGGGGAATGTCACTTATGAGTTCATCCTTGCTTCTCCAGCAGTGTTCAGGATGTCTTGTTTGTCTGACAGGAGGCAAATGGCCGTACAGCTGTTTTCTTGTGGGGTGCTGTTTCCATAATTATTTTAAGCTTATTCATCTAGCTTATTCTCCAGGCACTTTGTTAGGGTCCAAGTGGTGCAGCAGTACAGTAGCACTGATACAACTACAGCTTGGAAGAATTGTAGCTTTAACTTATCACTAATAATAATAATAAAAGATATTAAAATCAGACAAAAGCAACAGATGTAGAGGAAATTGGAAGAGAATGTTTGGTGGAACTAATTAATGGGAATGAGCAAAATGTTCTAATGCAAACACAATACCCAATGATTGTGGATATATGTAGAACAATAAATTGTACAAGAGGCATTCATTTGAAGAACAAATATAAAAAAGGATGAGTGGGCAGGGAATAATTGAAAAACACCTCAATGTCTTAGATGCAAAAAAAAATCACATTTATTATTAACTAGCTTAAAAGCCGCCCATTGGCCCAACAATGACACTTTATTAGGAAGTTTAATATGTTGGTTGTTTTGTTTTACAGCATATCAACCCTTTTGGGGTTATTTAATGCTGAATCAAGGGATTTTGATATCTGGTTGCTTCCAGTACCTGCTGTTTCTTAAATGGTTACCCATCTAAGTATCAAACAGGCTCATCGCTGCTTAACTTCAGTGATCTAGCAGGAACCGGTGGTTTCAATGTGACTTGAGTATAAGCAAGTTTAATATGTACTCAATATATGAAGTTTATAGTAATACGTGAGAAATTGCAATTTAAACCAATTAAGGTTGGAATTTGTCAATGTCCACCACAATCAACAAAACTGCTGGTATTGCTAGTTTGACTCATTTATAAAATATTAGTAATGTACTGAGTGGTCCAAAATAGAACTCTTAATTAATCAACTATAATTACATAAAATAAGCAGCTGGAAATGAAATAGAAAATTATAATCATTATGTTGTTAGTCCATGTATTCTTCTCTGTAGATATGTGATGGATGTTGGGAAACTTTTTTGGTTGTATTGGAAGCATGGAAAAGGTGTAAAATAAGGAATAATGACCAAAATTTAAAGTGATGCATATTGTTATTTTTAATCCTGACATTTCAGCTGTTCCTTATATTCCAAACATTCATCTTATTTCCACAGAATATTTATATTCATTCCACCGATTATCCAACCTTGCCTTAAAGGAGTTAAGAGATGGGGCATTCATTACTGATGATGGTAGTTCATTCCATGAATTCACCACCCTGTTACTAAAATAATTTTGCCTTACATTTGTTTTGCAAAATTTTTTGAGTTTTAATTTATGAAAAGTATTGAAAGTTAAAACAATATGTAGGGGTGACAAGACCTTCGGACAACCCTGTATATTATATTATTAAAACAAAACATAATGAAAGATAAAACAATATGTAGGGGTGACAAGACCTTCGGACAACCCTGTATGATTATTTAGGATAAAAGTATAGTAAGAAATCTCAAATTTGAAATAAAATTTGCTAAATTACCGATTATTTTTCTTATCTGAAACAGATGAGAAAATAATGTTTCCCAGAAAAAGTTTAATTACTTTGTTTAATCTTATTATAATGGAGATTGTGTGTTTTTCTGTCTGTAACCGAAACTATATTACTACTCAAGTCACAATTCCCTTCGTTATTTACATCACATTCTCCATGATTTTATTTATATTTAAACCTCAATTATTAATAAAATTGCTTCACCTTTTTATTAGTGTTGTCCATATCTACATACTAATAACATGCAATTGTATTTATATATACAAAAAATAGCGGTTTACAGTGTGAATGGGAAGGCTAATTTGCATATTGATATTAAAAATGTGATTTTATTAAATATGTGCTTAGTATTATTGATTTCTAATTGTTTGGTTTTATTTTAATGAATATAAGCAAAAATCTTTTTAATGAATCTTAAATTAAATCCATTAAAAAGAAAAAATAACTGTCATTTTATTCTTTACTTCCTAATTTAACTAAATAGTTAAATAAGTAAAATTCAGCAATGAAAGACGGGAGTGATGGAAGAGTAAGTTTCATTTCTATTTTTCTATTATACCCACCACTCTGTTACATATTTTTATCTGCCTTCTTATTAGACTTTCTAATTTAATACGATATTTCATTACATTAAAACTTAAATACTTGCACCCGGAGGGTGCATATATTTGCTAGTTTCTATAATAAATCTAACCTTTTCCTTTCTATACAATCATAAATTTCATTGTCATCTACTTTAAATAGTTACAGTCCCAAAAATAAAATTACTTTTTTATTAGCCTAGTCTTTCTCTTTCTTAGTACTTTTTTAGTGTATTGTCTATGGACATTAGTAACAGTAGGTGTCATTGTAATTTTCGAGTATTGTTATAAAAGAAAAAAAGAAAGAAAAATAAGTCACAGGATAGTAGTGGGCTTTTGTTGAATCAAAATCATGTGACACGGCTTTATTCTCTTTCCACTCTTTAACACAAAGCACACACACCCCCTTCCCACAACACCTTTTCACTTACCTTTTAACTCACTATTCAAAGATTTTAAAACCCGACACTCATCCACCCTAATTTTTTTTTTTTTCATTCATTGAAATTATTATGTTCTACTATCAAATCACATATTATAAAATCTACACTAAATGGATAGGTCATTGAATTCTTTTTTTTTTTTTTTGGGGGGGGGGTTACGGTTAGGGTCAGGTGAGAGTGACAAGTCATATTAGACGTTTCTATTAATGAATTACTAGCAGGACCTGTGGATACACCTCAGTATAATAATTTAATTATTACAACAGGTGCTCTTCCAATATGTGATCTACCAAAGGTTTGTGATCTACCAGTGATCTACTAACCCTAACGGAATACTGACAACTAGCTAGTTTGCTAGTTTAATGGGGAAATAATGGATAGTTAATGGGTAGTTACAATCTTGTAGTTCACATATTAGAAGGTGATCAACTGCATAGTTTAACAACTCCGTAGTTTGCTAGTTTAATGGGAAAATAATGGGTAGATCACATATTAGAATGTAAACAACTACATAGTTTGCTAGTTTAATGGGAAAATAATGGGTAGTTAATGGGTAGATAACATATTAGAATGTAAACAACTACATAGTTTAACAACTCCGTGGTTTGCTAGTTTAATGGGAAAATAATGGGTAGTTAATGGGTAGATCACATATTGGAATGTAAACAACTCGGTAGATCACATATTGGATTAGAAACCATTCAGTAGATCACTTATTGGAAGAGCACCTTACCATGTTTGATATGTTTACTTAAGAGCTATTGCAAATAGTTCAATATGTAAAAAGTATAATAGTCTTGATTTTTTGTGCAGAGGGCACATCAGCCGAAACGTTGTACAGATAAAAATATAGATGAGGACAATAGTCCGAATAATCAAAATAATAGCTATTAAACTTCGCTTAAAAATTGACCTTGTGTCACATCCTGCTCGTGCAGAGGTGTTGATTAAATACATATACTTATAAACTACTTTTTAGGAACCTTACGTGGTGTAATGGTTAGCAAGCTGGATTAGTAGACCATTGATAGTGAGTTTGATTCTCACTGGGTACTCCATACTTCGGGCCTTGTGCCATTATTCTAAAGTCCATTCTGAATTGGAGTTGTAGCACCTGCCGGGTCTCATTTGTGGGTCAAATAGGTCTGTTTAAAAATTATTTGTATTCAATAGGAATAATTGATACCATTTAACTGAGGGCAAATTATTTGTATTAAAAATAGTATTATTAATACAAACTACCAAACCTCATTCAAAAATTCTGACACTCCTCTATGACAAAGATTTTTTTCTATTATTATTTCATATCTATTGAACATTATTTGTACCAAAAAGATAGTTTGTTTTTTGCTCAGAAGCAAAGCTACAACATTTTGTTAAAATTTCTCTCTTCAATTTTTCTGAAATTTTGTTCAGGTGTGGACTATCTTAAACTTAGACAATCCCCAAAATTTGAGCTTCCAATTCCAAAAATTGGCGGAATTATGTCGATTTTTAACTTTCCAAATTTTTTAATATATTTTTGTCTGTAAAATGAGTTCTAGATCTTCCCTATACTCCTAAAAATTGGTTTATTTTTGCTCCAAGGAATCCAAAAATGCTATAAAAAAAAGTCTGAAAGTTAACCAGTTTTAAATTATTAATGATTTCTGATTTGCAAAATTTTAACTGATGTTGTAGCTTCGGTTCTGGGCAAACTCCAAACTATCTTTTTGGTACAAATGTTCAATATATGTGAAATAATAATAGAAAAAAAATTATCTTAGATTCAGTGCCACATCGGGATATTGATTTGCTATGAAAAAATCATCAACTTAAAATTGGTTGACTCTCAGACTTTTTTGATAGCATCTTTGGATTTCTTAGGTAAAAATGCTTTTATAAACCAATTTTTAGGAGTAGGGAAGTACTAGAATTCATTTTACAGACAAAAATAGATGACAAAAAGTCACCATTTTTCACGACCCCCCCTCCCTCAATTTTTGGAGAGCTAAAAATCGACATAACTCCGCCAATTTTTTTTAACTGGAAGCTCAAATTTTGGGGAATGTCTAACTTTAACACAATTCACATCTGTACAAACATTTCAAAAAAATTGAAGTGGGTGGGTGACAATTTTACTTTTTTCTGGAGGATTTGACATGGAATCGCCCCTATAGATTTTTAAAAACTATTCATAAAAATATATTCATCAATAAAAATAAATGATATTGATAAAAAACCTTGGTCCTCCACTAAGTAAGCTAGTGATAACCATATATTGCTCTCAGTCTCTCCCTCTCTCCCCCTCTCTCTCTCTCATATATATATATATATATATATATAATCTATATATATCACTAGCTTACTTGGTGAGTTAGTGGAGGCCCAAGGTTTTTTATCAATATTATTATTAGTTGAGTGCTCAATATCAGCGATAGAGCTGTTATCTCATTAGAAACTTCAGCAAATGTGTCAAGTTTATTTTTACTGATGAATATCTTTTTATGGATAGTTTTAAAAATCTATAAATATATGTGCAGATTTCAACAATTTGATAATATTTTTTTTGTGTATAAGTTTCTCTTCAGGTGTGGTTAACTTGTTGGATACTAATTGACCTTCTGGGTTATTAACCCAACACCTATAACTGTTGCGCCATGTGTCCAACTGGACAATTATTTGGACTATTGTCCTCATCTTTATTGTTATCTGTACATGTATATTGAACAAACCTGACAAAGAGAGAGTTATAACAAACAGACTTTATTACCCTTAGTATTATTTGTATTATTCGGACTATTGTCCTCATCTGTATTGTTATCTGTACATGTATATTGAACAAACCTGACAAAGAGTTATAACAAACAGACTTTATTACCCTTAGTATTATTTGGATTATTCAAATTATTGTCCTCATCTTTATTGTTATCTGTAATGTATATTGAACAAACCTGACAAAGAGCTATAACAAACAGACTTTATTGCCCTTAGTATTATTTGAACTATTGTCCTCATCTTTATTGTTATCTATACATGTATATTGAACAAACCTGACAAAGAGTTATGGATAATACAGTTCTAAATGACAATCATTTCTAGGTTGCAGGTTCAATCCTGGCCAAGGGCTATAACAACATAGAATACTTAACATAGCTTAACACTTGTACCAGGTCATGGTTAATAGAATGAGAACAGTTTATCCCAATGGATTGAATAAAGGGTTGGGCTCAAAGTTCCATGAAGGCTCCTCCTGATTAGGACAAGAAGGTTCCCGAATTCAAGAAGAAACACCTGAAGAAGGCTGGGAGGGCACATAATCTGCCGAAACGTGTATATAACAATAATAGTAACATGGAATACTTAACACAGCATAACGCTTGTACCCAGTCATGGTTAACAGAAGAACAATCTACCCCCGTGTATTGAATAAAGGGTTTGATTCAAAGTTCCGTTCAGGCTCCTGATTACAAGATTGCTCCTGAATTTGAGAAGAAACACCTGAAGAAGACCGGAGGGCACCTCGGCTGAAACATTGTGTATATAACAATGAGTAAAAAACTAAATAAAGTCAACAGGGTGGCCTAAAGTCAGTATCAGCCTGACAGCGAGGCAGTCTATCCCCTTTTAATTAGCACTAGACCAAGGAGATTGTTTTTTTAGCATCTGAGGTGGAGCGCCACATCTACCATCAACTCCTCACTTTACCACACAGATCCCTTTGCTACTCATACGCTGAGTTGGCGAGAGCCGGTATTGAATCAGGAACCTTGTGGTTCCCAAACGGCCGCCCTACCAAAACAATGAAGATGAGGACAATAATACAAATAATATAAATTATCAAGCTTCATCTCAAACTTCTGAGCCCAAGAATAAATTTGTGTTTTGAGTATTAGGAGTTCATTTTTTACCTGTTTAATTATTACACCTTTCTATAACCTTTTCTTTTGGCTTTAAAAATACGTGTTAGAATTTAATATTTATTTGTTCATTTTTTTCTTTTTTCTTTTAGTCTCCAGCTGTTGTCAGTTATAAACAGGAAGTTTTCACCTGAACTTTATAGAAAAAAAAGAAACTAAAACAAATTTGAATGTGTAGTTTTCTTTTACCTGTTTTGTTGGCAAGGGGTAGGGGTGTTTTTTATATATATATATATATATTTTTTTAAGGTCTCGTATTTTAACCTTTTATCTTGTCACATGGTGTAATAGTTTGTAAGGTAGGTGTTATGTTTTTACATACAAATAAAATATGGAACACTGAATGAAAATGCAAGACCAGGTTGTTGGAAATTCACAAAGTTTTATTTAACACAGGGTAGAGAATGCTTCTACCCTAAAAGTGACTTAACTCATAACATCCTGTTGAGAATTTGCACGCAGAAAATGTCTAAAAATGGCCTTTTCATTTAAAGTTACCTGTTATTTCCCTTAAATCAAAGACTTCTAAATATGTTTAATATTACATTTAAACAAAGGCTATCGTTTGGAGTGGATTAGGAAAACAAATGTGACTTCCAGCCGGGTGGAATGAAGCGGTATAGGACGTTAAGAGTATGTAATGGTTAATAAAATGGCAGTTGCCAATTATATTAAAAAGGGGGAGTAAGAATCCCAAAATTCAGTAACGGAAAACAACAAACGCTGAATTCAAATTCAAGTGCCAAAAAGGAAAAGCGGGAATTTTTCAGTAATTCAAAGAATGACAAGACGAGTGGTCACGCAACAAATCAGCTCCAGTATCAGCAAAGAAAAACAAGATAAAAAAAATATTAACCACATATAAGAAAGGACTATGCCCGGTATGCTATTATACATGTCTGTAATTCTATTTTAATACAGATTGTTATTTTAATACAACTCCGTTGATTTCTTTTATTGTGTTGAGTTTTGTTTAAAAATTAGTAAGTTGTGTAAACCTATATAAAATATATACAACACCCAGCTTGCTACAAGTTAATTAGCTCAACCATGTTATGCGTGCATCCTGACCGTATGAACCCCAATCCAAAAGTGTCATGGTGGAAATCCCACTTCCGGGTTTCCATCAAACCCATACTGATCAAGGGGAGTAACTCTAGATTTCGTTAGGTCTGAATCTAACATTAGGCAAGCAGACATTACTCATATGTTCACTTTTCACTTATTCTACTGGCCTTGTACCAAGCTTGACCTTATTAAAGGACAACTGAACTTGTGAAAGGCATTTACCTTATATTATAATTTGTAAGATATATACCGTATTTGATGGCATATAGGACGGGCTTTTTTTCCCAAAATTTTGGCTAAAAAATTACCCTGTGTCTTATACATCGTAGGTGAAGTTTGAGACTTCCCGTAGGTCTAGGCTAATCTTCTCTATGATGCTCACTAACCCAGCTTACACTCAATACTTTTACCTACCCTAAACTCCGTGCATTCTTATTCTATTGCTGGTATTGTTATAATCAAGGTTAACAGGAGCGTATGGTTTTCAACAATATATGCTTAAATACACTAAAAACTTTTTTTCCTGAATCTGACCTGCTGAAATGGGGGTGCGTCTTATATGCCGTCAAATACAGTAAATGTCAATATTTAATCCAGATTTATTGACAATTTATATTAGGTTAATGTAATGGGCACAGCTGATCCCCTCCGATGTAAGTGGCAAAAACACACCTGTACTGTGCATGGAAGCCTCAAACGTCATGAGGTGTAATTTACATAACAGCTAAGTGAACTGTAATAAACGCAGGCATTTGTTCACACTGAGGCGGTGGAAGGTGAGACAGTGTTGACAACGGAGAAAATAGTGTTTATTGTTATTTTATCCAAGGATTTAAACCAGCGAGTTCGAAAATTCGAGAAAGAAACTGAGTGTGGACTGAGAGTCTGTACCCCGTTAGAAGATTGTCCCAAACTTTTTGTGCGTTGGCTTTTCTTCAATAAACCCTACAACTACACATTTTAATTGGCCTCTGTGGTGTAATTGTTAATGTCCTGGACTGCAATACCATGGGAAATGAGTTCAAACTCCAGTTGGGCTACTACATTCACTTTTGGACTAATACCTTTAGAAAAGGTATGAACCCCCTTATGTCACTACTGTTTTTCTACAAGGATGACTTTGGTATTAAGTAACCCACAGCTGATATGCCATTTAAACAAAGAAACCAAACCTCACTTACTCATCTTGAAAGCCAGATAAATATATATATATATATATATATACACACACCTCAGTTACCATTAAATTCACCAAGCAAATAAGTATACAATCTTATTTACTTAAGGATTTTTTCACTAAAATCGATTAAAAAGTGCTCAATATAAAGAGCTAAATAGTCGATTAAAATCGAATGGTTTAAAATACAGATTGTTTAAAATATACTGGCTCGAGTTTCTTGCAATAGCGCGAATCTTTGGGGTATTTTTCCTGCCATCGTTATGGATTATATATTTGGGTTGTAAACATTTTCAATGCAGTGGATGTATTACCCACCCGCCTTCACCCCCTACGTAACACCGGAATTTGCTAGGAAGAGCTTGTGTTTATTTTTATGCCTACATCTGTTTGTTAACTCTGTTCAAGTATTCATATGTGTGTGTATGTATATATATATATATATATATATATATATATATATCGTCATCGGGGCGGCCTAATGTCGGTATACGCCATGCAGCAAGGGAGTCTATCCCTTTTAACTAGCGCTAGACCAAGGAGATTATTTTAGCGTCTGAGGTGGAGAGGCCAGAGCTACCATCAGCTCCTTACTTTACCGCACAGATCCCTGTGCTACTCATACGCTGAGTTGGCGAGGGCGGGTATCGAACTAGGAACCTTGTGGTTTCTAGCCGAACGCTCTACCGACTGAGCTAACCCGGCCCTTCATATATATATATATATATATATATATATGAGGAGTGAAGGATTTGAATAAATTCGACAAGATGTGGTTAAGAATAGAGGAAAGTGTGGCTATAACAAAACAGACAGCATAAATTCAATTGATATTTCGCCTCATTATTGGATGAAGCTTCTTCAGAACTTTATTGATATATATATATATATATATATATATATATATATATTCATGAAGTGGATGATATCAAGTGTTACTTTGATAGGATTCAACCAAAGATGCGAACTCAAATGTACATCCACTTTGGCCCTATCTTGGGCTAGACGGGCGGTCGGAGAGGCCCCCTCCGATCAATCAGCTGGTCACGTCAAGCTCAAGCACCTATATGATTTTCCCAACCCTATTGCCCTTATGGCAAGCCCCAACCCCTTTTTATCATATGGGTGCTAGAAGGCAGTGGCTGCGGGTCTACATGTCCTGGGAATGACGTTAAACTCTATCTGATGTTCCAGTTTTGGAGGTTTGGGGAATGTGGAGCACCCCATTCATTACCATTGCTCCCTGGTCCACTCTGACCCGGAGTGGTAGTACCTGTTAGGGTCCCATCTATGGGTTAAATAGAAAAATATATTTATAAAAAAATTGTATTATCCATTAAGAATTGATTTATTTCAAAACTTTATCGGCATTAAATGAGCCACTGAGGTTAATATGCCGTAAAACAAAACAAAACAAACCAAATCAAATGTACATATAAGATTTGCGTATATATTTTTACACGTCTCTAAGAAAAAAAAGTTTTGCATATTGCCACACAATATACAAAACATAAAAAATTATTCTTTTCAATCATGTATTGCTTTTAACATTCCTTCATTCATTAATAACTAAATTTTTTTTTCTTCTTCTTTTAGCTTTACTGGTGTTGGTGATATGTTCATTTTCAACTTCAATCCCTGCAAGCCGTTCCGTGCAAATGGATTTGAATGTAAAAACGACACAGACATAGCCGTAAGTATTGATTTAAAAATGTTTTGTAATGATTTGTTGTTCTCACTGTTTTTGATATTTCATACAGCCCTGTCGGCTGGGGCTTTAGAATACACCTACTGCACTTCTGCAGAAGGGTAAAAACCCCTCCCCCAAATTGGGCCACCTGTTGGTCATGGGTTGTGACCCGTGATGCTTAAGGACGGAATCCTGGTGGATGAGCTGTCCATGACATGCAATACTACACTTATGCCCTTACTTAGGCTAAACGGGCAGGAATTTGATTAATCGGCTGGTCATGTCAAGCCCTAGCACCTATATGATTGTCTCAACCCTATTGCCTTTATGGCAAACCCCAACCCTTTTTATCATATGGGTGCTAGCTGGTGGTGGCTGAGAATCTCCATGTCCTGGGTATGACATTAAACTCTATCTGATGGTGAAGTTCCAGTTCTGGAGAATGTGGAGCACCCCTTCATCACCATTGCTCCAAGGTTCACTCTGACCCGGAGTGGTAGTACCCATTTATAGGTTAAATAGAAATTTATAGAAAAAAATTGAGTTTAAAAATTTTCTTCCGAACTATCGCTACAAATCTTTCAAAACTTTGCCGGCATTAAATGACCCACCAAGGTTTGATATGCCATAAAACAAACAAAAATAAAAACAGATATTTCATAAAGGAATTATCAATCAGGTGTATTATAAACCACTTGTGAGATTTTCTAAACTCAGAATTAAATATAGATATTCTCAAGCTACAGTGATGCACTGTTGTCGGGGCTTAGAATATACTGACTATTTATCCTGCAATGAGGATTAAAGCAAGTTCGATCCTCGTACTTGTGACCCTGTGTCACATCCTACCTGTGGCAAATGGGTTCGGGTTAATACATACCCTGCAATGGAGTAAGAACCGCCCCCAAAAAAGGAGTGTATAGAGCAGTTTTTCAACCTTTTTCATCTCACGGCACAGTGGGCTGGGCAATAAATTGATCGAGGTACACCATCAGTATATAAACATATAATTATTTTATCATTTAAATTTTAAAAGAAAAGGAATAGTGAAAATGTGCTACAAGTGTAGCATAATTAAAACAAAAAATATTTAATTAACACAAAAAATATTAAAGTAATAGAATAAAAATATAAGAGGATGATCAACTGCCCTCAACACTCACAGCACACCCACGGAAGCTTCACGGTACACTAATGTGCTGTGGCACACCAGCTGAAAAATTCTGGTTTAGAGTAAAACACTAAATTGCATGTGGTTGTGAGGCTCCAGTTTTGGGCCCAGCTATGGATTAAATAGGACCACTACTTTTTTTTTTTTTTCAAGGACGACTTTGGCATTAAATAACCCACAATGGTTGATTGAACAAAGAAATCTAACCATCTGTCTGAATTTTTGAGACGAAACTTGATAATTTGTTTTATTTAAATTTTTTAGACTGTTGTCCTCATCTTTATTGTTATTTACACAATATTTCAGCCAATGTGCCCTCCGGCTTTCTTCAGATATTTCTTGTCAAACTCAGAGCCTTTGCAAAAATAAGCCTCAATGATGGACTGTAAAATATCTAAAACTTGAGGCTTGAGACTTTTTAATTATTACACTTCCTATTTTTTTTCAAGTCATTTGCATTTATATTCATCCAGACAAATTGACCTATTGATAATATTGTTAATAGTAATAATCATAATTATTATGAATCTTCATTCAGGTAAACCGTATTGATAAAAACAACAATTGCACTGTGATTGGAAACCAGAAAACTGTGGCCTTCAAAGGAGATACTTCGAATGTAGATGGAATATATTTGGAATACAGCACTGAGAAGGGTTTAATAAAAAGGTAAGTTTTTATTTTATATCTGCAATTGTTGTAGATTTATATGCTCTCTCTATTGCTTAGATAAATACTATATATATATATATATATATATATATATATATATGTGTATGTGTGTGTGTGAATGAATATAAAAAGGCCTTAAATACCATGGGTATCGTGATTATGACCATTTCCACTCGTGGGTATCTGGGGCCCACCGAGCTTCGTCAGACCATGTTTTTGTTTTATTAAGACTGGCAAATGGCCAAATTCAGTTTACATTTACAACAGTCCAAAACATTTATATATTTTTTATTCACAAATAAATTTGCTCTGTTTATAAAAATTAAACATTGAGCTCTCATACGGAGCATGAACTCTACAACAAACTACTGTTAGAGAATAGGACCAGCCAAGAAACTTGGTACCCCAACAAAGAAATATATATATATATATATATATATATATATATATGTGTGTGTGTGTGTGGTAACAGATTGGGTAAAATCCGACAAAATGTGATTAAAAGTTGAGGAACAAAAGTAAATAAAACAAAACAATTTCAATCAATTATTATTTCACCTTGGTAAATTTACAAAGCTTCATCAGGAATTTTTATTTTGAAACAGAACTGATATATTATATAGTCAAAAGGTGGGCGGAAGAATGGGAGGGGAGTGGGAGGATATGTCGGAAGGTATGAGGCAGAGGCCAGGGAAAGAGAAGAGAAAGGACAACGCCACCAGTCATGTCTATGGAGTTAATTTGTGATGAGAGTTCAGGATTTTTGTTTTGTTGCGTTTCAGAGATTCTGTGATTTTCAGTTTTCATGTATATTTTTTGCATTGTTTATCCTTTGTCTGTTTTAATATTGTAACTCAAAAAAATCACTTTCTAATTAAAAATCCATTCTCAAAAAAAAAACATTTTTTACATCAAGTCAAAATTAGCTCCCATATTTTCTAAACCGGAAGCCAATGGCTAACGCTTACTATATAAATCTTTTTAGACTAGTATCATTTACACAATTAATCCAAACAAAACGGGTTAGTCAGTTGTTGTTACGATTTGTGTGGCCATTTATAAGGCTCTAGGTGAAGCAGTTTTACAGTGGAGATCCCTTCTGGCATACAGTTTGATTCTTTCTTGAAGTAGAAAGATGTAGTATCAGTTTTAATCCTTGTCAGCTGATCCATTGTTAAGGAGTTGTATAATCCTCATCAGTTTGTCTGTATATCTGGCGAGCAATTGTGGGACAATTTATCAATGCTTTTAAATAGTAAATTAAATACATGTTTGGCGTTTGGATTGACCAATTCAGCCAACACTGTTTTGGAACAGTCTATAAGTACAAGTTGTGTTCATTAGCATATCTTATACAAAAATACTCCCACAGTTGTATTTCTTAAAAATTAGCCCATTTGTATTTTTACTTACACTATTCTTTCATGCTTCAATATATATATATATATATATTATCTTACGACACAAGGTCAATTTCTTAAGCGGAGTTCAACAGGTTTGAATTCAGAGTTTTCCTTCTCCTAGACTGGTTACCTAGCCATGGTTCTGCTATTAGAGAGTAGCATTCATACCTTTATGGTATTAGCGCTAAGTGAAATGCAATTACCACGTCCAGGATTTGAATGAGCATGACTTTAACCATATATATATATATATATATATATATATACCAATCCCTCCGCATGAGCAGTATCACAAGATCAATTTCTTAAGTGGAGTTTAACAGGTTTGAATTCAGTTTTCCTTCTCCCAGGCTGGTTACCTAGCCATGGTTAAAGAGCTCAATCTACCCTACTATTTGTCCATAGCTGGAGGGAGAGTAGTTAGATTCATACCTTTCCCAAGGGTATTAGTGCTAAGTGAAATACAGACAGGTTCATTCAGGATTTGAACTCAGTTGAACAAGTCTATTTCCTACGACTCTAAATATTACACCACTCACACTATATATATATATATATGTAGTCATCCACAGACACTGTGTTTCAACGTATCACGTCTCTTTAGTGTGGCTAGACATTTGCAAGCTACCTCCATATATATGTGTGTTAAATTTTGAAAATAGCTTTGACCTATATATTAGCATTCCCAGTTGATTTTTTTTATTTGAGGTTATTGTTATTATGTTAGTTATATAGAGCTTTGTAAATGGACTTCAGAACTGTTTGAATTATGCAAATATCCACAGAGGTTCAAAAGTTATGAGAATTTAAAGCCCTGAAATTGGGGGTTCAAAGGTGGACATGTCAAATCACGGACTAATTCAAAACAAGAAATTTAGTAATTTCTTCACCATTTCTTTATTTTTGGTGTAATTTTGATACAACTTTGCATTCTTACGTAAAATTGTATGTTCTTTCTGATTCTGCACTTAAATTTTATGTATCTCCATGCTAGAACCCATTATTTCTGATTGGATCAGAAATACCAGAGGAATTGCAATTTGAACCAATTAAGGTGAAAAATTGTTTATGCCCAACGATTTTACGAAATGAGCTGTTATTTCTATATATATAAATAATCAGAATATAAATAATATCACAAATCAACCTTTGGTTACAAAAATGAATTCTATAAATAATGATTACATGACCATAAAGCAAATGTCATACATATACGAGATTAACTTATACACAAATATTTATGATACATAAAAATTACGTAAAGTCATCAGGGTGGCCTAAAGTTGTTATCAGCCAATCGGCGAGGGAGTCTATCCCCTTTTCACTAGTGTTAGACCAAGGAGATTGTTTTGGCGACTTGAGATGGAGCCCACACCTACCATCAGCTCCTTACTTTACTGCACAGATCCCTATGCTACTCATACACTAGGTTGGCGAGGGCCGGTAGCGAACCTTGTGGACGCTCTACCTGTCGTATACCCTTCTTCTTTACTTCCTTACTTACTCTATTCTTCTGGCCGTCTTTGGAATCTTATAACATCTTGTCTTGGTCTGGAATCTTCTAAGGTCTGGACTTTTCTTGGGGACTTCGGGTCTGGTCTTCTATTGGGGATTTCTCTTTATCAGAAGCCCTGTGTCATTGTTAGTTTTTAGATTATAACACAAGACTTCGATTTACTTAGATCATATTTTATTCTCGAAATCCCCCAACATACTACCTGTGCAGATCGAGTCGGCCGCGTGTATAACATGACTTACCACCGTCGTGGTTTCTCACCGACTGACTAAAAATCTATTTCTAATCTAAACTGGAAGAGGGTCTCCTCCACCAATTCTCACGGTATCCACCGGTAGGTTAGGACTGAGGTCAAGCCTTGTCACTCATCCTTCAAGGCCGTGGGCTGTAGCTTATAACGGCCATTTTGATTTCTACACTATTGCCATAAATATTAGGTTCTAATAATTATGTAACATACCGAGTGAGCTAAGCCGTTGTAAACTGAAAAGATTCTAATATTAAATTTACTTGATTTGCAGCTATTTACTTTGGGGATTTTGAAAATTGTAATTTTAATTTGTAAATCCTTTTTTTTTTTTTTTTTGCTAGTATACTTAATGTGTGAGGGTGAAAAAAAAACTTTAGTCTACACTACTTGAAAATTTGGGATCTTGTGTGATATACCCACTAAAAGTGCCTCTTGTTTGATGATATTCAATTTTTTTTTAATCTTTTTTTTTTTTCGATTTTATTAAATTTAATTTTAAAGAAATAAATATTTTATTTATAGTGCATATTATGTATATATTTTATATTATATATATATTATATATATATATATATATATATATATATATAAATAAATAAGAATAATATATATATATATATATATATATATATATATATATATATATATATATATAAATAGATGAAAATAATGAAATTGAATGAACAACGGCTATTACGACTATCACAACTTCCGCGTGGCGTTTAAAAAAAAAAAAAAAGAACACCATGAGACGCGTGTTTATAACATTTAAAAAAAAAAAATAACGACAAAAAAAAAACTCGTCCATTTCCGAAAATCATCTCTGAAGATAAAGGTTTATTTTGAAATCGATAAGACAAAAAAAGATCTTTTTGTTTTTATTTTTTATGTGCATTGTATTGGCCTTCAAATCATTAATATATTATAAAATAAAAATTTTATTATTTCTTATACTTGAGTCATTTTTAGAAGAATCAGGAAATAAAAAAAAAAATTCTCTTTTAAACATAAATAAGTAAAAAGTTGATGGAGTGACCTATTCTTGGTATCAGCCAGGCAGCAAGGGAGTCTATCCCCTTTTCACTAACGCCAGACCAGGGAGATTGTAATTACGTCTGAGGCGGAACACCACACTTACCATCAGCTCCTCACTTTATCATACAGATCCCTGTGCTGCTCATATGCTGAGTTTGTGACAACCTGGAACATTGTGGTTCCAAGCCAGATGCTCTACTGACTGAGCTAAACCAACCTGTGCACTTTAACCCCTTGGCACCAATGGCGTATTAAAGTATTGTAATTGTGAAACTAATAAATTCTTTTTTATTTGATGGTCAAAATTTTTTTTATTTTATTTTGTTTTAATTTTTATTTAATTTAAAATTTATTTTAAAATCCCACTGAATATTTTACAAGATAGCCTATATATATCCTACTGAATAATTTAATTTATTTTATTTTTATTTAATTTTTTAATTTAATTTTAATTTTTCAGCAAAATAATTAACACGCTTGACACATTTTTCCTCATATTTATTTAACACTTTCCTTACCCCCTTCCAAAAAGAAAAAAAGATCATGCCCGTATTGGTTAGACAAAGAACTTTTCAATTCCACTTCTTCATTTGTAATTAGCAAATTCTTTAATTTGAAATTTTTTTTTATATTTTTATTTTTTATTTTTAGATTTGCCAAAGTCTTCCTCAAATGCAGCAACCAACAGTCTTTCCAATTTGTAAAACAGGAACTTGTTAGTCCTCTAACTTACGTAAGTGTCACAGGTTTCATTTTTTATTACAAATAGAATTTGTTTCTAATACAGTGGTTTTAAAACTTTTTGAGCTGGTAACCTTTTCTATTTAAGGTTCTCTCTTGTTGACCCCCTCCACCTCCGCCTAAATAGAAATGGTTTCTTGTTGATCTCTATGCTAATTGAATTTCATTATTTGTTATATTTACTAGCAAATATATGCACCCTCCGGGTGCAAGTATTTAAGTTTTAATATAATAAAATATCATATTAAATTAGAAAGGCTAATGAAACTGAATAAGAATGTAGATAAAAAGATTTTGAACAGAGGGGGTATGATTGAAAAATAGAACAACTTTGAAACTAACTCTTCCATCATTTTCCGTTACTCCCGTCTTTCATTGGTAAATTTTCCTCATTAAACTGTTTAGTTAAAATAGGAAGTAAAGAATAATATTACAGATATTTCTTCTTGTTAAGGGATTTCTTTTAAGATTTATTGAAGAGATTTTTGCTCATATTCAATAAGATAAAACCAAACAATTAGAAATCAATAATACTAAGCATATATTTATTAAAATCACATTTTTAATATCAATATGCAAATTAGCCTTCTCATTCGCACAGTAAACCGCTATTTTGTTGTATATATAAATACAATTGCATGTTAGTATGTAGATATGCTTAACAGTATTAATAATGTAAAGCAATTTTATTATTAAGAGGTTTAAATAAAAATAAAACCATGGAGAATATGACGTAAATAACGAAGGGAATTGTGACTTGAGTAGTAATATAGTTTCGGTTACAGACAGAAAAACACACAATCTCCATTATAATAAGATAACAAATTAGCAGATTATTTGTAGTGACTTCAATTCTTTGTGGGTGCCCTATATTTCTGGCCTTGTGCCACATCTAAGCTAAGTTTAGTAAATAACTATATAAATAAGATTTTTTTAGCTTCGGTTATCTCCCCTTAATAATATTATTACTATATTTGATGGTATATATATATATATATATATATATTAGTCCTTTTCTTTATCTATTTTTGTTTTTCCTTTGTAAAGGGGGGGGGGTCTTATTTGCCATCAAATAAATGCATAATAATCAAGGTTGATATGCCATAAAACGAAACAAACGATTTAGTATAAGATCTAATGTTTTTCTTTGTTTTCTTTTTTTCTTCCAGGTTTTCAGATTAGAAACCATCTATGCTTGTCGACCCGTAAATCATACACTGAGTGCAGGTTCTGTTCTTCTTATACTGTAAGTTAAAATATTTTTATTTTTTAATTTTTAATCTTCTTAACAATTTGAACCTCAAATGATAAAACAGTTGCATTATGTTCTTTTAATTTCGAAATGGGAGTGATGACTTGTTGATAGTAGAATTAATTGTATACTTATCTCTGGACCGTAGTACTACATTGGAGAGGATCGAATCTTGGTTGTTGGGCTGATGTTCAGTTGACTGGCAATTTATGGTGCTGGTGGGACATTTTGCCTTGTGTCATTTTGAGTTTTTAGTAATAACACAGTTCTTTTTCTCATGAGATTTTTATTTTCCCCAAGCCAAAACTGCCATAGAGCAAGAGCCCATGTCTCACTCTAGACACACATAATTCCAAACTCACTCAACATTCTCACCTCTCACTCCTCCTCTCTCCCACTTTGCCATGTCTCACTTCATGTCCAATAGAAACAATGTTATGTGTCAACGTTTGTTACATTACGGCTCTTCTTGTTGGAATGGAGTGATGATGTGTTGATAGTAGAAATATTTATATACTTATCTCTGGACCGGTACAACATCGGAAAGGCTGATTCTGGTTGCTGCTGGAGTTGGCTGACAGTTCTTGGATGTTTGGAGTCTGGAAACCAACTTATGGTGCTGGTGGGACATCTTGCTTTGTACCATTTAGAGGTTTTAGTAATAACACAAGGCCACTTCTTTTTCTCATGAGATTTTTTATTTTCCCCCAAAGTCACAATTGCCAAGAGCAAAAGCATGTTTTACCCTCTCAGCGCATTCGGCCAAACTCAGCCAACTGAGCATCAGCTCGGGAACCAGATCCGAACCTCTCCACGTAGCACATTCAGCCAAACTTAATTCCCACTCTGACCTCTCTCTCCTCCTCTCTCCCACTTCGTCATGTCTCATGGCTTGTCCAATAAAAATAATCCCTGTGGCGTTATGGGCTCTCATTTGTTACAATGTGTTTTGCCATCCTGTAGGCCTTAAGCCAGAGCGCTTGTCCAGTGGAATTGGATCCTTGGTAAAGAGTCCTGATTATTGGTAATCATCCAGTATTGTAAGTCCCTCCTCAATGAGTGCAATTAGAATTATGGCCAGTGTGGGTATTTAAGTAGTGTATCAGCCACGCAGTGTGGTTGGTGATTGGTGAAGTAATAAACCACGTGACTTAGGCTAGTCTATAAATCCAGGTGGGGAATTAGAGCACACCTTATATGCCAAAATATTCCAACATCATTTCCTAATGGAATTGACATGTTGATAATAAAATGATAGTTGTATACTTATCTCATGCTACGTGGAGAGGTTCGAATCTGGTTGCTGGGCTGATGCTCAGTTGGTTGACAACTCTTCTAAACAAGGCAAGATGTCCCCCAGCACCCCAAGTTGGTTTCTAGACTCCAAACATCAAGGAATTGTCAGCCAACTGAGCATCAGCCCAGGAACCAGATCCGAACCTCTCCACGTAGCACAGAAGATGAGATGAATATACAACTATTAGAGAGAGAGGAAGAGTGAGAGTGTAGAGTGAGTCTGGTACAATACGTTGACAGAGGGAAACATGGGCTTCTTGCTCTCAGCAGTTGTGACTTTGGGGGAAAATAAAAATCTCATGCAAAAAAGGCTTTGTGTTATTACTAAAAAAAAAAAATATATATATATTTGTGTTGATAACACTGCAAGGAAAGCAATATACAAAAAAGATCTCCCCCCAACACCCCAAGTTGATTTCCAGACTCCAAACATCAAGGAATTGTCAGCCAACTGAGCATCAGCCCAGCTACCAGGTTTCGAACCTCTCAACGTAGCACAGAGCATGAGATACAACTATTATTTTATTATCAACATGTCATTTCCATTAAGAAATGAGAGCTCATAACGTTACATTTGTAGGCATGCACACTAGGGTAGGTTGATTTTTCACTTTTTTTAAAATATCAAATTCTCCTAAACAGCAAAAGTTGTGTGTTTGTATAATAGATACTGATACCAAAAACTAGATCTCTTATTTGTACCATTGTTTGAGGAAATAGCATCAAAGATCATCTACTAAAATGCACCAAAAAATCCTCGTTTTCGCAACATTTAGCCTAGAAATTGGTTAGAAAATATAGCAATTTCAGTATTTAAAACAGAAAATGTTGTCATTTTAAACGAAACAAATAAAATATAACTAGAATTCAAATTGAAAATATACCCCCATCACACTGACACCTGCGATATGCTGATTTTTACCTAATAATTAAGCTGTAACAGTGATAACACTTTAAAATATTGAAATCTATTTCCTCAAACGAAGGCAAAGTTCTGAAGAAAAATATTTTGTGTTGTAATTCTTTGTGTTAATTGGCAACTTTCAACATATGGGAGACATTACAGTTCCAAAATTGACCTACCCTAATGCCCACGTGTGTTAGACACATGGAAATCAATATTTAAATGAAATGGATTATCATTGAATTCATAAAATAAAGCATTGCTCACATGACTTTCGGAAACATTTTTCCATGCTCAGAATTGCTGAGGCATGGAATAAGCTGCCTGCATCCGTTGTAGGCTGCGAAAACTGCATCTTTCAAAGCCTCCATGCTTCCTATAGTCCGCCAACACTATGCCTGGTACCCCTCTCCACACACATATGCATGTACGCATGCACACACATACATGCATATTATTACTATACACTGTTCATGTTCCTAACATTAATACATTATTCTGTGTACTAGACATGAGACTTTGATGAGTTGTGGTGCACCTGAGCAATGTACACATACACTGTTCATGTTCCTGACATTAATACATTATTCTGTGTACTAGACATGAGATTTTAATGAGTTGTGGTGCACTTGAGCATTGTACGTAATAAATTTCATTATTATAACTGGTGTTCAAAATTCTGTTTTGTTTTCCCCTTTCAGTATTATGGTTGCTGCTACAGTCTATTTGATTGGTGGATTCCTCTTTAAACATTTCTACCTTCACGCACAAGGAGTGGAGATCATTCCCAATTATTCCTTCTGGAGTGATTTCCCTTTGTTAGTCCGGGTAAGTGATTCTATCTTCTTTTTTGTTTTTTTATGTCTTATTTTAATTGATATTATGGAACTGTTGGTAAACGAAACTACATCACTTACGTCACAATTTCCTTAGTTATTTAAGTTAGGTAATCTGAACATTAGCTACAAAAATGAGAGTAACCTCCCCTTGTTTCTTTCACTTTGAGGAAGCCATCTGTTTTCCTCTGCCATTTTCATTTCACTGTAATCAATCAATACAACTGCTTGTTTTAACACGAAAATATCATAAAATGTGTTCTTAATAACAATTAAGTTCATTTCAAATAATGCACAAGCACAATTAAGAACATGTTTTATGATATTTTCGTGTTTAAACATTCATTTGTGTTGATTCGAACAAATTCGTATTTTCAGTGTAGATTTACGGTGAAATGAAAATGGCTAACCAAAACAGATGGCTTCTTCAAAGTGAAAGAAACAAGGGGAGGTTACTCTCATTTATGTAGCTAATGTTCAGATTACCTTAAGTTATATTCTTAACTATTATGAAACGGTCATCATTTAATCTTAATTAGCATCTTATTTATTAAGGATGACATTACTTTTTGACTCAAATTCGTATTTACTAACCCGTCCACATGAGTAAGATGTGGCAATTTCTTAAACAGAATTTATTAGGTTAATAACTATGTTTAAAATAGGAGGGCAGACTGATCTCTTTAGCCTTTGTGTTCAACCAGTCTAGGAGAAGGACAAATCTGAATTGAAACCTAAGTGGGCATGGAGCTAGCAATTGCATTCCTTAAAAAAGACTAACATGCAACTGAAAACCCCCCCCATCACTGATATGGGGAAGTGGTTGCCCTTTGCACTATGGGCAGTCCTCTAGTTATAGTAGTGGTGTGTATTTACCAACCCGTCTGTACAAGCAAGATGTGACACAAGGTTAATGTGGCGTTTTAACAGGTTTGAATTCAGTTTTCCTCCTTCTTCTAGACCTGTTGCCATAACAATGGTCAAAGACCCTTCCGCCCACTATTTACCCATAGCTGGGGGCAGAATAATTGGATATGTACCATTCCCAGGGGTATCCGCGTCTCGGATTTGAACTAGTGTCACTGTGTCCGTTTCCTGTGACGATAACCATTACACCACAGGCGCCTGTAGTAGTTGTAGTATGCTAGTTAGTAAATAATACTAGAATTCTTAGTTGTTATGCTCTAAGTTTCAAAAGGCAAACTCTGTTTGGGGGGAGATCCTCATGGTGTTGTGGCCAATGTGCTAGACTGCAACATTGTAATAATAATAATAATGTAATTTATTGTGTACAGTGCTCAGGTGCACCACAACTCATCAAAGTCTCATGTCAAGTACACGTGTGTTCGAACTCTATTAGTGATATTATGGTTGCAATCACTAATACTCCTGGGAAAGGTATGAATCCCTCATCCGCTTCCTAATAGAGGTTAAATAGTATCACTACTGTTCTACAAGAATGGCGGAATCCTATCGGACGAGTAGTCCATGACATGCAACACTCCACTTTGGTCCTTACTTATGTTAGACGGGCGGTCAGAGAGACCCCCTTCAATCAATTGGCTGGTCACATCAAGCCCTAGCCCCAACCCTATTGCCCTTATGGTAAGCCCCAATCCTTTTTATCATATATGTGCTAGAAGGTGGTGACTGAGGGTCTTCATGTCCTGGGAATGACGTTAAATTCTAACTGATGATGAGGTTCCAATTCTGGTGGTCTGGGAAATGTAGAGTACCCTTTCATCACCATTGCCCCCAGGTCCACTCTGACCCCAAGTGGTAGTACCTGTTAGGGTTCTATCTCTGGGTTAAATAGAAAATTTACAAAAAAAATTAAGTTTAAAAGATTTTCTATCAAACTATCACTATGAATCTTTCAAAACTTGCCGACATTAAATGATCTACTGGGATTGATAGGCTGTAAAATATCTCCTGCCTCCTCCCTCGTGCTGTGCCCTCACCGCACAGTTTAGAAGGAGTTTCCCTCCAGTGCACAAAAAAAAAAAAAAAAAAATAAGAGCCTGGGCAAGATGTATGGAGGGCCTGGGTTGCCCAAGTGACAGGTCCCCCTCGCTGGCATGATCCGAAGGAATGGTGAACCAATATATGCAGCGTCAGTTTGGCTGCAGGAGTTGCCAGGTAATGTTTTACACACTGAACTGCCTAAGCCGTGATTTCTGTCAGGGTTTTCTCCTTTAGCCTTTTCCAATCCAGAGGATACCCACAAGGCAGCAGGGGTTATTTAGACTATTACGCGCCTGGATACCAACCCAGGTATATCTATGTTGTCGCGTTAGTGTGCTAGATGACCGTTGAGCGAGAAGCTTCCTCCGCCCTTGAACAGGTTTTGATTTTCGTCCTGTTGGGTGTCTAGCCACCCTCCTCACCAGGCAAGCTTGGTGGTGGTACCGGTTTAGTCACCAATCATCTAACTTTGAATCAGGTAGTATAAAGTTACATAATAACCATAGCCTTTTGTGCAACCTGACATGTAAAACATACAAACAAACAAGAATGGCTTTGGCATTAAATAACCCATGACAGTTGACATGCCATTAAACAAAGAAACTGAAACCAAATATTGTAAGTGTCAATCATTTGTAGTAGATTTATTAATTCTGTTTCATTTTGCAAATATTTGAAAATTAATTTCTGTATCTTTTATTACTTTCACTAGCAAATATATGCACCCTCCGGGTGCAAGTATTTAAGTTTTGATATAATAAAATATCATATTAAATTAGAAAGGCTAATGAAACTGAATAAGAATGTAGATGAAAAGATTTGGAACAGAGGGGGTATGATTGAAAAATAGAACAACTTTGAAACTAACTCTTCCATCATTTTCCGTTACTCCCGTCTTTCATTGTTAAATTTTCCTAATTTAACTGTTCAGTTAAAATAGGAAGTAAAGAATAATATTAGTTATTTCTTCTTGTTAAGGGATTTCTTTAAGATTTATTGAAGAGATTTTTGCTCATATTCATTGATGAAAGCAAACAATTAGAAATCAATAATACTAAGCACATATTTATTAAAATCAAATTTTTAAGATCAATATGCAAATTAGCCTTCCCATTCATACTGTAAACCGCTATTTTGTTGTATATATAAATACAATTGCATGTTATTAGTATGTAGATATGGTCAACAGTATAAGTAATATAAAACAATTTTATTAATAACTGAGGTATAAATAAAAATAAAATCATGGTAAATGTGATGTAAATAACAAAGGGAATTGTGACTTGTATAGTGATATAGTTTCAGTTACAGACAGACAAACCCACAATCTCCATTATAATAAGATTTCATTTTGCAAATATTTGAAAATTAATTTCTGTATCTTTTATTATTTTTATTAATAAAAAATATCATAAATATTAATAATTTTATTAATGATAAATAATTAGTAAATAATCTAAAAGGTTATTTCCTATAAATCTAACATAAACAAAGGGGAACCACTCTTGACTGATAAATTATTTATTGATCTACTAGGAAAAAAGAAGACGGAGTTAGGGTTAGTTTAATGGGAAAATAAATACATAATTTATCAGTCAAGAGTGGTTCCCCTTTGTTTATGTTAGACTTATAGGAAATAACCGTCTAAAAATCATTAGTAGTTAAACTTTGACCTACAGCATGGTCTGAAAGTCTTGTCAATCCCTCTAAATATTGTTTTAACTTTCATTATTTTTTGTTTTAATAATATAAATACAAGTAATGTTATTGTTTTACCTCTAAAAAAATCTTTAAAAATTAAATTATTTTCTAGAATTTCTGGTTTTATTTGTACCGTATTTGACGGCATATAGGACGCACTTTTTTCCAAAATGTTTGGCTCAAAAAATTGCCCTGCATCTTATACATCGTATGTAAAGTTTGAGACCTCCCGTAGGCCTAGGCTAATCTTCTCTATGATGCTCACTAACCCAGCTGACGCTCAGTACTTTTACCTACCCTAAACTCCATGCATCCTTATTTTATTGCTGGTATTGTTATAATCAAGGTTAACAGGAGCATATGTTTTCAACAATATATGCTTAAATACACTAAAACCTTTTTTACTGAATCTGACCTGCTGAAATGGGGGTGCGTCTTATATGCCATCAAATACGGTAATTATTTTACCTCCTAAAAAGTATGTAGGGTGACAAGATTTTTGGACCACCCAGTAGTACATCGTAACAATAAAGTTGTTGTAGATTTATTTTTTCTACTATTTTTTAATTTTTAATAACTATTTGAAAATTTATCTTTATATCTCTAACAAATAACTTTTGTTTTATTACCAGGATGGTTGCTACTTCACATTTCGTGGATGTCAGGGACCAACAACCTATGAAAGGATCTAAACATTTTCACAGCACAGAGAGATTCTACCAATCCTAAATAATCTTCTTTCACTTATACCATTGGACTCGTTTTTTCTTTTTTTCTCTCTCCCCCATCTCCAAATAATTTAGTTGCGCCCACCTGCAATAATTAATGACAAGAGAAACACAAAACCAGGAAAATAGTATTTTTCCAGTTTCATGCCTATTTTCAATTTTCTAACAAATATTAAATTATTTGTGGATGGGGGTTATTTATTTAAAAAAAAAAAAAAAAAAAAAAATATGGAAATCAATTTCTAAGTTGTCTACTTTGTAGATGTCCAAAGGTAAGGACATCCTTAAGTCATGTGTTTGTGTATACACACATTTTTTGTAGAAATTCTTGAAAAAAAAATCTTTATTTTATAAGATATGTATATTCATTTTTCAACATTAACTCTTGCATATTGTTTTTAAACAAATATATATATATATAATATATATATATATATATATATATATATTTTTTTTTTTTTTTTTTTTGTGATATATAAAGGCTGAAGACAGCAATTGCCATTTTCAATGAAGCTCTTCAGTGACTTGAGACCAAATTCAAATTTTTTTTCGCATGGTGCTATGTCGACCCTAACCCTCTGTGAGCAGCATGTGCTAAAAATAGTCAAATTCTATTCAGTTTTATACATTATTGTTCAGCATTTAATGTTGCAATGACATTCTCTCTGTGTCTGATGGTGAGGCTCCAATCCTGGAGCTCTGGGGAGTGTGGAGTACCTCTTCATTACCATTTTTCCCAGGTCCACTCTGCCCCATTCTGTTAGGGTCTCATCTGTGGGTTAAATAGATTAAAAAGAATGAGATTAAAACAAATGAGTTTTAAAAAATGTTTAAAAAAAGAATGAGTTAAAAAAAAATTGAATACCCAACAAGAATGAATAAAATAAGAACATCTTCAGCATAAAATAACCCAACAAGGGTTAACATGCCATAAAATCCAACCAACCTACATGTTTGTCTTTGTTGTGTCGAGTTTTTTTTGTTTTTTTTTTTTTTGAATGATTGGATAATATTTTTTTTTAATCTAAGTATTTATCTTTATCTATTCATTTTTTTTTTTTCATTTTTTTCATAACTGAATTAGTCAATTCTAATCAACCGTGATCAGAAAAATAAATGATGGCAAAGTTTTCTGATATCATAAACTGAAATTTAATGTTTACATTTTTTCTTTTTACTATCATTTTTTTCTTTTTTTCTTTTATCTTAAGTTACTTCTTTCAGTTATTATAGAGAGAAAAAAAACTTCAATTTCTTCCTATTAGATTCAAAATCTTGGCAAAAATTAATATTTTCTCTTTTGCCATATTTAAAAGTATTAAGTTTTATATTGATTATGCCTCTGTTGCGTATTTAAAACAAAACAAAAAAAACAGATTTATCTTTAGTATTATTTGGATGATTGTCCTTATCTTTATTGTTATCTACACAACATTTCAGCCAATGTGCCTTCCGCCCTTCTTCAGGTATTTCTTGTCAGACTCAGGAACATTCTTGTCATAATCAAGAGCCTTCATGGAACTTCAACCCAAATCCTTTATTCAATCCTCTGGGGTAGACTGTTCTGATTTTGTTAACCTGACCGGGTACAAGGGTTAAGTTGTGTTAAGTATTCTGTTATTATCACCCTTGGCCAGGATTGAACCTGCAACCTCTCAATGATTGTCACTTAGAACTGTATTAACTCAACCCTTATATCCATTGCACCATGTGTCCAATCCAAATAATCAAGCTTTATCTAAAAAAATTCAGAGAAATTCTACCATATTTAGTATTATCTGCATTATTCGGACTATTGTCCCCATCTTCATTGTTATTTGTACAACGTTTCGGCCGATATGCCCTCCGGCCTTCTTCAGGTATTTCTTGTCGGACTCGAGAACCTTTTTTTCAAACTCGGGAACTTTCTTGTCGTAATCGGGAGCCATCACGGAACTTTGAACCTAACTCTTTATTTAGTCCACAGGGGTATCCTGTTCTCATTCCGCTAACCATAGCTGGGGTAGGAGTTGTGTTAATTATTTTTCTAACTGCCTTCACTCAGGATTGAACTCAGGTTCCAGAGATAACTGTCACTTAGAACTGCCTTAACCTAACTACCTTATCCACTAGGCCACGTGTCCAATTTGAAGATGGCGACAATAGTCTGAATAACGCAGATAATACTAATCTTCAAGCCTCATCTCTACCATATTTCTTTTTCTTTTCTTTTTTTTTTTTTTTTTTTTTTTTTTTCAAAATTACCCCTTTAAGTTATTATAGACAAAAAAAAAAACTTCAATTTCTTTTTTATAAGATTCAAAATATTTGTTGTTTTGCAATATCTAAAAGTATAAAGTTCCATATTGATTATGTCTCTTTAGAGTATTACAAAAAACAAAACAACAGATTTATCTATTATGTTTTTACATAAAAAATAAAATACAGAGCACTGAATGAAAGTGCAAGACCAGGTTGTTGGAAATTAACAAGGTTTTATTTAACGTTGGGTAGAGAATATTTCTTCCCTAAAAGTGACTTAACTAACCAAACCGTGTGCACGTGCATCCTTACTGCATGAACCTCAATCCAAAAGTGTCTTGGTGGAAACCCCACTTCAACCCCCCCTATTGATCAAGGGGAGTAACTCTAGATTTTGTTAGGTCCAGACCTAACAATCTGTTTTATACTTTGTTTTTATAGTGACTAAAATTATTTGGTATGAATTTTATTCTGCACACAAAAGAAATGTTTCTTGATTTTTATATACTAAACCTTTTTGAAGTGTGAAGATATTTTTTAAATTAATTTAAATATCAAAGGTTGTGAAGATATTACCACAGTCCACTCATTTTGGTTGGTCATTGGTCTGTGTGTGTGTGTGTATTTATTATACAGTACCAAATTACTGCTGTTTGAAATTCATCTGGTAACGTTTTAGATGTGAAACATGAAATAAAACACCAACAATTCTCATCCTGTTAAGAAAGAATTTAAATACTACATTAATTCTTCAATTTGAGTGACAAGTGGAAAATAACATCTCTTGTCTATTTTCCACATTTGTTCATTCTGGTTGTCCGGATTTGAATTTTTTTTTTCTTTTTCTTTTCTCTTTATCAGCCATTTTGTTTTTTGACCTGTCTGTCTCATTTTGGCAAAGATGCTGTACTTTTTTCTTTTTCTTTTTTTTTTCTTTTTCCAATTTTTTTTTTTTTTTTTTACTGCTTCACGCCTTTATAATCAGTTTCTGGTGAAATAAGATATACAAGTAGGGAATTACTCTCTTTCTGAAATTGTCACGCTTTGTATTTCTTCATTTCCAAAGAAGATTGTCAACAAAAAAGAAACTGAAATTTGTTCTTATTTCTTACTCTTGCACGGTTATATCTGATCGACCTTTATTTATTATGACAAATTTGGTTTTTGTAATTTAGCTGCTATGAAATGATTCTCAAGATCAAATCTCATTTTTTTTTAACTTTTATATTTTGAGAGATTCATTTTCACTTTTGTCAAGATTTCTCTAAAATTAACAATTTTGGAAAATTTTTAAGTCAACTAATGAAGTTGTGCAAACTGTAAGAAAATTCACTTGGCAAAATCCTCTAATATTTGGTTGTGATATTCTGCAAGAATATTATTTTAGTAGTACCGTGTATACTCATGTATCATGCGATTTTCTGAGACTTAGATTTTAGCGTTATATTAGGTGGGGTCTTACCATTCACGAGATACAAACTTTGTGTGCATAAATAATTGGCCACTGAACTCTCCGATTTGAATTTTCTAACGAATTCTGATTCAAATATCTACACTACTTACATAATTCACAGGCTACCCATGAATTATGTAACAAAATACCCCCCCCCCCAAGCTTATTCTGCAACCTGAAAACAATACTCAGCATCCTTTGTATGCCAGAAAATTTGAAAGAACTTTAAAATTATTAATAATACAATGGTAGTTTCAATGAATTCAGGTACAACGGACATTTTTGTTATGTTTTTACATCCAAATAAAATACGGAGCACTGAATGAAAATGCAAGACCCAGGTTGTTAGAAACTAACAAGGTTTTATTAAACAGGGTAGAGAATGCTTCTAGCCTAAAAGTGACTCAATTAGATCCACCGTGTGTACGTGCATCCTGACCACACGAACCCCAATCCAAAAGTGTCACGGTGGAAACCCCGCTTCCGGGTTCCCATCAGTCCCTTATTGATCAAGGGGAGTAACTCTAGATTTTGTTAGGTCTAGACCGAACAGTTTTTGCCACAGATCTTTCACCAATGTGTGAAAATGAGTATACATGGGATCGGTAGGTACGAGGTTAATATATTTTTAAAAGATTTATCAAAAACCATTTTTGTTTGTCTTAGTAGAATTAAAAAGAAATTCGCTCATCAAAGACTGTGACTGTTTACTAGTTCACTTGTTTATTGACAAAATATTGATTTCTTTTCAATATTTTTGTAATGTTTCCCATTTATTACAAATATAACAACCTCTGTATTTTATTTCAAAACTAAATATTTTTTAAACTTATGTAACTTTTCTTTTCTTTTTTTTTTTTCTTTTTTTTTTTTTTTTTTTTTTTTTTTTCTTTTTGTAAAGTATATATTTTGCACTTGGTCAGATATGTAATACCATTATTTATTTTAAGAAAGAAAAAAAAAAAAAAAAACAATTGAAAAAAAAAAAATTTTTATTGCAACATGTTCGATTTTAAGATGAGAATATTTATTCTTCCTATATAAATTTTTTCTCATCATGGAAATTATCTCCAATATAAAACCAACTTTAAAAACTGTGTATATCCTGGAGCTCTGGGGAGTGTGGAGTACCTCTTCATTACCATTTTTCTCAGGTCCACTCTGCCCCAATGTGGTAGTACCTGTTAGGGTCCCATCTATGGGTTAAGAAATTAGTTTTTAAAAAATGTATAAAAAAGAATGAGTTATTTTGTTTTTTTAATTGAATACCCAACAAGAATGAATATAATAAGAACATCTTCGGTATAAGATAAACTGCGTATATTCTGTCAGCTTCCAAATATTAACATTATTGTTGTTTTTTTTTTTTTTTACCCCTTTTTACAGGTAGATAGACCAATAAAAATATCACTCTACCTGTAAACTATGAGAAATATTGGTTTAATTCTTACTAGTTAATAATGATTATTATGTTAAGAAGTTTTAGAATATTTTATTATTTTTAGATGAATATTGTCAATCTTAGTTATTATTAATTTTAAATCATATTTTGATTTTTCTACTCATAATTAGTGAGTGGTAATTTTTTTTTTAAAGCAATCTAAATTAAGATGAAGAAAAATAAGTTAAAATTAACGTTTTAGAATATTTTAGAAAAATGATTATTTGTCAATATACAATCTCAGTGTAGAATTTCTATTCAATCTTTTCCTACTTGCTTATCTGAAACCACTAACTTTTGTTTAGTCAAAAATTTAAAGAAAACTTTTCTTTTTTTTTTTTCTATCTGGGATCCATTCACTAAATATAAGATGTTATCATACCAAAAGTTGAAGTGTCCATTTGAGTGTCCATTAAGACTGAATTTATTTCAAAAACTTTGTCGGCATTAAATGACCCACAGAGGTTGATATGCCATAAAACAAACCAATTCAATTCTGGAGAGTGTGAAGTACCCCTTCATTACCATTACTCCCAGACCCACTCTGATCCGAAGTGGTAGTATCTGTCAAGGTCTCATCTATGGGTTAAGTAGATAAAAAAAAAATGAGTTTAAAAACAAACTATCCACAGTTGTGTTGGGGGTGGAATCCTCATGGTGGGGTGGGGTGGCAACACATACTGGACTGTGACATTGTAGCAAGTGAGTTTGAACTACAGTCATGCTATTATGTTCACTTTCCAACCCTTGGGGAAGGCATGAACTACCCCCAGATACAGATAAATAGTACTACCACTACTGCTCTTCCACAAGGATGGTTTTGGCATTAAATAACCCACGAGGGTTGATATGCCATTAAGTAAAGAAACCAAACCAAAGAGTCATTTTCTTTTTTCTTTCTCCTGGTTGTATCACCCAGGAGAATGGGATGATTCTATTTACACTAAACAGGGGTGTACAGGCATTAGTTTTATTTACTATTCATTAGGTCATCTTTCTAACACAGTCAAAGTAATCCCTTTGGAAATGTACATAATGATCCCCTCCCCCATAGTTTTCCTAAAATCCTATGCAAAAGTCTGTACTGTATATAATAATGAAATTTATTGTGTACAGTGCTCAGGTGCACCACAACTCATCAAAGTCTCATGTCAAGTACACAGAATAATGTATTAGTGTCAGGAACATGAACAGTTTACAGTAGTAATATGCATGTATGTGTGCGCGTTTGTGCATATGTATGTGGAGAGTGGTATCAGGTATAGTGTCGGCGGACTACAGGAAGCATGGAGGCTTTGAAAGACTCAGTGCTTCGGCAGCCTACAACAGGCGCGGGCAGTTTATTCCATGTCTCCGCAACTATACTATTTACACATTAGAGCATCTCGTAATGGTTAGCAAGCTAGTCTCGCAGATCCATTACTATTAAATAAAAAGTTTGATCCTTACTAGATGATCCATACTCATGACCTTGTGTCGAATCATATCCGTGGGGAATGGCTTGGTTCTAAAAAAATTTTTTATTTTTAATACACATTCTGTTCAAATCCCTCAGATAGGAAACTAAACATCTCCCACCCACCCCCACTACCCTTTGGATTTAGATTATGATATAGTATCTGTTTGTCTCCCTCAACCCCATTATTTTCTTGGGTGGTGGGGTTCAAACAAGGTGAGTCTGGTCCTGTGGGTTTCAAACCTGTGGCAGCATCTCCCCACTGCACCAAAAAGGAGAGGCTTGACACTGATCATGGGGACCAACATAATTTTTGTCCTTGTCCATGATTTACTGCCCCCTATGTTAAATTGACCAAAACTGACACCCCCCACCCCCCCCCGCCCATGGGAGATGTGGTTAAATCTCAACTTTTGGATTGCGTCTTGTATATTAGTGTCTTGATATTTCTTTACTTGAATACTTCCTTATAATTCTTTATTTTGCTTTATCAATTAGAATATCTTTTTTTTGTCTTAACTCTTTCTGCCATCATCATGATTGATATCAGTGAGCAAGAGGTTCACTAAGAAATTATCTTTTAGTTTGATTTTTTTTTTTTCTTTAATTTTTCTTGAAAAAAAAAATTAAAAAAAAATATTTAAATTTTTTTTTCGTTATTTTTTCTTTCGTTATTTTTTTTTTTTTATTTTTTCTTCAATTTTTTTTCGTTATTTTTCTTTCATTTTTTTTTTCGTTATTTTTTCTTTCATTTTTTTTCGTTATTTTTCTTTCATTTTTTTTATTTTTTCTTTATTTTTTTTTTTTACTTTCTTTAAATTTTTTTCCTTTTCTTAAATTTTTTCTTTATTAATTTTTTTTTTTTTCTCAAATATGTTAAAGCTTGCCAAAATAATATAATTTTTTTTACAGCTGCTTTTTAATTATCATTTTGAAAATTTATTAATAATCTAAAAACAAAAAAAGCATGTAAATTTTTTTTTTTTTTTTTTTTTTTTCATAAATGTTTCAGAAAAAATTTCTTATCCATAGTTTATTTTATTTTATTTTTTATTTGGTCATTGAATTTATTAAGTGTGTTATACTGGAATGTCTAAGTTCAATATTGGAATTAGGATTTGTTAAGCTTTGCTTAATCTGGCATAAAAGCTTAATCTGGATTTTCAGTACCTGCTGTTCCAAAGTGATCACCCATCCAAGTACTGGACAGTCTTCTTGTTTCTTTTTGAGAGTTTTAATTTATGACCCCTGATATTAATTTTTTTAGCAGCATTCAATAGATGAAAGTTTGTTGAATAAAATCCATGGGTATATTTATAGACTTCAATCATATCCCCTCTGGTTCGTCGATAAGCCAAACTTGGTAAGTCAGTCTTCCTAAGCCTTTCTTCATACAAAAAGGTTCTTTAATTCACTCACTTCCTTAGTAGCTCTCCTCGATGAGTTTTATGTCCTTAATTAATCTTGGACTCCAAATGAGGTCTCACCTATGCAATGAATATATTTTTCAACATTTCTTTATCCATGTATTCATATGACCTTTGTATTAATCCTAATATCTTGTTTGCTCTAAGATCATTGTTTTAAAAAAAATGGAATGTTAATTATTCTATATTGTACACAACTTTGTGTGACATCATACTTTATTGTGTACTTTTTTTTCTATTCTGGAACATATACTGATTTTTAAAAAGTATTCTTTTTTTCTCTCCCTCTCTCTCTCTCTCATCAATGATTGAGTAATACCATAAATGTGCCTTAATCTCTTTATAGTAAAATAAATATCTAAAGACCAGCTTTCATTTTTAATATCATAAAAAATATTGAAAATATATACTTTCATAATAATATAGCAGTATCTACATATACTACTTAAAGAAGATGGAAATTCTGAAAAATTATTATATGTATAACTTTTATCAAAAAACGTGATATAAAAATAAAACAAAAAAGGAATCCATTCACAGCCAAATAAATAAATATAAATATATATATATATATATATATATATATATATATAATGTGTGTGTGTTGTATTTTAGGAGGTCTCTGTATGCTTCTTTCGGTATATATTTTTTATGTTTTTTTTAAGTTGGGCGTTATTACAAAGCATCTAAAAATAAATGAATGAACTCGATGTTATGGAGTATTGGATTCACTTATTTTTTTATTATTATTTTTTATCATAAATTTTTGGGTTCGTTAGATACCCTTTATCAAATGACTGTTGTTCCTGTTCAACAGATCTTTTGTCTCTGTTGTTATTGACAGCGGCAGCGTCTGTAAAAAATTTATGATAATGGAGAATTCCGATGTCAGCGTTCAGTTATATATATATATATATATATATATATATATATATATATATAACCTGTTACAAATCATTTTTTATATTACATATTGCTATATTATCATATTGTATGAAATAGATACAGATCATAAATAAATCAGATAAATATACAATCAATTTAATATTACCATACATGTGTTGGTATTGTATTATACCACAGAACCAATGTTCATTATTGGCCCACTACGTCTACCAGCAATATTTTAAAAACTGATGCAATAAAGGAAATGTGGCAACATTAGTGAGGAGAAACTGCCATTTTAACAAACATAGACAATGTGTTAGGGTTTCCATATTGTACACAACTTTGTGTGACATCATACTTTGTGTACATTTTGGGGATTCTGGAATTAATACATAATAAAATTTTAAAAAACTTTCCTCTTTTTTTTTCTCTCTCTCTTCAAGGATTTAGTAATACTGTAAATGTGCCTTAATCTCTAAATAGTAAAATAAATATTTTAAATAGTTTAAAGACCAACATTTATTTTTAATATCCGTAAATATTGAAGATATATTTTGTCTTTCTCGGAAAACAGGGAGTCACTGGTGTGTAGTGGTTAATGTGTTGGACTGCAAAATCATATTAAGCAAGTTCAAACTCCAGTCACACTATTATTTTTACTTTCAGACAAATAACCTTGGCAAATGTATGAACACTCTTCATCCCCCAACTATGGGTTAAATAGTACCACTACTGTTTTTCTACAACAATGGCTTCAGTTTTAGATAACCTACAAAGGTTGATATGCCATTAAACAAAGAAACCAAACTATACTCTGAAAGATATTCTCAATGTTGTTGTTTTTTTTTTGTTTTTTTTTAATTTTCCCACCATTTTTTTAAGATAAAACTCCCAATTGTTGTATATAATGAAAATCTACTTCATTTTTTAAAAAATGATTATTTGCTGTACATTTCAGTTTTTAATTACAAAAATAAATTTCAATGACTTGAAATTTTGTTTGTTTTATTTCAATATATATATGTATTATGTGTGTGTGTGTATATATGTGTGTATATAAGAATTTGTATGATTAAAAAATGACATTTGTCATGAATGATGACCCTACAGAATTGTTATTAACTTTCAAATTGGACTGGAAATTGTTTTATTCTCTAAGAGAATTTAAAGTATTTAAAAAAATACCTCTATGATATGCCATTTTGGCTGTGTTACTGTTACATAAAGAAAAAAGTTGGTAGAATGGCCTATTCTCAGTATCAGCCAGACAGTAAGGGAGTCTATCCCCTTTTCACTAGCATTAGACCCTAAGAGAGTGTTTTTGTATCCGAGGTGGAGTGCCACAACTACCATCAGCTACCCACATTACTGCACAAATCCAAGCTGTGTTACTCAAGCGGTGAGTTGGCAAGAGCTGGTATTGAACCCGGTATGGAACCTCTTGTGGTTCCTAGGAGGATATACTACTGACTAAGCTAAATTTGATCCCTACTGTTTTCGACCAATTTATTGATACACATGAAATTAATGAAAATTCTTTCTTAAAAAAAATCATACAAGGTGCGTCATAAAAGTATTGGGATTGAAGCTGTATTTACCATGATAGAAATGAACAATGAATGGAACGTTAATTTTTTCAGAATACAAGGTGTGTCATAAAAGTATTGAGATTGAAGCTGTATTTACCAAGATAGAAATCAACAATGAATGGAACGTTAATTTTTTTCAGAATACAAGGTGTGCCAAAAAGTACAAAAAATCTCGATACTTTTTTGACACATCTTATATATATATATATAAACACAGCGTGTTGTAATGGTTAGTGTCATTGGAAATAGAAATGGCAAGTCTAGTTCAAATCCTGGATGCCGTTTGCATTTCACATAGCAATAATACCCTTGGGAAAAGTATGAATACAACTATTCTCCCTCCAACTATAGGTAAATATAGGCAACCATTCTAGGAGAAGGAAAACTCTGAATTCAAACCGGTTAAATTTACAAATCTGAGATTTTTAGTGACATATAAACATATTGCATAATCTATGTGTTAGCATAGATTATTTGCAACACCCTGTAATTCTGCGGATCCAGTTTTTTCATATCACGGGATGGAAAATCACTGGTTAGTTGAAATCTCGTACGTCACGTGATTTTAAGTTAGTTAAGTCAGTTGCAGCCTAGATGTGAAGTAAGATAGATGTGTCTTACTTCAGCTGTCAGTTCTGTGCTTGAGTTAGTTACAAAAGGCAAATAAAGCTTTGAAAAGCAATAAGCGTTAATTAATTAAGCCTGCCTTAGTTAGAAGACCAGCCAAGAAAGATGAAAACAGCAAGGATGTAGACGTAGACATCATGGCCAGAGAGAAGACTAGACAAAGTAGAATCCAACATGACGATTAGACAAGAACAGCAAGTAAGTTACGTATCTGTCAATATCTCTCTCTCTCTCTCTCTCTCTCTCTCTCTCTCTCTCTCTCTCTCTCTCTTTCTTTATCTCTCTCTCTCTATCATAAGAACTCTTGCATATATACCCAACGAGGGTATATGAGTATATAATAAAAGATATTTAACAAAACTTTTGCGTCTTTGCATCACTTTTTATGATTGTGAGGAGGCCTTTAAGAACGTAATTATTAATACAGTGTTTAGTTCTTTAGAAATGCAAGAAGTCAAGGCACAATACATCAAACGGCTAGGGGTGGCGAACTCAAATTGAACCACCAATGTGACTTGACCCATGACACTTCCAGTCGGTAAGGGCATCAAATATGGAGACAATCTCCCCAAAGTTTTTCATCGCATGTCTCAAAACGGTCATCCAGAACATGGGAGGGTGGTATTAGTATTAACTTTTGGAAGTCTGTCGCAGACGACGATGACGTCACTCGATATCTTCAGTTGTGGATCCTCTGGTGGCTTGTTAGTCCAAGTCTAGACTTGCAGATGTGGTCACACACATTGCAGGGGAAATTCCCATCTACATTTGGTTGTTCATGACGACGAAGACGTCGCCACTCTGCAGTCCTATTTATTTCGATATTGAGCTGCTTAGCTACTGTGCAGCAAGCGTCTCACCAACCCTGTTTGTTGGAGGCCAGATCTTCCATGCTTGAAGGTGTGATGTTACATTTCTTCAGCATTGTCTTAATATGGATTAATGTCTCTGCTTACATCTTGCCAACTATGTTCAAGTCCTCCACGTTTCCCGGCTGGGGCGTTAGAATGCACTGACTACACCTCTGCAGAGGGGTAAGACTCCCCCAATGGGGCCACCTGTTGGCCGTGGATGGTGACCCGTGGTGCTTAAGAATAGAATCCAGGTGGTTGAGCAGTCCATGACATGCAATATTCCACTTTGGTCCTTACTTGGGCTAGACGGGTGGTCGGAGACGGCTGGTTACGTCAAGCCCTAGCACCTATATGATTGCCCTAACCCTATTGCCCTTATTGGAAGTTCCAACTCTTTAATTCATATCGGTGCTAGAAGGCGGTGGCTGAGGGTCTACATGCAACAAGTAATGCACAAGCACAATTAAGAACACAAAGTGAAATAAATAAGGGGAGGTTACCCTCATTTATGTAGCAAATATTCAGATTACCTTGAATATATATAACTTGTTAAAAAATTAGTTAAAAGAATTAATACGTGTATGACTAGTTTAAAAAGAAGGTAATTTATTGTTAATGTCTTTCTTTAATTTAGAAAATAACAAGAGTTGCTCCCTTTGAACTGTTCAGTTAACCAATGAATAGCTGGGGAGGGAATAATTGATTAAAGGCAAATGATAGATATTTTCATGGACAAACAGTTTCAGAAGAAGGAGACAGATTTTGAAGAAAGAGTCGATTTTGTGATTTGGATTGGGAGAAATGTTGAGACGGTAAGATTTCTTGGAGTATAAGTTATTTTGCAGAGGGAATAGGAATTTGTTTTCTCTCTCGGTGCAACTTCCAACCCTTTTTATCATATGGGTGCTAGAAGGCGGTGACTGAGGGTCTTCATGTCCTGGGTATGACATTAAACTCTAACCGGTGGTGATGTTACAGTTCTGGAGATCTGGGGAATGTGGAGCACCCCTTCATCACCATTGCTCCCAGGTCTACTCTGACCCGGAGTGGTAGTACCTGTTAGGGTCCCATCTATGGGTTAAATAGAAAATTTGTTTACAAAAAAAAATTCAGTTTAAAAAATTTTCTTCTAATATTTAAAACAGAAAAGGTTGTCATTTTAGATGAAGTGAATAAAATGTAACTAGAATTCAAATTGAAAATATGCACCCCATCACAACCGATACTTCCGATATGCTGCTTTTTACCTAATAATTAAGCTGTAACAGTGATAACATTCTCAAAGATTGAAATCTATTTCCTTAAATGAAGGCAAAGTTGAGAAGAAAAATATTTTGTATGGTAATTCTTTATGTTAATTTGCAACTTTCGCCACATGGCAAATGTTACAGTTCCAAAATTGACCTACCCTACTGACCAAGACACCCTCAGGAAATATCCAAATGAAATATATTTTTGCATTCCACACACTTCTTCCATCAGTGTTGCAGTGTTTGAATCCCATTGGACAAAAAAAAGTCATTCTCAAAGATTGAAATCTCAAAGATTGAAATCTATTTCCTTAAATGAAGGCAAAGTTGAGAAGAAAAATATTTTGTATGGTAATTCTTTATGTTAATTTGCAACTTTCGCCACATGGCAAATGTTACAGTTCCAAAATTGACCTACCCTACTGACCAAGACACCCTCAGGAAATATCCAAATGAAATATATTTTTGCATTCCACACACTTCTTCCATCAGTGTTGCAGTGTTTGAATCCCATTGGACAAAAAAAAGTCATCAACAGCAGATATGATGTACTCATATGAACTTTTCAGCCCCCCCCCCTCCAGCTTCATATTTAGAATTTGAAGGTAGTTGATTCTAATTTGCATTTCAAATAAATTTTCTAATTATTTACAAATGCATTTTGATATAAATTTTTTTAAAAAAGTTCTCAGTTTGATTGCAATTTAAAAATTTTGTTATTTGATAATATTCCCAAGAGGAAAATTGATTTTAACTTGGGAAAACTTTGTATTACAGTTTTAACTTTAGGCATTTCAGAAACATTTTGTATTGAATATGATATTCTAGAAATAATCAGTAAATATATATATATATATATATATATATATATATATATATATATATATATAGTCTGTAATTTAACTAATTACAAGGCTTGTGTATGAATATTTAGTCAAGGAGCATCAGTTCTTATTTCAAATAAGTTGATTAACCTCTTTTTCTTCCGCCCTGTCGGCTGGGGCGTTAGATTGCACCTCTGCAGAGGGGTAAGAATCCCCCAATGGGGCCACCTGTTGGCCGTGGGTGGCGACCCGTGATGCTTAAGGATAGAGCCCAGGTGGATGAGCAGTTCATGACTTGCAATACTCCACTTTGGCCCTATCTTGGGCTAGACGGGCGGTCGGAGAGGCCCCCTCCGATCAATCGGCTGGCTACATCAAGCCCTAGCACCTATATGATTTTCCCAACCCTACTGCCCTTATGGCAAGCCCCAACCCTTTTTATCATATGGGTGCTAGAAACAATGGTCTGCGAATCTAGACTGCTAACCATTACACCACGTGAGGTGCCCTAAAAACTAAGCGCAACTTAGGTTTGGCACAAGGCTGCAAGTATGGGGCATCCAGTGAGGATCGAACTCACTATTCAGTAGCAATGGATCTACGAGTCTAGCTTTCTAACCATTACACCACGATGGGATGCCCATTTTTATCATATATGTGCTAGAAAGATGGTGGCTGAGGGTCTTTGTGTCCTGGGTATGATGTTAAACTCTAAATGATGGTGAGGTTTCAGTTTCTGGAGGTCTGGGGAAATGGAGTACCCCTTCATCACCATTGCTCCCAGGTCCACTCTGACCCAGAATGGTAGTACCTGTTAGGGTCCCATATATGGGTTAAATAGAATAACATGAGTTTTAAAAATTTTTTGAATACCCATCATGCATGAATAGAACAAAATGTCTTCAGCATAAAATAACCCAACAAGGGTTGACATGCCATAAAATCCACCAAAGAAACCAATACCAAACAATGATGAATGGATTGTGTTGACACAGACCCAATTTAAAAAAAAATCTCCTCAGAAAAAAAAAAAGGAGAGAGAAAAGTGAAAAACCAAAGTGAGGAAAAGAGGATATCGTCTAGGGTATAAAATATCACCTCTTCTTACATTAACCCAGAAAACAGAAAAATATGTCAGTTAAAAAAAGAGGAATGTATTTAAATTCTGAAGAGAAAAAAATCTTAATGATTCCAACTTGTCAGACTTTGTCACAGAAATGTTTATTGAAAGAGTCAAACATTAGAATTTCTTTATTGAGCTTTTAGGAAAATAAAATGAGTGTCGAATTGCAAATGTTTAGAAAAATAACAAATTGCCAGAAACGAGTAAGACCTTAAAAGAATAACACTTACTGTTGGATAGCCTCTCTTATTATTACTATTATCTTCTTATTTCCCCTCCGATTAATCAACTGGTCACATCAAGCCCTAGTACCTATATGACTGCCCCAACCCTATTGCCCTTATAGCAACCCCCAACCCTTTTTATCATATGGGTGCTAGAAGGCAGTGGCTGAGGGTCTTCATGTCCTAGGAAATGACGTTAAACTCTATCTGATGGTGAGGTTCCAGTTCTGGAGGTTTGTGGAATGTGGAGCACTTTATTGCTTCGGCTGTGTTCTTGCTATGGTCATCATCTTGTTTCTTCTTCTACTTTGTTGCTGTCATCTTATCGTCTTCATGTTGCTGTCTCTAACTACCGGCTCCTTCTGGGCTAACTCTTTTCGTCATGCAATTAATTAACTCACAAGACTTTTATTTTCTTGATTAAGATTCATTTTTCTTGCCCATGCTCTTCTTCGCCGCGCAGGAGAATCAACCTCAGCAGAGCACGTCTACCCTGCTTCAGTCCTCAGGTTGAAACTGAAATTTAAACTAACTAAATCATGTGACATGCGAGATTCGCGCCTTTGGGGGTCAATGATACCAACAGACTTGGTATTTTTCCACTTGGACTCCTTGAATTCTCGCTACAGGGTTCGTCAACAACCCACAACACCACACAATTATGTAACACTGGGTTCGATACCGTCCCTCGCCAACTCAGCTTATGAGTAGCACAGGGATTTGTGCGGTAAAGAAAGGAGCTGATGGTAGGTGTGGCGCTCCACCTTAGACGCCGAAACAATCTCCTTGGTCTAGTGCTAGTGAAAAGGGGATAGACTCCCTCCCTGTCTGGCTGATACCGACTTTAAACCACCCCAACGACTTTACTTACTTAGTGAAAAATAAGATACTTCTGAGTTGTGACCAGTTATTTGTCAGACAATACAATAAATTGAAATCTCAAGTCTAAATAGGAAAAATTTTAAGGGAGAGCTGTAGCAGTTATGAAAAAAAAAAATAATTGTAACTCTGACCAAGCCACACTCAAAAAATCATTTACATAAAAAACTTAATATAAAGGAGGGAAGGTTGGCTTAGCTGTGACCCTCGTAAATTTACGATGGTCATGATTTGGCTCGGGAACACATCTACACCCAAACAACCTGTTATTAAAATGAATTGATTCAGCATTAAATGACTCAAATGGGGTTAAAATTGCAAATCCTCGTCAGAATTAAAATGGAAAATTTGGTTTGGGCATAGATTTTAATGAACTTAATTGTTATTAAGAACACATAATAGATAATCAGTTTTGTTTATAAACAGATTTTTCTATTTGACCCATAGATGGGACCCTAACAGGTACTACCACTCCGGGTCAGAGTGAACCTAGGAGCAATGGTGATGAAGGGGTACTCCACATTCCCCAGACCTCCAGAAATGGAACCTCACCATCAGATAGAGTTTAACATCATTCCAAGGACATGTAGACCCTCAGCTACCGCCTTCTAGCACCCATATGATAAAAAGGGTTGCGGCTTGCCAATAGGGTTGGGGCAATCATATAGGTGCTAGGGCTTGACATGACCAGCTGATTGATCAGAGGGGGCCTCTCCGACCGCCCGTCTAGCCCAAGAACAGGCCAAAGGGGAATATTGGGTTCTATCCTTAAGTATTACGGTTCGCCACCCACGGCGAACAGGTGGCCCCATTTGGGGAGTTTTACCCCCTCTGCAGAGGTGCAGTCGGTAAATTCTAATGTCCCAGCCTACAGGGCGGGATAATGGTAGGTGTTGAGCTCCACCTCATACACCAAAACAATCTCCTTAGTTTAGCACTAGTGAAAAGGGGATAGACTCCCTTGCTGTCTAGCTGATACTGACTTTAGGCCACCCCAACGACTGTACTTTACTTACTTATATAATTAGTTTATTTTTTTGATAGAATTTTGAAGTAGACCAATCAATGAGTAGAGACATTGACAAAATCGGTTAAATCGAACTTAACGGACCTAAATTCCACCATCGTATGTTACCCCAACGAAAGAAATAAAAAAATTAGGGAATTAACCAAATTTTATGAAATTTTCAGTGTTGATATATTAATGAATAATAGATATAATGCAACAGTTATTTTATTTAAAAACTTTTTCAGGTCAGTTAATTTGAACCACGTATCTTTGAGATGTAACACAGATTCTCAAAGATACATGGTTCAAAGTTAATTGAGCTGAAAAAATGTAAAAGTTTTTAAACAAATAACTGGCGCATTATATTTTTTATTCATTAATATATCAACACTGAAAATTTAATTAAATTCGGTTAATTCCCTGATTTTTTGGTATATTTATGGGGCTAAGTTAAGTTCGTTTGTACTGGTATCTTGTCCCCAATAAAGCTGGTTCTTTGTTTTTGTGGGCTGGTAACCTGAAATGGAATTTAAGGAACGAGAAAGGCAAGAGGTAGTTTTGTGATTTAGACTTTATTGAACGGGGCATAGTCGGCCGTAGCAAGGGGGCATGCCCCTGGCCATGAAAACGACTGCACTCAGTTGCGGCCTAAATTCAAATGCCCGAGGTGTCCTTTTGGGGGTAGGGAGTCAGTCCTTTTTGTCGGACATGCGCAGAGGGGTTCTTCCGGTTAAAGGCTCCATGGGAGTTTTTTTTGTTTTGTTTTATTTTAATCCCCACATATTTTTTCTTTTGGCGGGATGATGGAATTTATGCCCGTTAAGTTCGATTTAACCACAAAATCTATGTATGCTAATGAGTTCCCAGTTCAGCCAATGAAAAAAAAAACAATTAGACAAATGTCAAGATAAAATACAGCATTACATTCGAATTCTAAAGAGAAAAGGTTAACACTGTTCAAATATTATCATTTTCTATTAATAAAGTGAAATATGCCTCGGCTAAAATAAATGAATAAATATAATATTGGAATCTCAAGAAATGTATGATTGAAAATTGAAGGAATTTTTTCTTTTCTTTTTTCTTGATAAGACATTTACGATGTTTGATTTTGCAAGTGAATCACGAGGCCAGTTCACTACATTTATTTCGACTAAATACAAGGAAACATATTATGAAAGAATGAATGAACAAAAAATAAAACTACTACATCCATTTTAAACTGATAAAGTGTCAAAAGAAACCACGTGGGAAGATAATAAAATATTAAACTTTAAAACCTCCTCGGCTTCAGGAAGTTGTAAAAGTAAGTACATTCTTCATTTTTCTCTTTTATGATCCATGATGAACAGTTTAAATCTTGTCGATATCTGCTTCGCTGGTGGACTAGTTTGCTCTTTCTTCTTAATCGAAACACATACACACACATATATACAGAAAAGGTTTTATAAAACCTTTTCTGTATTTATTTATTTGACTAGCAATTTATAGATAGTTTTTTTTTGTTTTTTTTTATCAAATCAGAATGCCTTTGGTCATTTGAAGAAGATAATTTCCCAGTCCTAATTTTTAAGTTTCTAGAAATATCAAATCCTGAAGAATATATAAGAAATAATTCAATACCCGAAAAAAGTGATTTGAAAATTTTGAAAAGTTATTTTATTAAAACTCCATTTATGTAGCCTGCAGTTTTAAAAACAATATTTTTCTTTGAATTGATGCAAAAGAGAAGTATTTCCTCTGATTTTGTTCGTCTATTTTATCCACTGAAATGACGTTCAGCGCGAACGTAGACCCCACAAAATTATCCCTCTGTTACAAATTATATTGGGGATTACTTCGTTCTTTGATTTAGTATTTTAGTGTATTATTTTAATTTTTTTTTAAGATATGTGCCGTGTCTTTTTTTTCTCCCTGGATTACGGTTATATATATATTTACGAACGCGAATTCTTCCTTTTGGCGAGAACTATGTTGGAAGTGGGATCGCCGTTCGAGTGCAGACTGTTTTCTAAAAGAAAGTGGACGACCCACCGGAAAATAGAACTCGTTTAGGGATAGTACAAAGGAGCGGGTCGTTGAGGCGATACATTGAAGTGACGGCTCTACAAACAGTTTAAGACAAAAGGAAGTGCCCTCTTTCTTTTATTTTTTTTGTCGAGTACTACTGAAAATTGCTTGTGTATCCCCCCCTTTATTTTTAGGCCACAGTACCAAAGCGATTTTCGTTCAGTTCTGTTGGATGTAAAAGATGGCTCAATAATCTTTACGTAATGATTAAGATAAAATCACAAGAGTATAGTTACTTTTCGCACATAGGTATCTTGGCTTCATAATTAAGTTTTAAATGAGTAAAATACGTAAAAAAAAAACTACTTAGCTCCGAAATAAAAATTAGCCAATGAGATTAGTGATTTTATTTAATTTCTATTAAAATTTTCTAATAAATTTGAATTACACCAGCAAATTTTGAAATATTTTGATTTTTCAAAATTATTAAACTCGATTTTTAGTAGTTCGTAAATTTTTTTAATTTTTTTTTTTTTTTAGTCTAAAAACAAGTTGTTCGCAGATCATATTTTGTCAATTAAGGTTTGTCAATCTTCCAAATTCTTCTATTTATCGACATATTCTACAAATTGTAAGATTTTGTACTTTTTCTGATTGGCTGATTATAAAATGACAGATAAAATCACTAATCTCATTGACTAATTTTTATTTCGGAACTAAGTAGGTTTTTTACGTATTTTACTCATTTAAAACCTAATTAATTAATTATGAACCAAGAAACCTATGGGCGAAAAGTAACTATACTCTTTTTGTGATTTTTATCTTAATCATTACGTAAAAATTATTGAGCCATCTTTTACATCCGACGGATTTTAAAAATTAAAGCACTTTTCGCCTCTGGGACTGTAGCCTATTTGCTTGCAGCACATTTTCTTTTGGACTCTGTTGTACACATCATCTGTCTACGTGGTTCTTGTGTTTGCTTTATTTTTGTATTCCTGTTGCCAGCAGCTTTTGAATAGGGGTCAAAGTTTTTTGTTTTTTAATAAAGAAGGGAGATTTCTTTAAGTTTCTTAAGTTTCATTTATCTGGTCTTCGTGTCGTTGCTCTGAATTTTCCCTGCTTAGTTTTTAGTCCCGAAATGATGTCGCTACTGTAGTCAGTGCCTGGATTGGAGAGGCAGTGTGGCTTTGAAAGTCTACTTAGCGGTGGGACCGGTTTGCAGTGTATATATATATATATATATATATATATATAATGGTGGGTCTTTTCTTGTTCTGTTGAGTCTTTCCCACACACAAACATTATATATATATATATATATATATATATATATATATATATATATATATATATATGCCCCCAATTCCCATGGTTGAGCACTGTAGGGGGGACTTTAATTGAAATTTCACCGTTTAGCGTAAGCCGTTCTCTGGTGATTGTAAAAACATTCCCCGTGGGATGTATCGATTAATTGTTCACCCAAGACTGACAACCGTTGATGGCCGCAATGGTGAGGAACTTGGCAGACGAAAATTCTGTCTGGTTTCGATCCCGGTTAGAGGTAGCTGTTATATATTATATATATATATTATATATATATACACACCAACTGCTCCGCACGAGCAGAATGTGACACAAGGTCAATTTCTTCCTGCTGTACTATTTATCCATAGCTGGAGGTAGAATAGATGGATTCAAACCTTTCCCAATGGTATTAGCGCAATGGGAAATGTAATCAGCCTCGTCCAAGATTTGAACTCGTCTCGTTGTGTTCATTTCCTACGTCGGAAACCATTACACCACACGTCTTAACTATATAATGTGTGTGTATGTAAGTATGTATGATTATTTTGTTTCCTGTTTATTTCTAACATGAATTCGTTGTCTCACTTCTATTATTAAAAAAAAAAAAAGAACAAGAACACTTTGGAAAAAGCTCACATTTTTTAATGTGTGTATTCACTAAAAACTATGGGTAATCTCAACATTAGCTACATAAATGAGAGTAACCCCCCTTGTTTGTTTCACTTTGAGGAAGCCTTAATATCAATTAAGTTAATTTCAAATAATGCCGAAGCCCAATTAAGAACACATTTTATGATATTTTCGTGTTAAAACATGCAGTTGTACTGATTCGAACAAATTCGTATTTTCAATGGAGATTTACGGTGAAATGAAAATGGCCGACCAAAACATAAGACTTCCTCAAAGTGAAACAAACAAGGGAGGTTACCCTCATTTATGTAGCTAATGTTTAGATTACCAAACTATGCATCATAGAAGCAAATAACGAAAAAAAAAATGTTTAAAATTTTTCGAAAAGAAAGACAAAAAGAGAAGTAGGGACGTCCGATTTTACGTAAAATTTCCCCTTCCCCCTATATTTAACACAATGAAACTTGAATAAAGATTAAGCTTAGTCGGTAGTGTTTAGCTTGGAACCTCAAGGTTCCTGGTTCAATACTGGCCTTCGCCAACTTGGCGTATGAGCAGCACAGGGATCTGTGCGGTAAAGTGAGGAGCTGATGGTAGGTGTGACGCTCCGTCTCAGACGCTAAAAAACAATCTCCTTGGTCTATCGCTATTGAAAAGGAGATATACTCCCTCGCTGTCTGGCTGATACCGACTTTAGGCCACCCCGACGACTTTACTTACTTTATTATCTTCAGAATTTTTGGACCGTCCCTATGAGACTTATCTTTATAGAAAAAAATTAAAAATCCTTTTCATCGCTTTATTTTATTTATTTTTTTTTTCAGATTTCATAAAATTAAATGGGAGGGACCTCGTAAAATATATATTTCCCCTAATATATTTTAGGAAAAACCTAATTTCACCAACAAGTGAATAAGTATCGAAGTTTTCGTGAAAATGTCTCTTAATAGAATTTTTTAAAAAAAGAAGCCTGTAACTTGTTTTGGCTACGTTAAATTTCAATTGATTTAATGGTGCTAAAATGTAAACATTGTTTTCGTTCATAATTTTCATTATTTCCGCTAAAAAAGTTTTTTTTTAAATCATCAGGAAATTTTTTTTTTTTTAATGTTTCTTCTCTTGAATGGTACAAAAATTTTGAAGATAATATTAACCTTTATTCAAGTTTCATTGTTTTAAATATAGGTGGCGGGGGGTAAATTTTACACGTCAGATTGGACGTCCCTAAAGAGAGAAAGAAAGATAAAGTTACTAAGCATTATCTTAGCAATTTTCACAATAGTTCGAACCGCATTCAACGACAGCATCATTGGTGTGATCACAAATATCCATATCCTGTGGTGTGGACCAATAGCAATCAAAGAAATTCGCTTCATGCCCACCACAACTGACATCGGTCATCCATATTGGACCGCTTCCGACAGCGAACAATTCTGACTCCATTACTCGCTGAACATTCATGAAGCCCATTTGACGACATACAACCTCGGCGTCTTTCGTATCAAATCCTTCATTGCACACACTGCCCCATTGACCGTTCATGTGCACCTCTATACGACCATAGTGACCATTGGTCAAACGAAGAGGAACGCCTGTTAATAACAAAATTTTAAAAAATATTAGCATTTTGGTTGAGTTACATAGGAATTAACTAACTTACCAGATAGTTTCACGGACCATTTTACGTTAGGGTAGGTTGATTTTTTTTTAACTTTTTTTTTTTTTAAATTTAAAATTTTCTCAAACAGCAAAAGGTGTATGTTGGTATGAATTCTGATACCAAAAACTAGATCTCTTATTTGCACCATTGTTTGAGGAAATAGCATCAAAGATCGTCTACTAAAATGCACCCAAAAAACTCCTTTTTGCAACATTTAGCCTAAAAATTGGTTAGAAAAATTAGCAATTTCAATATTTAAAACGGAAGGTTGTCATTTAAAACGAAACGAATAAAATATTATAACCAGAATTCAAATTGAAAATATACCCCCATCACCTCCTATATGCTGATTTTTACATAATAATTAAGCTGTAACAGTGCTAACATTTTTAAAAGATTGAAATCTATTTTCTCAAACGAATGCAAAGTTTTGATGAAAAATATTTTGTAATTCTTTGTTAATTTGCAACTAATTCGCCACATATACAGTTCCAAAATCGACCTACCCTATTCTACATGGGGTTGAGTTGTTTTTAAAAAGAAATGCTCCCAAGTTTAATGTGGAGACATATGCTGACGTTATTATGACTAGAAAAAACGCCCTCTTGGCGGTGTAAAATTATTTTTTGATAGATATTGCCTGAGAGAGTGGGAATTTGAGTTAAAGGGTTTGTATCATAAGTAAGTAAAATCATCAAATTTATTAAAGGAAAAAAAAAAAAACAATCTGAAATGGAAACTTCAAAAAATGTTGCGTGCATCTATTAATTATTAATTAAATAATTATTTTGTATATTTTACACATTAATTTTACACAAAATCGTAGATATTTGTTTATTTGTAAACTTCTTAGTTATCTTCTTGTTTGTAATTTTTTTAGTTAACCACTTGTTACTGAAAAAAGGCGAGAGTAAAATAGAATTTTTAAAATTGATTACACGATTGTTTTTTATTCTACGTATTGACGATTTTCGGTATTGTGACGTAGTTTAGGTTGCTGACAGAAACTGAATCTCCATTATTGATAGATGTTATTAGGAGATAAATATAGCTTTGACGAGCGGAAGACTTCAAAGAGCTCTATTAAATGATATAATGAGTTTAAACCAACAGTAAAAACTTACCGAGTAAAGCACAAAATAGTTGTCAGCCCACTAGACAACACGTGCAACTGCAGATATCCCAAAACGAGCAGTTCATAGTTTAACTTTATGATATTAATTCTTAGACTAAATGTAGGTATGTGCATTTGTTGTCTGGGGAGGTAATAAAATTAATTTTTGTAACAATTACTAATAACTAGGAAATTGTCCAATTTTAATTAAGTTATCTGCACTTTATTCTTTAAGGACGTAATTTTATAATGAATTTTTTTTTTTCTTTTATCAATTAACATTGTAGACGGTGGTCACTTATTGGACATTTGAATAAAAAAAAACATTTTCAGTCCCGAATTTTTACATTTCTAGAAAGATCAAATCCAGAAGACCTCATTGGAGAAAAAAAACACTCGAATAAAGCTATTTGAAAATTTAAGTTATTTTAAAACTAAAAAAAAAAATCTTTGTAGCATTTTTCTCTTTTCATAGTGTTAAAAACATTATTTTTCATTGAATTCATATAAATAAAAAAAAGTCTTCCCTGGTTCAACTGAACTATTTTTATTCACTTAAATTTTAATAGTGAATTTTTAATGCCTTGAAGGTGGCATGTTGTGCACAATACTTTTGTCATGAATAAAGATTCATTTAATCAATCTAAAAATGTACGATTAAAAATGCGTAATTTTTCGCAACATATTTTCCCTGATTTTTATATATTAAAAAAATATTTCTTTTTCGTTTTCGGAAAACTTACAGTATTAAGGCCTAACATTAGTTTGTCCCTTTCTTACTTTAAAATATCCGGATTTTTAGCTCTTGGGACAGCAGCAGTTGTTTTATTCCGCGTATCCTTATTTTTCTTGCGTCATTTTTAATTGTTTTTTTTTTTTTTTGTTTTTGTTTTTTTGGCTACGCAGTGTAACTTTGCTGTATACAATTTTAAACGTTATAGGTTCCTTTAAAAAAAAATTTCCATTTTCACTGATGTCTTCATACTTAAAAAAAAAATTAAATCGGTTATCCCCCTTTAACTTGTCAAATTGCGCATACCTAGGTAATTTAATTTTTTTAAATCCACAAGGGAAGTCAATAAGTTCAAGCTTCAGGGCCACCGAAAATTTAGGTCCGCCATTGAACCGAAATAAAGATGAGGACAATAGTCCGAAGAACCCAAATAATACAAATTTGCTTAAAGTAATCAAATATGTTGATTGTTCAATGAACTATTGTCCTCATCTTTATTGTTATCTACACAACGTTTCGGCCGATGTGCCCTCCGGCCGTCAGGTGTTTCTTGTCGCACTCGAGAACCTTCTCGGACTCATATCGTAATCAGGAGCCTTCACGGAACTTCGATCCGAACCCTTTATTCAATCCACGAGGGTAGACTTCTCATTCCATTAACCATGACCCGGTACAAGTGTTAAGCTATTTTAAGTATTCTGTTGTTATCGCCCTTGGCCGGGATTGAACCTGCAACCTAGAGATGTTTGTTATTTAGAACTCTATTAACTCAACCCTTATGTCCTTTGCACCATGTGTCCAACTGTTTTAAGCAAATTTTACTCTTTGATTAAAAAAAGAGTAATAAAGTCTTCTCACCTGAACAAACGACACCAGCATCTTCTTTGTGGTCACAATTGGTCGATATGCGATGCGCCCTTTGACACATGAATATACTGTTTTCATCTCCGGTACAGTGAAGATCATTGAACCAGATTGGTCCATTTCCAGGTCCAAAATGCGAACGTTTCGTGGCTCGTTTCGCTTCAGTGAAGCCCAATTCTCTGCAGATGACATTCGCTTCAAGCAGCGAAAAGTTGTCATCGCACACCGAACCCCATTCTCCGTTTACCATGACTTCCACGTTGCCGTGTGTGCCATACGTCAAGCGAACGCCATCTGTAAGAAATTGGCAAATAAATAGTTTTATTTTCAGAAGAAAAAGAAGGTATTGCTAACGAAGATATTAGTGATACGTAATAGCAGTGATTGCGAAAAAAAAGAAGGTATTGCTAACGAACGTATTAGTGGTACGTAATAGCAGTGATTGCTACCGAGCATATGGAAATGTACGAATCCAACTACTATTCCTCCGGCTATGGGTAAATAGTAGGGCAGACTGGTTCTTTAACCTTGGTATGGCAACCGGTCTAGAAGGAAAACTCTGAATTCAAACCAAAGGGGCTCTCTTCTCGTTAGTCAAAACTACTTTGAGAGCTCCTCTTCCTCCTCCTCTTATCAAGACTCCAACTCCCTCCAACCACTCTGTAGGGATTAGATTCCTTAATTGCCGTGGTTCCCCTATTTGACGTTAGGGTACACGTAAGGTAATTACTTCCTGTGTCAACAAATCTTATAAAACCAGAAGGCGCCAAAAGTCAAATCCTATTTCATCCTCCAGCCTTCGTAGAGGTAACACGCACCAGTTGCGTCTTCTGTCCCAGGACGGGGGGGGGGGCTTTGAGACCCACCCCAGCACTTTGTGACACATAGCACACGAGAATATACTCAAACATGTAAGTGTTTATACTTTACTTTTTTTTTACCACTATCTTCAATACTTTAACAATAAAAGTTGTAATTTTATGTCAAATCATCCAGGCCATGTCACCTATCCCCTTCATTTTTTATGAAATTTTGTCCGGGTGTGGACTGTTAAAGTAAGACAATCCCCAAAATTATGTAGAATAATAATAGAAAAAAACTTTCGTTGATGCAGTGCCACATCGGGATTTTCCCACTTATTGATCTTGCTATGGAAAAAAAAAAAAGAAATCATTAATAGCATAAATAAAAAGTAAAGTCGACGGGACGGCCTAAAATCGGTATCAGCCAGTCAGCGAGGGAGTCTATTCCCTTTTCAATAGCGCTAGACCAAGGAGATTGTTTTAGCATCTGAGGTGGAGCGCTACACCTACCATAAACTCCTTACTTTACCGCACAGATCCCTGTGCTACTCATACGCTGAGTTGGCGAGGACCGGTATCTAACTAGGAACCTTGTGGTTTCTAGCCGAACGCTCTACCGACTGAGCTAACCCGGCCCATTAATAACATAAAATTGGTTAACTAAGACATTTTTGGATTCCTTAGGCCAAAATCTTTTATAAATCAATTTTTAGGAGTAGGGAAGACAATAATAGATTACAAAAAGTCGCCATTTTCGCACCGCCCACACCCTAATTTTGAGAGCTAAAAATCGACATAACTCGGCCAATTTTTGGAATTGGAAGCTCAAATTTTGGGGATTATTTTTCACATAGTCCACACCGTGACAAAATAAGAGAAAAATTGAAGGGGTTGGGTGGTAATTTTACTTTTCTCTGGATGATTTGACATGGAATTACCCAAAGATTATTTCCTTATTGGGACGTTTCGATTATACAGCTATGCTTAAGTTCTTCATTGTATCTCGTAATGTTTTGTATTCTCTTGTATTATTCGGACTGTTGTCCTCATCTTTATTGTTATCGGCCGATGTGCCATGCGGTATATCTTGTCGTAATCGGGAACCTTCTTGTCGTAATCGGGAGCCTTCATAGAACTCTGAACCCAAACCGAGTTCAAAGAAATACCCGAAGAAGGCCATAGGGCATATCGACCGAAACGTTGTACAGATAACAATAAAGATTATGACAGTAGTCCGAATAATACAAATTATCAAGCCTCATCTTTAAAAAAATCAGAAAAATTGTATTCTCTTCTAATAAGTTTTCCTCTTTAAAATATCTTTGTCATCACTTGGTCGTGAATTGTACTTATATTTATACCGTACAATAATCAGCCAACTATTATTTTTCAATAGAGAGTTTAAGCAAAAATATGCACTCTCTGGGCGTAAGTATTTAAATTTTAATGTAATGAAATATATTAAATTAGAAAGACAAACGAAATTAAATAAGAACGCATATAAAATGATTACACTTATTTTAATCATATTTAATTGGTTTCTATATAAAATCAATCATAGGATTGATCTTAATACGTTGGAGAACAAAACAACATTAGAGATCAATAACACCAAGTAATTATTTATCAAACACGGTTTTAACCACAACATATATTATGTAAACCTTTATTTCTTAGTGATATATAAGATACATTGCAGGATGTTAAACGCATTAATAACATGGGCTGTTTTGAGGCAAATCTAACTTGGATTTCCAGAGAGACCGCGTTAATTAATAAGATCTGTTGTATCTATGTATATGTATTAAGGACTTTGACTATAAACTGAATACTCATTGATAAACTAACGCAATTCCTGAGAGTATTATGACGTAGTTTCGATTACAGACACACCGAATCTCCATTATTAGATTTATACACCATTAAATGAGTAAGTATTCCTATCTATATTAGATAGGACTGCTTGAAATCATATAGTTTTAAAGTCGTCGGGGTGGCCTATAGTCGGTATCAGCGAGGGAGTCTATCCACCTTTCACTAGCGTTAGACCAAGGAGATGTTTTTGCGTCTGAGGCAGTGCCACACCTACCATCAGCTCATTTACCGCACATATCCCTATGCTACTCATACGGTTAGTTGGCGATGGCCGGTTTCGAACTAGGAACCTTGTGGTTTCTAGCCGAACGCTCTACCGACTGAGCTAACCCGGCCCTTGAAATCATAAACTTGTGAATAAATTATTAGAAGGAAGGAGCTTCCGTGGTGTAGGGGTTAGCGTTCTGGATCGCGACATCGTATTAATTAATTAAAACATTAAAACTCTTGCCACCCCACAGTTGTGCATTTGAGTTTGTCCGACCTGGATCTTTTTGACTTCAGGGATGCATGTGTGTGTGAAAAAAATACTAGATTAATTGCAAGATAGAAACTGGGGTAGATGAAAAAAAAAAAACTACTAAAGTAATTGCAAGATAGAAACTGGGGTAGATAAATATTTTTCAGTCAATTTGTAAACTTACTCAGCTGCATGCCCTTTGGTAGATCTTTAGTGATGTTTTCAAAACTCTGATCTGGTTCTATGGATTTCGGAAGGCGGTAACCCTGCTCTGCCCGTAAAGATAATGAACTCGACAATTTGACCAGTTCATTCTGTAGTAGATGATGTAGTGTTCGTTCTCGGCCACAGTTCTTTGGATGCGGGCATAAGTTCGCTTTAACCGGGCAACCTGTAAAGACAATTTTATAATTAATTAATTATTAATTAACTTTCAAAATTAGGTACAACTTCAATTAAGCACATATTCTCAAAAAAAAAAAATTGTCGGCTAAAAAAGCCATATCAAAACACATCGTTTGTGTATTTACTTCTTATACTGTCGTGTAGAAAAGTCACTATAAGAGGAATAATACCTACTTCTAAACAAAACGAAAAATCTAAGAAAGTCCGGTTGGTGAAGGGGTTACGGTCCTCGCCTGTAGATAGGAAAACCGCCCAAGGCGGTCTTCCTATCTATAGCTCTGCTGATGAGGCCTAATAGACCGAAATGTACATACAGATTGATTTTTCTAGATTTGTTTAGCCTCACATTTGAATAGGTATGCCCACCTAATTAATTAATTATTAATTAACTTTCAAAATTAGGTACGACTTCAATTAAGCACATATTCCCCAAAAATATTGTCGGCTAAAAAAAGCCACATCAAAACACATCGTTTGTGTATTTACTCTCTCTCTCTCTCTCTCTCTCTCTCTCTCTCTCTCTCTCACTCACTCTCACTCACTCACTCACTCACTCACTCACACACACACACACACACACACACACACACACACATCTCAAACAGAATCGTTCATGATTCTGACATAAGAGAAAAAAAAACTTTAAGTTGATTGCGCTGGATTGCTACAAATTCAACATTCTAACAACAAATACAAAATATGGAATCGCTTTTGTTATACGCGTTACTGAATGAGTTGGTCTGATCTGTATATTAACCATTTTTTTTTTTTTCAAGTTTTAAACTCATTGCATTAAACATGCGAAATTATCATATAAACTTATGTATTAATTGATTTCGTGTATAGATCGACACTTGGTTTATAGCCTCGATGTTATTAGACTAACTTATCATTTCTGCGTGTGGGTGGGAGCAGTGGGGAGAAGTTGTCGACCAGAGTTTAAATCCTGGATGAGATTGTTTGCATTTCACATAGCGCTAACACCCTTGGGAAAGATATGAATCCAACTACTCTCCCTCCAGTTATGGGTAAATAGGACAGACTGGGCTCTTTAACCATGTCTAGGAAAAGGAAAACTCTGAATTCAAACCTGTTAAACTCCGCTTAAGAAATTGACCTTGTGTCACATCTTACTCGTGCAAAGGGGTTGGTAAATATATATCATTAGACTAATGGGTTAAATTCTACTTAACGGACATAAATTCCACCATCGTATGTCACCCTGCCGAAATAAAATAAAAATACTAAAAATCAAGGAATTAACCGAATTTAATGAAATTTTCACTGTTGATATATTAATGAATAAAAGATATACTGTATCAGTTATTTTATACTGTCCATCAATCTCAAGGGAGCCTTTTTCTGTTTTTATACGCCTTTCAAATTCTGCTGGTATTATATGTACATATCTGTTGAGACATGTTTGTGTATTCTTTTCAATACTACTTATATATACTAGCAAATATATGCACCCTTCGGGTGCAAGTATTTAGGTTTTGATGTAATAAAATATTGTATCAAATTAGAAACTATTTAGAAAATGATAGACTGAGGGGGTATAATCGAAAAATAGAACAGCTTTAGATTTAACTCTTCCATCATTTTCTTTCACTCCCGTCTTTCATTTTTCCTAATTAATCTATTTAGTTAGATTATGAAGTATTTAATAAAATTACAGTTCTTTCGTCTTGTTTATGGATTTCTTTTAAGATTTATCCCCGAGATTTTTGCTCAGATTCGTTAAGAGAAAACCAAACAATTAGAAATCAATGATACTAAGCATATATTTATTAAAATCAAATTTTAAATATCAATATGCAAATTAACCTTCTCGTTCACACTGTAAACCGCTATTTTGTTGTATATTAAATACAATTACATGCTATTAGTACGTAGATATGGTCAACAGTATTAATAAGGTATAACAATTTTATCAATAATTGAGGTTAAATAAATAATAAAAAATTATGAAATGTGACGTGAATATTGTTAGTTTCGGTTGACAAATTATATATAAGATATATATATATATATATATATATATATAATGATGAAGTAATAGATTGGGTAAAATCCGACAAAATGTGATTAAAAGTCGAAGAACAAAAGTGGATAAAACACAAACAATTTCAATCAATTAATATTTCGCCTCTGTGTATTTACGAAGGGAATGGGGGGGTGTCACCAATGATACAGCGGATCGCAAGTTTACGCGGTGCGGACGGGATGATTAAGGGACTGAGGTAAGGAGCAGCGCCACTAGTCACGTCTATGGGGGCTAATTTGTGATGAGAAATCAAGATTTTCTTTATTTGGTAGCATTTCATATCTATAGGGATGTCGTCGATCGAATAAAGGGAGATGCGCGCGTTAACAGGTATCCATGTTGCCAGGCACAATGTCGTCGTTATGTTACGGTACAATGGGACCAACGCTCATTCCACATTGTCGCACAAATTTATTTATTTATTTATTAATCTTGGGGTTTCCATCGTGCCTTTTTAGGCGCGGTCCTAAGTCGCGTGGGCCGTCGTATGTCATGTGGATCAAGTTTGTGCTGATTAACGCATTATAGAAATCACATGGAGAAAGAAATGAAAGGTCGATATGCAGTTAGATAACAAAAATTGTTTTCTATTGTATTTTCGGACCAAGTAACCAATAGGCACCCTAGCCGAGATCAGTTTTGAAACGAACTGAATTTTGCTTTTCACCGGTTGTTAGTAAACAAAATCAACAGCCGATACAAACCAAAGATACATTTTTATACTAAAATAGTTTTTGATTTTAGTCTTAAAAAATTATGTGAAAAATTATTTTTTCTCTAAAGATAAGCTAATTTTGTTGGTTTTTTTTTTTTGGGGGGTAGTATAAAAACGTATCTTTGGTTTCTATCGTCTTTTGATTTTGTTTATTAACAACCGATGAAAAGCAAAATTCAGTTCCTTTCAAAACTGATTCCAGCTAGGGTGCCTATTAGTTATTTGGTCCGTATTTTCTTTGATCTTTAAGATGTTTAGTTGCTTTTTATTTTCTTATCGCTATGTGGGTTGTTTCTTCGACAGCGAGAAACAGCGCTAAAAGGACACTTTAACTAGAGTCCACTTTTTGCCTTGGATGTAAGCTCGGCAAATTGAACCAGCTGCTTTACCGACTAAGCTACGAAAGCTATGAAAATTTCATGTCACGTTTTATTAACAATTGACCAAAATATTCTCAACTCTCTCTCACTGCCTTCGTTTTAAATGTATGGGCACTTCACGTCGTTAGCAAGATATATTAGCAGATCATTGTTAGTGAGTTCGGTTCTCACTGGGTGCCCCATACTTCGAGCCTCGTGCCATAGCTAAGTTAAGATTTGTATATAACACGCACTCATGTACTGATAAGTATTGATTTGTTAAAATTTGTAGCAGCTAATTTAAACCTGAATTTTAGCATTTGTTCCACTTTATGATCGGTTCGTCCTGTCTAAGAATTTATATAGTTTACATATATCTTAAAACACAAAGTTTATGCAGATTTCGAGCAAACACGCGGACAATTTCGCACCAAAATGAAACAAACTTACGACTAAAATAAGCTAACATTAAGAGAAACAAAATTATAAATTTTTAGGTACCTCCAAAATAGATCACGTGTAATCAGTTTAGGCCATATTGAAGGAAGAAACGTAAATATTTTTTAACTTTATTTTTTTAGATCTCGCAAAAAAAGAAATAACGAGCATAAAGAGTTGTTACAAAGAAAAACTGTTAATTCAAAGATCAAATTATCCGATTGGGGAAAAATGACTAATCATTATCGGAAAAATAAGTAAAACAATCCGTTTATTTACAACACAGTCAGTTTCTTTATTGATATTTTTTAGCAGAATTCTGTATTCATTCTTCTTTTACTAAAAAAAAACTTTAGCATTAAGACTTGTAAAATCTTCTGATATAATTATTCAGACTCTTATCTTTATAGAAAAAAAGTAAAAATCGTTTTTTGCCGGTTCATTTTTTTCATATTTCATAAAATTAAATGGGGGGGGGGGGGACCTCGTAAAAAAAAATATTTCCTCTATATATTTTAGGAAAAAACTATTTCAGACCTATTTTCATTAAAGATAAGTAATTCTGGAAATTTTCGTGAAAATCGGGCCATTAATTGATTTTTCATAGAATTTTTTAAAAAATCATCTTTCGTAACTTGTTTTTGGCTAGGTTAAATTTCAATTGATTTAACGGTGCGAAAATGAAAACATTGTTTACGTTCATAATTTTCATTATTTTCGTAAGCTGAATTTTTTTTTAAAACCATCAGGAGTTTTTTTAATGTTTCTTCTTTCGAATGGACAAAAAATTTTCCAGATAATATTAACCTTTATGCAAGTTTCATTGTGTTAAATATAGGGGGGCGTAAATTTCACAGGGAAAATTGGTGGTACCTAATAAACTTACATTCCAGTGGATATTTCTCCGTAATGGTATAAAACACATTAGTTTGGAGTATAGATATAACTTCTTTTCGGTCATACCGCCCGAATATGGTGAGGCATATGACCGGAAAAAAATTAATTATATAGTCCTCGTGTATAATACGCATCCCTAATTTTTGAGCCGAAAAATCTGGAAAATTTGTGTTGTACGCAAATAATTACGGTATTTTTTTTTTTTTTTTTTTTTTTACGCATTTGAATTTGCCTACCTATTTAGTTTTGACCCCTAACTTGATTGTGAACTGTACAATGGTATAGCTCTGGTCCCATCTTTTTCTTTTTATGACATCAATTTTTGTGAGGCCTCATCTTCACCCCTTTTTTTACTGCCTACCACCGAGGTTATCTCTTTACTACCATCTTTTCTGAAAGCTTGGATACTTTGTTTGCATTTTTCTCCTCTTCAATTTTATTTTTATGTGGTGCATAAGATAAAGTGCATTATGAATAAAAACCAAATGATTTTATAAGTACATTAATTTTATAATAACTAGTAAAAACAAAACAAAAAAACCCTGAGCAATGTAAAAATTAATTTTCGAAAGATATTGCCTGAGAGGTGAAAAATCCAATGCCAGAGAGTTTGTACTATAAGTAAGTAAAATTATCAAATTTATTAATGGAGTAAAAAAAAAATGAAACAATTCGAAATGGATACTTAGTTTGAAAACTTTAAATATATATATAAAAACTAGTAAAAGTACCTGGTCCATGACCAGACGAAAACATTTTTAGGAACACCAAGGAGTGCTGATATAACTGGCAAGTAGCTGATATAGCCAGCAGGCAAGCTCCTGCTGATGCAGCAGCAGCTATATGATGCTTTCTGAAAATCGATTGATTTTTGTTTAATTAATTATATCCCTTAATCAGAAAAATCAATAAACAAATTTGGTGTGTTTCTTAGTTAAAAGGATATTAAGGTGTATGCAAGATTTCGAATCTGGGTGACGTCTCTTTTTAGAGTTATGTCGACACGTACATACCAAACTTTCTTTTATATATATAGATAAAACAAATTATATATAAATATATAATACCGGGCATGTATTTATTAAAATTTGTTAAAAAAACAATGAGGACCATCTAAGGTTGCATGCTCAAATTTTGAGTATTTATTCTGATATGATTTTTGGTATTGTGATGTAAGCAGTGACGTAGTTTTGGTTACAGAATAGATCTAATCTCCATTATTAATAGAGATGGAATAAACCAAAGTTTAGGTTTCTCTGTGTAGTCGGGACCAGTGGAAGAGGGAAATTAAGTAGAATCGATTACTTCAATATTGGGACCACAATTCTGACGTTGTACCAACTGAACATTTAATTTCAGTATGATACCCATTAAGTATGTGCGTCCCATTGTGGTAAAATGGTTAGCAAGCTCGGCTGGTAGATCCCGAAGATGCATGATAGAATAGCGAGTTCAATCCTCGCTGGATGCCCATACTTGTGACTTTGTGTCACATCCTACCCGTGACGAACGGGTTGGGGAAATGGGCGTACTATCGTGGTGTAATGGTTAGCAAGCTCGTTTGGTAAATCCATTACTACTGAATAGCGAGTTCAATCCTCGCTGGATGCCCCATACTTGTGGCCTTGTCACATCCTACCCGTGGCGAATGGGTTGGGTAAATACCTAGCTAAGATGTTTGTATAATTGCCGAAAATAGTAATTTATATCATTATTATATCTGTTGGCTATGGTTATAGAATACACCGACTGCATCTTTGTCGAGAAGTAAGACTCTCCTTCAATAGGGCCATCTGTGTGGTGTGAACTGTACTGCTTAAGGACGGAATCCTGGTGGTTGAGCAGTCAATGACATGTAAACACTACACTTTGGCCCTTATTTGGGCTAGATGGGCGGTCGTAGATCAAGTCGGCTAGTCACATCAATCCCTAGCATCTATATGATTGTCCCATATGACAGACCCCTCAATACTTTTTTATCATTTATATGCTAGAAGGCGGTGGCTTAGGGTCTGTGACCTGGTATGTCGTTAAACGGCATTTAGTGAGGAGTTTTTGGTTCTGGAGCTCTGGAGCGTCCATTTATTGCCATTACTCCCTGGTCCACTCTGACCCGGATTGGCAATACTTGTTAGGGTCCCAGCTATGAGTTAGATAGGGTAAAATGGGTTTTAAAAAATAAAAATGAATAATATAAGAACGTTTTCGGCATTATATAACCCAAGGGTTTTGACATGTCATAAAATCCAACTGACTAAACAAATTGCACAAGAAATGATGTCTAAACGAGTCGGTGCCAATTTGGAAAAAAAATTATGAAGCCAGTCTCGATACTTTTAAATGAAGTGTTTGTGCGAAACACTGGATTGTACAATAGGGTAGTCGATTTTGTAACTGTAACGTTACCACACAAAATATCTTTCTTCAAAACTCTGTGCACGTACACATAAATAAAGGCAAATGTACCATGCCCAATACGGGTAGGTCGATTTTGGAACTGTAACGTCTCCCGTGTGGCGAAAGTTGCAAATTAATATAAAGAATTACCACACAATATTTTCTTCAAAACTTGCCTCCGTTTGAGTAAATAGATTTCAATTTTTTAAATGTTATCATTGTTACAGCTTAATTAATGAGGTAAAAATCAGCATATCAGATGTCGGTGGTGATTAGAGATATTTTGGATTTGAATTTTAGTTGTAATATCTCCTTCGTTCCATCTTAGTAAAATAAAATGACAACCTTTTCTGTTTTAAATATTGAAATTATTAAATTTTCTAACCAATTTCTGGGCCAAATGTTGCGAAAACGATGAGTTTTTTTGTGCATTTTAGTAGACGATGCTATTTCCTCAAACAATGGTGCAAGTAAGAAATCTAGTTTTTGGTATCCGTATTTATTATACCAACACACAACTTTTGCTGTTTGAGAGTATTTGATATCTTTAAAAAAAAAAAGGTTTAAAATTTACCTACCCTATTGTACAAGTGCAACACTCTCTATACTCACTAGACCTAGACAATTCATCAAGCTAAGATTTAAGGACATCGAAAGAAATACGATGGACCAGCTTCGCACCATATCTAATGAATAGTTCCATAGATGCTTCGACCAATGCAAAACTCCCTGGAATAACTGTCGAATGCCAAAGAGAATAATTTTGAAGAAAATTAACGATTCATTCATACATTTCATTTCTTTCTTGGTTGGTTGGTTTAAACTTCGGATGTTGCTACTCTTCTCAAAAAGGAGGCTTTCTTAGCGTAACGGTTATCGTCGTAGGAAATGGAATCGATGATTCGTGTACAAATACTGGTACGAAGTCGTTTGCGTTTCTCATAGCGCTAATGCTCTTGGGGAAAGTCCTGAAATTAGCTCTTCTCTCCCACCTCCAGCTATGGGTAAATAGTGGACCAAACTGGATTCTTAAGCCTGGATAAGGCAACCAGTCTAAGAGAAGGAAAATTTTGAATTCAAATCAGTTGTAAAGTAGACGGAGTGACCAATATCAGCCGGACAGCGAAGGAGTCTATCCCCTTTTCGCTAGCGCTAGACCAGGGAGATTGTTTCTGCATCTGAGGTGGAGCTCCACACCTACCATCAACTCCCCACTTTATCGCACAGAACCAAGCCCTGCTACTCATACGTTGAGTTGGGGAGGGCTGGTATTGAACCCAGAACATTGTGGTTTCGGCTTAAAAACTGATTTTGTGCTCGTTTCCCTGGGTAATAACATACTCCTCTAAAAATACAGTAATAAACATTCCACATGGGTATCGCAGATTTTAAAACCCATAAGGTGTAATGAATGTTTTGAAGAGAGCAATAACGTATATTTTCTTGGGGTGGGGGTCTCATTTTCTATTTTACTAATCAGTATTTGCGATCTTCACCTTTTCGGGTCAGCCCTGTCATCTGGGGCTTTAGAATACATCAACTGCACCTCTGCAGAGGGGTAAGACCCCCCCCTCAATAGGACCACCTGTTGGCCGTGGGTGGCGACCTGTGATGCTTAAGAATAGAATTCAGTTGGGTGAACAGTCCATTACATGCAACACTCCTCTTCGGCCCCTACTTAGGCTAGACGAGCGGTCGGAGAAGCCCCATCCGATCAATCAGCTGATTACGTCAAGCTCTAGCACCTATATGATTGTCCCAATCCTACTGCCTTGTGGCAAGCCCCAACCCCCTTTTTTCATGTGCTAGAAGGCGGAGGCTGAGGGTCTCCATGTCCTGGGTATGAGGTTCCAAGTCTGGGAATGTGGAGAACCCCTTCTTACCATTGCTCTCAGGTCCACTCTCTCGGAGTGGTAGTACCTGTTAGGGTCCCATATATGGGTTTAAATAGAAAATTTGTTTATAAAAAAAAGTTTTTAAAATTTTCTTCAAATTATCACTACGAATCTTTTAAAACTTTGCCAGCATTAAATGACCCACCGAGGTTGATATGCCGTAAAAAAAAAAAAACTTTTCGAGTGGTAATTTTTCAAAATAAGAAAACTGTGTTGATAAATAACAGGATAAAATTACTTACCTGTGTGATGAGTTGCAGGTCTCTACATTTAAATCCAGATTGGTCGACGGCCACTTTAAAATTGAATTCGCAAGTTTTTTCCGGGGCTGGGGGTGCTGAGGCTCTGGTTGTTGGTGGAGGTGTCGTTGGTGGTATCGTCGTCTCTACTCTTCTGGGGGTAGTTAGCTTTGCAGCAGTATCCCACATTGGTGTACTGTGTTCCATTCCTGGTTCCTCGTTTTCGTGGGACTTGCCGATATTAGTGGAAACCTTTTGAGTCGGGGGTAAAACAACCCGATAAACTGGTTCAATTATCGATTGGGATAATTGTATCATCCCCATGCTGAAGAAAATTAACACAATTAGAGGATTTTTTAAATCCATTTTGGAGGAATCAATTTGTGATTTTTACCCACTTTCTTTACTGTTTTTTTTTTTTTTTTTTTTTTTTTTTTTCAAAATCCAAGTGTTCGATTTATTTAAAGGCTTGTGTAGAAAATTGTCCTTTTTATGTGTGAATAAAAGGCTGAAATATATATATATATATTTTAGTAGTAGTAATTAGTAATATTTTGTTTGTCGTATACAAAGGCGCGCTTTCTTGTCTGCTATACGCAAACAATTTATTTTTTGTTATTCTTTTATTTTTATTTTATTTTTTTATTTTTTTCAAATGAACGAATTTTTAGCTTTAGAAATAAAACTGATGCAAATATGCACCCCCTATGCACATTTGCCTGTGTACGTGCCACAACGCATTAACCAGATATTAAATGTGTATGATGCCTTTTTTTCTTCTTTTTCCTTTTTTTTTTTTTAAGTATGTACTTTTATATGTGTAAACGTTTAGCGTTTATTTACCAACATTTCAAATCCCAGATGGCATATGTAAAAACAAAACAAACAAAAAAATACTAATTTTTGTGGCCACTTGGTGAATGTACATAAAATTCCTGTTTGCTTGCGTAAAGAGGTTGAAAACCCCAAACTCGATTTGTAATATTCCGACTTTAAAGTCCAAAAACTGGAGATAATCAAAAAAAACAAAATTTGGTTGCTGATGTCCTGAAGCGAAGTAATAAGTCCTCTGTCTGCTGAAATACTGAGAAGTCTATGCCGATTCGTCAGTTGTGGGACAAGTAAGGAGAATAACAGATCCGAAAGAAGAGATAACAAAATTAACCAAAAAAAAAAAAAAATGAATAAAAAAAGAAAAAAGGGAAAAAAAATTAGTCCCAGAGTTATCACAGTTTGCTAAGCAAAATAGACGAGAGACAAGATGTGGGTGAAGGGCTTGTATGGGGGAGGGGGTAGTGTTTTTAAAAAAGAAAAAAATCTGCTAAAAAGGAATTGGTTGGGACAAATCAACTTGACATAGCCCGAGTCTGGAGTTTACACACTAAGTAGGAGTGGCTGGTTTTAGCTATTACTTTTATTTCCTAGATTTTTTAAAATTATTTTGGAGTTTTTGTTTTGTTTAACGGTATATCAACCTCTGTGGGTCATTTAATGCCAGTTTTTTTTTCTTTTTATTTAATTGATATATTTTTTCTCTCTGCTTGTGAACTATGCTTTGTTCCCAAAATTAAGAATGTTTTTAAATTTTATAGATATGAAAGCGAATTTTATTAACCCTTTTTCGGACTGAGCGACGTTTTTTTGTCGCCAACGCTACACGGGCAGAGCGACATGATTTCTTTTCTTGTTTTTGTGCCTACAAAAAGGGTTAAAAAGACCCAAAAAAAGTTATTGGTAAAAAAATAATTGAAATAATTCATTTTATTTAATAATTTTATTACTCGCAGGATATGTGGATATACCACAGTATGATAATTATTACAACGTTTTATATATTTATTTAAGAGTTATTGCCAATTGTTCAATATGTAAAAAGTAAAATCTTGACTTAACTCTTTCTCTCTCTCTCTCTCTCTCTCTCTCTCTCTCTCTCTCTCTCTCTTTCTTTCTCTTTCTTTCTCTTTCTCTTCTCTCTCTCTTTTTCTCTTTCTTTCTCTTTCTCTCTCTCTCTCTCTCTTCATTATGTTCGATTGAAACGGATTAACGTTATCGCTTCCACGCGCTCACTCCTCTTTCTTTCTTGTATTTTTTCTGTGTAACATGCCCCTTTTCTTCCCTTTCTTTATATTAAAAATGAAATGAAAATTCGGTGTATAAGCAACTTCAGATAATCTGGATTTACATTTTTGCATTTTATCGATTGGACTGTCTCATTTTTAACCAGAGGGTATTGCAAGATAATAACGGTCGTACTTTTAAGGAATATGAGTATTATAGTTTTATTATAGTAAAATTTTATATACAGACTAAGCGAGGTGCTTGGTCTTGTGGCTACCCTGTCGGTGGGGCTTAGAATACGCTGACCGTGTCCCCGGCAGAGGGGTTATGCTGTCCCCCCCCCAAAAAAAATATGCCGGTAAGTCGCTCAAACTTGACTCTGTATACTGGAAGGACTTTATATTGGTAGTCATTGTTTTGTTCTTAAATAAATTGTTAGAATTAAACTAAGTTTCAATTCATTTATTGGTTGCTGTTAGTCTTAGAATTAAATGCCATACTAACACCAATAATCTACTTTGAAAATATTTTAAAATAATAATTAATGAAAATCAAATTGAACAAAATCAAAACTTCAGATCAGAATGTGATTACAGAGAACACTTTGAGTTCCCTCGGATTATCAGTATATCAAACCAATTAAGATAGGAAGAAAGAGATACGGAGTCTACAGCTGTTACCCCAAAATACTCCAGGGGTTCAAGCGAAATAAAGGATAAAAGGCTAAGAGGCACACATGCCTTTTATAGTTTTGTTTTCGTCCAATTTAATTTTCACTTATTATAATAGCGAGTCCCAAATCCCCAAAATGGAGACCTCCTCACCACCAGATATACTTAATCACCTTAACTCCTCTATCCATTCCTTCTCTCACTCACTTCCCCCATCTCCTCCTCCAACTCCTTTGCCCAATAGGGTAGGGTTGATTTTTTTTTTTCACTTTTTAAAAAATATCAAATTCTCTCAAACAGTGAAAATTGTGTGTTGGTTTACACTATAAAACTATAATACTCATATTCCTTAAAAGTACAATACCAAAAACTAGATCTCTTACTTGCATCATTGTTTGAGGAAATAGCATCAAATATCGTCAATTAGAATACACTAATAAATCCTCGTTTTTGCAACATTTAGTCTAGAAATTGGTTAGAAAATTTAGCAATTTCAATATTCAAAACGGAAGGTTGTCATTTTAAACGAAACGAATAAAATATAACTAGAATTCAAATTGAAAATATTCCCTCATCACAACTGAGATGCTGATTTTTATCTATTAAGCTGTATGTAACACTTTGGATATTACAGTTCCAAAATCGACCTACGCTATTCTACATCGGATTGAGTAGTTTTTAAAAAGAAATGCTCCCAAGTTTAATGTGGAGACATATGCTGACGTTATTATGACTAAAAAAATACACCCTCTGGGCGGTGTAAAAAAAATTTTTTTTTTTGAAGATATTGCCTGAGAGGGGTTTTCATCATTTCTGACATTAAAAATCATTCACCGTTACGTCCTATCATCTTTGAGACAACTAACAACTTGAGACAACTTAACACCCGCCCTGTCGGCTGGGGCGTTAGGCTGCACCTCTGCAGAAGGGTAAGACTCCCCCAATGGGGCCACCTGTTGGCCGTGGGTGGCGACCCGTGATGCTTAAGGATAGAGCCCAGGTGGATGAGCAGTTCATGACATGCAATACTCCACTTTGGCCCTATCTTGGGCTAGACGGGCGGTCGGAGAGGCCCCCCTCCGATCAATCAGCTGGTCACGTCAAGCCCTAGCACCTATATGATTTTCCCAACCCTATTGCCCTTATGGCAAGCCCAACCCCTTTTTATCATATGGGTGCTAGAAGGCGGTGGCTGAGGGTCTACATGTCCTGGGAATGATGTTAAACTCTATCTGATGCTGAGGTTCCAGTTCTGGAGGTTTGGGGAATGTGCAGCACCCCTTCATTACCCTTGCTCCCTGGTCCACTCTGACCTGGAGTGGTAGTACCTGTTAGGGTCCCATCTATGGGTTAAATAGAAAAATGTATTTTTTTTTAAATTGTATTATCCATTAGAAATTGATTTATTTCAAAACTTTATCGGCATTAAATGACCCACTGAGGTTGATATGCCGTAAAACAAAACAAACCAAACAACTTAACATTCTACTCAAATTTTTTTCTTGTAAACTCTTTCTCATTCTGTGTGTGTGTCTCTTTATAAATCGTAAAGATCAGAATAAACGGTAATCTGAAAAAAAAATGACAAATGAGTGGAAAATTCCCAGCTGTAAGAATTTCTGCCTGGTCAGCAAAGAAACGATTGGCTTTGTTGTTCTGATGTAATATTACACTGTTTCTTGCTGTGAGGGTAATGGTTAGTAAACTAGTCTCACAGATTCATTACTACTAAACCATCATCATCATCATGTCGCACTAGTAGCACTGATATCCATGGCAATCTCTCACCAACCGTCCCTATTACTCATTGCTCTCGGTAGGTCCTCTGTGCAACATCCAGTATCAACACAGATCTGGTCAATGTAATCTTTGCTTGATGGCCCACACCGGCATTGCATTGTGTTGGCTTCCACAAGAGAACGTCACTTTGTCCTCGCTTCTCCAGTGTGTCTTGTTCGTCTTACTCGGATGGTATGTATGATTGAAGGCAAATGGTCGTACAGCTGTTTTCTCGTGGGTGCTGCTTCCACGATTTGTTCAAGATTGCACACTGAATTCAATCCTCACGGAGTGGCCCATACTTGCGACCTTGTGTCATATCCAACCGATGCGAACGGGTTGGGTAAATACCCACCCTTTAAGCTGAACTAGTTGACCCGGTTGGCATAATTGTTTTCTGACACTATTTTGATTCGTTTTCCTTGAAAAACAACTCTCTCTCTCTCCTCTCTCTCTCTCTCTCTCTCTTCCCTCTTCTTTCCTCTCTCTCTCTCTTAATTAGAATGCCCTGTTGTAGCCCGTTTAAAAAATGATCGGTGAAGGTTGTAATTCTATTATTAATAGTTGTAAGCTTTGACAGTATCGCGTTGATATAGCATAGACCAACAACAAACAAATGAATTAAAACTTAGTTCAATTTTAACGGTTTATTTAACAGCAAAACAATGGCTAACACTATAAACGTCTTTCCTATATATATATATATATATATATATATATATATATATATATATATATAAAGTTTCAGACTTACCAGTTTGATGGAGAGGGAAATTGAAGATACCTGGTGTCTTCTATAAAGTCAATAATTTCTGGTAGACTGATTGTGGAACTGATCCAAATGTATCTATTGAATATAGGTGCCAAAACTTCTGGGCGCATTACGTTATTGCCATGTCCAATCACAGAAAAACTCGTTTTACTTAATCCATACATAGAAATAAACGTATTTTACTAGCCAACACTGAGATAGGCCTTGTTCTTCTAGGAATTCTACGTTGTCATCCAGAATTGTCATCATTGTGGGTGAAACCGAATGTTAAGAATAAGTAACCACAAGGTTCCTGGTTCGATACTAGCACTCGCCAACTCAACGTGTGAGTAGCACAGGATCGGACCATATGACCTTTTTTGATCTCGATTAAGAAAGGACATGTTTTTCATTTACACCGTCAATATCCGGTTGTTTGTTAGGGGTTAGTTTTATAATTCAAAAAAAATCTAAAAATCGTCTGTTAAAACAACTGGATATTGACGGTGTAAATGAAAAACATGTCCTTTCTTAATCGAGATCAAAAAGGGGAGAGATTCCCTCGCTCTCTGGCTGATACCGACTTTAGGCCACCCCGATACTTCAAGGTTCCTATCCGTATGAGTAGCATAGGGATCTGTGCGGTAAAGTAAGGAGCTGATGGTAGGTGTGGCGCTCCACCTCAGACGCCAAAAGAATTTCCTTGGTCTAGCGCTATTGAAAAGGGGAGAGATTCCTTCGCTGATACCGACTTTAGGCCACCCCGACGACTTTACTTTTATTGTATGTCTGAATGTAGGAAAGTAACTTTTGATAAGTGAAAACCTGAAATAAGCATGTATATAACAAATAGAATACTTTTCACGAATCTCAGCATGGCGAGAACACGTGTGGTTTTTCAGTTCCACTTTGTCCGAAGACGAAACATATCTCTTCACTCGTCGAATGGCTAAAATTGAGAATAAGTTTTGTGTACCTTATTCCGTATATATCCAATGCGCCGACCAAAAGTAGACTTCCGGATACTGAACAGATTTCAGATTCTTGGTTCAGAAATGTAGATGCTTTACCTAACCCCTCCGCAACACAATGGGTTTGAATTTAGCGTTTTAATATTTGCTAGAACGGTTTCCATATCAAAGTTAAAGAACCCAATCTGTCCTACTATTCAACCATAGCTGGGGGTGGGGAATAATTAGATTCATACTTTTCTCCATGGTGTTAGCGCTACGGGAAATGCAAACAACTGCGTCAAGGATTTGAACTCGCGTCGACGAGTCCATTTCTACACGATAACTGTTACGCCTCAAATGCTCAGAAATCTATATATTTACCTACCCTTCCACACGAGCAGGATGTAACACAAGGTCAATTTCTTAAGCGCACTTTAACAGGTTTGAATTCAGTTTTCCTTCTCCTAGACTGGTTAGCTAGCAAAGGTTAAAGAGCATAGTAAGTACTATTAACCCATAGCTGGAGGGAGAATACGTGGATTCATACCTTTCCCAATGGTAATAGCGCTATGTAAAATGTACGCATATAACTCGTCTGAGTTAATTAGAGGAGCAAAAAGTCTACAAACTAATGGATTACATTCCTTTTATCCGTTGCTGGAGGAGCGCTTAGGGTAACGGTTATCGTTAGAAGATATGGAATTGACCATCCGAGTTCAAACCCTGGACAAAGCTGTTTGCGTTTTACTTCGCTCTAATGTTTGGGAAAGGCATTAACCCCTCTTTCGCTCTCCGCTATGAGTGAATAGTAAGACAGACTTGGTTCGTTAGCCTTGGTAAAGCAACCAATCTAGGAGAAGGAAAACTCTGAATTCAGCCAACTCATAAACTCCGCTTAAAAATTGACATTGTGTCACATCTTGCCCGTGACGAATGGTTTGGATAAATACATCATCCGTTGTTTAAATCTCAAGCGTCCCATCAGGATATAGTGGTTAGCAAGCTAGTCTCGCAGACCCATTAGTAGTGAATAAGAGTTCGATCCTTGCAAGATGCCCCCATACCTGCGACCTTGTGTCGCATCCTGCCCTTGGCGAACGGGTTGGGTAAAAGGGAGTCCCATCGTGGTGTAGTGGTTAACAAGCTAGTCTTGCAGATCCATTAGTAGTGAATAGCGAGTTCGATCCTTGCTGGTGACCCATACTTGCGACCTTGTGGCAAAGGGTTTGATAAAATCTTACTATGTAGCAAACAGTATTTTTTCGGGTTGTGGAGGGGAACAGACCAGGTAAGTAAAATGCAGAAAATTAACTGATGATGCTTTGAAAATCAGCACTGGAAGTTTTACCTCATCTCGAACTCTAATCACCGGGAAAATAAGTAATTCCATTGGCCACAAAGCAGATCATGGTGACAGTATATATTTGTTTGGACATTAGAGTAGGTTGATTTTTCACTTTTTTAAAATTTCAAATTCTCTCAAATAGTGAAATTGTGTGTTGGTATAATGAATAGTGATATCAAAAGCTAGATTTCTTACTTGCACCATTGTTTGAGGAAATAGCATCAAAGATCGTCTACTAAAATGCACAAAAAAAACAGCATGGAAATTGGTTAGAAAAAATAGCAATTTCAATATTTAAAACAGAAAAGATTATCATTTTAAAAGAAACGAATAAAATATTATAACTAGAATTCAAATTGAAAATATGCCCCCCCCCCTAATCACAATAGACACATCCAATATGCTGCTTTTTACCTAATAATTAAGCTGTAACAATGATAACATTTTAAAAGATTGAAATCTATTTACTCGAACGAAGCAAAGTTTTGAAGAAAATATTTTTGTGGTAATTCTTTAAATTGTAACTTTCGCCACATGGGAGACGTTACAGTTCCAAAATTGACCTACCCTATTGGGCATGGTACTTTTGCCTTTATTTATGTGTCCGTGCACAGACTCCAACAGAGATGTCTATGAAAGATCTTTAAGAATGTAACCTTTGCATAACTCTACACATGACAATCCTTAGTTTTCTTCTTTTATCAACTAGAGAAACTCCAGTTGGTGTCGTTTAAGTTGACACGCATTCCCCCCTCCTCCTCTCCTCTCTCTCTCTCTCTCTCCCCTCTCCCCTCTTCTCTCTCTTCCCCTTTCTCTCTCTCCCCCTTCTCTCTCTCCCCTTTCTCTCTCTCTCCCCTCTCTCTCTCTCTCTCTCTCTCTCTCTCTCTCTCTCTCTCTCTCTCTCTCTCTCTCTCTCTCTCTCTCTCTCTCTCTCTCTTCTCTCTCTCTCTCTTCTCTCTCTCTCTCTCTCTCTCTCTCTCTTCTCTCTCTCTCTCTCTCTCTCTCTCTCTCCTCGCTCTCTTTCTCTCCTCGCTCTTTCTCTTTATCTCCCTCGCTTTCTCTTTCTCTCTCTCTCTCTCTCTCTCTCTCTCTCTCTCTCTCTCTCCCCTAATCATAACAATTTATATACATATTTGACATACAGTGCGCACAGACTTTAACTTTTTATAAATTAGATATTTTGGTGTTGGATTTCCACAAATTTGGTCACCTCATATATTTTTCCCGCTAAAATCTCTTCTGGTTCCTTATCGAAGATGTATTTACTTTACCGAATTTCTCAACTCGCTTTTTCTTTGCTTTTATTTTTTTTCCTTAGCTTTTTCTTTTTTTCTTTTTTCTTTTCTTTTTTTCCTTAGCTTTCTCTTTTCTTTTTTTTTTTTTTTTCGTTTTTTTTCTTTATTTCATTCATTCTTTTTTCGTTTTTTTCTTTTTGCCTTTTCCAACTCCTCGCCTTTTTTTATCATAGCAATTGAATCTTACGAAACATTTTTCTACACCGCTTTTATGTTTACGCATATATATATATATATATATATATATATATATGCATGTTCACAGATAATGCAAACGAAATAACACTTGCTCACCACAAATTCACGCGCACATTAACAACACTATCGTTTGTCTGTGCCATTTAAAAGTATTACAGGGTGGTCCGAAAGTCTTGTCACTTTCATTATTTTTTGCTTTACTGATATCAATAATAATGATAAACTCTATATTAATACTCTGGTTCCTTAATCTTCCGACCGTTATCATCTTGCAACACTTTCTGGTTAAAAGTGAGACCGTCCAAATCGTACAAGATGAAATTCAAAAACGTAAATCATGAATTCGCTGAATTCTTATTTCTTATGAGTGTCGTCATCTCCGCTAAATAATTGACCTTTCTGGGTTTTTTTATTATTAAGAAAGAAAGGCGAGAAAAAACATGCTATGCAAAAAATATAAGAAAGAAAGGGAAAGATAGAGAGGGGTGAACGTGAGGAAGCGATAATGCTAATCTGTTTTAATCGAACATAATGAAAGAAAGAAAAGAGTGAGAGTTAAATCAAGATTATATACTTTTTATATATTGAATTAATGGCAATAGCTCTTAAGTAAACATATCAAACGTTGTAATTCTCAAATTATCACACTGTGGTATATCCATAGGTCCTGCTAGTAATAATAATTAATAATATAATTTTCTATTTCATTTTAAGCGGCTTATTTCATGTAATTATAGTTGATTGATTAGGAGATCCTATTGTGTTATGGGGTGACAATACTTTCGGACCACCCTGTACATTGAGTAGTCTGAATGGTCCGAAAGTCTTGTCACCCCTATACATTGTTTTAACATTCGTTATTTTTGTTTTAATAATATATATAATAACATTAATGATAATAATAATGATATAATTTTCTATTTCATTTCCAGTGGTTTATTTCATGTAATTATAGTTGATTAATTAGGAGTTATATTGTGACAAGACTTTCGGACCAACCTGTATATCAAATGCAGCCGAGTGTAATGAAGATTGATTTTAACTGCATGTCAACCCGTAGTAAATAAACGATAAAAAGAAAACAAATGTATGAATACAATAAATAATTTTCGCTTAGATAATATACATGTCAAGTAGGGGCCTCGTAGTGGTTCACATGACAATTGCAAAAACCCATTCTCAATCTCTTTTCGCCACTGGCTTTTGACGGTGTCTCTGACCCCGACCAGGCAATGGTAAAGCAATAGTTCTATAAGCACGGTCGACGCAGGGTGGTAATAAAACCAGTGACTTCTGCGTCAAAACAAGTCCCTTATATTATAGGGTAAGGTGTGAAATGCGACCGATACGTGGCCTTTTATGCAAATAAGTAAAAAGTAAAGTCGTCGTCGGGGTGGCCTAATGTCGGTATCAGCCAGACAGCGAGGGAGTTTATCCCCTTTTCACTAGCGCTAGACCAAGGAGATTATTTTGTGTCAGAGGTGGGGCGCCACTACCATCAGCTCCTCACTTTACCACACAGAGATCCCTGTGCTACTCGTACGTCGGTATCGAACCAGGAACCTTGCAATTCCCATGCAAGTGCTCTATCGAGATGCAAATAAACATGTAATAAATATGACCAAAAATAAGGCAGGCAATTCTCAATCCTCACCCTCACCCTCACCCCTGCCAGAAACCGCTGGGACGCAAGTAGCCGTACTTTTTCTGACAGTGTAAATGGAAAGGACATATTTTCTCTTCAAGTTTTGCGGCCAAGGAGCATATAACGTAAACATGATGGGAGATTATATTTTAGAGCTGGTACGTGAAAATGATTTACATTGGTCGCAAATCTTGAAGTATTACTTTCTTCTAAACATTTTTCTGTTTGAGTTTTATTTAACGGCATATCAACCTATGTGGGTCATTTAATACCAGAAAGGGTTATGTAGAATTTGTTTGTCGTATGGGTTTCAGTCTTTAGAATAAGGCCACTTTGGCCCTATCTTGGGCTAGACGGGTGGTCGGAGAGGCCCCCTCCGATTAATCGGCTAGTCACGTCAAGCCCTAGCACCTATAAGATTTTCACAACCCTATATGGCAAGCCCCAACCCCTTTTTATCATATGGGTGCTAGAAGGCGGTGGCTGAGGGTCTACATGTCCTGGAAATGACGTTAGGGGCCGGGTTAGCTCAGTCGGTAGAGCATTCGGCTAGAAACCAGAAGGTTCCTAGTTCGATACCGGTCCTCGCCAACTTAGCGTATGAGTAGCACAGGGATCTGTGCGGTAAAGCAAGGAGCTGATGGTAGGTGTGGCGCTCCACCTCAGATGCTAAAATAATCTCCTGGGTCTAGCGCTATTGAAAAAGGGGATAGACTCCCTCACTGATTGGCTGATACCGACATTAGGCCGCCCCGTCGACTTTACTTACTTTTACTATCTGATGGTGAAGTTCCAGTTTTGGAGGTTTGGGGAATGTGCAGCACCCCTTCATTACCCTTGCTCCCTGGTCCACTCTGACCCGGAGTGGTAGTACCTGTTAGGGTCTCATCTATGATTTAAATAGAAAAATGTATTTATGAAAAAAAATTGTATTATCCATTAAGAATTGATTTACTTCAAAACTTTATCGGCATTAAATGACCCACAGAGGTTGATATACCGTAAAACAAATCCAAACCAAACTTTAGAGTAAGGGTTTTTTGGTGCCATTCGGTTATGTTTGGTCAGTTTTGGTGAAAGAATCAGTTTGGTTAGATTATGTTGAAAAAGTTGCTTTTTTTTTAATTAGAAAATTTAAATTGTCTTCTTTTTTATATTTTTGAAGAGGTCTCTGGTAATCTGAACATTAGCTACATAAATGAGAGTAACCTCCCCTTGTTTCTTTCACTTTGAGGAAGCCGTCTGTTTTGGTCGGCCATTTTCATTTACCGTAAATCTACACTGAAAATACGAATTTGTTCTAATCAATACAACTGAATGTTTTAGCACGAAAATATCATAAAACGTGTTCTTAATTGTGCTTGTGCATTATTTGTAATTAACTTAATTGTTATTAACACATTTTATGATATTTTCGTGTTAAAACATGCAGTTGTATTGATTACGGTGAAATGAAAATGGCCGACCAAAACAGACGGCTTCCTCAAAGTGGAAGAAACAAGGGGAGGTTACTCTCATTTATGTAGCTAATGTTCAGATTACCAGGCCTCTTAAGTTTTTTGTTAATATTTGGTGCGGGTTTGTCTGAGATTGTAGCAGTTTAGGAGGATGTGTTTGATAGTGAGCTGTACTTTCCATATTGGGCACACTGGGGCGTCTTCCCTTTTTAAAAGATGTGAATGGGTGATGTGGGTGCGCCCAATACGCAGTCTGGGGAGTATCACTTCTTTTCTGCCGGCCACTCTCCGATAACATTGTATCGGTTTTGGATAACTTTAGTATAAATACATGCACATTTTTATTTATGTGCTGTTTGATTCAGACCTTATGTCAACGAAAATGTGCACATTTTCCCGTTTTTACATAGAAAATAGATTAATTTCTAAAGTTTATTATGTAGAATTGTAGCTTAGACCACTGTTACATAATCTATGCGGTTGCATAAGATTATTGCCAATCCCCTATATTTCTGAAGGGATGGCCCCTTTTCATATCACGGGCGGGACTTTCCATGGAATATTACAGAAAGCCCGCGAAGTACGTGAAGTCACGTGGGACCTGGTTGGGTCTTCAGTTTTCAGCTTGGACGTCAGGCAGATAAGGCCTTAGCTGGAGCTCACTGCACACGCGCATTGTGTTAGAGAAATATGTTTAGTTAAGTAAATAAAGATTTAAATAAATATGGTTTTGTGGTTGATGAATGTCTTGGCAACAAGACTGACCTAGAAGAAATGAATCAAGGACGACCAACCAGCAAGACGAAGTCCAGACCGTAAGATACCAAAGATGAGCAGAAGAATAATAGAAGTAAAGAAAGGGTATACAACACCGCTATCAGGTTGGCTTGTATATGCAGCTTTTTAGATTATCGCTTGTGGCTGGACACAGAATCTGATGAAATGGCCAACAAAGTCTAGAAAACACACGGAAAAAAGATATTGGACAACAAATTATAGTGAATATTGTTTGTCAGCAGCAGCAGCAGCTCTGGGTTAACATAGACTTAGGGTAGAGGGTGAGGCAGTAAATTAAAATTGCGTAGGTATTTACCCAACCTGTTCGCCACAGGTAGGATGTGACACAAGGGCATCCAATATTGGGTATCCAGTAAAGATTGAACTTGCTATTCATAAATAGATCTGTGAAACTAGCTTGTTAAGCATTACACCACAATGAGACACCTTCTAGCTTATTGTCTGATATTTTAGACCATGCAGTGTTGTGGCTTAGATTGGCTGGCTTGTAAATGCAGCTTCTTATATCATCACCTATTGCTGGACGCAGAATCAGATGAAATGGTTGATTTCGTCTCGAACATACGCGTTTGTCGTACCTCGGACGACACATTATAGAAATATCGTTTCATTGTCAACGTCAGCTCTAAATTAACTTAATTTAGGGTAGAATTCTTTCAGCTGGGACCCTGGAGAGCTTAAAAACTTTGACTGACCGTCAAGAGTTCTTCATATCTAGCTGGTAGAGAAGGAAAGTGTAAAGACAAGTTAAGCACGCTATCGTGTTCATGTGACACGAGGTTGCTGGGGCGCAAAGGCACCTTGTCCGTGGACAGGAAAGCAAGTCGTGCGTCGCTACTCCTTGATGAGGCAGGAAGGGAAGAGAGATTTTGAATTTGCCGCGTCTTTTATAATACTGCTGGCCATGCCACCTAGCGGCTATTGGTGGACACTGGGGTAATTACATTTTGTATCCCCTAGCGTTACTAACAAAAAGCTTTTGACACATTATAGTAGGGCGATATTTTCAGACAATTCACGAGTGTTTGGGAATTTAATTTTTCATTAGGTACCCTGTTATTTTTCTCTATGCCAGACAATATGAAAAATATGGGTTATCCCCGCTAACGTTAATGAACGAAGAATGGATATTTTTTTTTTTATTCTTCCTTTTGTTGTGGCTAATTCTTGCATTGTCATCACATACTAGCTATACCCAAAAATCGTCTGCTAGTTTTTTTAAACGAATTAAAATTGATTAAATCTATTATTTAAGGTCAAACTTTTGTCTAAAACGATAAGTAGTAACATAATGACCATCATTAAAAAAAAGAAAAATATCATTACATATGCAATTTATTTTTAATACATTTAAAACGATTTTTTTGTAAATTTCGATCCGTTCGGCCATTTTGGCTCTTTTTAAATGGCTTCTAATGGCTTGTTTACAAATTTAATGTAACATTCGCGATTGCAAAAAAGTTACCAAAAATCAGGGAAATATCCGATTTTAATGAAATTTTCAGTATTGATTTATCAATTAATGAATTTTATAATGCATCAGTTATTTTATTTCAAAACTTTAATTAATATTTTTGCTATGAAAAATTAATATATAAAATTCATTTAAAATAAAAAATATTCTGATGTTAATTTCAAAATGTTATATTTTTAGATTCTAGAAATAAATATCTATTTAATGCAAACAAAGTATAGGTTTTGAAGAAAAACTCTATTGAAAATGTAGCCCCCCCCCCCTTTTTTTTAAGAAGAAAAAATGTCGTTGTATATTTTTTCCTTTTTATAAGATAATAGCCAATTAAATAATTATCGAAATGAGTAAAAAAGAAATCTCCCCCCAATTTTTTTTTTTTTACATTTTATTTTCCGATTTTCGGTACTTATTTTCTTTATAAAATATTCCCCTTTAAGATTGTTTTTTTTTTTTTTTTTTTTTTTTTTACAACTTCGGTCTTTTATCTTTTTATTTCTACTGTAATTAGTATCAAACGAGGAACAACTCGCCGAGATTTTACATCCCAAAATTAAGTGACCTGAAAAAAATGAAAGTTTTGAAATAAAATAAATAATGCATTATAAAGTTCATTCATTGATAAATCAATACTGAAAGTTTCATTAAAATCCGATAATTCCCTGATTTTTGGTAAATTATTTTCTGTGGGGGGGGGCTAAATTCATTTTTTTTCAAAAACGGATTTAGGCCAATTTTGGGTATACCTATCATATACCAATGAATTTTGATTTATATTTGTTAGCTTTTTTTTACCGGAAACTACTACTTTCATTATCACAATAACAGTAATGATTACTTTAGAGCACTTAAGAGGATGAAGGCACGTGCAGTATACATACTTACAGTGTTTATTAAAAGATTAGTCTATGGGTTAGGAAGTGGTTTGGGTGTTTTAAGGTTTAATGTAGCTGGATACTCTTGGTTACGTGTTCTTAGGGATTTTGCTTTATAGCCCATCTCATTTGGTGGTTGCGCTGAAAAGAAGGAATTTAAGGAACGAAAAAGAAAGGGACAAATACAGGAGGTATTTTTATGACTTAGGGTTTAATGACCGGGTCATAGTCGCCTGTAGCAAGGGAATATCTCCCTGGCTAGTAGGAGCGACTAGGCCCAGTTAAGGCCTAAACTCCAAATGGCCGAGATATTCTTTTGGGGGTCGGGGTACAGTCCTTTTTGTCGCACATGCGCGGAGGGTTCTTCCGGTGAAGGCCCATGGGAGTTTTTTTTTTTTTTTTTTTTCTAAATTTATTTTAGTTTTATTTTAATCCCACAAGTCTCTCTCTCTCTCTCTCTCTCTCTCTCTCTCTCTCTCTCTCTCTCTCTCTCTCTCTCTCTCTCTCTCTCTCTCTCTTCTCCTTTTCATTATGTTCGATTGAAACAAATTAGCGTTATCATATCCGCCCCCCCTCTCTCTATATTTCCCATACTCTTTCTTTCTTTTATCTCATATAAACGGATACTTCAGCTGGTAAATATTTTTTCTTTTTTTTTTTCTTTTTTTTTTTTTTTCGCAATACTGTAGGTCACCTGCCGTAAAATGGTAATTATCAGTCCAATCTGTCAACGTTATTAATCGTGAGTTTGATTCTCACCGGTTACTTTGGTTTTGGCTTTTTGATGAGATTGTCGAAAACCTACAATCTCCTTTTGGTAACACTTCGCAAAATGGTGTTCGCGAATTTCTTGGCAGTTCCATCATTCTGACCTTGAGCTAGATTTGGTGAAAACCAAAAATATCTTTCTCTAACACATGCAGAAAATTATGCATGGGTATGCACATCAACTAAAATGTACATATCTACTAATAAACGACTATATATTTCAATATGTGTAAAAAAGAGAGAGAAAGAGAATGACATAAATATAAACACTTGTGTCGTTATATGACTATATTCCTATTTATGCATACAATACTGTCCATAAATAACTACACCACAACCAATTTTAAAGTTTTTTTTTCTTTTTTTAAAATAAAAACTTTTAAATCAAAAGATAACCGGATATTATTATCATTTCAAGTGGAACATTATACAATCAAAACATAGTTACTTGCAGAAGTACCCCCTCCATGAGCAGGCTAAAATAATTTTAGGAACACCAAGGAGTGAGAGAACAAGAAGGAAGATAGGAATAAGAGGAAAATAACCTAGCAATTTTTTTTTGTCAAATTAAAAATGAATTCACTAAGAATTCGCGTTTTGAATTTTTATGATTTTTTTTTTTTTTTTTTTTTTTTTTTTACATTTAAAATATTTAAAAAAATGTAATCCTAAACTTGTGAGTGCTTTGAAACATTTTTGTACATGACAAAAAATATAATTTAGTTCTAAATTGTTTGTTAAGTTAGTAATAAAAAATGTATTCGTTTAAGTTATTTCCTTTTTTTAGCTCTAAAAATTTAACAATAAAAAGCTAAGAATCAAACAAGTGACCTTATTTGTATTTTTTTTTCCATGAATAGTTTATTTCTTTATAAAAAAAAAAGTGTTCTAGTTACAACTGATTTAAAAAAAAAATACAATATATTTTGTTCGAAGAAATAAGTCCTTATGACAAAAATTGTAGTTCTAAATTGACTGAGTTACGGTGAAAAAATGTATGCGTTTTTACAAAGCTAAGAATTTCAAAATGTGAAGAGTTCCGCAAATTGATTCATTTCGAATTATGAATTATAGCATTTAATCATAAAAAGCAAAAACTAAATTTTGTACTTTTTCTTATTATAAACATATTAAAGCATATGCGCGATTTTAATGCTCAATGGCATCTCTTTTCTGAGTTATAAGTCGACACGCACATACCAAAACAGACACGACTCCTTTATATATATAAAGGAGTTTACTAAACTATATAGCACTGAGACTCTAATAAAAAATAAAATTGCGCATGTATATGGTGTACCTATTTTTGTACTGCTACATATTCATAATTTTTATTAGAGTTAGTTTGCTAATAGATAATGCCTAATAATATCCATTTTGGTTGCATAATGTTCCAATTTATCTCAGTCGGTAGGTTCCGGTTCGATATCGGTCCTCGCCAACTCAGCGCATAAGCAACACAGCTTGGATCTTTCCGGTAAAGTAGGCAATTGATGGTAGATGTGGTGCCCCCACCTCAGATTTAAAAATAATCTCCCGGGTCTAGTGCTTGTAAAAAGAGGGTGATTAAAATTAAAACATATATAATTATACTAAAGCTGAGCGAATCAATGTCGGTCTCCTAAAGGCTTTTTTACTGTTTAGTTTACTGTTACAAAATGTATATTAGAATATTCCTTGTTTTAAAATTATTTGAAAGAAAATCCATTTTAATTGGTTCTAATTAGTCGTAATTTGAAATTAAGTCAAAAACTGACCCGTCTCTTACCTAACATTCTGCCTGTCACTTTCCCCCTCTCTAATTCACTTTGCAAACTCTCTTTTCCCTAATCCCAATTATCTACCCAGAGCTCAATGGGTGATCCAACGGGTCACGTTTTGTCTAGCATAAATATAAATAGAGTATAATGTTTCTGTAGCCTTTTTAATGAACATGACAGATGTTTCTGATTGTCCAGAAAATATTTTTATGACTTTTTTCTCTGGCGTGCCTCCCCGGAAGTAGGTGCGTGTTTAATGGCTGTTGAAACTTCTGTTTGTCCTATTGAAAGGAGTTCCCACATATTACGACAAAATTATTGTATTAGTGTTAGTATAGCATTTAATTCTGGTCTATCAGCAACAAATAAATTAATTAAAACTTAGTTCAATTCTAACAATTTATTTAAGAACAAAACAATGACTAACAATTTAAAGTCCTTCTTGTGTATAGAGTCAAGTTTGAGAGACTTACTGGTGTGATGGAGAGGATATCTAGTATCTTCTGATTTAGTTGTTTCTTGGGGAGAATTTCTGGTCGATCTGCACCCTGGAATTGGTCCGGAATCTATCGTGATTTTTGGTATTTTGCGCCAAAACTTCTGGGCACATCACGTGATTGCTATATCCAATCACAGAAAGACATTCCCACACACAGGAATAAACGTATTTTACTGTCCCAGCACTTTTAATACACTCACTTTTCTTGTCAAAAATATCTTCTTTTCAAATGTCAGTTTTAATTTTCTTTACCATCAGTTCCTGTGGAGACCGTTTTCCGATTTTCTTAGTTTGGGCTAAAGATTGTAAACGATGTCATCACCATGTTGCGCCGGCAGCACGGATATCCACGACAATCTCTCGCCAACACTTCCTATCATTCATTGCTCCTGGGAGGTCCTCTGTGCTGCATCCAGTATTCATGCAGAGCTGGTCAATGTATGTCTTTGCTAGTCGGCCCACGCTGGCGTGCCCATGTGATGGCTTCCACAGAAGAACATCACGTATGAGTTCGTCTTTGCTTCTCCAGCAGTGTCCAGTGTGTCTTGTTCACCTTACACGGATGGTTTGTGTGATATGTGGCAGGTGGCCGTACAGCTTTTTTTCTCGTGGGATGTTGTTGGATAATCTCTAATTTGTTTACCACCCTGTCGGTGAGGCTTAGAATACGCTGATTGTATCCCCCTGCAGAGGGATAAAACCTCTCCCCCACTCAAAGAAAAGGCGTTTCCTGGGTATGACAAAACCGCATCTGATGGTGAGGTTCGAGATCTGGAGAGTGTGGACTAACCTTCATTGGCATTATTCCCATATCCACTCCTTCTCCAGGACTGGTTGCCATAGCAAGGTTAAAGAGCCCACTCTGCCCTACTATTTACCCGGGGTATGACGTTAAACTATCTGATGGGGAAGTTCCAATTCTGGAGCACTGAGGAATGTTGGATACCCATTTGTCACCATTACTCCCCCGTCCACTCTGACCCGGGGTGGTAGTACCTGTTAGGGTCCCATCTCTGGGTCAGATCTGTTTAAAAATTATTCGTATTCGATAGGACCTTGTGAGAAACAACAAAACAAAAAATGTAAATATTAACGTAAAATGAAAGCGATTAGACATAAAATAACCCTTGACAGAATGGGATGCCGTTAAAATCAGTCAACCTCATTTGTTTATTGTTTGTGTTACACCTTTTTAAAATTTCCCCAAATTCAGCAGTTTCCGAATTCTGAACTCTTTCAGGGTTTGGTTTCTTTTTTAATGACATATCAACCTTCGTGATTTATTTAATGTCAAAGCTATCCTTGTTGAAGAACAGTGGTGTTACTATTTAAGACATAGCTGGGGATGAGGGGATTCATTCTTTTCCCAAGGGTATTAGTCCAAACGTGAACGTAATAGCGTGACTGGAATTAGAACTCGCTGACAACGATGTCGCAGTCTCAGCACGTTAGCCACGACACCATAGGACACCCCTTCCCCGAAAAACTTATCTACTATTTAGCTTTCGTTGTACTGTCTCCGTCCAGATTAAACATGAAAAATAAACATGTACATTCTATAGGATTTTCAATAAAATACTGTTACGTTTTTATGGGCCCTCCTTTAGGATTAAAGCAAGAGTGCTTGTTCAGTGGAAATCCTTGGTAAAGAATCCTTTGTTAGTTAGTTCCTTCGTCAATGATTGCAAATGGACTATGGAAAGTATCTGTGATTAAGTAGTCAACCAACCACGCATTATGGCTGTTGATTGGCGGAGGAATAGACCACGTTACCTCGTCCAGTCTATAAATTTAGGTGGTGAATTGTAACACGAATAATCCAACAAATATAATTCACTATTATTAATACTTAGTTGCTTGGCTCTGTTCCTGAGCTCACAAAGTTAACAAAAATCGAGCACAAAAAACACCCTCAAACTTCGGTCAAGGACACAAAAAACTGTCCCATCATTCGATTAAAGGAAACACTATATCAAATATCTATTATTATACTAAAGCTGGACGAATCAACTTTTGTCTTCTAAGGGCTTTTTTCCTGTTTAGTTTAATGACACGAAAGTTATACTAAATTATTCCTTACTATTAGGATTATGTTTGAAAAAATCTATTTTAATTGGTTCTAATTAGTCGTAATTTTCAATTCATTCTGCCTATCACTTTCCCCCTCTCTATGTATCTGTTGATTATATTATTGTTATATATGTTAGTTTCTCTGGAAGAGTAGAGAGAGATAGAATTTGAAATGTATTTGTATGTTGAATTTTACAAGCAGCAACCCGTAGCTTAAATTAGGTCAAACCTTCCTTTCTTAGAAATCGTACAAAATGATTGTAATGTTTTATCCGGCCGTATTTATATTTTTAAAAATCTAATTCGGTTTGCAAACTCGCTTTTCCTTAATATCAATTATCTACCCAGAGCTCAATGGGTCAATGGGTCACGTTTTGTCTAGTTTTATTATAACTTTCTGTCGCGATCTCCTCGATCACAAAATGTCAGGCTTTCAATGAATATCAGAAGAGCTTTGGTTTTTAAATTTAGCAATGGTTGAGAGTGCCATCTGGTAGAGAGGAAGTTTGCAATACTGAGAATGCCTTTTACCAATCCTGTAAAAAGAATTGAAGAATCCTTTTAAGGTCCGGAAACGATTTAAGCCCAAACTATTCAACAATGTTTTTTTGTCCTTACAGTCTTATCTCCACAAATGTGGTCACAATCTGGTCACTTAAGCATATCTCACTGTCACGCATGGTGTAATGCAGGTGTTCCTTCCCTTTTCAGTCTGAGGGTCATAAACTCGGGATGGTCCAGGCCTCGATCTTAAAAAGACAAAAAAAAACAGCTAAATTAACAATCATAACACTGGCTAGCGTTAAAAGTTTTTCCAAAGGTCAAAGGTTTATCAAGTGATATATGATCGCTATTTTATGCTGAATTCAAAAATACCATTCATTGTTTAGTCAGCCATGCTGTCGGCTGGGGCGTTAGAATACACCGACTGCACCTCTACAGAGGGATAAGACTCTCCCAATGGGGTCACCTGTTGGCCGTGGGTTGTGATGCTTAGGTGGATGATCAGTGCAGGAAACGCAACACTCCACTTAGACACTTAGGCTAGACGGGCGGTTGGAGAGGGCCCCTCTAATCAATCGGTTGGTCACATCAAGCCCTAGCAGCTATATGACTGCCCCAACCCTATTGCCCTTATGGCAATCCCCAACCCTTTTTATCATATGGGTGCTAGAAGGCGGTGGCTGTGGGTCTACATGTCCTGGGAATGACGTTAAACTCTATCTGATGGTGAAGTTCCAGCTTTGGAGGTGTAGAAAATGTGGAACACCCCTTCATCACCATTTCTCCCTGGTCCACTCTGACCCGGAGTGGTAGTACCTGTTAGGGACCCATCTATGGGTTAAATAGAAAATAAGAGTTTATAAACAAAATTGATTATCCATTAAGAATGAATTTATTTCAAAACTTTATCAGCATTAAATGACCCACTGAGGTTGATATGCCGTAAAACAAACCAAACCAAACAAACTTCTATCCACGCCCATGCTCAAGATAGCTCTGGGGTTTTTTTAATATGTGCTTGAATAAGTTGTACATCTTATTATAATGGAGATTGTGTGCTTTTCCGTCTGTAACCGAAACTATATTCCTACTCAAGTCACAATTCCCTTAGTTATTGACATCACATTCTCCATGATTTTATTTTTATCTAAACCTCAATTATTAATAAAATTGTCTTACATTATTAATACTGTTAACTATGTCTACACACTGACAACATGCAATTATGTTTATATATACAACAAAATAGCGCTTTACAATGTGAACGGGAAGGCTAATTTGCATATTAATATTAAAAAATCGAATTTAATAAATATGTGCTTAGTATTATTGATTTCTAACTGTTTGGTTTTATTTTAATGAATATAAGCAAAAATCTTAAATGAAATCCATTAACAAGATAAAATAACTGTCATTTTATTCTTCACTTCCTCTTTTAACTAAATACTTAAATTCGAAAAAATAACAATGAAAGACGAGAGTGATGGAAGAGTAAGTTTCAGTTCCCTTTTTCTTTTATTATACTCCCTCTGTTTCAAATCTTTTTATCTGTATTCTTATTTAGTTTCATTAGCCTTTCTAATTTAATACAATATTTTATTACATTAAAAATTAAATACTTGCACCCGGAGGGTGCATATATTTGCTAGTAGTAATAATAATAATACTTATTCAAAAGCATGTGGACTCGACTTGTCACAGCTATAATACCGTTCTATACATTTCAAGTTGAGCTTATTGCTGAAATTCACTTTAGTCAGTGCTTGTTAAAACTAACAGACTCTAATAATAGTTGGGTCAGAAGTTATCTGCCTCGGACCCATTTTTTTGTACAGGGTGAGTTACTTGCCCTTTGACCCATTACACACCTCGTGTTTAATGAAAAGCAGTCCTTGTTAATTGATTTTAAGGTATTTCACGTGGAATATGTCTAGATGAGTAACTGCACTTGCCAGAGATGAAAAGGTGTGTCTTTTTTATGTGGAATTAAATTGCTAAATTCCCAACACTTGTATCTTAAAAATTTGATCTGATTAGAAAAAATGAGTATGATTTTTGGATTTAACGTAAAAAAACCTGCCTTAAAATTAGCTATTATATATTCGACCTTGATAACATCGCAGGCCGGTGTAATTTATCAATGAGACATGTGATGCTGTTTGCAATCACACAATCATGTAATATCAGGGTTAAATAAAGGAGTTAACAGTACATCAGACAAGTGAGTATTTAACAGTTTTTTTTTACACAACGTACTCTTGGCATGCTTCATATTTTAGAACTGTTCACGGAGGTGTCGTAGCCACAAACAGGCTACTTCCATCACTTTCCCTTTGAATTCTGGGAGACCAGTAGAAGACAGGATTCTTCACTTCCAGCCTTGAACTTGGTACGTCAGGAAATGACTCAGCAAAACACCGATACCAACAAAAAGTCTTCATTAAAGTACATGAAAGTCTACCCGATATATTCCTAACCAGCGAGACCGGGAATAATACCATGAACAATAGCCCCAGTCTAGTACTGGAAAACGATTGTTCAGTGAAGATTTAATTCGAACAAAATACGGACGGCGAGGTGGTCAAGCCGAACCTACGATAAACAGACCCTTTTTCGTCCACACACACGCTCACCGACTCGCCTCGCTGTTCCTGCCGCTGCTCCTGCTGTTTGCCACCGACCTCGCCGACCTCGCCGACCTTGCCGACCTGCTTAGCTTACTTTGCTGCTGGCTCCTGCTGTTCGTTGAAGATTCCTTCCTACTTCCTTATCGGCCCCCTTGCGTTAACAACGTCTCGCACTTCTCGACCAAGGACTGCTAGCCAGGCAAACTCGGTCCTAATAGTTCTTCTTAGGACTAAACGAAAGTCTTGTTCCTAAACTCGGTTATGCGTTCTATTAGTTCTTCTTAGAATAAACGAAAGTCGTTGTTCCTAAACTCGGTATGCGTTCCTATTGGTTCTTCTTAGAACTAAACGAAGTCGTTGTTCCAAACTCGGTAATCTATTAGTTCTTCTTAGAACTAAACGAAAGTCGTTGTTCCTAAACTCGGTAATGCGTTCCTATTAGTTCTTCTTAGAACTAAACGAAGTCGCGTTCCAAACTCGGTAATGCGTTCCTATTAGTTCTTCTTAGAACTAAACGAAAGTCATGCATTCCTAATAGTTCTTCTTGGAACTATACTGAGAGTCAATTTTCCTCCAGCGTGACATCGCCCGACAAAAACTACTGCAGCCTAATACCTTCATCGCTAGCCACGCCGGAGTACTATTGCTACTGGGAACCTCCAAAAAGAAGGCCTAATCGCAAACACTCACTGGAAACAGACAACATTGACGGACCGACATCATAAACCATGTCAAATAATTCTATTTGCTGTATTTTCGGTAAATAAAAGCCTTGTTTCTTACACTGTTAATCCTACTTTCGTCCCTTCATTTGTTTTGTTTGTGTTACGTTTTCTCCTTGTAAAAAAACGTTGTGTGGTCGTCCTCTTTATTGACTCCACGACAGAGGTATGTAGAGTAGGGTAGGTTGATTTTTCACTTTTTTTTAAATATCAAATTCTCTCAAACAGCGAAACGTGTGTGTTGGTATTGTAGGGGTTAATTTCGCATTTGCCTGAGGAGTTGTCTGCCCGCTTGATATCGCTGGTTCCCGCTAGGGGCCTCTTGTATTTAAGCGGCTGATTTGAATTTCTCTCTCTCTCTCTCTCTCTTTCCTCGCTACGAGACCACATGCGTTAGACAATTGTCATTCCCTTCTCGTTGGGGCTTCGGCCCTCAATGCCGGCTACTTGTCACTGTAAGTGATTTATACAGCATGGACTATTCTTAGTATCATGTCTGTACCTTTATATTATGTATACTTTTATATTATCTTGTCAGTGACTTTTATGTATGTATGTTTATGTACACTATTCTATCTTCCATTGTTTATGTATCTTGTTTGTTCATGTGCTGTATTATATAAAATGTTTTGTCCCTCAACCCTTGTCGGAGTCGTATGTTCTTCAAATATTCACTTTGAATCTTACAGTATAATAAATACTGATACCAAAAACTAAATCTTTTACTTGCATCATTGTTTAAGGAAATAGCATCAAAGATCGTCAGTTAAAATGCACCAAAAATCCTCGTTTTCGTGTCATTTGGCCCAGAAAATTGGTTAGAAAATTTGGCAATTTCAATATTTAAAACAAGGAATAAAATATTATAACTAGAATTCAAATTGAAAATATCCCCCACCAACACCTCTGATATGCTGCTTTTTACCTCATTAATTAAGCTGTAACAGTGAAAAACATATTTAAAAAAACATTTTAAAGTGATAACATTTTTTTAGATTTTAAATCTATTTCCTCAAACGAAGGCAAAGTTTTGAAGAAAAATATTTTGCATGGTATTTTTTTATATTAATTTGCAGCTTTTGCCACATGAGATACATTAGTTCCAAAATCGATCTACCCTAATGTAGAGCCAAACATGCTAACTACTTAATCCGCAAAATGGATTATTTTGTTTTTTATTATTTTACATTTGCGACATGTTTTTCAGTTCTTCTGATGTCTTCTTCAGGCGTTAATTAACCATATATATATATATATATATATATATATATATATATATATATATATATAGCCTTAATGGACAGACACAACTTGTCTAGTGCATCTTTGTGGATGCCAGATGATAGAGCGTGAGTTGTGATGCCTCCTAGTGGCAAACCCTAGCGGCAAGGAAAGATAACCCTTTTCCAATATCAACCTCATCCCAATAAGGGAAGACAATCGCTACAGAACAAATACTGAATTAGCAAATTAGCCCAAATTTACCTTAACCACGACTGAACAACCCTGACCTTAACTTCAAATACAAGCTCATTATTTGTGGAGGTAGTCATTCACAAGGAGACAGATAATTTTTCTTATCTGCCAAACACACCTCCACTCAATCGAAATACATTAAATTCTCTCAAGAGCTTTTAGCAATCTATCAAGTAGAGGGAATATCAATCTATCTAGTAGAGTGTGTAGTGAATTAGCGAAACAAGTTACTGTAACAAAATGTAACTTAATGTTATAGCAGTTATCTTTTTGGTAACTGTGATTAAAAAGGTGGACCATATGACCTTTAGGCACCCCTTTTGCGATCTCAATTCATAAGGACATTTTTCCTTTATACTGTCAAATTCCTGTTGTTTGTTGGGGTTAGGGTTAGTTTTATGATTTAAAAAACTCTAAAAATTGTCTGTTAACAAACAACCGGATTTTGACAGTATTAATAAGGCAATTTTATTATTAATTGAGGTTTAGATAGAAAAAAAATCATGGAGAATGTATAAAATAAACAATGCTTGGACAGGATAAAGTAAAGGATAGCAGGTAACGACAACAACAAGGCTTATAATAATACGAAATGCATTTATCTTATAAGGCATGTAAGATACAATATACGAAACAATGTGTAACTTGTGGTACAAATGTGTGTGTTTACAAAAGTCACAAATAGAAAATGTAGAGTGTAAATGTATGGTTTGTTTTGCAAGATAATGCTTGTGTGACTTATCTGTGTCCAGGTAGGAATGTCTTGCTAGTTTGTTTGTTTGATTATACGCATCACCGGCTCTTCCATGCTGTTCCAAGTGCTCGTCATTTCCAACGTCCGTGCCTGAAAGACACACGTCGTGCCTAGTCGGTGGTGTCAGCGAAAAGAGGCTGATAGAAGGTATCAACCCTTAAAATTTGGCGGCCAAACTGAGCCTCGTAATGTGTGGTCTGATTCGTCCCTGACAACGGCCCTTAGCCAATCGCATGAGGTTTCTCATCGGGTTATGGCTAAGAGACCCTTGGGCTGTGTTTTGGCTATGGTCAAAGGGGGGTTACTGTATAGGTAATATTATTTTCTACAAATGTGACGTAAAAAATCTAAGAATTGTGACTCGAGTAGTGATATAGTTTCGGTTACAGACAGACACACACACAATCTTCATTATAAGTTTCTATTTCACGCTTACGACCCGTTAGATGTTGTATACAAAGTAGTCAAATTTCCGCATATTACGAACTGTGGCATTTTTCTTTTCTTTTTTTTTTCTTTTTTTTTCTTTTTTTTTAAACGAATATTTTAAAATATAAAAAAAATGACCTTCTGGAATGTTCCTATTCAGATCTCTTTGATCAACAACAAGATCATACAGGAAATTCCCAGATGTTGACTGCGACCGGAAATATTTTCTGAATGATCCCAGAAAAAAAATACAGACTCCTTTTGTGATTTTTTAAATTTTCATTTTTGTGGCTATGAGAATTTGTTTAAAACGTTAATCTAACTGACAGAAAGCAATTTATTGGAATATTTGTTGGTAGGGAATATAATTAATCGAGTCCCCACTCTCCGAGGACCAATATTAGCATTAGTATATCCGTGATATACTAAAACTGAACTAAACTGAAAGAAAAACAAACTCAATTACACACTCAAGAACATTTAAACTTTTATAAACATACTATACAGGCACCCTGTCGTGGTGTAACCGTTAGCAAGCTAGTCTCGCAGATTCATCACTACTGAAAAATCAGTTCGATCCTCGCTGGATACCTCTTGTAATCTTGTGTCAAATCCTACCCGTAGAGTGAATAAGTTCTTTTTTTTTTTAAAGAAGCCTAGATATATGAAAATTCCCCACAAAAAGTTACCAAAATACGTAAGAAAATATAACAAGGATATCCACACTGAACAGTTGGTTCAAGCCAAGACTAAAAAGGGGGGGGGGAATAACATGTCCCTTTTTTCTTTCGTTAAGAAAAGAACTATCGTTAGTAATAATTTTTTTAAATATATAAAATCTCAGAAAATATGTTGCTCAAAATTGCGCATTTTTAGACTTACATTTTTGTATAGATAAAATAGAGCTTGATTTATGGTGTGAATATCATATTAAGCTACCAGACGCTTAAAATTCACAATTAAATTCTTATGTGAATTAAAATAGACCAATTGAATCGGAAAAAAATACTTTTTTTTTTTTCATCAATTCAAAGAAAAATATTGTATTTAAAATTACGAAAAAAACAAAAAAAACATGCTGCATAAATTATTTTTTGAGTTTTAAGAAAATAACTTTTAAACTTTCAAATCACTTTTTTCGGGTATTGAATATTTATTTTTTATGTTGAGTATTTGGTTTTTCTAGAAATGTAAAAAATTAGTGACCGGAAATTTTTTTTTCTGCAAATGAATAAAGGTCAAACCCCCACCCTATATTCTGAATTGATAAAAAAAAAATTCAAGATTTTTAATAAATGAACTATACTTTATAAAAAAAATTAACTCATCAACGAAGAAAGTAGTGAAAAATTCATTAATTCTCTTTTTTTTTTGGTAATAGTTTGAAAATTGAAAAAAAAAATCATTACCCCTCCCCACCCCCTTACGACCCAATTGTTAGTTTACGGAAATCAGGATTAACTGATTTTTTTATTATTATTATTGGTAAGTCCAAGAAACACAAACACACGTGCGTATTATATGCTTTTCTTGCAGTTAAATGTCAAAAATGGAATCCCACTAAGAGTTGGAGACGAAGAGGCTGGCGCCGGTCTACTTGCTGCCGTAGGCCACAATAAAACAGGTGGCTTTCTGTTCATTCAGCATTATTTTCACTTTGACTCCAAAACACAAGATTTGTTAGTTTCGTTTTGCTTTTCGTTATTGTATGTGCATGTGAAATTTTATTATAATGGAGATTCGGTGTCTATAACCGAAACTACATCACCGCTTACATCACAATACCATCAGAAATTGCGTAAGTTTATCAATGAGTATTTAATTTATAGCCAAAATCATTTCAACTAACCACGTTAAAGGAAATGATTTCGAAGTAACTAATGAAGACGCCGCTAGGTACGTTCACAAATGGTAAGGGGGGGGGGTAATAAAATAATAATTTTAAAACAATTACCAAAAGTCAGGGACCTCCCAAATTGAATGAAATTTTCAGGACTTTATTCATTAAAAAATTAATTTTATGATGAATAGCATATTTTTTTTTTTTTTTTAATATTTAAAAATGTTTTTTTTTTTTTTTTTATCAATTCAGATTGTTGGGGTAGGGGGTTTCAACCTTTGGTCATTTGAATAAAAAAATTTCCAGTGCTTAATTTTTACCCTTCTCGAAATATCAAATCCTGAAGACCACATAAAAGAATAAAAAAATTTTAAAAGATACAAATTCAACACCCGAAAAAATTATTTGAAAATTTATAATTTATTTTCTTAAAGCTCAAAAATAATTTTTGTTGCGTTGTTTTTTTTTGTTTGTTTGTTTTTTTGGGGTTTTTTTCTTTAAATTGATAAAAAAAAAAGTATTTTCGTGATTCAATTGGCCTATTTTTATTCTCCTAAATATCTAATAGTAAATTTTAAACACCTGGGATTTGGCATGTTGTATTCAATATGAATTAAGATTATTTAATCTAAAAAAAAAAAAAGGTTTAAAGGTAATCTGAGCATTACCTACATAAATGAGAGTAACCTCCCCTAGTTTATGTCATTTTGAGGAAGCCTTATGTTTTGATCGGCCATTTTCATTTCATCGTAAATCTCAACTGAAAATACGAATTTGTTCGAATCAATACATCTGCATGTTTTTAATACGAATATATCATAAAATATTATCTTAATTGTGCTTGCGCATTATTTGAAATGAACTTAATTGTTATTAAGAACACATTTTATGATATTTTCGTGTTGAAATGAAAATGGCCGACCAAAACATATGGATTCCTCAAAGTGAAATAAACAAGGGGAGATTACTCATTCATGTGGCTAATGTTCAGAATACCAATCTAAAAACATAGGTTTAAAAATGCGCAATTTTGCGCTACATATTTTCCGAAATTTTTATTTTATTCATTTATTTATTTTGTATGTGTGTGTAAATCTACTCTTGGTCATGGCATACTTTAAACTGGTGTTTTTTTTTTTGTTTTGTTTTTTTTTTTTGGGGGGGTTACTGCGACCTGTCAGGGTGGCCTAAAGTCTGTATCAGCCAATCAGCGATGGATTCTATCTCCTTTTCACTAGCGCTAGACGAGGGAGATTGTTTTTGCATCTGAGGTGGAGAGACACACCTACCATCAGCTCCTTACTTTACCGCATAGATCCCTGTGCTACTCATACGCTGAGTTGGCGAGGGCCGGTATCGAACTAGGAACCTTGTAGTATCTAGCCGAATGCTCTACCGACTGAGCTAACCCGGCCCTAAGTGTAATGCTATGAAATGAGTAGATCAAAAACACCGTTCACAATTTTCCTTTATTTAGCATCGAAAAAATGTCATGACCAAGTGTTACATATTATGTGATGTCATGGGTTGTTGACAAGACCCTGTAGTGAGAATTCTAGGGCGGGGAGCAGTGGAAAAATACCAGGTCCATTGGTAACCTTGACTCTAGCGGCGCGAATCTCGCTTTTAGTTTCAACCTGAGAATTGAAGCAGAGTAGACGTGCTCTGCTGGGGTTGAATCTCACCGCCTGGAAGAACATGGGCAGAAATAAATCTTGATCAAGAAAATAAGTCTTGTGAGTTGATTAATTGCGTGACTAAAAACCAGCCCTTAAAAGAGTCTAGACAACATGACGGCCAAAAGAAAGAAAAGGAAACAGCCACACAAGATAGCAGGAAGAAATGAAAGAATAAGTCTCAATCTCTCTCCCTGTCACCCGAGTCTCCACTATCTCAATTATATACCCGATGTACGATGTTGGGTATATATGGCCATGCAACACAAGTTTTTCTGACACTATCTATAAAATGTGTGAAGCGCACATAATCTCGAAGATTGGGTACATATCATTAAGTTTGCGTAGCAGTCATCGCACTCATTTGCATAGAAGTGGTACAGGTCGTATCTTGACCAATAGTCGTGTAACGATAGACATTCACCCGATTCGAAGTGTCAGCGTTGCCTTGCATATCTGACTGCTATGTCCCGGATGCATGTTCGGTGTTAAGATTTTGAGTGAGCGGTGGGTGGTTTTGTCGTGGTGTGAAGGGTCATGGTGTTAGAAGCTGTGAATTGAAGCACCCGGATTCACTGCTTTATTAACACGGTACGCAGCGAAGTCTGTGAGAGACAACTCCGATGTTTTGCAGGCGAAACCCTTATGACATGATTGAAGACTGCTGTAGTATTATTGCAGGAAGAAAGATTTAGTCATGTTGCCTAACATATCTGGCTGCTATGTCCTGGATGCATGTTCGGTGTTAAGATTTTGAGTGAGCGGCGGGTGGTTTTGTCGTGGTGTGAAGGGTCATGATGTTAGAAGCTGTGAATTGAAGCACCCGGATTCAGTGCGACCGCCTGCTTTATTAACGTGGTACGCAGCAAAGGCTTGGGAGAGACAACTCCAATGTTTTGCAAGCGAGACACTTATAACATGGTTGAAGACTTCTGTAGTATTATTGCAGGAAGAAAGATTTAGTCATTGGACTTATCCAGTTAGGGAATTGATTACCCAAGTCAGTTTTTTTTTCATAATTCAGGTTGTCGTACGCTCTTGACGAAAGCCATTATTCCTGTCTCTCATCTGTATTTATGGGCAGCTAAGAAATTAAACGAAAGTTGTTTTTCAATGAGTTCTGTTTGATAGGAAAACCGGTTATTTCCTAGTTGAATAACATATTACAGGGTGACCCAGAAAAAACAGAACCCAAATTATTTATTTCCCCATTAAACTAACCCTAACCCCGCCTAGTTGAGTAACATAATATTACAGGGTGACCCAGAAAAAAACAGAACCCACATTTTGTAATAAAACTGTTAATTTTCATTTTTTTTTTTAAGTTTAAGTCCAACAAGGGTTAGTTTAATGGGTAAAATAAATAAATAATTTGGGTTCTGTTTTTATCTGGGTCACTCATGTTACTCAACTAGGAAATAACCGGAAAACCTATCTGGTTTCCAAAACCCTGAAAATTTCTTTTTCAACTTTGTTCTTGTCAAAGTTGGGGTCAACGGTCATTTTTTTACGTCTCCTTCGTAACAATCTCTCGTACTTTCTTTTAACAATGCCACGTCACAGCGACATTCCGCAGCGAAGTCGCAACTGCCCCAATGTCGAAAATAAACGACTTGTATTTGTTTTAGTCGTGGACGCTATTTGTATAGGAGCTGCCCTAATCCCGCCACAAACGAGACTACACCACACAAATCTACCCGTCAGTGGTGTCCGAGCTCTTTTAGAAGAGGCAAGACAGGTAGATATGCTTCGCGGGAGGTAAGTCCGCCTATTAACTACACAACGAATTGCTTATACAGAGTTACATGGGCGAAATGTCCAGATCGAAAAATCTACTGACCTCAAGGGTCAGCCTTGAATAGTCTGTTTGATTTAATATCTGTGCAAAGAATCAAATCTCCGGAACTTTTCATCTGGCAGTGATCCTAGGATAGACAACCACACACACACGCGTATATCTATTTACCAACCCCTCCGCATGAGCAGGATGGGACACAAGGTCAATTTCTTAAGCGGAGTTTAACAGGTTTGAATTCAGAGTTTCTTCTCCTAGACTGGCTACCTATCCAAGGTTAAAGTCCAATCTGCCCTACTATTTACCTATAGCTGGAGGGAGAATATATGGATTCATACCTTTCCCAAGGGTATTAGTGCTATGTGAAATGCAAACAGCCCCGTCGAGGATTTAAACTCTGGTCGATGAGTCCATTTCCTACGACTCTAACCATTACACCACGCACCTCCATAAACGTATAAGCTTTGCCACGGTAGAATAGTTGCACTTCACGTTACATCAACTCTAATGAAGACTCTTGCATTTCATTTTGTTACGAAGGCTCATTGCATTTGCACATCTGATTTTAGTAGAGAAAGTCTTTGGTCTTTCATACGTAGTACATTCAGTAGTACATTGAGCTATAGATTTGTCCCAATGAGTTAGCTCTTACCGAGAAATTGACTCAAGAATCAAGTGTATCGGTCGAAACGGAATTGCTGTTTTTGCGGTCTTTTACAATAGGAAAGGAAAGTGTAAAGACTAATGTTAAGCATATTCTTGTGTGCAATGCGACACGAGGTTGCTGCGGCACAAAGGTCCCTGTTCATGGACAGGAAACGCAACTAGCTAGTTGTTATTTCTCTCAAGGCTGGAAGGTATTTTTTTGACTTTGCCAATTCCACTTTTATAATGCTTGCCTCTCATGCCACCTAGTAGCTATTTGGTGTCACGGGAGGTAATTGTCTTTCGTATCTCCTAGCGTCAGATAGAACCGTGGCAAATAAGGATTGCAACTCCTACAGATCTATTAAAACTGTCCATTTCGATTAATTTACAAAAATGCAATGTTCTAAACGTCACAATACTCGTCTCCAAATGTACTGTCATTAAAACCGGTTTTATCTCGAAAGTCTTTGCCACGCCTACGCCCACATTCAATCATAGCAAACTCCTCCCAACAATTTGTGTCGATAGTTGAAATGATGAAAAGATGACTTTTACTCAGTGTTGTCCACCTGCCTTATGTCTGAAAGGAAGTGAATCAAATGTTTCTCTATTATTGTGACATTGCTTATAAATAGCTATGAACGGAGGAATGATTAAAGGGGGGATAAATGCGTATACATGACATAGAAAAGTAATAGATTAATGCATGTAAATAATTAAAAATCTATGGTAGCCAATAAGGTGAAATCATATTGCGTATTTTGATTTTAGTCATAAGAGTAGAGAATTTTTTTTTTCAATACGTTTGGTGATCCGTAAACGAAAAAAACAATCGTTAGTAATCATTTTTTGAATGTATAAAAAATCGTAGAAAAATGTACAAATTGCGCATTTTTAAACTTATGTTTTTAGATAGCTTAAATAAAGCCTAATTTATGGTAAAAAATATTGAGTGCAACATGCCAAATGTTTAAAATTCACTATTGAATTTTTAAGTGAATAAGAATATGCCAATTCAATCAGCGAAAATCCTCTTTTTTTGCTTCAATTCAAAGAGAAATACTTTTTTGAGTTTAAAAAAAATAACTTTTAAATTATTGATTAACAGATTAAAAAAAAATTTTTACCACCCTTGACCAAAATTGCACATCCCTGCTTTTAAGTAATTAGTTTTTTAGTTTTTTAAAATTCTAAAAGACTTTCATATTTTTTAACATCTGTATGTATATTTAATTTTAAGACTTTCTCCAAATATAACAGATTATTTCTAGAATGAAAAAATAAATATTCGACTTGTTGAAAAGGGTGGGGGGCAACAATGTCATCACCGTCAAAAAATCTTTAGCAGCTAAAAATCCGTCGTCTTAAAATCTTTAGCAATTCAAAAATCTTCAGCAGCTGAAAAATCCGTCGTCGTAAAATCTTCAGCAACTCAAAATCGCGACTCGACTCCTGTCGTCACCCCACTTCTACTTATACTAGTTTCTCCTCAAGATCCGGGTGTCTGCGCCCCACACACGAGATTGTCGAGCCAATCCCGGCCGCCGGAATCCTCATAGCTATCATCCGGGCATCTGGTGCTTACATCCGGGACTGTAGCATCCCTGCTTCGGTGCCAATGTGTCGCCCGTTCGCATTCTGGAGGAAGCAGGTTCGATTCTACAGACCTACATGTCGGGCAAAGCCTAGTCCGCTTCCTTCGAGAATACGGCAGGCCTTGACGGTCGCCACTGACCTCGTGTTCTCTGTCCCATTATCATAATGAAAAATTAAGATTTATGAAAATCTGAATAGTTGATTGAGACATTAATCTAAAAAAAAAAAAACATTAAAAAATGTCAATGTCCCGTTTTTTAAAACATTTATTCACAACCTGAATAATTATGTTAGAAACTAATCCAAGGGAAATAACTGTCGTATTTATAAAAATTTCTATCAAAGGGAGATAATTCTAAATATTTGGTTCCAAGATTATTTACCTTGCTGCCTTTTACAAGTTTTAAAAATGATTTATTATGAATGAAGAACAAAAATGCATATATAAGATATGTCCCTCATTGTTCACCCTCCTGTGTAGCTCTTTGATTAAGAAAAGTGACTCTACTTACTATTAGCATGACGTAGCTTCAAAGATGTTTTATACTCAACGCCGTTGTCATCATCGTTTTTACTAACAGTACAGTATATGTGTTTATGTGGCTTAAGTGACTTTTGATTTCAGTGAATTAGGTATTATGCATTATAATTTCTAAAATACAGGACTTATATTGCTTTTAAAAATGAAAAAAAGTTCTGTTTTGATTATCGTCTCTCATAAAAGAAAACAAACATTTTTTTAATTTGATGCACCACTCAAAAGAAAAGTCTTAAATATTTCAATTAATTTGAATTTAATTGTTAGAAACTTGTTTCATTTGAAAGAAAATATATTCATTTGAATTTTGACAGCAAAATTATTTTTTACATCTATTATTTTTTTTAAATAAAAGATTTCAAAAATCTGTTTACATTTTTTTATGTAAGAGCATGGCAAAAAAATCCTTTTGCGTAATTTTGGAATTAATTTTTCCATGTATGACAGTTAACTGCATCTAATGGTGAGGTTCTAATTCTGGAGCTCTGGGGACTGTGGAGTACCCCTTCATCACCATTGCTCACAGGTCCTCTCTGACCCGGAGTAGTAGTGTAGTGAACCGGAAGTTCTTACTACGACGAACAAAAGTCAAATGACAAAAATTAATAGTTTGCGCAGGGGATTGCGCACCCTAGTAAAAGAAGAAAATTGAAATAAAAATTTGTACATTTTCAACCAATCAGAGACGTTCGCGCCTAAAAGGAAATCTATCAAATAGACCCCTTTTGGAGCCTACACTAGGAGTATAAATTAACCAACTTTTTGGATCCCAACCAGAAAGAAATTATCCGCCTAACCAAATCCACGCCACTCTAAAGTAAGACAAAATCACATTCACTTATAAGAAGGTATGAACATATATCTCTCTTTCTATCTCCCTTTAATCAGCAATTTACTTGCAACTGTTATGTCACTTTGAATTCTTACCCTTTCTTTCTCACTTCAAAACTTATAACATATTTTTCTTACATGTTATAAAGAACTTTATAAAAAACAAAAATTACATTTTGTACAAAAGACTGAAAGAACTTTGCTCGGTATTCTGCATTACCTTTTTGTAAACCTTTTCTCAATACAATTTGTTTGTTGTTTTAAAATTGAGTTCTTTTCTTTATTGCCTTGGTGCCTACATTATTGAATGTTATTCTGGTGTCTTTCATGTTTTGAATAATATTTCATGAAATTCAACTTCAAACTGGTGACCTGACAATGAATATATAAAACAACCTCTATACTCCCCACCATAGTAGTACCTGTAAATATGTTGGAAAAAATTGAGTTTTAAAAAAAGAATGTTGATACCCATCAAGCATGAATAGAACAAAACATTTTTGGCATAAAGTAACCCAACAAGGATTGACATTATACCCAGGACATTAAGACCCTCAGCCACTGCCTTCTAGAACATATATAATAAAAAATGTTGGGTGTTTGCCATAAGAGCAAATGAGTTGGGATAATCATATAGGTGCTAAGGCTTGATATAACCAGCTGATTGATCAGAGGAGGCCTCTCTGACTGCCCGTCTAGTCCAAGTAAGGGTCAAAGTGGAGTGTTGCAATTCCTGGATTGCTCAGCCACCAGGATTCTGTCCTTAAGCATCACAAGTCACTATCAACAGGTGGCTTTTCTGCAGAGGTGCAGTCAGCATCTTCTACAGCCCCAGGTTAGGTCTTACAATATGGACAAAAAACAAAAATGTTTAAACTGATAATTCTCTTAAAAATCATTCACTTAAATTTTAAAATATTTTTCTATAAAACTGCAACTGTATGGTTTACTAAAAAAATGAAGTTGCTGCAATAATCTCATTAATTCACAATCTCTGATTTCTTACTTTAGATCAGGATTCTGTTATCCACACCAACACACAAAACCTTCAGTACACACAAGTAAATGGTAGTTTGGCAAACGGCTCTGAGAGAGTAGATTGACAAGTGAGACAGCGAATGCGTTTAGCTCCCGATAAGTCACTGTCACTTCTATTACAATAAATTTTCACAACACAATATTAACTTCATAACATAATATGAACAATGTAATTGAAATGCTTCTCTTTTGTTGTGTGGATTTTATCTTTTAGTTGCAGACTTACCCAGTATTGTCCAGGATTTAAAAAGTTTAAAAATAAATCTCTAATCTATGTTTATATATAGATTAATAAAAATTCGGTTATTTCCTATGAGTCCAACATAAACAAAGGGGAACCACTCTTAACTGATAAATTATTGATTTATTTATTGATCTACAAGGAAAAAAGAAGATTGGGTTAGGGTTAGTTTAATGGGAAAATAAATAGATAATTTATCAGTCAAGAGTGGTTCCCCTTTGTTTGTGTTGGACTTATAGGAAATAACCAAAAATTATTTTTCAATATATTTGTTTTAATATTTTTTAATCAATATATATTCTTGTTTTTAAGTTATTTATTTTTATTCTTCTTGTTTGTATTTTTTAAAACTTTTATTTGCTTTTTATTGTTTTATCCTTTATTAATTTGTTTTATTCCTTAATTAATTTTTAGATATATCATTGATTTATACATTTATTATATTTTCATTTAACTTTTCTTATGGAAAATGATGGGAAAATACATTTTAATCCCCTTGCATGTAAATAATTAAAAATCTATGGTAGCCAATAAGGTGAAATCATATTGCGTATTTTGATTTTAGTCATAAGAGCAGAGAATTTTTTTTTTCAATACGTTTGGTGATTCGTAAACGAAAAAAAAACAATCGTTAGTAATCATTTTTTGAATGTATAAAAATACCAGGAAAAATAGGGTGTGGATTTCATTGAACTTTGGTCTTTGCTGGTCTCCCCCAATTTCCCTTTATAAAAGAACATGCACTCAGTCATTGTACAAACAAACATACAGACATACAGAATCATTCTTTATATACAATAATAATCAGCATGTGTAAGTAACCATTTGGTGAAAATTTTTAATTCTTTAAAAAAAATTGATTTGATTTCGAAAAATAAGGTGTCCAAAATATTTAGAAATCACAGAAATGTTTATTGATTATTGTCAATGATGGTTACATCATCTTAAAGTTTGAACATGTATCTATTTTTGGTTAAATCTAACTTAACGGACATAAATTCCACCATCGTATGTCACTCCGCCAAAAGAAAGAAATACCAAAAATCAGGGAATTGGCTGAATTTAATGAAATTTTCAGTGTTGATATATTAATGAATAAAAGATATAATGCACCAGTTATTTTATTTAAAAACTTTTACATTTTTCATGTCAGTTAACTTTGAGCCACATATCTTTCAGAATCTGTGTTGTCAGAATTTGTGTTAAAAATAAAAATAAAAACAATTTAAAATAAAAAGAATCTTCCAAGAGGTCCGTGACGTCATGGTTGCTGCCTTCGTCCTAGAATTTGACCCCAGGGGCTTATGCCTACTGATGAACAGCTACTACGTCTTTTCAACGTTATCGTTACCTAACTCACATACGCCTGGGGAAAAAGAGGGACAAGCCTACAGAGAGACATGTGATTCCATGACTTCTGGATTCTTCAGTGTCAAGGTGGACAGCGTCCTGTGTGGATCCTTGTAGCATTGCTACCACACAGGTTGAGAACTACTACTGTGCCTTTGGGGAATTAGAATCTATCTCTCTCCCAAAGACTGGAAATAAAATAAGCTGGCACTCACTCGAAACTCAACAACTCTTCAACAACCCAAGAACTAAATACTTCTACAATAAGGAATTTGTAGCATAGCTACCTTATTGTCACAAGAACTCTACGAAATCTTCAACCAAAGAACTCTGCGAAATTCAAACAACACAAACGACAATTATTTCATCATTTAAAGAACTCTACACTTGTTACCTCTGGACTCAAAGCTAAGTCCTTGCAAAACATCATCTTTTGCAAAACATTCTCACTATCTATCTCCCTCTCTCTATCTCTTACGAACTCTATTAAGGTTACTCACTCTATCAAATTGACATTTACATATCTTTCTTGCAGCCTTATTTTTATTGTTATTAAAATTGTTGAAACTTAGTATTTGTTATTGTGTTTTTCTTTCATTCACTATCCGAATTTGAAATTTGCGTATTTCCCGCCCCCTTGAAATTGTCTTCCCATTGTACTTGAAAAGGTATATTTACTTATATATCGGAACTTAGGATTTATTTTCCCCGGTATATTACAAAGTGATTTACCCGTACTTTGGAGTTAGAAGATACCCCCATGTTGGAATTGGTGCTTCACGGCGCTAATCCCGATAGTTACGCCTCAAAGATAAGGTGGCCCAAAGTTAACTGATCTGACAGAAAGTAAAGTAAGAGATTGGTCGTTTTTTTACTTAATTACAAATTATGACTTATTAGAACTAATTAAAACAGATTTTCTTTTAAATATTATTCAATCCTAAAAGTAAGGAATAATTTAGTATACTTTTTGTGTTATTAAACTAAACTGTAAAAAAAGTTGATTAACTCAGCTTTAGTATAATTATATATATATATATATATCATTTAAAGTGGTTAAATAATGAACAATTTTACAGCTTTTTTTTATCTGTCAAGTGGAAATAACATATTTTATATATATATATATATATATATATATATATATATATATATATATAAACTTTATCAGTTTTTCATTTTATTATACATTGTTTCTATTTATATAGCAAATCTGTTCAAAGGTTGAAAAATTCCTCACATTTTTTTTTACCATTGTTTATTCTTTGTACAAAAATAATTCCCTTTTGTTATTGTTTTGATTTTTTTTTTTTTTTAATTAATTCTGTAAAATATAACCACTTGCAATTAAATGAGCATTCATATTTTTGTATCTTTTTAAAATAAAAAAGTCAGTTTTCATAGATGTATAAAAAAACGTGAAACAAACTAATTCACCCACAGATGCACACTACACAAAACAGTAGAATTATCAAAGCCTCCACAAAATTCTTATTTATTCACTGAGAATCTATTTCTCATTCTGACTAGTTACATTTTTATTATGGTGTGTTCCCTTTCAGAATGGACCTGTAAGTAATAGCAATGAAGAGGTGCCTCACTCTCAACCAAATCTCCAGAACTGGAGCCTCACCATTAAATGCAGTTTAGTGTCATACCCTGAACATGCATTTTTTTTGGGGGGAAAAGGGGTTTGTGCTCCTTTGCAGGGGATACAGTTAGCATATTCTAAACCCCACTTACAGGGCATGATGGACAAAAAAAATGTGCATATTTGTAATTTTATTTTCCTCTGAATATTTCTAATTTTATTATTTATTCATTAAATTTATGAAGTTATGAGAAAAAGTAATCATAACACATTTCTATGACTTGTTGATATAATTATATCACTCATTACTTATTATAATGGAGATTGTGTGTTTGTCTGTCTGTAACTGAAACTATATCACTACTCAAGTCACAATTCCCTTAGTTATTTATGTCACATTCTCCATGATTGTATTTAAACCTCAATTATTAATAAAATTGTTTTACATTATTAATACTGTTGGCCTTATCTATATACTACATAACATACAACTGTATTTATATATACAACAAAATAGCAGTTTATAGTGTGAACAGGAAGGTTAATTTGCATATTGATATTAAAAATTTCATTTTAATAAATATGTGCTTGGTACTATTGATGTCTGTTTGGTTTTATCTTAATGAATATGAGCAAAAATCTCTCTTATCATAATGGAGAATGTGTGTTTGCCTGTCTGTAACCAAAATTATATTACTACTCAAGTCACAATTCCCTTAGTTATTTACATCACATTCTCCATGATTTTATTTTTTATTTAAACCTCAGTTATTAATAAAATTGTTTTATATTATTAATACTGTTGGCCTTATCTACATACTAGATATTTACCATATACCCCATGTGTATGGGTTAGGCACAAGGCCCTATTAATGTGGGACCACCCACAATCTATGACTGATGAGTGGCGTGTGCAAAAAATGCGTTGATCCCATCAGCATTTTCTCTCAAGGGGTGTGCCTCAGGCACTGAGCAATAAACCCAACCCTACCCCTTTAAATCAAGGTAGCAGGTGTTGCCTGGGGGGATGGCCCTCTGGGATTAACGATTGTAAGGTCCAGAGCCGAAGCCACTGGACCCCTGGCATTGGCCGGTTCTACATTGTATTTACCTCGTACCCACTTGTACGGGTTAGGCACAAGGCCCTATTAACGTGGGACCACCTACAAACCGAAGCTCATGGGTGGCAGGTGAAAAATTGCGTCGATCCCATCAGCATTCCCCCTCAAGGGGGGCGCCTCAGGCACTGGGCAATAAACCCAGCCCTGCCCCTTTAAATCGAGGGGGCCGGTATTGCCTGGGGGGATGGCCCCCTGGGATCGACGCCGTTAATTATAGCACTCCCCACCCGTTGGCCAGGATCTACATAGTATTTACCACGTACCCCACTTGTACGGGTCAGGCATAAAGTCCCTATTAACGTGGGACCACCCACAAGCCGAAGCTCATGGAGTGGCAGGTGAAAAATTGCGTCGATCCCGTCGGCATTCCCCCTCAAGGGGGGTGCCTCAGGCGCTGGGCAATAAACCCAGCCCTGCCCCTTTAAATCGAGGGGGCAGGTGTTGCCTGGGGGGATAGCCCCCTGGGATCGACGCTATTAACTCGTAAAGATCCAGGGCCGAAGCCACTGGACCCCCGGCGTGGGCCGGAGCTACATACTAATAACATGCAATTGTATTAATATATACAATAAACTAGTGGTTTAGTGTGAATGGGAAGGATAATTTGAATATTGATATTCAAAATTCCATTTTAATAAATATGTACTTAAAATTATTGATTTCTAATTGTTTAGTTTTATCTTAATGAATATGAGCAAAAATCTCAGAGATAAATCTTAAAAGCAATCCATTAACAAGACAAAATATCTGTAATTTTATTCTTTACTTCCTATTTTAACTATGTAGTTTAAATTAGGAAAATTTAGCAATGAAAGATGGGAGTGATGGAAGAGTAAGTTGCAGTTGTTCTATTTTTCGATTATACCCCCTCTATTTCAGTGAGAAAGAGTTAAATCAAGATTATTATACTTTTTTACATATTGAACTATTTAGAAATAACTCCTAAGTAAACATATCCAATGTTGAAATAATTAGATTATCATACTCTGGTATACCCACAGGTCCTGCTAGTTTAAATAATTGATATTATTTTTCCCCAACCTATACAGAGGAAAATATTATAGAATAACCCAATGTTGAAGAAAAATAAGTTATTAAAACAATTATAAGAACAGTGTTATTGATACATAACTGACACTAAGTCCTTATAATGTATAAGTGTATACAGGGATACACTAACACTAAATATACAGTATGGAAAAATAAAAGCGAACTTATATGAACATTAAGCATATGTGGTATCTTATATTATTATAACCCTGAATGTTAAGAACAACAGATAATAATACACAGAGTTAAATGTATTTCTAACACAAAAAATATTTGTTTTTATTATCATCAACCATGGTATAGGAGGATTGAAATGAATTAGACATTTAGTCCAGAAACATGGTGTCCTAAGTCTGATGTTAAACTGACACTATTGATGAAGTTCCAATTTTGGAGCTCTGAGGAGTATCGTGTACCCCTTCATCACCATTACTCCCAGGTCCAACGTGGTAGTAACTGTTAGGGTCCCATCTATGTTTTAAATTGAAAAAATGATTTTAAAAAGATGTTTTCAAAAATTGATTAAAAAAAAAAAATTTGAATACCCACCAAGAAGAAATAAGACGTCTTAAGCATAAAATAACCTAATATGGGTTGATATGCCATAAAACCCAACCAACCAACTATTGTGTCTGTAATACTGATATAAGAAGAGTGGGTAGTCAATTTATGACTAACACTAAGTCCTTATAATGCATCAGCACATCCATGATTCTATTAACACTGAACATTCAGTCAGGAAAACAAACAATTGACTTGCATGAACAATGCCCAGACAAATGTTTAATATACATAATAAGTAGCAACAAAATAACATAATACATATGTCCACAAATAGGCTAATTGTACATGAACAACTACAATGGTTGGGTCACATCATCCGCATGCCTACAGACAGACTCTCCTGTAAAGTACTTTATGGTGAACTCGCAGAAGGCACTAGAATGGCAGGAGGCCCTCAAAAGTGGTTTAAAGATCTAGTGCGAATCGAACTCGCTCCTCAATGACACTAGCAATGATGTCACAAATATATCCTCGAAAGGCCTCTACCTGTCGCAATAGTCAAAATAATACTGCTAGCTGTTTCTCAGTTGTCGTACGTAATCGCTTGACTCCCTGTCTCTCCGTCGCCGTATGTTTTTATACACACCCGATCTCGTGAGAATTTGCATACGTGCAATATTATTCTCGCCGGTTCGAGATCGCCCATTATTAAAGGTAGTGTTTACAGCAGCCATGTTTCTTTCCTGCGATGCAAGCCAGACTCGTCCGCGCACGTTTTGTGTTCCGAGGTACGTTACTTTCAGTACATCTACAAAAGACCATATGAATGCTTCATAGCGCCTTCTTTACCGGCACTAAATAGGTATATGTTATATACCTTTCTTACTACTTCTTACTCTGTCGTCTATTCTTCCAGCCGGCTTCTGATCATCTATCATCTATCTTGGTCTGATATATCTTCTAAGGTCTCGTCTGGTCTTCTATTGAGGATTCCGGGTCTGGTTTCTGTTGGGGTTTCTTGTTATCAGAAGCCTTGTGTCATTGTTAGTTTTTAGTAATAAACACAAGACTTCGATTTATTGTTGATGTTACTTTATTCATAAATCCCCAGACCAGACAATGCGCGCGGATCCTTACATCTTGCTAGCTCGGCTTCTAAGTTCTAACTCTAACTAACTGAGTTGCTTACTCCTTAAACCAGAAGGGCCTTCTATCGGGGTTCCGTTTCTCACGGTTTATCCCCAGAACGCAAGGTGAGATCGAGGTCAAGTGCCGTCACTCACCCTCAAGGCCATCAGCTGCACTAATATGATTTCTACACTATTGTCATAATCATTAGGTTTCTAATGATTATGTAACATGAAGACGACTCTGAAGAAATGCGCCATTACACCTTCAATCCAAGAAGATTTGGTCTCCAAAAGATAGGGTTTGCAATGTGTGTGACTGCATCTGCAAGTCCAGAATTGGATTAATTAGCCACCAGAGGGTCCACAACTGATGAACGACATGGAGTGATGTCATCGTCGTCTGTAACAAACTTGTAATGAAAAGGTACCAAAAATGGTTAGAATAGATTTACTTTGTTTTATTAGAAATATTATTTAAGCAATTATCTCCCTTTGTTTATAGCAACAGAGCCCTAGTGACTTAGCCATGAACTGATGAGAAAACTCATGCGATTGGCTAAGGGCCTTTGTCGGCAACCAATCAGAGCACACGTTACGAGGCTCAGTTTGGACTGCCAATTTTGATAGCAGTTTCCAACTATCATGCTCTTTTAGCTGAGACTCTGGTCAAGCACAACATGTTTTTATACAGCAGATGTCAGGAAGATGGAGTCAATGGAACAGCATGGGGCCGTAGATTTTGTAAAAGTCAATACAAGAGACAGATACGTTTGGCAAAGGCATTAATTTGCAAACCACTACACACCATTACATCATTATACAATACATTTTGTAAACCCTGCATACACTTTGTAAACCTGCATACATTTTGTACCTCAACCTTACATATTGTATTTCGTATGTTAAATGTTCTCTTGTTTGATAAACATATTGTTTTGTTTATAAGCCTTGTTGTGTTCATTACCTGTAATCTTTATCCTAGTCTTATTTTGTCTCTAACAAGTTTCCAACAGTTTTCAATGGTTTTCATGGCAATGTGCAATAAAATGCTATGCCAAAGTTAGACCAATTGTCTCAATTTTGTTCTACATACAAAGCTAGAAATATGTCTTTTTTATTCTTAATGATCTTTGTTGTAAAGGGAAGTAACCGGATAATCCCTCATGTATGCAAAAGAGTACGTATAAAAGAACAACACAAAGATTAGCTCTGTGTGATGTGAGGTGATCTCCACCCATGAAGGTTGTTTTCGTATTCTCGGATGTAAACCCACGTGCTACAACTCTTCAGAAGATAAGTAATCTTTACCAATCCTCTTTTATGCTCAGATACTTTTTACCTTGCCGGCCGAGAGCCATTTTTGTTATTTGTATTCATTGTAATAATAAACTATTATTACAACCACTCGCAATCTTCTCATTAATGTATTTCTAATACATAACAATCTTCAACTGAAAAGAGATCGCTCTTGTCCCTTCAAAGAAAGGTGACCAAAGAGAGAGTTTTAAGCGGCTGAATTATCATGCAATCAATGGACATGTGACATGGGAAGCCACACTTCCAATAGGGTAGGTCGATTTTGGAACTGTAATGTCTACCATGTGGCAAAAGTTGCAAATTAACAAAGAATTACAACACAAAATATTTTTCTTCAAAACTTTGCCTTCGTTTGAGGAAATAGATTTCAATCTTTTAAAATGTTATCACTATTACAGCTTAATTATTAGGTAAAAAGCAGCACAGTAGTGATGTTGGGGGCATATTTTCAATTTGAATTCTAGTTATAATATCTTATTCATTTCATTTAAAATGTTTTTCTGTTTTAGATTTTGAAATTGCTAAATTTTCTAACCAATTTCTCAGCTAAATTTTGTGAAAACAAGGATTTTTGGTGCATTTCAACAAACAATCTTTGGTGCTCTTTCCTCAAACTATGGTGCAAGGGCAATGACCAGTTTTTGGTATCAGTATTTATTATACCAATTGTTACGCACACACACTCGTTAGAGACAACCAGTGCACCTACGCAACAAAGAATAACAAAAAAAAATATGCAAAAGGTCCCGAATGTAAAAATAAATAATACAAAAGGGATGGGATTCAAAACTTTTCTCTCTGCTCCAGTGAAAAGGATAGGAGACTGGTGAACGATAACAATGCTGAATGACGAAGAGCAAACCGGATTTCAATTAAACACATAAACATTTATTTACATTTAAATACAAATTACCATTAAAAGATAAATACATACATACAAATATACATGTAATCGGAGGGGTAAAGTGAATGTATGATTCATGTTATCAAATGAACATATCAACCATATTAACAATATTCGAAATACGTGACAAACAATAAGGATTTACAGAATAAAAAATCTTGAACGTTTTTTAACTCACTGCGACATTGCAAACCGCAACAATGTCTCTCTGTTAAAATTATTCTCTTTTCAACGATGAGTTGTTCTTTTCCTTCCAAATGAATTAACTGTTCTTTTACGATAAATGTCTTTACTTCTCTCTTTCTCCTGTTCTTCGATACACTTCTCAGATTTACGGAACGGATCGCCATACATCCTTGTCTCTCGGGATGAATTCATCAACTGTGTGCTGGCCTCACGTTTTCGCGCGAAAAATCCTCTCTCAGTCGTTGTCCTAGCAATGTCTTGGGGCAAGTGTACTTTAGGATCGTGGGGTTACAGTTGAAATATGTATGTATATACATATGTATATATATTTCTTCCATCACCTGAGGTGGGGGAAGGAGGGTAACACTGTCTTTTAGACATATGGGTAGTAGTAATTTCTGCATTTAAAATTCTTTTACAAAATACAAAACCAACTAAATTTTATTTTTGCTCGCCCACACATTCCTTAGGGTTTTTACAAATAGTTTTCTTTTAATTCTAATATATATACTAGTTGATATACCAGTGATACGTCACACAATACACAACTTTTGATATTTTAAAAATAGTTAAAAATGAACCTATCCTAACCCCCAATCCAAGAGAAGGCAATTATTTTTGTCTCCTTATGTAACGTTGTCCCTTTTTTTCCGGGCACTAAAATGATAACTGTAACATGGCGGCGGTGGTGTATATTGTATAGCAGGTCTCGTCCACGTGCCTCCAAATTCACAGTGCTAAAATGGTGTTGATAAAAATTATAACGCGAGAAATATGTAGTCACAACTGCTAGCCTTTATTTCCAGGGTAGGTTCGTCTCGTGTGCTGTATAGGAGAGGAGGAAAAGCAGAGAGAAAGAGAGAGAACTATACTTCTAGATTACTGTGATCCCATAAGGGACCCAAGGTCAGGTCCGTACCCTACGACGTCCCAAATCGAAAAGAGGCCGGTCCCTTTTTTCGTTGTTCCACGTCACCACGTGACTTCCGGTCAACACCTGAAACTTCCGGTTCCGGTCAACACCCGACTTCCGGTTGACGCTCAATTCTCCATTTGGGGTCATGCTACGGTCAAACCATCGTTCATCCTGTTTTGGCTCATCACTATTTTTTAAACCTTTATCATCTCTTATTTCCTTCTTCCTCCTTTTCTAACATAGTAGTTCTCGCTCACAAAAGCCAGGACCTTCATTATCTCGTTACACTTACACTGACTATACTTACCATCTGTAATTTACCACGCACACATGAACTCTTCCAACTATAAATAGCAGCAGGTTCTGCACTTAAGTGAGAGTTAATATTTCAGCAGATCCGATTATACCCCCTCTATTTCAGAGAAAGAGTTAAATCAAGATTATTATACTTTTTTACATATTGAACTATTTAGAAATAACCCCTAAGTAAACATATCCAATGTTGAAATAATTAGATTATCATACTCTGGTATACCCACAGGTCCTGCTAGTTTAAATAATTGATATTATTTTTCCCCAACCTATACAGAGGAAAATATTATAGAATAACCCAATGTTGAAGAAAATAAGTTATTAAAACAATTATAAGAACAGTGTTATTGATACATAACTGACACTAAGTCCTTATAATGTATAAGTGTATACAGGGATACACAACACTAAATATACAGTATGGAAAATAAAAGCGAACTTATATGAACATTAAGCATATGTGGTATCTTATATTATTTAACCTGAATGTTAAGAACAACAGATAATAATACACAGAGTTAAATGTTTTCTAACACAAAAAATATTTGTTTTATTATCATCAACCATGGTATAGGAGGATTGAAATGAATTAGACATTTAGTCCAGAAACATTGTGTCCTAAGTCTGATGTTAACTGACACTATTGATGAATTCCAATTTTGAGCTCTGAGGAGTATCGTGTACCCTTCATCACCATTACTCCCAGGTCCAACGTGTAGTAACTGTTAGGTCCATCTATGTTTAAATTGAAAAAATGATTTTAAAAAGATGTTTTCAAAAATTGATTAAAAAAAAAAAATTTGAATACCCACCAAGAAGAAATAAGACGTCTTAAGCATAAAATAACCTAATATGGGTTGATATGCCATAAACCCAACCAACCAACTATTTTGTTCTGTATACTGAATAGAGAGTGGGTAGTCAATTTATGACTACACTAAGTCCTTATAATGCATCAGCACATCCATGATTCTATTAACACTGAACATTCAGTCAGGAAAACAAACAATTGACTTGCATGAACAATGCCCAGACAAATGTTTAATATACAAATAATAAGTAGCAACAAAATAACATAATACATATGTCCAACAAATAGGCTAATGTACATGAACAACTACAATGTTGGGTACACACCGCATGCCTACAGACAGACTCTCCTGTAAAGTACTTTATGGTGAACTCGCAGAAGGCACTGAATGGCAGGAGGCCCTCAAAAGTGTTTAAAGATCTAGTGCGAATCGAACTCGCTCCTCATGACACTAGCAATTGATGTCACAAATATATCCTCGGAAGGCCTCTACCTGTCGCAATAGTCAAAATAATACTGCAGCTGTTTCTCAGTTTTCGTACGTAATCGCTGACTCCTGTCTCTCCGTCGCCGTATGTTTATACACACCCGATCTCGTGAGAATTTGCATACGTGCAATATTATTCTCGCCGGTTCGAGATCGCCCATTATTAAAGGTAGTTTTACAGCAGCCATGTTTCTTTCCTGCGATGCAAGCCAGACTCGTCCGCGCACGTTTTTGTGTTCGAGGTACGTTACTTTCAGTAACATCTACAAAAGACCTATGAATGCTTCATAGCGCCTCTTTACCGCACTAAATAGGTATATGTTATATACCTTTCTTACTACTTCTTACTCTGTCGTCTATTCTTCCAGCGGCTTCTGATCATCTATCATCTATGCTTGGTCTGATAATCTTCTAAGGTCTCGTCTGTCTTCTATTGAGGATTCCGGTGTCTGGTTTCTGTTTGGGGTTTCTTGTTATCAGAGCCTTGTGTCACTTGTTAGTTTTTATATAACCACAGAGATTCGATTTATTGTTGATGTTACTTTATTCATAAATCCCCAGACCAGACAATGCGCGCGGATCCTTACATCTTGCTAGCTCGGCTTCTAAGTTCTAACTCTAACTAACTGAGTTGCCTTACTCCTTAAACCAGAAGGGCCTTCTATCGGGTTCCGTTTCTCACGGTTTATCCCCAGACGCAGGTGAGATCGAGGTCAAGTGCCGTCACTCACCCTCAAGGCCATCAGCTGCACTAATATGATTTCTACACTATTGTCATAATCATTAGGTTTCTAATGATTATGTAACATGAAGGACGACTCTGAAGAAATGCGCCATTACACCTTCATCCAAGAAGATTTGGTCTCCAAAAGATAGGGTTTGCAATGTGTGTGACTGGCATCTGCAAGTCCAGAATTGATTAATAGCCGACCAGAGGGTCCACATGATGAACGACATGGAGTGATGTCCATCGTCGTCTGTACAACTTGTAATGAAAAGTACCAAAAATGGTTAGAATAGATTTACTTTGTTTTATTAGAAATATTATTAAGCAATTATCTCCCTTTTTTATAGCAACAGAGCCTAGTGACTTAGCCATTGAACTGATGAGAAAACTTCATGCGATTGGCTAAGGGCCTTTGTCGGCACCAATCAGACGCACACGTTACGAGGCTCAGTTGACTGCCATTTGATAGCAGTTCCAACTATCATGCTCTTTTAGCTGAGACTCTGGTCAAGCAACATGTTTTTATACAGCAGATGTCAGGAAGATGGAGTCAATGGAACAGCATGGGCCGTAGATTTGTAAAAGTCAAACAAGAGACAGATACGTTTGGCAAAGGCATTATTGCAAACCACTACACACCATTACATCATTATACAATACATTTTGTAAACCTGCATACACTTTGTAAACCTGCATAATTTGTACCTCAACCTTACATATTTGTATTTCGTATGTTAAATGTTTCCTCTTGTTTGATAAACATATTGTTTGTTTATAAGCCTTGTTGTGTTCATACCTGTTAATCTTTATCCTATCTTATTTTGTCTCTAACAAGTTTCCAACAGTTTTCAATTGGTTTTTCATGCAATGTGCAATAAAATGCTATGCAAAGTTAGACACAATTGTCTCAATTTTGTTCTACATACAAAGCTAGAAATATGTCTTTTTTATTCTTAATGATCTTGTTTGTAAAGGAAGTAACCGAATACCCTCATGTATGCAAAAGAGTACGTATAAAGAACAACACAAAGATTAGCTCTGTGTGATGTGAGGTGATTCTCCACCAATTGAAGAATTTTATTCTTCACTTCCTCTTTTAACTAAATACTTAAATTCGAAAAAATAACAATGAAAGACGAGAGTGATGGAAGAGTAAGTTTCAGTTGTTCCATTTTTTATTATACTCCCTCTGTTTCAAATCTTTTTATCTGTATTCTTATTTAGTTTCATTAGCCTTTCTAATTTAATACAATATTTTATTACATTAAAAATTAAATACTTGCACCCGGAGGGTGCATATATTTGCTAGTAGTAATAATAATAATACTTATTCAAAAGCATGTGGACTCGACTTGTCACAGCTATAATACCGTTCTATACATTTCAAGTTGAGCTTATTGCTGAAATTCACTTTAGTCAGTGCTTGTTAAAACTAACAGACTCTAATAATAGTTGGGTCAGAAGTTATCTGCCTCGGACCCATTTTTTTGTACAGGGTGAGTTACTTGCCCTTTGACCCATTACACACCTTGTGTTTAATGAAAAGCAGTCCTTGTTAATTGATTTTAAGGTATTTCACGTGGAATATGTCTAGAGTAACTGCACTTGCCAGAGATGAAAAGGTGTGTCTTTTTTATGTGGAATTAAATTGCTAAATTCCCAACACTTGTATCTTAAAAATTTGATCTGATTAGAAAAAATGAGTATGATTTTTGGATTTAACGTAAAAAAACCTGCCTTAAAATTAGCTATTATATATTCGACCTTGATAACATCGCAGGCCGGTGTAATTTATCAATGAGACATGTGATGCTGTTTGCAATCACACAATCATGTAATATCAGGGTTAAATAAAGGAGTTAACAGTACATCAGACAAGTGAGTATTTAACAGTTTTTTTTTTACACAACGTACTCTTGGCATGCTTCATATTTTAGAACTGTTCACGGAGGTATGTAGAGTAGGGTAGGTTGATTTTTCACTTTTTTTTAAATATCAAATTCTCTCAAACAGCGAAACGTGTGTGTTGGTATTGTAGGGGTTAATTTCGCATTTGCCTGAGGAGTTGTCTGCCCGCTTGATATCGCTGGTTCCCGCTAGGGGCCTCTTGTATTTAAGCGGCTGATTTGAATTTCTCTCTCTCTCTCTCTTTCCTCGCTACGAGACCACATGCGTTAGACAATTGTCATTCCCTTCTCGTTGGGGCTTCGGCCCTCAATGCCGGCTACTTGTCACTGTAAGTGATTTATACAGCATGGACTATTCTTAGTATCATGTCTGTACCTTTATATTATGTATACTTTTATATTATCTTGTCAGTGACTTTTATGTATGTATGTTTATGTACACTATTCTATCTTCCATTGTTTATGTATCTTGTTTGTTCATGTGCTGTATTATATAAAATGTTTTGTCCCTCAACCCTTGTCGGAGTCGTATGTTCTTCAAATATTCACTTTGAATCTTACAGTATAATAAATACTGATACCAAAAACTAAATCTTTTACTTGCATCATTGTTTAAGGAAATAGCATCAAAGATCGTCAGTTAAAATGCACCAAAAATCCTCGTTTTCGTGTCATTTGGCCCAGAAAATTGGTTAGAAAATTTGGCAATTTCAATATTTAAAACAAGGAATAAAATATTATAACTAGAATTCAAATTGAAAATATCCCCCACCAACACCTTGATATGCTGCTTTTTACCTCATTAATTAAGCTGTAACAGTGAAAAACATATTTAAAAAAACATTTTAAAGTGATAACATTTTTTTAGATTTTAAATCTATTTCCTCAAACGAAGGCAAAGTTTTGAAGAAAAATATTTTGCATGGTATTTTTTTATATTAATTTGCAGCTTTTGCCACATGAGATACATTAGTTCCAAAATCGATCTACCCTAATGTAGAGCCAAACATGCTAACTACTTAATCCGCAAAATGGATTATGTTTTTTTATTATTTTACATTTGCGACATGTTTTCAGTTCTTCTGATGTCTTCTTCAGGCGTTAATTAACCATATATATATATAATATATATATATATATATATATATATATATATATATATATATATATATATATAAGCCTTAATGGACAGACACAACTTGTCTAGTGCATCTTTGTGGATGCAAGATGATAGAGCGTGAGTTTCCTGAGTTGTGATGCCTCCTAGTGGCAAACCCTAGCGGCAAGGAAAGATAACCCTTTTCCAATATCAACCTCATCCCAATAAGGGAAGACAATCGCTACAGAAGAAATACTGCATTAGCAAATTAGCCCAAATTTACCTTAACCACGACTGAACAACCCTGACCTTAACCTCAAATACAAGCTCATTATTTGTGGAGGTAGTCATTCACAAGGAGACAGATAATTTTTCTTATCTGCCAAACACACCCCCACTCAATCGAAATACATTAAATTCTCTCAAGAGCTTTTAGCAATCTATCAAGTAGAGGGAATATCAATCTATCTAGTAGAGTGTGTAGTGAATTAGCGAAACGAGTTACTGTAACAAAATGTAACTTAATGTTATAGCAGTTATCTTTTTGGTAACTGTGATTAAAAAGGTGGACCATATGACCTTTAGGCACCCCTTTTGCGATCTCAATTCATAAGGACATTTTTCCTTTATACTGTCAAATTCCTGTTGTTTGTTGGGGTTAGGGTTAGTTTTATGATTAAGAAAAACTCTAAAAATTGTCTGTTAACAAACAACCGGATTTTTACAGTATTAATAAGGCAATTTTATTATTAATTGAGGTTTAGATAAAAAAAAATCATGGAGAATGTATAAAATAAACAATGCTTGGACAGGATAAAGTAAAGGATAGCAGGTAACGACAACAACAAGGCTTATAATAATACGAAATGCATTTATCTTATAAGGCATGTAAGATACAATATACGAAACAATGTGTAACTTGTGGTACAAATGTGTGTGTTTACAAAAGTCACAAATAGAAAATGTAGAGTATAAATGTATGGTTTGTTTTGCAAGATAATGCTTGTGTGACTTATCTGTGTCCAGGTAGGAATGTCTTGCTAGTTTGTTTGTTTGATTATACGCATCACCGGCTCTTCCATGCTGTTCCAAGTGCTCGTCATTTCCAACGTCCGTGCCTGAAAGACACACGTCGTGCCTAGTCGGTGGTGTCAGCGAAAAGAGGCTGATAGAAGGTATCAACCCTTAAAATTTGGCGGCCAAACTGAGCCTCGTAATGTGTGGTCTGATTCGTCCCTGACAAAGGCCCTTAGCCAATCGCATGAAGTTTCTCATCGGGTTATGGCTAAGAGACCCTTGGGCTGTGTTTTGGCTATGGTCAAAGGGGGGTTACTGTGTAGGTAATATTATTTTCTACAAATGTGACGTAAAAAATCTAAGAATTGTGACTCGAGTAGTGATATAGTTTCGGTTACAGACACACACACAATCTTCATTATAAGTTTCTATTTCATGCTTACGACCCGTTAGATGTTGTATACAAAGTAGTCAAATTTCCGCATTTTACGAACTGTGGCATTTTTCTTTTCTTTTTTTTTTCTTTTTTTTTTCTTTTTTTTTAAACGAATATTTTAAAATATAAAAAAAAATGACCTTCTGGAATGTTCCTATTCAGATCTCTTTGATCAACAACAAGATCATACAGGAAATTCCCAGATGTTGACTGCGACCGGAAATATTTACCGAATGATCCCAGAAAAAAAATACAGACTCCTTTTGTGATTTTTTAAATTTTCATTTTTGTGGCTATGAGAATTTGTTTAAAACGTTAATCTAACTGGCAGAAAGCAATTTATTGGAATATTTGTTGGTAGGGAATATAATTAATCGAGTCCCCACTCTCCGAGGACCAATATTAGCATTAGTATATCCGTGATATACTAACACTGAACTAAACTGAAAGAAAAACAAACTCAATTACATACTCAAGAACATTTAAACTTTTATAAACATACTATACAAGCACCCTGTCGTGGTGTAACCGTTAACAAGCTAGTCTCGCAGATTCATCACTACTGAAAAATCAGTTCGATCCTCGCTGGATACCTCTTGTAATCTTGTGTCAAATCCTACCCGTAGAGTGAATAAGTTCTTTTTTTTAAAGAAGCCTAGATATATGAAAATTCCCCACAAAAAGTTACCAAAATACGTAAGAAAATATAACAAGGATATCCACACTGAACAGTTGGTTCAAGCCAAGACTAAAAAGGGGGGGGGGAATAACATGTCCCTTTTTTTTCTTTCGTTAAGAAAAAGAACTATCGTTAGTAATAATTTTTTTAAATATATAAAATTCTCAGAAAATATGTTGCGCAAAATTGCGCATTTTTAGACTTACATTTTTGTATAGATAAAATAGAGCTTGATTTATGGTGTGAATATCATATTAGACATGGATGCTACCAGACGCTTAAAATTCACTATTAAATTCTTATGTGAATTAAAATAGACCAATTGAATCGGAAAAAAATACTTTTTTTTTTTTCATCAATTCAAAGAAAAATATTGTATTTAAAATTACGAAAAAAAAAAAAAACATGCTGCATAAATTATTTTTTTGAGTTTTAAGAAAATAACTTTTAAACTTTCAAATCACTTTTTTCGGGTATTGAAATTTATTTTTTATGTTGAGTATTTGGTTTTTCTAGAAATGTAAAAAATTAGTGACCGGAAATTTTTTTTTTCTGCAAATGAATAAAGGTCAAACCCCCACCCTATATTCTGAATTGATAAAAAAAAAATTCAAGATTTTTAATAAATGAACTATTCTTTATAAAAAAATTAACTCATCAACGAAGAAAGTAGTGAAAAATTCATTAATTCTCTTTTTTTGTAATAGTTTGAAAATTGAAAAAAAAAATCGAAAAAAAAATCATTACCCCCCCCCCCTACGACCCAATTGTTAGTTTACGGAAATCAGGATTAACTGATTTTTTTTTTATTATTATTATTGGTAAGTCCAAGAAACACAAACACACGTGCGTATTATATGCTTTTCTTGCAGTTAAATGTCAAAAATGGAATCCCACTAAGAGTTGGAGACGAAGAGGCTGGCGCCGGTCTACTTGCTGCCGTAGGCCACAATAAAACAGGTGGCTTTCTGTTCATTCAGCATTCTTTTCACTTTGACTCCAAAACACAAGATTTGTTAGTTTCGTTTTGCTTTTCGTTATTGTATGTGCATGTGAAATTTTATTATAATGGAGATTCGGTGTCTATAACCGAAACTACATCACCGCTTACATCACAATACCATCAGAAATTGCGTAAGTTTATCAATGAGTATTTAATTTATAGTCAAAATCATTTCAACTAACCACGTTAAAGGAAATGATTTAGAAGTAACTAATGAAGACGCCGCTAGGTACGTTCACAAATGGTAAGGGGGGGGGGGGTAATAAAATAATAATTTTAAAACAATTACAAAAGTCAGGGACCTCCCAAATTGAATGAAATTTTCAGGACTTTATTCATTAAAAAATTAATTTTATGATGAATAGCATATTTTTTTTTTTTTTTTAATATTTAAAAATGTTTTTTTTTTTTTTATCAATTCAGATTGTTGGGGTAGGGGGTTTCAACCTTTGGTCATTTGAATAAAAAAAATTCCAGTGCTTAATTTTTACCCTTCTCGAAATATCAAATCCTGAAGACCACATAAAAGAATTTAAAAAATTTAAAAAGATACAAATTCAACACCCGAAAAAAAATTATTTGAAATTTATAATTTATTTTTCTTAAAGCTCAAAAAATAATTTTTTGTTGCGTTGTTTTTTTTTTTTTGTTTTTTTGTTTGTTTTTTTTTCTTTAAATTGATAAAAAAAAGTATCTTCTGTGATTCAATTGGCCTATTTTTATTCTCCTAAATATCTAATAGTAAATTTTAAACACCTGGGATTTGGCATGTTGTACTCAATATGAATTAAGATTATTTAATCTAAAAAAAAAAAAAAAAAAAGGTTTAAAGGTAATCTGAGCATTACCTACATAAATGAGAGTAATCTCCCCTAGTTTATTTCACTTTGAGGAAGCCTTATGTTTTGGTCGGCCATTTTCATTTCACCGTAAATCTCCACTGAAAATACGAATTTGTTCGAATCAATACATCTGCATGTTTTTAATATTATAAAATATTATCTTAATTGTGGTTGTGCATTATTTGAAATGAACTTAATTGTTATTAAGAACACATTTTATGATATTTTCGTGTTGAAATGAAAATGGCCGACCAAAACATATGGATTCCTCAAAGTGAAATAAACAAGGGGATATTACTCATTTATGTGGCTCATGTTCAGAATACCAATCTAAAAACATAGGTTTAAAAATGCGCAATTTTGCGCTACATATTTTCCGAAATTTTTATTTTATTCATTTATTTATTTTGTATGTGTATGTAAATCTACTCTTGGTCATGGCATACTTTAAACTGGTGTTTTTTTTTTTTGTTTTTTTTTTTACTGCGACCTGTCAGGGTGGCCTAAAGTCTGTATCAGCCAATCAGCGATGGATTCTATCTCCTTTTCACTAGCGCTAGACGAGGGAGATTGTTTTTGCATCTGAGGTGGAGAGACACACCTACCATCAGCTCCTTACTTTACCGCATAGATCCCTGTGCTACTCATACGCTGAGTTGGCGAGGGCCGGTATCGAACTAGGAACCTTGTAGTATCTAGCCGAATGCTCTACCGACTGAGCTAACCCGGCCCTAAGTGTAATGCTATGAAATGAGTAGATCAAAAACACCGTTCACAATTTTCCTTTATTTAGCATCGAAAAAATGTCATGACCAAGTGTTACATATTATGTGATGTCATGGGTTGTTGACAAGACCCTGTAGTGAGAATTCAAAGGGGGCAAGTGGAAAAATACCAGGTTCCTTTGGTAACCTTGACTCTAGCGGCGCGAATCTCGCTTTTAGTTTCAACCTGAGAATTGAAGCAGAGTAGACGTGCTCTGCTGGGGTTGAATCTCACCGCCTGGAAGAACATGGGCAGAAATAAATCTTGATCAAGAAAATAAAAGTCTTGTGAGTTGATTGATTGCGTGACTAAAAACCAGCCCTTAAAAGAGTCTAGACAACATGACGGCCAAAAGAAAGAAAAGGAAACAGCCACACAAGATAGCAGGAAGAAATGAAAGAATAAGTCTCAATCTCTCTCCCTGTCACCCGAGTCTCCACTATCTCGATTATATACCCGATGTACGATGTTGGGTATATATGGCCATGCAACACAAGTTTTTCTGACACTATCTATAAAATGTGTGAAGCGCACATAATCTCGAAGATTGGGTACATATCATTAAGTTTGCGTAGCAGTCATCGCACTCATTTGCATAGAAGTGGTACAGGTCGTATCTTGACCAATAGTTGTGTAACGATAGACATTCACCCGATTCGAAGTGTCAGCGTTGCCTTGCATATCTGACTGCTATGTCCCGGATGCATGTTCGGTGTTAAGATTTTGAGTGAGCTGTGGATGGTTTTTGTCGTGGTGTGAAGGGTCATGGTGTTAGAGGCTGTGAATTGAAGCACCCGGATTCACTGCTTTATTAACACGGTACGCAGCGAAGTCTGTGAGAGACAACTTCGATGTTTTGCAAGCGAAACCCTTATGACATGATTGAAGACTGCTGTAGTATTATTGCAGGAAGAAAGATTTAGTCATGTTGCCTAACATATCTGGCTGCTATGTCCTGGATGCATGTTCGGTGTTAAGATTTGGAGTGAGCGGCGGGTGGTTTTGTCGTGGTGTGAAGGGTCATGATGTTAGAAGCTGTGAATTGAAGCACCGGATTCAGTGCGACCGCCTGCTTTATTAACGTGGTACGCAGCAAAGGCTTGGGAGAGACAACTCCGATGTTTTCGCAAGCGAGACACTTATAACATGGTTGAAGACTTCTGTAGTATTATTGCAGAAAGAAGATTTAGTCATTGGACTTATCCAGTTAGGGAATTGATTACCCAAGTCATTTTTTTTTTTCATAATTCAGGTTGTCGTACGCTCTTGACGAAAGCCATTATTCCTGTCTCTCATCTGTATTTATGGGCAGCTAAGAAATTAAACGAAAGTTGTTTTTCAATGAGTTCTGTTTGATAGGAAAACCGGTTATTTCCTAGTTGAGTAACATATTACAGGGTGACCCAGAAAAAACAGAACCCAAATTATTTATTTCCCCATTAAACTAACCCTAACCCCGCCTAGTTGAGTAACATAATATTACAGGGTGACCCAGAAAAAAACAGAACCCACATTTTGTAATAAAACTGTTAATTTTCATTTTTTTTTTAAGTTTAAGTCCAACAGGGGTTAGGGTTGGGGTTTAGGGTTAGTTTAATGGGAAAATAAATAAATAATTTGGGTTCTGTTTTTATCTGGGTCACTCATGTTACTCAACTAGGAAATAACCGGAAAACCTATCTGGTTTCCAAAACCCTGAAAATTTCTTTTTCAACTTTGTTCTTGTCAAAGTTGGGGTCAACGGTCATTTTTTTACGTCTCCTTCGTAACAATCTCTCGTACTTTCTTTTAACAATGCCACGTCACAGCGACATTCCGCAGCGAAGTCGCAACTGCCCCAATGTCGAAAATAAACGACTTGTATTTGTTTTAGTCGTGGACGCTATTTGTATAGGAGCTGCCCTAATCCCGCCATAAACGAGACTACACCATACAAATCTACCCGTCAGTGGTGTCCGAGCTCTTTTAGAAGAGGCAAGACAGGTAGATATGCTTCGTGGGAGGTAAGTCCGCCTATTAACTACACAACGAATTGCTTATACAGAGTTACATGGGCGAAATGTCCAGATCGAAAAATCTACTGACCTCAAGGGTCAGCCTTGAACAGTCTGTTTGATTTAATATCTGTGCAAAGAATCAAATCTCCGGAACTTTCCATCTGGCAGTGATCCTAGGAGAGACAACCACACACACACGCGTATATCTATTTACCAACCCCCCCGCATGAGCAGGATGGGACACTTAATTTACTAATTTACAAAAATACAATGTTCTAAACGTCACAATACTCGTCTCCAAATGTACTGTCATTAAAACCGGTTTTATCTCGAAAGTCTTTGCCACGCCCACGCCCACATTCAATCATAGCAAACTCCTCCCAACAATTTGTGTCGATAGTTGAAATGATGAAAAGATGACTTTTACTCAGTGTTGTCCACCTGCCTTATGTCTGAAAGGAAGTGAATCAAATGTTTCTCTATTATTGTGACATTGCTTATAAATAGCTATGAACGGAGGAATGATTAAAGGGGGATAAATGCGTATACATGACATAGAATAGTAATAGATTTATGCATGTAAATAATTAAAAATCTATGGTAGCCAATAAGGTGAAATCATATTGCGTATTTTGATTTTAGTCATAAGAGTAGAGAATTTTTTTTCAATACGTTTAGTGATCCGTAAACGAAAAAACAATCGTTAGTAATCATTTGTTGAATGTATAAAAAATCGTAGAAAAATGTACAAATTGCGCATTTTTAAACTTACGTTTTTAGATAGCTTAAATAAAGCCTAATTTATGGTAAAAATATTGAGTGCAACATGCCAAATGTTTAAAATTCACTATTGAATTTTTAAGTGAATAAGAATATGCCAATTGAATAAGCGAAAATCCTCTTTTTTGCTTCAATTCAAAGAGAAATACTTTTTTGAGTTTAAAAAAAAATAACTTTTAAATTATTAATTAACAGATTAAAAATAATTTTTTACCACTCTTGACCAAAATTGCACATCCCTGCTTTTAAGTAATTAAAGTTTTAGTTTTAAAATTCTAAAAGACTTTCATATTTCTTAACATCTGTATGTATATTTAATTTTAAGACTTTCTCCAAATATAACAGATTATTTCTAGAATGAAAAAAAAATAGAGGGGAAAAAATAAATATTCGACTTGTTGAAAGGGGGGGGGGCAACAATGTCGTCGCCGTCAAAAAATCTTTAGCAATTCAAAAATCTTCAGCAGCTGAAAAATCTGTCGTCGTAAAATCTTCAGCAACTCAAAATCGCGACTCGACTCCTGTCGTCACCCCACTTCTACTAGTTTCTCCTCAACATCCGGGTGTCTGCGCCCCACACACGAGATTGTCGAGCCAATCCTGGCCACCGGAATCCTCATAGCTATCATCCTGGCATCTGGTGCTTACATCCGAGACTGTAGCATCCCTGCTTCGGCGCCAATGTGTCGCCCGTTCGCATTCTGAAGGAAGCGGGTTCGATTCTACAGTCCTACATGTCGGGCAAAGCCTAGCCCGCTTCCTTCGAGAATACGACAGGCCTTGACGGTCGCCATTCACCTCGTGTTCTCTGTCACATTATCATAATGAAAAATTAAGATTTATGAAAATCTGAATAGTTGATTGAGACATTAATCTAAAAAAAAAAAAATTAAAAAAAAAAAAAATTAAAAAATATCAATGTCCCGTTTTTTAAAACATTTATTCATAACATGAATAATTATATGTTAGAAACTAATCGAGTTTATAATCTAAAATCCAAGGGAAATAACTCATATTTATAAAAATTTCTATCAAAGGGAGATAATTCTAAATATTTGGTTCCAAGATTATTTACCTTGCTGCTTTTTACAAGTTTTTAAAATGATTTATTATGAATGAAGAACAAAAATGCATATATAAGATATGTCCCTCATTGTTCACCCTTTTGTGTAGCTATTTGATTAAGAAAAGTGACTCTACTTACTATTAGCATGACGTAGCTTCAACGATGTTTTATACACAACGCCGTTGTCATCATCGTTTTTACTAACAGTACAGTATATGTGTTTATGTGGCTTAAGTGACTTTTGATTTCAGTGAATTAGGTATTATGCATTATAATTTCTAAAATACAGAACTTATATTGCTTTTAAAAATGAAAAAAAGTTGTTTTGATTATCGTCTCTCATAAAAGAAAACAAACATTTTTTTAATTTGACGCCCCCCTCAAAAGAAAAATCTTAGATATTTCAATTAATTTGAATTTAACTGTTAGAAACTTGTTTTATTTAAAAGAAAATATATTAATTTGAATTTTGACAGCAAAATTATTTTTTATGTCTATTATTTTTTTTTAAATAAAAGATTTCAAAAATCTGTTTACATTTTTTTTATGTAAGAGCATGGCAAAAAAATCCTTTTACATAATTTTGGAATTAATTTTTCCATGTATGACAGTTAACTGCATCTAATGGTGAGGTTCTAATTCTGGAGCTCTGGGGACTATGGAGTGCCCCTTCATCAATATTGCTCCCAAGTCGTCTGACTCGGAGTAGTAGTACCTGTAAATGTGTTGAAAAAAATTGAGTTTTAAAAAAAGAATGTTTTTGGCATAAAGTAACCCAACAAGGATTGACATTATACCCAGGACATTAAGACCCTCAGCCACTGCCTTCTAGAACATATATAATAAAAAGTTTTGGGTGTTTGCCATAAGAGCAAATGAGTTGGGATAATGATATAGGTGCTAAGGCTTGATGTAACCAGCTGATTGAGGCTTCACTGACTGGCCGTCTAATCCAAGTAAGGGACAAAGTGGAATGTTGTAATTCCTGGATTGGTCAGCCACCAGGATTCTGTCCTTAAGCATCACAAGTCACCACCCACTATCAATAGTTATGAAGTGTTACGCCTCAAAGATAAGGTGGCCCAAAGTTAACTGATCTGACAGAAAGTAAAGTAAGAGATTTGTCGTTTTTTTACTTAATTACAAATTATGACTTATTAGAACCAATTAAAACAGATTTTCTTTTAAATATAATTCGATTCTAAAAGTAAGGAATAATTTAGTATACTTTTTGTGTCATTAAACTAAACTGTAAAAAAAACCTTTAGTGTGTGTGTGTATATATATATATAATTTAAAGTGGTTAAATAATGAACAATTTTACAGCTTTTTTTTATCTGTCAAGTGGAAATAACATATATATATATATATATATATTATATATAACTTTATCAATTTTTCATTTTATTATGCATTGTTTCTATTTATATAGCAAATCTGTTCAAAGGTTAAAAATTCCTCACATTTTTTTTTACCATTGTTTATTCTTTGTACAATAATAATTCCCTTTTGTTGTTATTGTTTTGATTTTTTTTTTTTTTTTTTTTTTTTTTTTTTTAAATCAATTCTGTAAAATATAACCACTTGCAATTAAATGAGCATTCATATTTTTGTATCTTTTTAAAATAAAAAAAAGTCAGTTTTCATAGATGTATAAAAAAAAGTGAAACAAACTAATTCACCCACAGATGCACACTACACAAAACAGTAGAATTATCAAAGCCTCCACAAAATTCTTATTTATTCACTGAGAATCTATTTCTCATTCTCACTAGTTACATTTTTATTATGATGGTGTGTTCCCTTTCAGAATGGACCTGTGAGTAATAGCAATGAAGAGGTGCCTCACTCTCAACCAAATCTCCAGAACTGGAGCCTCACCATTAAATGCAGTTTAGTGTCATACCCTGAACATGCATTTTTTTTGGGGGAAGGGGTTTGTGCTCCTTTGCAGGGGATACAGTTAGCATATTCTAAACCCCACTTACAGGGCATGATGGACAAAAAAATGTGCATATTTGTAATTTTATTTCCTCTGAATATTTCTAATTTTATTATTTATTCATTAAATTTGTGAAGTTATGAGAAAAAGTAATCATAACACATTTCTATGACTTGTTGATATAATTATATCACTCATTACTTATTATAATGGAGATGTGTTGTTTGTCTGTCTGTAACTGAAACTATATCACTACTCAAGTCACAATTCCCTTAGTTATTTATGTCACATTCTCCATGATTGTATTTAAACCTCAATTATTAATAAAATTGTTACATTATTAATACTTTGGCCTTATCTAATACTACATAACATACAACTGTATTTATATATACAACAAAATAGCGGTTTATAGTGTGAACAGAAGGTTAATTTGCATATTGATATTAAAAATTTCATTTTAATAAATATGTGCTTTGGTACTATTGATGTCTGTTTGGTTTATCTTAATGAATATGAGCAAAAATCTCTCTTATCATAATGGAGAATGTATGTTTGTCTGTCTGTAACCAAAATTATATTACTACTCAAGTCACAATTCCCTTAGTTATTACATCACATTCTCCATGATTTTATTTTTTATTTAAACCTCAGTTATTAATAAAATTGTTTTATATTATTAATACTGTTGGCCTTATCTACATACTAGATATTTACATATACCCATTGTGTATGGTTAGGCACAAGCCCTATTAATTGGGACCACCCACAATCCATGACTGATGAGTGGCGTGTTGCAAAAAATGCGTTGATCCCATCAGCATTTTCTCTCAAGGGTGTGCCTCAGGCACTGAGCAATAAACCCAACCCTACCCCTTTAAATCAAGTAGCAGGTGTTGCCTGGGGGATGGACCTCTGGGATTAATGATGTAAGGTCCAGAGCCGAAGCCACTGGACCCCTGTCATGGCCGGTTCTACATTGTATTTACCTCGTACCCCACCCTATTAACGTGGGACCACCTACAAACCGAAGCTCATGGGTTGCAGGTGAAAAATTGCGTCGATCCCGTCGGCATTCCCCCTCAAGGGGGGCGCCTCAGGCACTGGGCAATAAACCCAGCCCTGCCCCTTTAAATCGAGGGGGCAGGTATTGCCTGGGGGGATGGCCCCCTGGGATCGACGCCGTTAATTATAGCACTCCCTATCCGTTGGCCAGGATCTACATAGTATTTACCGCGTACCCCACTTGTACGGGTCAGGCACAAAGTCCCTATTAACGTGGGACCACCCACAAACCGAAGCTCATGGAGTGGCAGGTGAAAAATTGCGTTGATCCCGTCGGCATTCTCCCTCAAGGGGGGCGCCTCAGGTACTGGGCAATAAACCCAGTCCTGCCCCTTTAAATCAAGGGGGCAGGTGTTGCCTGGGGGGATGGCCCCCTGGGATTGACGCTATTAACTCGTAAAGATCCAGGGCCGAAGCCACTGGACCCCCGGCGTGGGCCGGAGCTACATGCTAATAACATGCAATTGTATTTATATATACAATAAACTAGTGGTTTAGTGTGAATGGGAAGGCTAATTTGAATATTGATATTCAAAATTCCATTTTAATAAATATGTACTTAAAATTATTGATTTCTAATTGTTTAGTTTTATCTTAATGAATATGAGCAAAAATCTCAGAGATAAATCTTAAAAGCAATCCATTAACAAGACAAAATATCTGTAATTTATTCTTTACTTCCTATTTTAACTATGTAGTTTAAATTAGGAAAATTTAGCAATGAAAGATGGGAGTGATGGAAGAGTAAGTTGCAGTTGTTCTATTTTTCGATTATACCCCCTCTATTTCAGTGAGAAAGAGTTAAATCAAGATTATTATACTTTTTTACATATTGAACTATTTAGAAATAACTCCTAAGTAAACATATCCAACGTTGAAATAATTAGATTATCATACTCTGGTATACCCACAGGTCCTGCTAGTTTAAATAATTGATATTATTTTTCCCCAACCTATACAGAGGAAAATATTATAGAATAACCCAATGTTGAAGAAAAATAAGTTATTAAAACAATTATAAGAACAGTGTTATTGATACATAACTGACACTAAGTCCTTATAATGTATAAGTGTATACAGGGATACACTAACACTAAATATACAGTATGGTAAAACAAAAGCGAACTTATATGAACATTAAGCATATGTGGTAGCTTATATTATTATAACCCTGAATGTTAAGAACAACATATAATAATACAAAGAGTTAAATGTATTTCTAACAAAAAATTTGTTTTTATTCTCATCAACCATGGTATAGGAGGATTGAAATGAATTAGACTTTTAGTCCAGAAACATGGTGTCCTAAATCTGATGTTAAACTGACTCTATTGGTGAAGTTCCAATTTTGGAGCTCTGAGGAGTATTGTGTACCTCTTCATCGCCATTACTCCCAGGTCCAACGTGGTAGTAACTGTTAGGGTCCCATCTATGTTTTAAATTGAAAAAATGATTTTAAAAAGATGTTTAAAAAAAAAATTGATTTAAAAAAAAAATTGATTTAAAAAAAAAAAAATTTGAATACCCACCAAGAAGGAATAAGACGTCTTAAGCATAAAATAACCCAACATGGGTTGACATGCCGTAAAACCCAACCAACCAACTATTGTGCCTGTAATACTGATATAAGAAGAGTGGGTAGTTAATTTATGACTAACACTAAGTCCTTATAATGCATCAGCACATCCATGATTCTATTAACACTGAACATTCAGCCAGGAAAACAAACAATTGACTTGCATGAACAATGCCCATACAAATGTTTAATATACATAATAAGTAGCAACAAAATAACATAATACATATGTCCACAAATAGGCTAATTGTACATGAACAACTACAATGGTTGGGTCACATCATCCGCATGCCTGCAGACAGACTCTCCTGTAAAGTACTTTATGGTGAACTCGCAGAAGGCACTAGAAGGGCAGGAGGCCCTCAAAAGTGGTTTAAAGACCATATGAATGCTGCATAGCGCCTTCTCTACCAGCACTAAATAGGTATATGTTATATACCTTTCTTACTACTTCTTACTCTGTCGTCTATTCTTCCGGCCGGCTTCTGATCGTCTATCATCTATCTTGGTCTGGTATATCTTCTAAGGTCTCATCTGGTCTTCTATTGAGGATTCCGGGTCTGGTTTCTGTTGGGGTTTCTTGTTATCAGAAGCCTTGTGTCATTGTTAGTTTTTAGTAATAAACACAAGACTTCGATTTATTGTTGATGTTACTTTATTCATAAATCCCCAGACCAGACAATGCGCGCGGATCCTTACATCTTGCTAGCTCGGCTTCTAAGTTCTAACTCTAACTAACTGAGTTGCTTACTCCTTAACCGGAAGGGGGCTTTCTATCGGGGTTCCGTTTCTCACGGTTTATCCCCAGAACGCAAGGTGAGATCGAGGTCAAGCACCGTCACTCACCCTCAAGGCCATCAGCTGCACTAATATGATTTCTACACTATTGTCATAATCATTAGGTATGTAATGATTATGTAACATGATGACGACTCTGAAGAAATGCGCCATTACACCTTCAAGCCTAGAAGATTTGGTCTCCAAAAGATAGGCTTGCATCTGCAAGTCCAGAATTGGATTAATTAGCCACCAGAGGGTCCACAACTGATGAACGACATGGAGTGATGTCATCGTCGTCTGCAACGAACTTGTAATGAAAAGGTACCAAAAATGGTTAGAATAGATTTACTTTGTTTTCAATGGTTTTCATGCCAATGTGCAATAAAATGCTATGCCAAAGTTAGACTAATTGTCTCAATTTTGTTCTACATACAAAGCTAGAAATATGTCTTTTTTATTCTTAATGATCTTTGTTGTAAAGGGAAGTAACCGGATAATCCCTCACATATGCAAATGAGTACGTATAAAAGAACAACACAAAGATTAGCTCAGTGTGATGATCTCCACCCACGAAGGTTGTTTTGGTATTCTCAGATGTAAACCCACGTGCTACAACTCTTCAGAAGATAAGTAATCTTTACCAATCTTCTTTTACGCTCAGAGACTTTTTACCTTGCCGGCCGAGAGTCATTTTTGTTATTTGTATTCATTGTAATAATAAACTATTATTACAACCACTCGCAATCTTCTCGTTAATGTATTTCTAATACATAACAATCTTCAACTGAAAAGAGATCGCTCTTGTCCCTTCAAAGAAAGGTGACCAAAGAGAGAGTTTTAAGCGGCTGAATTATCATGTGATCAATGGACATGTGACATGGGAAGCCACACTTCCAATAGGGTAGGTCGATTTTTGAACTGTAATGTCTACCATGTGGCAAAAGTTGCAAATTAACAAAGAATTACAACACAAAATATTTTTCTTCAAAACTTTGCCTTCGTTTGAGGAAATAGATTTCAATCTTTTAAAATGTTATCACTGTTATAGCTTAATTATTAGGTAAAAAGCAGCACAGTAGTGATGTTGGGGGCATATTTTCAATTTGAATTCTAGTTATAATATCTTATTCATTTCATTTAAAATGACAATCTTTTCTGTTTTAGATTTTGAAATTGTTAAATTTTCTAACCAATTTCTCAACTAAATTTTGCGAAAACAAGGATTTTTGGTGCATTTCAACAAACAATCTTTGGTGCTCTTTCCTCAAACTATGGTGCAAGTGCAACGACCAGTTTTTGGTATCAGTATTTATTATACCAATTGTTACGCACACACACTCGTTAGGGACAACCAGTGCACCTACACAACAAAGAATAACAAAAAAAATATGCAAAATATGTAAAAATAAATAATACAAAAGGGATGGGATTCAAAACTTTTCTCTCTGCTCCAGTAAAAAGGATAGGAGACCAGTGAACGATAACAATGCTGAATGACGAAGAGCAAACTGGATTTCAATTAAACACATAAACATTTATTTACATTTAAATACAAATTACCATTAAAAGATAAATACATACATACAAATATACATGTAATCGGAGGGGTAAAGTGAATGTATGATTCATGTCATCAAATGAACATATCAACCATATTAACAATATTCGAAATACGTGACAAACAATAAGGATTTACAGAATAAAAAATCTTGAACGTTTTTTAACTCACTGCGACATTGCAAACTGCAACAATGTCTCTCTGTTAAAATTATTTTTTCTCTTTTCAACGATGATTCGTTCTTTTCCTTCCAAATGAATTAACTGTTCTTTTACGATAAATGTCTTTACTTCTCTCTTTCTCCTGTTCTTCGATACACTTCTCAGATTTACGGAACGGATCGCCATACATCCTTGTCTCTCGGGATGATTTCATCAACTGTGTGTTGGCCTCGCGTTTTCGCGTTAAAAATCCTCACTCAGTTGTTGTCTTAGCAACGTCGTGGGGCAAGTGTACTTTAGGATAGTGGGGTTACAGTTGAAATATGTATGTATATTTCTTCCATCACCTGAGGTGGAGGAAGGAGGGTAACACTGTCTTTTAGACATATGGGTAGTAGTAATTTCTGCATTTAACATTCTTTTACAAAATACAAAACCAACTGAATTTTATTTTTGCTCGCCCACACATTCCTTAGGGTTTTTACAAATAGTTTTCTTTTAATTCTAATATATATACTAGTTGATATACCAGTGATACGTCACACAATACACAACTTTCACTGTTTTAGAGAATTTGATATTTTAAAAATAGTTAAAAATGAACTTATCCTAACCCCCAATCCAAGAGAAGGCAATTATTTTTGTCTCCTTATGTAACGTTGTCCCTTTTTTTCCGGGCACTAAAACGATAACTGTAACGCGGCTGCGGCGGTGTATATTGTATAGCGGGTCTCGTCCACGTGCCTCAAAATTCACAGTGCTAAAATGGTGTTGATAAAAATTATAACGCGAGAAATATGTAGTCACAACTGCTAGCCTTTATTTCCAGGGTAGGCTCGTCTCGTGTGCTGTATAGGAGAGGAGGAAAAGCAGAGAGAAAGAGAGAACTATACTTCTAGATTACTGTGATCCCATAAGGGACCCAAGGTCAGGTCCATACCCTACGACGTCCCAAATGAAAAAGAGGCTGGTCCCTTTTTTCGTTGTTCCACGTCACCACGTGACTTCCGGTCAACACCCGAAACTTCCGGTTCCGGTCAACACCCGACTTCCGGTTGACACTCAATTCTCCGTTCGGGGTCACGCTACGGTCAAACCATCGTTCATCCTGTTTTGGCTCCTCACTATTTTTTAAACCTTTATCATCTCTTATTTCCTTCTTCCTCCTTTTCTAACATAGTAGTTCTCGCTCACAAAAGCCAGGACCTTCATTATCTCGTTACACTTACACTGACTATACTTACCATCTGTAATTTACCACGCACACATGAACTCTTCCAACTATAAATAGCAGCAGGTTCTGCACTTAAGCGAGAGTTAATATTTCAGCGGATAGCCGATAAGACAGCCTCGCGTGTAACTGATTCATTTGTATATGTTTGTACTACTGTTTTTTTTTAATATATTTGTTTAACTCATTTCCTCTCTTGTGTCTTTATTCTGGCCCCTAATCAGGCCATAACACCATCAGACTCTTGAAGTGCTTCTAAAATTGGGCATGCCACAAAGCTAAGCTATTTCTGGCTCCTGGGAGTATCTAACATCAGCCATTTTTTGCCTTTTCCACTGCTATTGGATCTGTGACCAGGGATTGAACTCACAAACTTCAGGTGGTCATCTACTTGAATATTTCACTTAGTTTCTTAACCCTCTCAAGGCCAGCCCTGTCAGCTGGGGCTGTAGAATACATTGACTGCACCTCTGCAGAGGAGTAATACCCTCCTTCCCAAGGGCGCCATGTATTAGCTATGGGGGGTGACCCATGATAAATAAGGATGAAAACCTGGTGGTTGAGCAGACCATGACATTAACGCTTCACTTTGGCCCTTACTTGGGCAAGAAGGCCAGTCTGAGACGGCCCAACCTATTAATCAGGTAGTCACATTAAGCCTTAGCCATTTTTATCATATATACGCTAGAAGGCAGTGGCTGAGGGTCTTGGAGTGCTGGGTATGATGCTAAACTGCATCTAATGGTGAGGTTCCAATTCTGGAGCTCTGGGAGTGTGGAGTACCCTTCAATTGCCATTTCTCTCGGGTTCACTGTAACCTAGAGTGGTAGTACCTGTTAGGATCCCATCTATAGATAAAAAAAGTTTTAAAAAGATGTTTAAAAAATTTGAATTGTTTAAAAAAATGGACCATATGACCTTTAGGCACCCCTTTTTGATCTCGATTTAGAAGGACATGTTTTTCATTTACACTGTCAATATCCGGTTGTTTGTTAGGGGTTAGTTTTATAATTAAAAAAAAAAAAAACTCTAAAAATCGTCTGTTAACAAACAACCGGATATTGACAGTGTAAATGAAAAACGTCCTTCTGAATCGAAATCAAAAAGGGGTACCTAAAGGTCATATGGTCCAAAAAAAATTGAATATCTAACAAGAATGAATAAAACAAAATATCTTTGTCACAAAATAGAAATAGACAGAACAAAGTCCTGTTTATAGATATTTTTGAATATACCAGGTCATAATTTGAGATTGTTTATAAATACATAGATCTAAAAATAAATGTTTAAATATACATAAAAGGATAATGTTTATAATTTTAACTGTTATGTTTGGATAAGTAAGCCTATACATAAATATTAAAGTAGGTTACTGTGAATTTATTCATATAATTAATTTTGCCTGGACTTATCTTTTTATTCTTATAAATAAAGATGTTAATAAATAAATTTGATGTGAATATCTGTATATATCAGTCATATATGAGGATTGAAGGATTTGAATAAATCCAACAAAATGTGGTTGAGAATAGAGGAAGTGTGTATATAACAACACAGACAGTTGAATTCAGTTAATATTTCGCCTCATTGTATGAAGCCTTTTCAAAACTTATTGACATAAGGGCAAATAGTGGGGTGGACTGGGCTCTTTAACCTTGGTTAGGCAATCAGTCTAGGAGAAGGAAAACTCTGAATTCAAACCTGTCAAGCTCTGCTTAATAAATTGACCTTGTGTCACATCCTGCTCATGCAGAGGGGATGGTAAATATATACGAGGCTAAGAAATATTTATTTCGCACAATACACACAATAAGCCTGAGAAACAGAGCAGAAATAAAAGTAAAAGATTTCTTTTTCTTTTATTTGTTATATTGTGATAAACATGAATGTGAATTGTTCCTTTCCCCTTTTCTCACATTAGCAAGAATTATTTATGCAGGAAAAAAAGGAGAGCTGAGAAGGAAAAGGAGAGCCGAGTGAGAAAGGGAGAGCCGAGAGAGAAAGGGAGAGCTGTTTATGTAACACTGGCCTTCTAAAAGGAAATGGATGGTTCACTAGTAAAATGGACAGTGGATGGCGACCCATGATGCTTGTGGACGGAACCCTGGTGGCTGAGCAGTTCATAACATGCTACACTCAACTTTGGCCCTTACTTAGGATAGATGGGCAGTCGGAGAGGACCTCTCTGATCAATCAGCTGGTCGCATGAAGCCCTAGAACCTATAGGATTGACTCAAGTCAATTGCCCTTGTGGCAACCCCCCAACCCTTTTTACATGCGCTAGGTGGTGTCTGAGGGTTTTAGTGACCCTAATAAGGATGGGTATGATGTTAAACTTCATCTAATGGGGAAGTTCCAATTTTGGATCTCCGAGGAATGTGGAGTACTCCTTCATAGCCATTATGCTCAGGTCCACTCTGACCCGGAGTGGTAGTACCTGTTAGGATTCTATCTATGGGTGAAATAGAAAAAAAATTGAGTTTTTAAAAGATGTCTTCAGCATAAAATCACCTGACTATGGTTGACATGCTGTAAAAATCCAACCAACCAGTGTCTAGTTTGTAAATTTGGTAACCAATGTGGTTTTGAAAGGTGACTTAGCAGTGGGGGCAGTTCATAACATGCACAAATGTGTATTTGTGTGTTAAATAGTTTAACAATTAATACTTAAGTCTCATTTCCATACATATTTATAAGGAAATTGTCACACCTTTTCAACATTTATTCATGGGCCAATCACGTTTGGCTTTTTGATTTCATGTGTTCCTATCATTAATTTTCGCTTTCGCATGCAGTAATCATGTCATCAACATTAAACTACAAATGCCACTCAACTAACGGTAACAAACCTTTTTTTTTCCACACATTTTTCTAATTCAACACACACAAAACATCCATCATCTTTCATCCACATAAATCCTTGTTTTCTTATCATTTTCACAGTCCTGATGAAGGTTTCCATTGTAAACTGAAATGCTTGAGTATCGACTATAAATTTCCATCCATCATAACATCCGTGCTTGTTTCTAAATTTTTTCTCCACATACTGTCTGATTGATTCCATCATCTTACTTCCATTTATATATATATATATAACGTGAAGGTAAATTTTTTTTTTCTTTTCTTTTATTCTTGTTGCTCCAACATTTATATAATCCTATCCCCCTTTTACTCAATATATACATTTTGACTTTTAAATGATCCACCAGTTGTTAACTTTTGAAAAAGCACCGGTCGAAAGGGCCCTTAAGTTTCTATTGTCTTTCGCCTCTTTTTTTTTTTTTTTTTTTTTTTTTTTTTTTCGTTTAATTGCTGATCATTAATAAAGTTAGCTGTACCAAAACTTGTTATATATAAAAAGTGTTATTATGGGTCCAACGGGAGAAAATTAAATATTTTATAAAAAAAAAGAAGGTCCGCAAAATGGATTATATTTTTAGAAAGTTTTTTTATTTGCGACTCGTGTTTCAGATCTTCTGATATATTCTTCAGGTATTGATTAATCATATGATTAATCAATGCCTGAAGAATATATCAGAAGATCTGAAACACGTGTCGCAAATGTAATAAAACATTTTTTAAATTTTCTAAAAATATAATCCATTTTGCGGACTTTCTTCTTTTATAAAATATATATATATATATATATATATATATATATATATATACCCTTCTTGCTATTCAGAAATGTAGCATTTGTAACCAAAATAATGTAAAGAAAAGAAGCATTAATGTATATGGAAGAGTTTTTTTAGCATTCCTAATCCTAGACAATAAAAAGTAACCTTCACATATTATTATGATTGACAGTGTTGTAAATATTGCTGAAAAGTCTGAATTTTGAAAGGGCACCGCAGTTTCAGGCAGGTTTTGCAGGATGTCTTGAGTGCCAACAAAGAATTGTATGATAGAAAGATGCAGGACGTTATAACAGTTTAGTGTATTGTTTTACTACAAGTCAACCTTCAACATTGGGGAAGACGAATAAAGGTTATTTCAGGGGGGAGGCATCTGGGAACTCTCAATATCTTTTCCATCTTATTATAATGGAAATAATAATGTGCCTGTCTGTAACTACCTTAATACCATTGTCACAATTCCCTTAGTTATTTGTTATATTCTCAATGGTTATTATATAATCATTATTTAATTTAATTTTTAATTAGCATCTTATTTATTAACAATGTCTCTATTGAGGTCTGAGATAGATTTGCCTCAAAATAGCCTATATTATTACTGTGATCATAAAGAAATAAGTATTTACTTAGTATATGATGTGACTAATTTGCATACCAGTTTTAACAAAACTGTGTTTAATAAATAATTACTTGGTGTTATTGATTTCTAATATCATTGTTTTATTCTCAAATGCTTTTAAACATTCCTATGTATACATTTATATTGAAATCAATTAGAATAAAGTAAAAATAAGTATAATCATTTTTATGTTCGTATTTCAATATGATATTTAATTATATTAAAACTTAAATACTTGTGCCTGGAGGGTGCATATTTTTGTTAGTATAAATAAATGGCAATTCATTTCCTTCTTGCCATTTTAATTAGCAAAGGAAATCTTTGATAATGTATGTATTTACCTAACCCCTCCACAAGAGCAGGATGTGGCAGAAGGTGAAATTTTTAAGCAAAGTTCAATGGGTTTGAATTTTCTAGACTACACTAACTTATCTATTATTATACTAAAGCTGTTTTTTATTTCCAGATTTCCAGAATTGGAGCCTCACCATCAGATGCAGTGTAGTGACATATCCAGGATACTACTTTATTTAGAGGGGGGGCTTACCCTTCTTTAGGGGATACATTCAGCATATTCTAAGCTACACCAACAGCGCAGATATATATATATATATATATATATATATTGATTAATTGGAGAAGGGGAATTAATGATTATATATTTACCAACCCCTCCGCAAGAGCAGGATGCGACACAAGGTCAATTTCTCAAGCAGTTTGAATTCAGAATTTCCTTCTTCTAGACTGGTTACCTAACCAAGTTTAAAGAGCTCAGTCTGTCCTACTATTTACCCATAGCTGGGGAGAGAGAGAGAGTAGTTGGACGCATACCTGTCCCAATGGTATTAGCAAACAGTCTTGTCCAGGATTTGAACTCAGGTTGACAAGTCCATTTCCTATAAAGATAACCATTACACCACATGCCTCCATCATTAATGATAGAATATAATACCTTTGTCCCATAAAAGTTGTTACACTTGAATATAAATTTCAGATACTAGGTGTAACATCTATTATGGGACAGAGGTAGTACTCCTTGTTGTTTCAGGGGAATATTTTTCTCGTTCTGTTCAGGTAACTGTTATTACCAAACACTTTCTCTCTTCTCTCTCTCTCTTTCTCTTTCTTTTCTTTCCTTCGGGATATTGTGAACATTTTTCAAAAAGTAATTAATTAAATCATGTCAATTTAATTATCTTGTAAATTTAATTAATTTTAAATCCAATCAGTTTTTTTAAATTTTTCACTTATAATATTTCTGTTTTCAATCCTATAGCATCAAATCAATACGACGGAATTTCAAGGAATTTCTTCAGAAAATAAAAACATCTCGAAGTTGCTTTGCTGAACCAAAGAGTTACAGAAAACATTTTGGAAACGTGTGGGGTAATGGTTAAAGTCTGTTAAGATTGATCAGCATTCAACTGAAAAGATGAAAAGAAGGTATATTTCTTACATATTGAACTATTTTGCTATAGCTCTTAAATACACATATCAAACATCATAATACTTTAATTATCCTACTCTAGTATATCCACAGATCCTGCTAGTATATATATATATAAAAGTGTGTGCTTGTGTGTGAGAAAGAGTGTAGAGTGATCAGTATTCAACTGCGTTGCAAGTTGAATCTGCTTCTGAGAATCCAGACTTGTTAAGTGGTTTAAATAGCAGGTTGGGCTATTCTATTATGTGGCATGGTCAAGTCTATTTCCAGGATTTTGATTGGCTGGTATTCTTATCCATATATACTACTGAACACTTGACCATGTCCTGTCAGTTTCTACAAAGTGTATTCGGTTACACTGTCTTTTTCTTTGTCTGGTGACTGGATGCTAGTCAAAGATTTTCTGTGAAGGTGAGTATGATGTTCCATCTACAGAGTCGTATGAAATGGACAACAGAGTTCATATCCTAGACGAGGCTGTTTGCATTTCACACAGCGTTAATACCCTTGGGAAAGGTATGAATCCAACTACTCTCTCTCCAGCTATGGGTAAATAATAGGGCAGACTGGGCTCTAACCTTGCTTAAACCATCCAAGTAAGATGGCATTTCCTAGAGTCTTAAACTCTCCCTTTTTGTAGAGACGTCTCTATTCCATGTTAGACCTCAACAAGCCACTCATTTATCAGCAGGCTTATATATATATATATATATATATATATACACATATACTAGACAGAATGTGACCCGTTGGGCCACCCATTCAGTGCTGGGTAGATAATTGGGATTAGGGAAAAGTGAGTTAGCAAAGCGACTAAAATCTAAAAAAAAAAAAAATGAATAAATACGGCCGGACAAAACTTTAAAATCATTTTGTAAGCTTTCTAAGAAAGGGAATGTTTGATCTAATTTAAGCTCCCAGTTGCTGCTTGTGAAATTTAACATAGAAATACATTTCAAATTCTCCCGTCCCTCTCTCTCCTCTCCTAGAGAAACTAACATTATATAATGAGGAGGTAATCAAGAGATACATAGAGGGTAAGAAAGTGATAGACAGAAAGTAAAGTAAGAGATTGGTCAATTTTTTACTTAATTGCAAATTACAACTAATTAGAACCAATTAAACCAAAATCTTTTTCAAACATAATTTAATCCTAAAAATAAGGAAAAATCAGTATAATTTTCATGTCATTAAACTACGAGGGGTATTGCTGAAAGCTAGCAGTCACCCAAAGGGGTGATACAACTAAAAAGAGGAGTAGTAGCCACTGTCATGGCCTTTTATAAAATTCACCACGTGACTAAAAAATGTTAGGGTAGGCTGCTACTGATGTGTGTCGTGACACTCGACCACTGTCCCCTAGGGTCTCAGGTACCAGTGAAGACCGAAGATAATAACATAAAATTTCAATATATAACTAGAATTCAAATTGAAAATATATCCCCCCATAACCACCAACACCTCCAATATGCTGCTTTATTCAAGCATTAAGCTGTGTTAATTATTCAAACTAGCAAATATATGCACCCTCCGGGTGCAGGTATTTAAGTTTTAATGTAATAAATATTATGTTAACTTAGAAAGGCTAATGAAACTAAATAAGATGCCGATAAAAAGACTTGAAACAGAAGGGGAACAACTAAAACTTGCTTTTTCTTCACTCCCGTCTTTCATTGCTAAATTTTCATAATTTAACTATTTAGTTAAATTAGAAGTAAAGAATAGAATTACTGTTAATATTGTTAATGGATTTCTTTTAAGATTTATTGGAGAGATTTTTGCTCATATTCATTAAGATAAAACCAAACAATTAGAAATCAATTATACTGAGCACATATTTATTAAAATCAAATTTTTAATATCAATATGCAAATTAGCCTTCCCATTCACACTGTAAACCACTATTTTTTGTATATATAAATACAATTGCATGTTATTAGTATGTAGATATGGTCAACAGTATTAATAATGTAAAACAATTTTATTAATAATTGAGGTTTAAATATAAATAAAATCATGGAGAATGCGATGTAAATAACTATGTGAATTGTGACTCGATTAGTAATATAGTTTCGGTTACAGACAGAAAAAACACACAATCTCCATTATAAGATAATACAAATTATCAAACCTCATCTCAAAAATTTAGAGAAATAAGACAAAGTTGTTGGAAATTAACAGTTTTATATAATGCAGGTTTGGAAAATGCTTCTACCTAAAAATAGCAAATTAAAAGCTCAACTTGGGTGTGACAAGCTATCTTGTGTTTCCAATCCATGCGTGTCATGGCTAAAGTCTCATTTCCGGTCCTAACTCTCACAATGCACCTCAGTTCACTTCTCACACTTGCCTTCAGCCAATCAGTAATCAGCGTTAGATCAGAGAAGGTGAACTCATTTGTCAATCACTTTTACCTGTCTATAACTGTCAATGGTAATTTTCCATTTACCATACTGTTATTTGAATTTTAACTACACTCACATACATAATTCGTAGGCTACCCACAAATTATGTAACAATGTCACTATCCATGAGACCACTTTGCAGACACACTTCATTGATCTAATAATTGCCAACAATATTTTAACTCTTATCCTGGGTTAAAAGTTTTTTGTTTTTTTCTTCTTACAGATGCTGATGAGATGATGAAATCACAAAGACAACTGGATTAAGTTGCTATAAGTAATTCCACATTAATGTGTGATCTTTTAATTTTCGCATGGAAGGTTTGTATAATGATGAAATTTTTCTATTTCTCTGAATTTTTGAGATGAGGCTTGACGATTAGTATTATCTGCATTATTCGGACTATTGTCCTCATCTTCATTGTTGGTACAACGTTTCAGCCGATGTACCCTCCGGCCTTCCTCAGGTATTTCTTGTTGGATTTGGGAACCTTCTCGGACTCGGGAACCATCTTTTCAAACTCGGGAACCTTCTTGTCGTAATCGGGAGCCATCACGGAACCCTGAACCTAACCCTTTATTCAGTTCACGGGGGTATCCTGTTCTCATTCTGCTAACTAATGAAATATTTTATTTGATTGTGACTTAGAAAAAAAGAAGTAGCAATATTGTAATGCTATTTGTTTTCACACTTTGTTATTATATATATATATAAGAAATATTCTGTATGTCTGCATGTTTGTTTGTATAACAATTGAGAGCACATCCTTTTATAAAGGAAAATTGGTGGAGACCAACAAAGACCAAAGTTTGATAAAATCCACACCCGGAGAGGGGGTTAAAAAAATTTACTCCTCATTTTCCATTAAAAAAAAACTAAATAAAGATGTAAGATATTTCTCTGAATTGTTGAGATGAGGTTTGATTATTTCGATTATTTGGACTATTGTCCTCATCTTTATTGTGCAGCTGAAACGTTGAGCAGATAACAATAAAGATGGGGGAAATAGTCCGAATAATACAAAAAATATACAGGTATAAATCAATAATACATAAAAAAATAAAACAAATTAAACAAGGGGCTGGGTTAGCTCAGTCGGTAGAGCGTTCGGCTAGAAACCACAAGGTTCCTAGTTCGATACCGGTCCCCGCCAACTCAGCGTATGAGTAGCACAGGGATCTGTGCGGTAAAGTAAGGAGCTGATGGTAGGTGTGACGCTCCACCTCAGATGCTAAAAACAATCTCCTTGGTCTAGCACTATTGAAAAGGGGATAGACTCCCTCGCTGACTGGCTGATACCGACTTTAGGCCGCCCCGTCGACTTAATAAAGGATAAAACATCATAAAAAGCAAATAAAAGAAAAAAAATACAAACAAGAATAAAGATAAAAATAACATAAAAGCAAGAATATATAAAGAATACAATATAATAAAAAAATATATAGAAAAAGAATTATTAATGTATATCTATTATTATACTATTATATTAGGCCGGGTTAGCTCAGTCAGTAGAGCGTTCGGCTAGAAACCACAAGGTTCCTAGTTCGATTCCGGCCCTCGCCAACTCAGCGTTATGAGTAGCACAGGGATCTGTGCGGTAAAGTAAGGAGCTGATGGTAGGTGTGGCACTCCACCTCGGAGGCAAAGACAATCTCCTTGGTTAGCGCAAGTGAAAAGGGGATAGACTCCCTTGCTGATTGGCTGATACCGACATTAGGCTGCCCCGACGACTTTACTTTTACTTTATTATTATACTAAACCTGAGTGAATCAACTTTTGGTTCCTTAAGGCTTTTTTCCTATTTTAATTTAATGACATGAAAATTATACTAAATTATTTCTTACTTTTAGGATGGAATAATGTTTGAAAAAAAATCCGTTTTAATTGGTTCAAATTAGTCGTAATTTGCAATTAAGTCAAAAACTGACCAATCTCTTACTTTATTTTCTGTCTATCACTTTTTTCTCTCTATGTATCTCTTGATTACCTTCTCGTTATATAATCTTAGTCTCTCTGGGAGAGGAGAGAGAGAGAGAGAGAGAGAGAGAGAGACAAGGGAGAATTTGAAATGTATTTCTATGTTAGATTTCACAAGCAGCAACCAGTAGCTAAAATTAGGTCAAACATTTCCTTTCTTAGAAAGCTTAACATACAAAATGATGTCCGGCTGTATCTATTTATTTATTTTATTTTATTTTTTTTTCGCTTTGCATACTCACTTTTCCCTAATCTCAATTATCTACCCAGAGCTGAATGGGTAAACCAACAGGTCACATTTTGTCTAGTATAAGTATAGATAAGAGATTTATTCTTAACTTTTTAAATCCCAGGTAACACCGGATAGGTCTGCTTGTAATTCCTAAATGCATAGAAATTCTAAATCATACACTTTATTGTCAGGGCAGCCTAATGTCGGTATCAGCCAGACAGCGATAGAGTCTATCCCCTTTTCACTAGTGCTAGACCAAGGAGATCATTTTAGCATCTGAGGTAGAACACCACACCTACCATCAGCTCCTCACTGTGCACTCCCTGTGCTACTCATATGCTAAGTTTTAAAGGACCTGTTTGAACCAAGAACCTTATCTAATGATATCTTATTATAATGGAGATTGTGTGTTTTTCTGTCTGTAACCGAAACTATATTCCTACTCAAGTCACAATTCTCTTAGTTATTGACATCACATTCTCCATAATTTTATTTTTATCTAAACCTCAATTATTAATAAAATTGTCTTACATTATTAATACTGTTAACTATGTCTACATACTAACAACATGCAATTATATTTATATATAAAACAAAATAGCGCTTTACAATGTGACCGGGAAGGCTAATTTGCATATCAATATTAAAAAATCGAATTTAATAAATATGTGCTTAGTATTATTGATTTCTAACTGTTTGTTTTTATTTTAATGATTATAAGCAAAAATCTCTTCAATGAATCTTAAATGAAATCCATTAACAAGATAAAATAAGTGTCATTTTATTCTTTACTTCCTCTTATAACTAAATACTTAAATTAGAAAAGATAACAATGAAAGACGAGAGTGATGGAAGAGTAAGTTTCAGTTGTTCCATTTTTTTTATACTCCCTCTGTTTCAAATTTTTTTATTATACTCCCTCTGTTTCAAATTTTTTTATCTGTATTCTTATTTAGTTTCATTAGCCTTTCTAATTTAATATAATATTTTATTACATTAAAACTTAAATACTTGCACCCGGAGGGTGCATATATTTGCTAGTAATATTAATTAGCACTAAATAAACAAAAAAGTGAGCACCCTGTTGGCAGGGCTTATAATAAACTGTATATCCTGCAAACAGGGGGAAAAAAATGGGGGTGTCCAGAACATTTAGGTGTAAGGGCAGTCTCCCTTGTCTGAGGGTTTTGGTAACTCTCCTGTGTCTGGAGACCCTATTTTGGTCACGTGACACAGGAACCCAAGGAGGGAACCCTCTTCTTCTGAAGCCACTGAACAAGCCTGGACGTGCTTGTCACCTCTCTCCAGCAGACACCTATGGTGCATGCCAGACGCCACAGACACGACACTGCTCACAGTAAGTGGTTTCCACCTATTTTGTCTATGAATACTACTGTGTTTGTTTGGACACTTGTGACATTCTATAGTTTGGGGAACTTTGTTCCCCTATACATGTTGTAATAAAGTCATATTAATGTAACTAACGTGTTTGTCATTTTCCTAACTGAAGTGTTCCACATTGGGTACTTATCCTTTAAGTAACCCAATGTTTTATAAGAACCAGATTTAATACTCTGTGAACCTCTTATATAGGTATAAAATAATCCTAGACACGTTGACATGCCATTAAAATCACCCAAGAAAAATGCTTCTAAAGGTTTTATTTGGTTTAATTCATTATGGATATGGGTAGAATCTTACTAATCCAGGATTAACTAAACTGGTAGTTTCCATGGTTTGGGACAGTGATTTGAAGCAGTCATTAGTTTGTTGGTATAAACAAAAAAATATTTCAGTGTGGTGTTGGCATGGAAATCAAAAAAAAAAAAATGTTGGACTCCTCTTCCATATAATACTGGTGTTCCTACAAAATATGACTGTTATCATTTAGTGTAGCTGTGGTGAGAGAAATCACGCACGTGATTGTGCACGAATATGTCTGCTGTGCAAAATGAGATCGGGGGGAATGTAGCAACGATTAGGGAGATTGAACTCATGGCAATCCTTAACTTGTTCCTCTTAAATTCCTACCATAAAATAAACTGAACCCTCATTTTGTGTCGGTGTTTTTGTAATAAATGTTTTATTTTTCTTGCACCCGTTATTTTACAATACTGAATATATTTTATTTATTTATTTTAATATTCACTTCAATGTATATATTCTAAAAGTTTTCATTTTGGTTCGTTTTACACTTCAACTTTTTACTCGTAAATTCCTACCATAAAATTAGGCTTGGCTCAGATAATGCCCAAGCCTAATTTTGTAGTAGGAATTTACGAGTAAAAAGTTGAAGATTACCTTTTGTTGTTGTTATTTCTTTTCTTTTTTTTGTTTTTTTTTTGTTTTGGTACTCTAAAATAAAAACGTCAGATTTTAATCATCGTCGACGAAAAAACAAAATTACGGTCATAAAAGGAGGATCCAGTTTATGCCTAAATTGTAAAATGAGCCCCCACTTTAAAACTAACCGTTCTCACAAAATAAAAACTTTTAGAATATGCACATTGAAGTGAATATTAAAATAAATAAATAAAATATATTCAGTATTGTAAAATAATGGGTGCAAGAAAAATAAAACATTTATTGCAAATACACAGACATAAAATGAGGGTTCAGTTTATTTTATGGTAGGAATTTACAAGGAACAAGTTAAGGATTACTGAACTCACATCCTCCTGATCATGAGTCGTGGCTTGACATCAGACTACCTCATTGGTGCACATGTAAATTACTATACTGTGCAATTGACCCAGATGGGGGATTTTAGTATGATTATTTAAGGCCTACCTTAACACACTGGGGGAGTTCTCTTACTTGCACCATTGTTTGAGGAAATAGCATCAAAGATCATCTATTAAAATGCATTAAAAAATCCTAGTTTTCCAGCATTTAGCCTAGAAATTGGTTAGAAAATATAACAATTCCAATATTTAAAACAGAAAAGGTTGTCATTTTAAACGAAGCATATAAAATATAACTAGAATTCAAATTGAAAATATGCTCCTTATCACCACCGACACCTGATATGCTACTTTTTACCAAATCATTAAGCTGTAAAAGTGATAACATTTTAAAAGATTGAAATCTATTTTCTTAAATGGAGGCTAAGTTTTGAAGGAAAATATTTTGTGTGTTAATTCTTTATATTAACTAGCAAATATATGCACCCTCCGGGTGCAAGTATTTAAGTTTAAATGTAATAAAATATTAGATTAAATCAGAAAGGCTAATGAAACTAATTAAGAATTCAAATAAAAAGATTTGAAACGGAGGGGGTATAATCGGAAAATAGAACTGAAACTTACTCTTTCATCACTTCCGTTTTTCAATGCTAAATTTTCCTAATTTAACTATTTAGTTCAAATAGGAAGTAAAGAATAAAATTACAGTTATTTCTTCTTGTTAATGAATTTCTTTTAGGGTTTATTGAAGAGATTTTTTACTCATATTCATTAAGATAAAACCAAACAATTAGAAACCAATAATACCAAGCACATTTTTATTAAATCAGTTTTTTTAATATCAATATGCAAATTAGCTATACGTTTACACTGAAAACTGGTATTTTGTTGTATATATAAATACAATTGCATGTTATTAGTATTTAGGTAAGGCCAACAGTATTAATAATGTCAAACAGTTTTATTATTAATTGAGGTTTAAATAGAAATAGAATCATGGAGAATGTGACGTAAATAACTAAGAGAATTGTGACTTGAGTATTAATATAGTTTCGGTTACAGACAGAAAAACACGCAATCTCCATTATAATAAGATTTGCAACTTTGGCCACATGGGAGATATTACAGTTCCAAAATCAACCTACCCTAATATGCATTATTTTTCCTATTACCTTAAGCTTCACTAGTTCATAAAAGCTGCTTATCGGGCACTTTTCTGGTCCCAATCTTGGCAGATTAAAAGATTTAATCTGTACTTGTTTAAACTTTGCCTTTAACAGACTCGTCTCAATATCAACTCTATTTATAGAATTTATTTTAGAATTATTTGAAAATGCTAATTACTATTAAAGTATCAGCACTGATATTAATTGAAGAATCATGCAGACAATTCAAGACCTCTCCCCTGTTTATTGTTTTGTTTTCTCTTATTAAAAAGGGGAAAAAGACTTTTTAATTTGCAATTAATTGACTTGTAGTTATTACCATTGGACAGATTTTTGTCAGTTAATATAAAATGAAAAAAAAAAAAAAAAAAAATAACACTGAAACCATTGGACTGGAAATTACTTTATTCTTTGGAGCATTTGAATGGTATTGCACTAACAGAAACTGTGGGATTAAAATAAAATTAAGATAAAAAAGAATTAAAAAATAATAATCTCCCATGAGCATGTGCAGGAAAAAGGACCCACTTCCAACCACCAAGATAATCTCTTGGCCATTCAAACTTAGGCCTTAACTCAGATGAGACACTACTATTGGGCAGGAAGATATTTCCTTCCCACATGGTGGCTATGATCGGTGAATCCTAAAACTACCTTTTGTCTTTGTCTCTTCCTTTCTTTCCTTGAATCCCTTTTCAGCACAATCAAATATGATACGGTTAAAAGCAAACCCTAGGAATACGCACAAAGAATAAGCAGCTACCTTTTTAACCTGAAACACTTCTCGTCACCCCACAAAACTAAGCTACAATAACATACAGAATTGGATTATCAACTATTTCTCTGAATTTTTAAAGTGAGGCTTGATAATTGGGATTATTTTGAATATTGTTCTCATCTTTTATTGTTACCTGTACAACGTTTTGGCCGATATGCCCTCCAGCCTTCTTCAGGTATTTCTTGTTGGACTCGGGAGCCTTCTTGTCATAATCAGGAGCTATCACAAAACTTTTAACCCAACCCTTTATTCAATCAATGGGGGGTATACTGTTATTCTCATTCTGCTAACCATAACAGCAGTGGAAATTTTAGAGAGGGTAAAATAAGTTGTACCTTAGGAGAAGGCAAATAGTTTTAAGTTAAATGACATGGAGTATTCAGTCATATGTTGGTCTTTCTGAACTTCTCTTCGAAAACCTTCCTTTAAATAGGTTTTACCTAGGCTCCAGATTCGGTCTTTTTTGAAAACTTCTTCTTAGGCGCAAAGGCCTCTGATTGGTCGCAAATGATCATTTTTAATATTTCTATTTTTGCTTTCTACCTGTGCTGATCCTATGTGCAGATTGCTTACTTTCGTCATTTTATTTCTGTTTTCAATGCATTAACTTCTGGCTTGCTTCTTATCATATCACTACATACATATTTGTTTCAGTGGAGTAAGATATACTAAGAATTGTGTGTATAGGCACTTCATGTAGTATAATGGTTAGTGAGCCCGATTCTCACTGTGTGCCCCAAACTTCTGGCCTTGAGCTAAGCTCAGTAAATAAGTAAAGAATTGTGTGTATATATATTTACCAAACCCTCCACACGAGCAGGATGTGACACAAGGTCAATTTATTAAGCGGAGTTTAACAGGTTTGAATTAAGAGTTTTCCTTCTCCTACACTGGTTATCTAGGCAAGGTTAAAGAGCCCAGTCTGCCCTGCTATTTACCCATAGATGGAGGAAGAAATGAATTCATACCTTTCCCAAGGGTATTAGTGCTATGTGAAATGCAAACAGCTTCGACCAGGAACTGAACACGGATCAACGGGTCCATTTCTTGTGTGTATAGAACAAAGTACAAAATTTCCACCATCTAAATAATGGATAGCACTGTTATGAATTATGTTGCTCTTAGATAAAAAAAAAAAAGTACATACTTTTATATCCAAAAAGTTATGGCAAGCGACGTGCCCTTTCTTCAAAAGTATGGATGATCATAAGTGTAATAATCCGTGTTTTTTTATGTTACTAAAAGGAAGAGTTATTTCTCATGTGACTATTTTATATTGGTTCTCTTGCAAGCCTTTGAAGAGAGATATCTTCCAATGAATGAAAAGCGTCAAGCCTAGCACCTATATGATTGTCATTAGAAGATTGAGCTACGAAAACGAATAAAGTAAAAAATATCTAGAAGAGCAATAAATCTTATTTTACCGTTTTTTGAACTGCAAAAATAAGTACGACTAAAATAGAGAAACTGTTACAAAAAAATGTAAACAAAATCTTATTCTCCATGGAATTATCTTTTCAAAACATGTAAAAATATTTACTTGCATTTTCATTAAGGGAGACAATTTTTAAAAAAAATGACCGAGGGGTTGGGGTTGACAGCAAAACATTTTTTTTTTTTTAAATCTTCAGAATTTTGAGGAAAAATGTATTTTTAAAGAAATATAATCTTTTATTGATTTAAATACCGAAAATTTTATGAAAATCTGATAATTAGCCCATAAATAAAAGGTGCTTTAGCAGGTGCGTGTTTATTTATTTATTATATCTCTAAATATAATAACCAGAATTAAGTGTATAAGTTTTCCATCACCTACACAAGGGATAGCACCTGTTATGAATTTTGTTTATCTTCAAAAGATTAAGCTCTTCAAAAAATCTTTGCACGGTTTCGAATATTTTTCAAGATTAATGATTTTTTTTTTTTTTCAAGTAAGTACTGCAAACTTTTTCTTTTATCATCCCGGATGTGCTTGTGAAGAAGTACCTGGAAGTTTTGAAGAAATTTTTTTTCCTACTTTGTGGGTAAATCAGATTTTTCAAGTGCAAGGCTGTTTATGATAAATAAATAGATAACTAAATGAAATAAAATCTTTTATTAGTATAAGGTCGGTCGTCGGTCGGTGGCAAAGAGCCTGGAGGCCAAAAAGAAAAAGAAGACGGAAAATAAACAGGTCAGCATATATCGATGACGTAGAACACAAAAGAGTAGAAAAAAGGCGTGGTTTCAGAAGCAGTCAGTTTACATTTTACTCAATGTCGGTGCACGTCGGTTTAAATAAGCTTCGACCACTGCAAACACGAACATAGACTTTACGAGGAGAATAAATCTTTTACCACTGGAAGCTTAAAAGAAAAAGTAATACAACACTTGAAGGATACATTTCTTGCTTCTTTTTAACCCCAAAGGATTAATTTTCAACGTTTTAGTGAATGACTTGATTGGACTGTCTTCATTTTTTTATGATGTTAGAGAAGACTTAACAATAACAGACGTGAAATGCATACATTTTTTTTATGAACGACATGAAGGATAAAGAGCAATTATGTTGCTTTCTTTTCGTTGATAAATATATTTAATTTTAAATGTTTGCTCAGTGGTTGTCGTATGAGCTGAGTTTGGTTGTTATTAGTTGCTTTTAAGCTTAAGTCTCTGTTTCCAGTTTAAATAAGACGGAACAGTTTGTATTTAAATAAAATAAATAAAAGAAAAAAAGAAAAAGAAAAACAAACATTGAAATCGTCACCCTCCAGAAAAAAGAAGCGTGAACGGGTTATTTCTTCCCTCTGTCTTTTTTTTTCTTACCAATGTACGGCAAAAATAAAGAAAGTTTTTCTTTTACTGCTACAAAAAATTACAGAGACTTAGAGGAACAGCAACGAAGACGACGTCGACGACGACAAAAAAAAGCGGAGAAGTTTGTTAATGAAGAAGAGAAAGGAAAAAAACAACAAATTCAAGGATTTTCATTTTTTTCTACATTTAAATAATAATAATAATAATAATAATATTCTTTACAAGGTCAGTAAAAGACCAGGAAATTGGCACACTGACGATACCGGTCGCCCCATATGAAGAAAGAAACATAAAAAAAAAAATAAAAAAATACAATTTTTATTTCACCATAATCACAACTACGTTTTTTTGGGATTGGTGATAGCATCGCTTTTTTATTGTCCTTAACAAAAAAATAAAAACACAGAAAATATATTTCTGTTGTTTTCTTTATACATAATAATAATAATAATAATAATAATCAACACAGAACCACTAAAAAAGGGAGCAGAAGTCTTGAGTGTCTCCTTATTTTGTTAACCATTTTGGATGTATAATTCATTTTAACCGGACTAAAAATTTAAAAATCCGATCTTTGAAGTGGAAGAAAATATCCGTAAAAAATGTCTCTAACAGATCCTGTTTCTACACAAAGACAAAATCATTCAGAGAAAATCCGAACCGATGGTAAGTTGTTTTTTGCATCAAAACTCATTCAACATTTCATTGATGTTTAAAAGATTATTTTCTTTGTTTTCAAACTTTTGATGGTGTCACGTTTTGATCAAATTACACGTTTTTTTCTTTAGATGAATACGCCAATACGTTTTGCAACGAACATTTGTTCTGTCTATTTGAAAAAAATGAATAAAATAAAAAATATTATTTTATTTGCATGATTTTTTTTATTATCCGAAACTTCACTTTTTAATTTTTTTTTTTTTTTACATGTCACTTAAACACTAATCAGAAATACGTAGGCCCGTTGACCCCCCTCCAAATGACAGTCCCATTTCTAATTAAAAATACATAAATTAAAAAAAAAAAAAAGCAATATTCTGAAATATCTTGATAATTTTAATTTCGATTGAATTATTACGTGCAATTTATTATTATTATTATTATTGCAATTTACTTTTACAGTTGTAAAGGAAACGTTTAAAAAAGTCAATTGAAAGTTTACGTTTGGACATACATAAACGAAAAAATCTGACAGCAAAATTTTCCATTCTTTTAATTTTTAATTTGTTTTTATTTAGACCGCTAAAAACGGAACTTTTTATTTTTAAAAAATCTCACTTCAGAGTAAAAAAAAAACAAAAAAAAAAACTCTTGTTTGGTACAAATATTTTTTTCAAATATAAATTTAAAAGTTTAGTTGCACCTTATTGTTACTGGACTTTAAATCTTTTCTTTTCTCTCTTCTTTCCTTAATGTTATTTTGTCTAATTAAAACGCATTAATCTATTTTTTCTTTCAGTTTGAAGAACCATTTAAATTTTATATAATAATTCTCGATATATCTAAATATCTTTAAGTAGCTTTTATAAAAATAATTATACGTAAGTTAGTCATTAATTATAAAAATCAATTCCAATGAACATTTTGCATGCTTAATTATTTTAGAATGTGAAAAATATATTATTAGTAAATTACTTATGTACTGTAAGGTACTTTCAAAGATAGAGAAATGATATTAGACTTTTAAAAATTTGGTACTGATGCAGAATAGCGCGCAAGAGATAATATCATTAGATTACGTATAAAAAGCATTACATTTCACGGAAATACCTGAAACCTTTAGGGTAGGCTACTTCGGGAGTTTCTGTAATATCTAAAACTATTTATACGTAAAATGCGATTCTAATATTATCTCTTGCGAACTATTCTGCATTTGTACCAAAAATTGAACAATCTTTTTTTTATAAGTTGATGAAAATATCAGTGTTAGAATAAAGTATTAAAAATCTAAATACAGCTGTCAACATTTCAGCTGTCAATGATTTTTATTGTTTTTATTTTATTTTTTATTGCTTGTGCTCCAAGACGTCTTGATAGCACCAAGCAAACGGTGTGTGTGTATTACATCTGATTATAAATCGAAACGTTTTTAGTTCTTATCAAATGGTGCCAACCATTCATAAAATGTGTATGAGTGTCAAAAAAGAAGAAAAAAAAGGGCAGTAGTAAAAGTACCTGCGAGTAGAAACACGTGTTTTGCTTCACACACACACACACACACACACACCACTGGCTGATGAGTGATTAAAATCTTAATTCTCTCCTCATCTACCTAGTTTTATCATTGTTGACTATTCTGCAAGTGCTTTTCTTACTACTAACAATAAATAGTATTGTTAGTACTAACACATTTATTAAATACGAGTCGTATTGTTAGTAACAAATTTATTAAATAAAAGTTCGTATTAAAATCTTGCAATAATTATCTTAAATATAAGTCGTATTAAAATCTTGCCATAAATACCTAGTAAATAACACATGTTAACGATAAAGACGTCTCTTTTGTATTATTATAAATATCTCTGTTTCTGTTTCATGTGTTAATTCAGTTAAAACTTCAAAGTATTTTAAAATTTGTACCTAACAACAACAGTCAATGTTGTTATTTTTTAATGGAAGATAAGATTTATCTCTTGTATACGTTCACTATATTTGCCGAATCTACCTTGGAGTATTTTTCATCCTTTTCGATTCTTTCATGTTCATTTTGCGCGGGTCTGTGAAGTTGGGAGTGGCAAAAGGGTTAAAAACACGTAAATTGGAATCGGCGAACCGAGTTCAAATTCCAGCTGAGTTGGTGATCCCTTCTTCTATCCCTCCCAATAGGTCATCTATTATTAGGCTATAGTTAAATTTGATAGGGTAGTTGGAGTCTCGTTAAAAAAAAAAAAATTAACCCCCCACCAATAAATAAATAAATAAGACTACAGCATGGCAATCGTTTTGGTCGTTTCGGTTTTCCGAGCTACCGAGAAAGAGTGTGTGAGTTTCCATTTTAAAATAGCCCAGGCGGAAGAAGTCTGTATGTCATTATTAGAGACCATTTCCTATACAAACTAGGAACAAGCTAGCTAGAGATTTAGTATCATTTGTTTTTTAATTTCTTATTTATATGGTTGTTTTTACTATTTAAACCGTTTTCCGAAAAAGAAAAAAAAAGTAAAAATGAACCGAGGCAATTGCATTTAATACACTACAGAATTGTATGTGTTGGTAAAGAAGTGAAGCCGAGATATCGTAAATTAAATTAGCGACAAATCTGATTCTTTAGTTAGATTATTTAAATCACCACAACCCTCTATAAAAGTTTATTTTATTTATCTATTCATTATGCTTAAGAAAAACAACGAAGTACAGCAAAGAAAATATCTAATTTAAAATTAAATGAAACTTTTCGCCAGCTATTAAAACGGAAAAAAAAAAGGATCGGGAAACTTTGGTAGATAGAAATCTTTATTTCAAGTTATACTGGCTTTTAGTTTCTCGTATTTTACATGGACCGTAATTTTCTCCCCAGTAGTAAAAACTTAGTGATAAAATTCCTTATAAAGTTCTGAGAGTCGTAGGAATTTTGATCGTTGCTCCAAATGAATGTAAACAATAAACACTAAACAGGTTTCTCGGAAGGAAAACACATTCAGACTTATTTGTGTCTATTTTCTTAAAACAAAACTAAAATAAAGAAATAATTCATTCGTTTCATTTCTCTATTTTTAAACCAAAAATATATTTTTTCAGCTGACAATCAATCGTAATATTGAAATTCAACCACATTCTCGCTGGGCTGGTGATATTCATGTTCATTATCTTTTATTTCTAAAGTTAATTATGATGAAAGAAAATATTTCCCTTGTCCCATCGTAGTAATAATTACTCTCACCCCCCCTCTCTCTCACATAATCTCAAGAACTTCTCTTTCGGCATCTTTTTATAGCCATTATAATCATACTATTTCTTATTGGCACATTCTCTCTTTTTTCTTGTGAATATATGTAATTAATGCATAAGTTGAATTATATATTTTATGGGTACACGTTTTTTTCCCCTCTTAATCAGAAATTAAACCGAGGGTGCCCCTACCCATCTCCGCCCGTGTGTGTGTAGGGGGGTGGGTTAATAAGTGGATGAGTGAGCACGTGTGTTCTACTTAGATATCGTTTGTTTAAATAGCCGAGACATTTTTGACAAATGATTCTGATGTAAATATACAGACATATATAAGTTTTACTTTGATTAAACAAACAAAACAAACAAAACAAATAAAGACGATAAATGTAAAGATAGTTTTACGCGGAAAAAGAAAGACAAATCACTGGATAATTAAAGTAAAAGGCAAATATTTATCAGTTTTACTTTTATTTTATTAAAAAAATAAACATTTATTATCCTAAGCTTTACAATTTCGAATTATTGCACGGGAAAGGTCTTGACAAAACCCGGTTAATTTCAATTAATGTTCATTAATATATATATATATATAAAAAAATTAAATACAGGAAAAATCGTGATACTATCTGAAACTGATTGTATTATCAAAATTGATAAATCTCTCGTTTCATAAGATGATAAAATGAGGAAGGCATGTTTCCTGCTACTGGACAGATTAGGGTCATCATCACCATCCTCATCATGTTAAACCTGCTGTAGTACTCTGTGCACTGACAGAGAGAGAATAATGCTAGCTTGTTACATTTGTTTATAACTAAAGCCGTTTATTTATAACCAAGCAACGACTTACACTTTTGACACACTCCATTTAACATAAACCAGACACGTAAAAAAGTTGATTAAAGTTAAAACTGTCTTTAATTTCAACTTTGGGTATAATTTAAAAATGAGTGTCTGTTCTTCTATTATTAATTACACGAATTAACTTCCTTGTGGCGTGGATATTAAAATATTAAACACTTTTAGTTGAGTTAAACTTTTTAAAATCTGTAGTTGGTAAAATCATGTTCACGCCTTTTTTTTTTTTTTTTTTTTTTTTTTTTCACACCCAATTTATTGAAGTTCTAAATATTTACTGTTGTTTGTTGTTTTGACTCACATTGACAGAGACGATTTAAAACTGTCCAAAAAATCCTTTTGAAATGAGTTTTCATACACCCCACCCCCACCCAGTTGATTTTGTAACATAAAAATCATCACGTGACCAAACTTACATACCAACTACTTGTAATTATGTTTCACCCGATATCGATTGTCATTGCAACATTAAAAAAAAAACAAAAAAAAAAAAACTTTTAAAATGAAAAATTAATTCGTGTAGTATTTTTTATGCTTATTTTATCGGATTTTTACAAGATTGGTTTTAACGGCATGTCAACCTGTCTAAGGTTATTCTATGCCTAAATGTTAGGGAATCGTGTTCATTGTATGTTAACGTATTAAATAACTATACAAAATATGTCATATTTTGTATAGTTGTTTCTTTAAGCGTTTTTTTTTTTGTGAGTGTATCCGGTCCTATCGAATACAAATAATTTTTAAACAGATCAATTTGACCCATTGTTGGGACTTTTCCAGGTCTTACTACTTTAGGTTAGAATGAACCTGGGAGTAATGGCAATGAAGGGGTACTCCTGATTCTCCAGAACTGGAGCTTCAGCATTAGATTCAGTTTTGTGTCCTACTCAGGACACTTATAAAATAGGACAAGCATAAAGTTATTCAACCGAAAACATGTTTGTGAAATTCGATTTTTTTAAAATTAGATATTTAAAAAAAAGTTTTCAATGTGCTATAAATGTCAGTAAAATCATTAATCCGTGATTTGAAACTTAACAATATTGTGCTTAAAATTCTAAGTTGTACTTGTTTCTATGAATTAATAATTTAAATTTAATACAAATGTTTATCGATTTTAAAGTGATTGGAGAAACCCCAAGGTATTGTGTAACACCATCCTTTTGAATCTTTCGATTCATGAGTATTAGGGTCACCCAAATTTGTCGACTGCTAGCTTTTTAAAAAACTAATTAAATCTATTATTTAAGGTCAAACTTTTGTCTAAAATGATAAGTAATAACATAATGAGGATCATTAAAAAAAAAAAAAAAATCATTACATATGCAGTTTATTTTTAATAGATTTAAGACGATTTGTTTTGGTCAATTTCGACGCGATCTGCCATTAACGCTTTTTTTCCAAGCGCTTGTTTACAGTTTGAATGTAACATTCGCGATTGAAAAAAATTTACCAAAAATTAGGTAATTATCCGATTTTAATGAAATTTTCAGTATTGATTTATCAATTATTGAATTTTATAATGCATCAGTTATTTTATTTCAAAATTTTAATTTAGTATTTTTGAGAAATTTTTGAAATAAAATAAGTAATGCATTATAAAGATCATTCATTGATAAATAAACACGGAAAATTTCATTAAAATCCGATAATTCCCTGATTTTTGGTAAATTAATTTCCCTGGAAATTTAGTCTCATTTTGGGTATACCTGAAGTATAGTTTACTGTAGTTTGACACTTGGAATTTTAGACAGTAAACAGTAAAAATACCCAACAAACAAGGTAACCAAACCATCCTTAAATTGCTTGACCTATAAAATCATGACTGGATAAAATATTTTACCAACCTACACGTATGAACTACTTTTTATAAATTTGACACAACTTGTGTCTTTAGGGTGTGTTTTATTACGAAGTAACTTGCTACTTTTAATTAAAAGTGGTTTATTTTAATCTTTATTAACAATGTTCATAAAGATTAAAATAAACTATTTCAGACATATTTACATCCAAAGGTAAATAGTTATGGACATTTTCGTGAAAATCGGACCATTAATTGATTTTTCATAGAATTTTTAAAAAATCCTCTTGTTATAACTTGTTTTTAGCTACGTTAAATTTCAGTTGATTTAACAATGCAAAAATGAAAACTTTGTTGTTCAATCATAATTTTCAGTATTTCTGTAAGCTGAAATTTTTTTTGTTTGTTTAATGTTTCTTCTTTTGAATGGACAAAAAATTTTCAAGTTAATATTAACCTTTATGTAAGTTTCATTGTGTTAAATATAGGGAGGGGGTGGGAGTAAATTTCACAGGGAAAATTAGTGGTACCTAATGAACATTCTATGACAATTTTAGAATAATTTCAAATTTATATTTGATGTTTCAATTATGCTGATAGACTCATTTTTTTCTTCTCAGACTGGTTCATAATTTACATAAAAGCTAAGGTGATAAATGAACTGTCTTATTTGCCTATTTGAAGGGATTCATGTTTGATACGTAAAATTGTCAAAATTACGAACTCATCCTGAGCCTGTCAGCTGGGGCTTTAGAATACACCAACTGCATTTCTGCAGTGAGGTAAGACCTCCCCCCCTCCAATGGGGTTGGTTGTGGGTGGCAACCTGTGATGTTTAAGGATGGAATCCTGGTGGATGAGGAGTACTCCACTTAGGCTAGACGGACGGTCGGAGAGGGTCACTCTGATCAATCGGCTGGTCATGTCAAGCCCTAGCACCTATATGATTGTCCCAACCTTATGGCAAGCCTCAACTTTTTTTTATCATGAGTGCTAGAAGGCGGTGGCTAAGGGTCTTAAACTCTGATGGTGAGGTTCCAGTTCTGGAGGTCTGGGAAGCACCCCTTCATCACCATTGCTCCCAGGTTCACTCTAACCCAGAATGGTAGTACCGGTTAGGGTTCCATCTATGGGTTAAATAGAAAATTTGTTTACAAAAATATTGAGTTCAAAAAATGTTCTTTCAAACTATCACTACGAATTTTTCAAAACTTTGCAGTTATTAAATGACCCATCAAGGTTGATATGCTGTAAAAAAAATTTAAAAGATTCCCTGTGCCTTTTTATTTATTTATTTTTATTTTTATAATGACTTATCAAACCAATTAGTATAGCCTTCATCAGATCATAATAAAGGCAATTCCTTCAGCTGTTAATACCCTTGGGAAAGGTATGAACCCCTTTATCCCCCCAGCTATAGATTAAATAGTACCTCTACTGCTCTTATACAAGGATGGCTTTTGTAGGAAATGGATATGGTGATCCGAGCTCAAATCCTGGATGAGACTGTTTGCATTTCACATAGCACTAATGTATGCATCCAACTATTCTCCCTCGAGCTATTGGTAAATAGGGCAGATTGGGCTCTTTAACCTTGGTTAGGTAACCAGTCCAGGAGATGCTTGTGTGGAGGGGTTGGTATATATGTATATGTTAACCCACAAAGGTTGATATGCCATTAAACAAAAATGAGCAGTCCATGACATGTAACACTCCACTTAGACACTTACTTAGGTAGACGGGCAGTCGGAGAGGCCCCTCCAATCAAACAGCTGGTCAAGGCTGAGGGAGTTCATGCCCTGGGAATGACGTTAAACTCCATCTGATGGTGAGGTTCCAGTTTTGGAGGTTTGGGGAATGAGGAGTACCCCTTCATCACCATTGCTACTTGGTCCACTCTGATCCTAAATGGTATTACCTGTTAGGGTCTCATCTGTGGGTTAAATAGAAAAAATGTGTTTATAAAAAGAAATTGAGTATCCATTAAGAATAAATTTATTTCAAAACTTTGTTGGCATTAAATGACCCACCAAGGTTGATATGCCGTAAAACAAAACAAACAATGAAAGCAATCCATTTTAGCTGTTAGTGTGCTGTTAACACCATTTAAAAAAGGTAATGTTTTATATGAACTTAAAAAAAAAAAAAAAAAAAGAAACAATTAGAAATAGACTATCACAGAATTCTCATTTATCTGTGTTTGGCCTGTAGCCAAACCAAGTTAAGCTTAGTAAATAATATATCCATCTGAATTATATGTACAAATCATCATCTTCATTATCCGCGTGAATTTAACAACTGTTTTCTGGATGAATATTGATGCAGGAAGGGTGGAGCTTTCTAACTGTTAATTATTACTATACACTTATGTTGCACTCTTGAAACATTATACTGTAAATACCTGTTGGAGGCGCGTGGTCGTGTAATGGTTAGTCTTAGGAAATGAACTCATATGACATAGTCTGTTGTGGCCGACACTCTTCTTCCATCGGTGTTGCAGTGCTTGGATCCATTGGTAAAAAAAAAAAAAAAAGTCAACAACAACAGATATGTTTTTTTTTTTACCAATGGGATCCAAGAATTGCAACACCGATGGAAGAAGTGTTTTGGCCACAACAGACACTGTTGAAAAATGAACTTCATTTGGCCAAATTCATGAGAGTATCTTGGTTTAGCCTCTGAACTTTTCAGCTCACTCCTATAATTATATAAAGTTTTTGCTTTTTCAAAAAAATTATACTTAATTACACTGTTGGTTTTATATCCATTTTCTTCACACACACACACACACCACATCTATCTATCTATCGTATATATATAAGTTAAGATTAAGGAATGAATTCGACGGTATAAGTATAGTTAAAAGGATATGAAACACACAATGCTGTTAAAATTAAAATATTTTATATTCATATTCATAGCTAATATTGAACAATATTCGATATTTCATCAATTTTTGATATTTCATCAATGCTTACATTTTGAATTTAAAATTATTTTCTGCTTCTCTCTCGATGAGTCTTGATTAAAAATAAGCTCTGATGATGATTTTATAAATCAAAAATATTGTTCATATTAGCCTATGAATATGATATAAAATATTTTCATTTTAACAGCATTGTGTTTTCATATCCTTTTATCTATACTTATATATAATGTTTAAAGGATAAAGGAAAGTAAATGTTGAATGGATAAAATTGATTTAATGAGTTTACTAACATGTGTTTCGGTTAGGAATTTGTTCATGTACAAATGTATTCTATATTATCATTATTTTAAAGATAAAATAAAATGATAATAATAGAAAATTATAAAATATTTAGCATACAAAGAATAACGGCCTTCATCAGTAAAATGTTTGATATTTGAAGTTAAAACAGTCAAAATACAAGAGAATTTTTAAGTTTTTGAAAAAATATTTTCAATTTTTAAAAATTAAAAAAATTTTTTAAAAATTATTTGAGAGATGCTCCACAGCTGGAGAAAACACTGATGTTTGTGTGACAGTTACGATTAGAGAATATTTTTAGAAATTATATATATATTATATATATATATAAGATGACCCATGAACCTATTTATTCTTTTGTTATAACTGCTGCTACACAGAAATGGGTGTATGGGTCATGATGATATTGATGCTTCTATTTAAGGAGTGAAGGACTTTAATTAGCATTTCCTAATGATTTGTTATATCAAGGATTTGGATTCTTGAGTGTCTATGCAGATGCTACAAAATTATTTAATTGCAAATTGGCCTGGAAATTGCTATATTCTCTGAAAGCATTTTAAGTTTATTGCTTTGATAAGTCTTGTTCTGGGTGTTTTTTTTTTTTTTTTTTTTTTTGCTGGGTCACAGTTACATACATACATACATACAAACATGAGAATTTTAGTAATATAGATATAATGCAGTTTAGCTCAGTAGGTAGAGTATCTGCCTGTGAACCATAAGGTTCCTGGTTCTATACCAGCCCTCACAAACTCAGCATATGAGTAGTACACAGGGAACTGTGTGGTAAAGAGAGGAGCTGTTAGTAGGTGTGGTGCTCCATTTCAGATACTAAAAACAACCTCCTTGGTCTAGCGCTAGTGAAAAGAGGATAGACTCCCTTACTGTCTGGCTGATGCTGACTTTAGGCCACTTATTTTTTTACTTAGATATTACGCATGTACTAAACAGGTGTACAAACTCACTAAGTCAAACAATAAGTAGACTCTCATAAACCAATCTGTAACTTTACTTGGCCCACCTTATGTTCCAAAAAAGTGATGCTTTCATTTTGGAAATATGGATGTATGGTACCTGCACAAGAATGCTGCGAGCAGTCCTGAACAAGTCATGGAAGCAGCAACCCATAAAGAAGCAACTATATGTCACCTGCCCCCCTCTCACAAACCATCCGGGTGAGACGGACTAGACATGCAAGACACTGCTGGAGAAGCGGGATGAGCTCATAAGCGACGTTCTCCTGGAAGCCAACACATGACATGCTAACGTAGGACGCCCGCTAAGGACCTACATTGACCAACTATGCAAGGACTCGGGATGTGCACAGAGGACCTCCCAGGGGCCATGAGTAATGGAAGGTGGCGAAAGATTTCATGAATATCAGTGCTGCGTGCGACATGATGATGATGAATGATTGCTATTCAATTATATTTGATTCCAGGATTTTTAAATCTAAAAAAAAAATATTTTAGAAACTTATAGAAGTATACAAAAGAATCTGGAATAAAGCTGTTACTTCATTCTGTCTAGACAGCTACTGATATGACTTAAGTTGAATCAGTTGTATTTATACCAATATTAATTATAGAATCAAAATCCTTGCTATGCATTAATCCCAGAAAATTGCTTTGCTTCTTTTTTTTCTTTTTTTTTTTTTGCCAGATGACTTTCTTGGCAACAAAACCTGAAAGAAGTGATTTATCTATAAATATTAAAGATTTGAGCCTATTCACAACAGATTCTGTGAATATCCCATTAATGCCTTTTAGTTTGATACCGGTCCACGCCAACTCAGCGTAGAGTACACAGGATCTGTTGCGGTAAAGTAAGGAGCTGATGTATGGTGTGCGCTCCACCTCAGAGCTAAAAAAAAACAATCTCCTTGGTTCTAGCCTATTGAAAAGGGATAAGACCTCCCTTGCTGACTGATCGATAGACTTTCCCTCGCTGACTGCTGATACCTGACTTTAGGCCGACCCCGACGAATATCTTTTTATCTTACCTTTCATATAACTGCTTATAATTGAAACGCATATAACTTGTGTGGCAAGTAAATGTACTATTATTTAATAGAAATAGTTTACTTGAAAAACATATATAATTAGGTTATTTTTAGGATAGGTTTGCATAAAATTATTTCTATAAGAACAAGGAAAACACGGTTTTATATTCTATACTGTTGTGCAAGAATAAAACTAAAAAATTAACTTCAGAAAACAATCTATCTACAAATGTTAAATATATATTTATTGTTATTTTTAGTATATATGTATCACTATCCTCTCTTGTCAACCTATCAATTAACCAAATAGCGGTACGCGCGAGAATCTCGTCGGATTCATAGCCCTTTCCCAATGGTTCATTCTTTTACGCGCTAATGTGAAATACAAGCAGCCTCATGCTAGATACTTTGAACTCTTTTTTGTTACAAACCTGGGTTGTGCTTAAATTCCTAATGACGCACCATATCCTCACAATATAAATGGCACAATCACACATGAATTGCATAGTGACATGTCCTTTTATTATAAAAATACACATTATTTATATTTTTGCATTCGTTCAATTTACTTATTTTTTTTCAAAAAGCTTAATCACACTCTCTTTTAAGTTTGATGTTTTGGTTAGCAATCTCTGAACACGTTATTTCCATTCCTTGTAATTACCTTTATAGAGCAACAAGGATAGTGTATTTCGAACTCTACATATCAAGTTTTTGGCATGAGGCCGTTTCTTCACACCCACCGTGAATGTTTTCTCAAAAGTGATGTTTGACCTTTGGTGAGGAGAACAACACCGGCCTCTACGTTTTAAGAGGGATTGGTCTTTCAGCAGTTTTGCAGGGGTAGGTGAGAATTGCTTATACGGGACTACATTTTAGCTTATTTTTGGGGTTGCTTTTTTTGGTTGCTTAATTTTATATATATTATATATGGTATTTTATTCATAGATTAAAATCTTGATTGCCAAAAAGAATAAAGAAAAATAAAGAATTAATTTCAAAGATAAAAAAATTAATAGAATCTGCAAAATTTTTTTTTTTTTTGGGAATTCTTTTTTCACTTCTTGGAATTACGGCATGAATGTAAACGAATGAAATGATCTATCAGTATCCAATAAACATTTTGAAGCCAACAATTAAATATTCTTAATTTAAAAGGAAGGAGGTAAGACATGAGGAATCACTAGGGGAGGTGTAATAATTTTTTTACGGCCCATAAATGGCATACCACGAGACAGATGTTGGAATGGCAAAGTGATGAAATGGGGAAGTTCAGTCTCGATATGAAGTAATTTCTATTTATTTATCTGTGAACTTTTATGGAATTAATACGTTTAATCAAATCACACTCCTTAAGGAAACACACATAACTTAATTTAAGTTATATCAATCTCTCAATTAAATTTTTTGCATTAATTGAATGTAATTATGATTTCACAATTGTTGCCTAGTGAACCAATTTAGGTACAGGTGGCACTAATCATGAACTGATTACTGTCATTCGTAGATAATCCTTCCTCTAGAATTAATCACAAGATAATATTAACTCCCTTTTATTTACACACGAGGAATATGTTTTCTATTTTTTGCAAATCCTCCACAAAAAAGGTGATACGTGGTGAATTTACAAGGGCTGTAAAATTTGTTGTTACGAACAGTATTATACTATAAAGGCCACAATTAAAAAACTACAGTTAAAAATATCTATGCATGAAATGGAACCCTAAAATGCGGATGACCTGTCATGAAAATTAATAATCAAAAACCAAACCTAGAAGCATGTTTTGAATCAGCCCTTGTATAGGTCTGTGAGTGATAGGTGGTCTGTGAATTCTCCCATTAGTACATTGAGCATTAAGCAACTAGTAAAGGAATGGTAGCTCTTAATATTGAAAAAGATAATGTCGTGTGCTAGAGTAATATAATGGAATTTTAATTGTTAAACTGGTTTCGACATATTATATACCCGATAGAAGGCAATTGATAAGCCCTTCACCAAGCAGCAATAATCTTCTGTCCTTTTCATGTATTTATGCGATAAACAGGGATTCTCCTTTATAAAGTTAACACTTCGTCACATTTTCACGAACATTTCTACAACAGGGCAAATACTTAACAACACCTTTTTTATACCTAGCACAGACATTAGAGCATCGCCGCACACACGGATATTTACACATTATATATATACTATCATATTATTATATTATACTGTGTGTGTGTGTGATGTGCTCGTGTGTGTGGTGTGTGTGTGTGTGTTGTGGGTGGTGTGGTGTGGTTTAGGCACATTTTTTTCTTGTAGGCAATAATATTGTTAAATAGCACACCACCTTTTCCTGTCTGCAACTTTTGTCCATTTGATTTTTTTTCTCCGTAATTGCTCAGATTATATAAGATAAACTGGCGGAAATATAGATTATTCATTGCCACTATATCCATAGAGGCCAAGTAGCGATAAGGGCAGAACGCTACTTTGGTTTGTTGTCAATGACATATGGCAAATACATTCGAGCAATTTTCGACCATATATTATAGGTACAAATTAATGAAGGATACCGGCTATTATACGAAAAAACAAGACAAAACTTTGCAGACAGAAAATGTGCTGCATTATTTTTAACAATATATGCCTACAAGAAAAAAAAAAAGAAAGAGAGGGAGAAAAAGAATAAGAAAGGATAAAGGTTTCGAAAGCGGAAGCTAAGAATATTAAAAATAATTTTTTCTATAACGCGATTTTTAATATAATATGCTTCATTTTTTGTTTTCAAAAGAAAATAACTTTTGATCATGTAACACACGCGTCGCAACACTCATATGCAACATCTTACCCAGATGTCAGCCTGGTTCTCCACAAACTTTTAAAAAAGAAAAAAAGCGAAGAGAGAGATAAAGAAATTACAGTTTATGGCGCCCACATCATCATAAGGAGGAGTGAAGAAAGAGATTGTAAGGGAAGTTTAAGGAGAGGAAAAGGAAATTAATGATAGAGAAATTACTAACTCACACAGATATAATTAAACAAACATAAGACGACGTCATTTGGGTGGGCTGAAAAAACAGAGATGATAAGCGGGTTTGAGCTTTGAAATTCGATTTAGACATGATAAAATTTTTTTGTTTCTTTATTTTTACGCTCTCTTATATGTATTCGCACTCTCTTTGTAAAATTTTATTAATTTTATATATATATTTAGTATTAATATATTTTATATATATATCTATATATATATATATTATCTTCTGGGAAATTGTGTTCTATATAATATGAGCCGTTTATGAGAAGACTTATTTCTGGTGAAGGAGTATTTTTCTATGTGGGAAGTTCCTGTATAGGGTTCTTATAATTACTCTCGTGGTGAGAGGCTAATTATTTCATAATATGAGTTTCTGTGTTCGCAAGAGTGAGGAGAAATTATAAAGTGATGACGGTTTTATTTAGTATTTTTCTATCTTTTGATTACGTTAAATCATTGCACTATTGCTATATAAACTAACTTCATTGGATTATTAAGATTGAGTCGTGCTTTTAAGAGATTTTAATAAAAAATCTGTATGAGTTTAATATTATTGTTTTGCGATCCTCAGAGGCATACAGTATGGTTTGGGTTGTTACAATGTATTTTGATTTAAATTCGTATTGATCAAATAGAATCATCCCTTACTTTCACCAGTCTTATGGAGTTATCTTATATTTACCACACCACACAAACATTCCCCCCACACACGCAGCACAGACATCACCACACTACTATTAGACACACACACACAGATATATATTATAGATATTTGTAGTATGTAAGACGAACATGAGAGAGAGGGTGTATTTGTTCCATATTCCCCACTTAGTGGGTTGTGTATCAGGGCCGCAATGGAGCCTCTCTTCGGAATTCTCCACGTGCCGCACCAAAACCACATTAGGTAATGTTTCCGAAGCACTTCTGTGGGGTTGGGGGTAAGAAACAAAAGGATTTGCTTTCGATCTCCTTTGTGCATTCCCCCTCAAGGAGGACCGCCTCAGTGGGTGCGCAATAAACACAGCGTGCCAGCCCTGCCCCAAAGGGAGCAGGTAATCCGCCTGGATGGATGGCCCTACAAATTGAGATCGATTGTCTAAGGTTAATGGTTGATTTAAAGGGCCCGGTCAAGCTCGCATCCCCCGCGCACGCTCGCGCACGCACGAAGAAGAGGAAAAGAAGATGCAGAGAAGAGAGACGCGATACACGCACGCAAAGAGAGACAGGTAGAGCGAGGGAAGGGAGACGATATTCAATTGTATTATTCCACGGTTGTATATGTTAGTTGGTAATCTCATTGCTCTTAATTTTATTGGCGTTGGAGGGGCACTCTGATAAGAGGAGGTGGGGTAACAGAAATTTATTATTTAAATTATTACTCATAATAGTCCTGTATTTTATATGAGGAGATATGTGATGTTCTCTATCTGACTGTAACATCGATAACTATACTATTAGCTGGACTGGGAAGTCAACAATTCACCTTAAATTATTTACGTCAAATTCTCCTGAATTTTCACTTCTTTTTAAACCTATACAGGGTTATTAATAATAAGATTGCTAAATTACAAATTATCCTCAATATAACTTGTTGATATGGCATAAATCTAGCGTCTAATGAACCACCGCACAAGGTTAATTTCGTATGATATAACAGGGTACAGAAATAGCGGTTTAAGTTTGAAACGAGGAGGCTAATTTGCATATTGATATTTAAATTTATGTTTATCACACACTATATGTGCTTGGTATTAATGTGATTACTAATTGTTTGCGTATTTTAATCATCAAGAATATCACACATAATTTCCTTTCGTGGATAGGGATCCTTAAAAGAATTTATTTACAGAAGATAATACCTGTAGTATTCTTTTTATCCTTTACTACCTATTTTTTAAACGAATAGATTAAAATATAGGAAAATTTATACAATGAAAGTAGGGGAAGTACACTAGGAAAATAGATCGTTGTTTAATAATTTTTTTTAGTTATCAAGTAGTGTGACGCTAGTTTTTTTCGAAATATACCCTCTGTTATGACAAGATATCGGTTATTTTTTATCTGCATTCTTAGTCCCAGTTTTGTTTCAATTAGCTGTGTCTACTTTTTATAATAATGATATTTTATTATCATTTTTTCATTAACTTAAAATATCATCGCACTACTCCCGAGTATGCAAGGTGAGGAGATGGGCTAGTAATTATATATAATATATATAATAATAAATTATCATAAATATATTGTATGTTAGCAGGCGTGGTGTGTTGTGTATTGTAATTGTGGTGTGTGTGTATGTGTGTATAGATAGATAGATAAGAAATATAAAGTATTGATTAGATAGAGGTGAGATGAAATAGGAGTAAAGATATTTAGCATCAAACGATAACCATCTAGACATCTCTCTGTACATTTCAATTATAATTTCAGAATTTATAATATATTACATTTACTCTTGATTATTCTTGATCGAAGTTTAATCATATAACCTCTGGTATTTTCATCAGCGAGGGATATATCAGTGTAATTACGGCTGTAATCTAAGTCCTGAGAACAATGAGACGTTTTCAATTATGATTTCTGAAGTGAAACAATATTTCACACGCGAACGTGGCTTGAAGGACTTGATTGGTTTATAAAACAATTCTTTTGGAGGGCATTCTTATTATATGATAAACATAAGAAATAAAGCATTTCAGAAGTTCGAACATAGAAATATTATCATTGGATTAATGAAGTAAACACTAGCAAAAGGAAATGATGGGAGGATCTTAAAGTAAGTTTGAATGTTGCAAATATTTTAAACAGTCTTTGAAGGATTTTATCTAAGGGTGACACAAATGTTATTGTTTTGTGTTGTATATTCTTTGCAGACAAGTTTTCACACAGTTTTCAATTTTGACAAAAAAAACACTTATTCAACTCAGAATATTTAAAGCAGGGGCGAGCAAAAATATTAATAACGTACGAGATCATTTATTTCCTGTTTTTGTGTTATTTTTCTGTGTGGGACAATGATATATGAATATAGTTTGAGGATAAAAGGGCTTTTTTTGTGCTTCACACTTTTGGGTAAAATGAGTTAAGACCGTATAAAAATAAATGTATATGGCTCTCCTAAAGACATAAGATAGAGGTATAAGATAGTTTGGTTGTTTTTTTTTTACGGTTATCCAGGTCAAACTTTTCCATGCTTGGTTTGTCTGTTACGGTCTATTATAAAATACCGGTATATAATCCAAATCATTTATGAAGTTTTAGAGTCGACCTGTTTAAGGAGGTTTTAACTTTAAAGGAAAAGTTAAGCACTGGAGTCCAGTTGAAGTGAGTGGTCCATCCATTCAGTGAAGTTTTTGTTTGGTAGAAGGGCTATTGGTCCTAGGGCCCAGAGAAAACAAAGCGAGTCCCAAGGAGGACAGTGTGTTGCAGGTGATAGCATTGAGGGCAGGTGTGAACAAAGACGTAAACAGATGTGAAATAAAAGCAATCTTATACCATTCAACACAGCCAATTTTTCAATTCATATCTTGCTGTTCCGAGATGATCCACTCATTTTCTCACTTCTTTCCTGAATGAAAAATGAAAATTAACCCCCCCTCCCCCATAATATTGCAGTTTCAAACATCCTAATGAACCAACATCTTGTATTTCAAGAAAACCATTGAACACCTGGAGAAATTCAAGTGAGTCAATGACAGACCTAATTGGGGATAGGGTTCATGATTAGTAAATATGTAAAATTATATATAACAAGTAAAGTAAAGCTTGTCGTGGGTGGCCAAAAAGCGTATCAAGCTAATCGGCCGAGGGGAGTTTCCTATGTCCCCTTTTCAACTAGCGCTAGATCAAGGAGATTTGTTTTTTGTTTTTTGTAATTTGTTTTTTTTTTTCGTCTGATGTAAGGAGGCGCCACACCTACATAACTCCTTACTTTAACTGCTCAGATCCTGGCACTAATACGCTGAGTTGGTGAGGGGGCTGGTATCAGACTAGGAACCCTTGGTAAAGTTTCTTCGCCGGAAAGGGCTCTAGCGAGCTAACCCGCCCCTTAGTATAAACTCTTTGTTCTTGTCATGTTGTTTTTGTTTTTTTTGTTGGTATTTGAAGCATTGGGAAACAGAAGAAAACAAACCAAAACAAAAGACAGAATTTTTAAATATTTAACCTTGTTTCGAATTGAATTCCAATAGTTTCGGTGAACCTTTCCACCCTTTTTCAAGGTATAGGGATATAGAGACTTATCTGGAAAAATAAAATACTGTTATAATGAAGAAAAAATGAATGAAGTGGGAAACAATTTGGCATTTGTAGCTGTTTTAATTTTTCTTTTCGAAATATATATTAATATATATATAATATATAATAATAGAAGCTTCAATTCAATGATAAGGCATATTATATCCTAGCATTAGGATTGCATAGACAGTCAAATGGGTAGCTTGTGACTACATTTCTCAACCTATGTGATAATTGGACCAAGTTTAGTCTGTGGTGGCATAAGAGAGAAACTGACAGTCAGCAAGCACCGTATGTTTGGCCTGGTTTAGGAGCAGAAATAAAGACACCAAAAGAGGAAATAATTTAACAATATATTAAACAAAGAACAGTAGTCACAAACATATACCAAAGAGAAGAAATCCTCTCCGCGAGGCGGTCTAATCAACTGTCGAGCATAGAACCACTAGGGATTTTGACTCCTTGCTTAAGAGCAGTACCTGCTGGCTTATTTATAGTTTGAAGAGTTCTATTGCGTCTGGTGGGTAAATTCCAACACACATCCTGTTTAATGCATCTTATTTATATGTTTTTGAGTGAATTTGTAGTATCATCAAAAGCCAGTTATATTAGGGTATTATTTATTACCCAAACCTCCTACAGCATTGAAAACTCTGTAAACCAAATATGAATATCTAATAGTCTAAAAATAAGTATAATATTATAATATATATATATATATATATATATATATATATAGTATTCCCAGTTGCCGGTTTAAAACCTTTTTTCCGTCGCAGTGGCATCAGTAAATAATCCCAGTGCTCAATATATTAAACACACAGAGCAGTAATGAATAATAATAATATATTATTGAAAATTGGATTGAAATCATGGTGGACCCTTTGTTTTTCTCTAATAATATATCATTAGTATTATTTGGTTGGTGTGTGGTATATATATATATATAATATATATATAATTATATAATATTATATTTAAAGGATGGATATAAAAGAAACCGTACTTCCGAGTTTTCACCATTAAGGATTCAAGGGTTAATCCACTAATTAATCGAGGTACCGATAATTGGCAGCCGATTTCATGTGTGTTCACTTGAATAAGATGTTAGGTTGTATGAGACCCAACCCCTGAATTTTGCACCTTCAATGTCGTGCCCATTTTTCCACAAACCGGTAAGCAACCTTTATCTTTATAATATATATAATATATTATATAAATATACCAGCATGTTTGGTAGATCCTTGCGGAAGAGAAAAAAACCGGCAAAGAGAGTTTGAATTGTTAAAAATATCTACCAAACATCAACCAGGAAAGAAAATTTTTTGAAAATAAAAAGAAAAGACCAAAGATATTCGTACCAACAAAAAATAATCTATTGGTTAAATAGGTATTTATTGCCAAAAGGAAGAAATTATATTATTATATATATATATATTGAGAGAGGAGAGAGAGAGAGAGAGAGGAGAGAGAGAAGAGAGGGAAATGATATAGTTGCTATTAGTCAAAATAATAGAGTGCCTTAATTATTAGTATAAGAAAGTGCATATTATGTCCCTCTTTCAGAAACCTCAATTTTTTTTTTGTAAATTCCAACTTGGTAAATTAATCATAGAGAAGATCAAAAATCAAATTGGGTGTCAGCCAAATTATTTTTTGCTACTATTTTTTGAAGAAATTTGCTAAATAAAAATCAAAAGAAAATTTAAATTTTGAAACATGTTGAAAGAGCAGCATTAATATTTTAGAGTATCTTCCTTTCAGACATTTCCTTGATTTGAAGCTCAAAATTTATTCTAAAGATCCTGATAAATATTTATTTATAATGGAAGATTGTGGTGTTTCCTTCTCTGTCCTGTACCGAAACTATATATTCCTACCAAAGTCACAATTCTTTTAGTTTATTGACATCACATTCTCAATGATTTTATTTTTTATCTACCTCATTATTAATAAAATTTGTCTTACAATTATTAATAAACTGTTAACTATGTCTACATACTGGACCCAAACAATGCAATTATATTTTATCATATATCAGAACAAAATAGCGGTTACAAGTGGTGACGGGAAAGGGCCTAATTTGCATATTAATATAAAGAAATCGAATTTAAATAAAATATGTCTTAAGTTAATTAATTGATTTCTAAACTGTTTGGGTTTTATTTTTAATGAAATATAAGAAAAGTCCTCTTCAAATAAATTAAATGAAAATCCATTAACCAAGAATAAAATAACTGTCAATTTTATTCTTTTTACTTCCTCTTATAACTATATCTTAAATTAGAAAAAAAAATAACATGAAAGACGAGAGTGATGGAGGGTAAGTTTCAAGTTGTTCTATTTTTTTAATTATACTACGTCTTGTTTCAAATCTTTTATTATAACCCACCTCTGTTCAAATTTTTATCTGTATCTTAATTAAGTTTCCATTAGCCTTTCAATTTAATAATACAATATTTTTATTACAAAAATTAAACTTAAATACTTGCACCCAGAGGGTGCATATATATTTGCTAGTGGTTAAATAATTATTAAAATGTTAACTCTTCTTTTTTTTTTTTTTAAAGTTTACAGAATTTATTTTTAGTGAGTTTGTTGTCCAGCTTTATAGACGAGAACTAAAATTGTTTTGATGAAGGGGTCTCCTCACCTTCCATTCGCCGATTCAATATCTGGATAACTTTTAAGCTTGAAAATTCAAGTGATTTATTTTTAATATTTTAATTGAAGAATTCTTCATGTAAACAATTATCTTAAATACATGAACTGTTTTGGAGGTTCTCACATGTAGAATATTCTTAAAAAAAATCCGATTGAAAATTTATTTCAAATTCATCAGGAAATATTTTATTTGCTTCCTCATCCAAAGAAACAAGAATTTTAATATCCTCTTCCTCCCAACATGCCTATGTCAATAAGTTCAAAATTTTAGCTGATACAAGGTTTAAAAACACAAATGTCACAAATCCCTTTTGGAATTGTTTTTCTATGTTTTCATAAAAAAAATGGGGTGGCAGAGTGGCCTATTGTTGGTAATCAGCCAGCAGCTAGGGGGTCTATCCCCTTTTTGCTTAGCACTAGACCTTAGGGGATTGGTTTTGCTCAGGTGGAGTGGTCACACCTACCATCAAGCTCTCCCATTTTACAGCACAGATCCAGATTTACCCATCTGTGTTACGTACCTTCATACGCTGACTTGGCGGACTTGGTATCGAACCTTGGAACCTGAGATCCTAGTCGTAGTGCTCTACCAACTGGCTAAAACCACCCCCTGTTCTTAATAGAAGTATAATTTTCTTTGTCATGGTATAGTCTTTGTTTGTTTGGTTTGGGTTTTTTTTACGGCATATCCAACTTCGGGGTGGTCAATTAAATGCCGACAAAGGTTGTTTGAAAATAAAATTCCCATTCTTAATGCATAATAATTTTGTTTATCAAGTCCATTTTTTCTATTCAAACCCATAGATGGGACAAAGGTCAATTTGTGTCTATTTTCAATGTGGTGGCCTCCTCTCAGGATTTCTTTCTGGGATAAATATAAACCGACAAGAAAGATTTTCAAGAATTTGTCCACTTTTTAAAAAGCAGATGTTTATTTAGGTTTTGGGATTTGTATCCCTAAATTTTGAAAACTTTGCTCCTGCAGCCAGGGTTTTATATCCCCCTGCCCTAATTGAGTAAAGACCCCCCCCCAAATAAGTGTAAATACCTATTGGGGTAAAATCTATGGGTCAATTAAATTTGTATAAAAATGAATTAATAGGTACCGTGTGCCAAAAAAAAAAACTCCTAAAGAAACAACTTACACAAAAATGGTAAGTTATTTCCTATAAACTCAACTTAAAAAAGGGGAACCACTCTGAAGAATTTTTAATCAGTTTAAATTTAATCAACCTGTGTAATTTTCCTCCCCATTAAACTAACCCCGAAACCCTAACCTGTCTTCTTTTTCTTAGTAGATCATAAATATAAATAATTTATCAGTTCATCAAGAGTGGTTTCCCTTTTTTATTGTTTGGAGGTTATAGGAATAACCTAAATGTATAATGAAAGATACAATGACACAATTCTCTAACCTCTAGGCATAAATCCCTAGATGGTTGGATATACAATTGAAATAAATAATCAGTTAAAATTGTAATGAATCATGGGGAGACCACAAATTAAGAGGTAAACAAACAAGAAGAAAAAATGTGTTGGACAAAATTAATAACTCTCCACAAAAGAAAAGAAAAATCAGGGGGAGGAAACAAGGACATGATTTAATTTGAGAATCAAAACCTTCAATTAGTTTTCATTTTTGTTTTATTGAATTGATTGAATTACATTTTTTTTTATAATGATTCTTATAGAGAAAATATGTTGTATAAAATAGAAACACCTTTTTTCTTTTTGTTTTTTTGCCCTGATAAAAATTTTATGATATTTGTCTGAATTTTGTAAAAAAAGAGAGAAGTCGTATTTTCCATCTCATTAAATTTTTGTTCAGGTGGTAATCATAAAAAATTAAATCAATGTTTTGATAAAAAACACTTTTCTTTTGTTTTTAATTGAAATTCCTTATAATTTTGCTAAATATCTATTATAACAACATAATGAAATGTTTTCATCAATTAAAATGATTACCTCACAAATCTTTTTTTTTTATTTCTCTCTTTGAGATTTGTCCAATAGGAAACAATTTATGGTTGTTTGGAATATTGTCATTAAAAAAAAAAAAAAAGACAAATTTTAAAAAATTACTTTTTTTACTCTCGAGATTTTGATCAGAGGAAAAAAAAATCACAAAACAAATAATTTGAGTTGATTGAAATAGGAAAAATTATTTTGCTGGATTTTATTGATTTCCTATTAAAGCGTTTCATAGAAGTTTTCAATAATTAGTTTAAAAACTGTTGGCACTGGGAGATATTGACAATCAGGAAAGAAATCATTTTTAATTATATATTGTTTTTTCATTTTAAAAAGATTATTGTATTTAAGTTTTAATGAAAAAAACAGAAAACATGTGAGAAATAGGGCAGTGAATGATGAAGAGCCTTTTTGAAAAATCTAGAATACATAATGTGATAATTTTTTTTATAACAAATTTTTGAACTTTTTAAATTTTTGACCTGTTGTTCCTCATCTTTATGTTATATACAACAACATATTGTTTGAATGTGCCCTCCGCTTCTTCGTTTGTTTAGCTGTTGAACTCCGGAAACCTTCAATGGGACTTGAACTGAAAACCTTTATTTAAATCTGTTTGGGGTATGAAATTGTTCTCTATTCTGGTTAACCAATGACTAAGGTAGAAGTGATTAAAGTGATGTTGAAATTTCTAATTGTTTGTTTTCACCTGTAGTTGGATTGAACCTGCAAACCACCAGTAATTGGTGGATTAGCACTTTTATTAAATTCAAACCTTATATCATGTGCTATATATATGCATATAACAATAAAAGATGAGGAAAAGTCAATAATTCTAAAATGATACAAATATCAAAAGGCCTCATCTCAAAAATTTTGAGTTTTGTTTTGTCTTAGTTTCTAAATTTGTATGAGACAAAATGCCAGTTATCTTTGGTGGTTAAGAATTTAAGGTTGTTTTTATGTCTTTTACCAGAGAGGATACCTTAAAATGATTAATTTCTGTTCAAGTAAAAATTACTTTTTGTTTTTAATAGATTTGAAGCTGTTGACTTCTATGGAATTTTATAATCATAAAACAATTTGCATTTATTCTTAACTTTTGTAAGTTAAGTAAGCGAGGGAGTCATTCCCTTTTCACTAAGATGGCTAGGAAGAATTGGTTTTTTTGCATCTGAGTGGAGCACCAACACCTACCACAAGCTTCTTTACCTTTAAAACCGCACAGATTCTTTGCTACTCATTGCTGAGTTGGGGCGAGGCTGGTATCAAATGAAGAACCTGCGTTCCTAGGCCAAGTGCTCTACCGACTGAAGTTATGGTAGTTGTGTTTGATTGAAAATCTCTTTTTCTTGCTTTTTTTGTTTTTTTATTAATCATTAGAAAGTTTGATATTTGTTAACCCCCTTGTATGATACTAGCTTAATTACTTTAAGATGGACCATTTTTTGTTCCTCTTTGTGGACCTAGGCAGTTTTTATTTGGTTTTTTTAAAAGTGAAAAAGAATTCACTGTTATTTATGCATTTCCCTCCTATTGTAGTAAACTACTCTCCTTTTTTTAACTATTATGAAATCTGTTAAAAAAATGTTGAGTTCATATCATGGATTTGCTTTGTTAATGAAGATTTCCTTGGTTGACTACAAGGCAATGAATCATGGCTGAATAATGCAGGAACAGGAACAGGATACAGTTGCAGTTAAGCTGTGCAGCTTGAAGATCTGGTCAGGGTTTGATGATATTGTTTTGTGGTCTTCCTCTCCAGTGTCTTGTGAATAGTAAGTGGCAAGGAGGCTGGTATTCATTTGATCCATAGCAATAAATTTTGTGTTTACCTCATGCCTTTGTTTGATGATTTTTTTCTCTCCTTAAGAAAATAATACCAATAGGTTCGCAGTGACAATTTTTTACTTACTGAAGCCAAAAAAAGGTACACTTGTGGTTTCCTTCCTTCCAGTGCCTTTTTGTCTTCAGGGTGGCCTCCTGTGGGTGTTTTTCAAAGGAGGAGACAAATTATTAGTGCAAGATGCCAGGCTCATGTTCTTCTCTGAATGGATGGACCATTTGGATGATAGTGATGGGTGCGGCACATAAAGAGAAATTTTTTCAAGCAGTTCCTTTTGGTGTCCACTTCTTTGGTGCCTTGTCAGTCCAAATGGCAGTTAGAAGAAGTTTGCCAATACAGTGTAACATCTCTTGGCAAAAGGAGTATGAGTATATGTTAACTGTTCTTCTTTTTTTATTTATCATTGTCTAATTAGTGCACCCTAAACACTCCTTTGATATAAGATTATGATTGTAGAATGTGTATTTTAAGTGGAATAAGATCGTCCATTAATATTCTATAACAAATATAAGAATTAGATTTAAGGGAAGATGACCAAATATTTATTAATGGAATTAATACCATTGATATTAAGTGTTTGCTATCAATGGTCCATCATATCAGCAATATATCCCTCAGTTTCTCTCAGGACAGTCCATTGCTTTTATTACCTTCAAAAATTAATAAATTATCTGAATCCATTCTTTCATTTTACAAACCAGATTAAAAAGAATCCTGGTACAAATAAATTTTGTTGTAATTTTGTCCGCGCATTCCAAAATGTGTCAATAAAGATCCCTGAAAGAAGCCCATTGTGAACATTGGCAAGATTATCCACTTTTCATTTTTTATTACAAATCTAAACATTAGAAATTGGGGTCAAATTGACTTGGGGTAAAATATTATCCTGATAAACCAACCAGTCCATCTATGGGTTATAGAAAAATGTATCTATAAAAAATATATCCTAAAAAACACAAGTCCCCCCCCATCATGGGTTAAATCAGAAAAAATGTATCTGTTAGGGCTGTCGCTTTGGTGCGCCTAATAGTTAAGATAATATTTATTTTCTACCCTCAAAATATACCCTTAATTTGGCAGTGTTAAGGGACAACCCCTGTTAGGTTCCTGATAATCACAAAGTGGACCACAGGGCCAGAAATTGCATTGTGGGAATATCAACCAGATATTCCTTAGGGCAAAAATAGGGACTTTTCCACAGGCTGATGCAGCAAAAAAGGGTTGTGTGGAAAAATATTTGTCCTACAAATTAAGAAATTTTAAAGTTCTTTTAGGTTAAGTTTCTCGGTACTTGTTAACGGCGCATCAGGTAGTTTCTGTTCCAATTTGTTAGTCCTGATGGAGTTGCTAGCATTTGGTTAAAGACTTTGTTGGTAAATAGGTTAAATGTGTTTTATCCCCATTNGATAATTACAATTGTGTTTATAAATACATTTTCATTTAACCATAGATCGACCTCTAACAGGTATACCACTCCGAGTCAGAGTGACCGGGAGCAATGGTATGAAGGGTGCTCCAATTCCCAAACTCAAAAACTGGAATCTCACCATAATAGAGTAACGTCATCCCAGAACATGTAGACCCGGCAGCCACCGTCTTTCTAGCACCCATATGATAAAAAGGTTGGAGCTTGCATACTTCAGGTGGGATAAGAATATATTGCAGTAGAAGGAATAAGAAAGCTACCAATAATTCATAATCAGAATATACCAAAATATGAAGTCAAAAATCTCAAGCTAATAAACATGTACTGAATACTGCGGAGTGGATAAAATGTAGCCTTAATAAATGATTAAACAATTTGAAAAAAGTTTACCAAAACAGCATAATAGGCTTATAAAAAAAACTTAACAACACCCAAGTAACAATAAATATACAAAACCAATAAAGATTAATAGTAAAGTCCGCGGGCGGCCCTAAAGTCGTATCACCAGTTCAAGCGAGGAGTCGATCCCATTTCAATAGCGCTTAGACCAAGAATGTTTTTAATAGCATCGGAGTGGGCAGCGCCACACCTTACCATCAGCTCATTACTTACCGCACACACTCCCCTTTGCTGTACTCATACGCTGAGTTTGCGGGACCGTACGAACTAAAAGACCGCATTAATGGAATTCCACAGAATATTTGAATAGCGTCAAACATCTTTAATATTAATTAGAATAAATCACAATTCTTTTAGGTTTTTTGCCAGAAATCATCTGGCCAAAAAAAAAAAAATAAAAGAAGCAAAGCAAATTTTCTGCGGATCAATGCCAATAGCAAGGCATTCGGATCTCATAATTAAATATTGGATATAAATACAACTGATTCCGAACATTAGTCAATCAGTAGCTGCTCTAGACGAATGAAGTAACAGCTTATATTCCAGATCTTTGATACTTCTATAAGTTTCTAAAAATATTTTTTTTTTAGATTTAAAAAATCCTGAATCAATATACAATTACAATAGCAATTATTATCAAATCATCATGTCGCGGCAGCACGGATAGCCATGACAATCTTTTTTTTTGCGCCAACCTCCCTATTACTCATGCCTCTGCAGAGTCTCTGTGCAGCATCCCAAGTCCTCGCATTAGAAGTGCAATGTTAGTCCTTTAGTCGGCGTCCACGTTAGCATGTCTATATGTTGCTTCCACAGGAGAACGTCTCTTATGAGCTCATCCCGCTCTCCAGCAGTGTTCTGCAGCTATCTGTCTCACCCGATGGTTGTGAGATGGGCAGGTACCATCATAGTTGCTCTTTTGGGTGCTGCTGTCCATGGAAGCTGTTCAGGACTGCTCGCAGCATTCTTGTGCAGGACCATACCATCATATTCAAATGAAAAGCATCACTTTTGGAACATTAAGGTGGCCAATAAAGTTACAGATTGTTTATGAGAGTCTACTTATGTTTGACTAGTAGTTTTACAACCTGTGAGTACATGCCGTAATATCTAATAAAAAAAATAAGTGGCCTCAAAGTCAGATCAAGCCAGACAGTAAGGAGTCTATCTCTTTTCACTATGCTAGACAAAGGAGGTTGTTTTTAGTATCTGAAATGAGCACCACACCTACTACAGCTCCTCACTTTACCACATCAGATCCCTGTGGCTACGACTCATATGCCTAGATTTGTGCAGGCCGGTATAGAACCAGGAACCTTAATGGTTCACAGCGGATACTCTACACTGAGCTAAACTGCATGTATAATCCTATATACTAAAAATTCTCAGTTTTTAGTATGTATGTAACTGTGACCCAGGAAGAAAAAAAAACAAAAAAACACCAGAGCAAGCCTTATTCAGAGCAAAAAACTAAAAATGCTTTCAGAGAAATAGCAATTTCCAGGCCAATTGCAATTAAATTAATTTTGGTAGACATCTGCATAGACACTCAAGAAATTCAGAATCCTTGAGTAAACAAATCATTAGGAAATGCTAATAAAAATCCTTCACTCCTAATATAGAAGCATCAATATCATCATGACCCATACACCCATTTCTGTGTAGCAAGCATTATAACAAAGAATAAATATTCATGTCACTATATATAATACTATATAAATTCCTAAAAAAATATTCTCTAATCGTAACTGTCACACAAACATTCAGTGTTTTCTCAAGCTGGAGCATCTCTCAAAAATTAAAAAATTTTTGTAATTTTTAAAAATTAAAAAAATTATTTTTCAAAAACTTAAAAATTCTCTGCTATTTTGACTTTTTAACTTCAAATATCAAACATTTACTGGATGAAGCCTTATTCTTTGTTGCCTAAATATTTATAATTTCATATTATCATTTTATGTTATCTTTAAAAAATGAAATAGAATACCATTTGTACCATGAACAAATTACCTAACCGAAACACATGTTAGTAAAACTCATTAAACAATTTTATCCATTCAAACAGTTACTTTCCTTATCTTTAAACATATATATAAGATAGATAAAAGATATGAAAAATACCAATGCTGTTAAATGAAAATTTTTATATCATATTCATAGCTAATATTGAACAATATTTGATTTTATAAAAATCATCATCAGAGCTTATTTTAATCAAGACCTCATTCGAGAGAGAAGCAGAAAATAGATTAAATTCAAAATGTAAGCATGATTGACAATATCAAAAATAAACTGATGAGAATATCGAATATTGTTCAATATAGCTATGAATAGTGACTGATACAAATATTTTAATTTTTAACAGCATTGTGTGTTTCATAATCTTGTAACGTATACTTATACGTCGGATGTCATTTCCTAATCTTAACTAGATTATATAACGATAGCAATAGATAGATAGAGTGTGTGTGATGTGTGGGTAGTGTGTGTGTGTGTGTGAAGAAAAAAATGATATAAAATCCACAGTGTAATAAGTATTAAAATTTTTTGAACAAAGCAAAAAACTTTATTATAATTATAGGAGGTGAGCTGAAGAAGTTCAGAGCCAACCAAGATACTCTCATGGAATCTTTGCGCCAAATGAAGTTCATTTTTCAAAACAGTGTCTTTGTGGCCAAAAAACACTTCTTCCATCGGTGTTGCAAATTCTTTGATCCCATTGGTAAAAAAAAAACAATTTCATTATCTGTTGTTGTTGACTTTTTTTTTTTTTACCAATTGCGGACCAAGCACTGCGCCAACACCGATGAAGCAGAGTGTCGGCCACCAACAGACTACCTTCAAATTCATTTCCTAGACTAACCATAACACGACCACGCGCCTCCAGACAGGTATTTACAGGTATAATGTTTCAAGAGTTCCAACAAAAGTGTATAGTAATAATTAAACAGTTAGAAAAGCCTCACCCTTCCTGCATCATATTCCATCCAGAAAACAGTTGTTAAATTCACGATAATGAGATGATGATTTACATATAATTCAGATGTATATTTAGTTTTTACAAGCTTAACTTGGATTTGGCTACACGCAAACACAATAAATGAGAATCGTATAGTCTATTTCTTAATTAGTTCTTTTTTTTTTTTTTTTTAAGTTCAGTATAAAACATTTACCTTTTTTAAAACTGTGTGTTAACAGCACAACTAACAGCTAAAATGGATTGCCTTTCATGTTGTTTTGTTTTACGCATATCAACCTTGCTGGGTCAGTTAATGCCAACAAAGTTTTGAAATAAATGTTATTCTTAATTTGGATACTCAATTTCTTTTTTACTAAACACCATTTTCTAACTTTAACCCACAGATGAGACCCTAACACAGATAATACCATTAGGATCAGAGTGACCAATACAATGGTTGAAGGGAGCTCCTCACCCCAAACCTCCAAAACTGGAAACCTCAAACCAATCAGATGGAGTTCAACGTCATTCCCAGGCATGAACTCCTCAGCTATTGACCACTGGTTTGCATTGGAGGGGCCTCTCCGACTGCCCCGTCTTGCCTAAGTCAAGTGTCTAAGTGGAGTGTACAGTCAGACCTGCTCATTTTGTTAATGCATATCAACCTTGTGCGGTTAAACATATACATATATACCCAACCCCTCCACACAAGCATCTCCTGTACTGGTTACCTAACGCCAAGTTAACAGAGCCCAATCTCCCTATTTCCAAAGCTAGAGGAGAATAGTTGGATTGCAGTACATTAGTCTATGTGAAATGCAAACAGTCTCATTCCAATTGAGCTCGGACACCATAGTCCATTTCCTACAAAAAGCCATCCTTGTATAAGAGCAGTAAGAGGTACTATTAATCTAAGCGGGGATAAAGGGGTTCATACCTTTCCAAGGTATTAACAGCCGAAGGAATTGCCTTATTTATATTACTGCATGAAGGCTATACTAATTGTTGATAATCATTATAAAATAAAAATAAATAAAATAAAAAGCACAGGGAATTATTTAACATTTTTTTTACAGCAGTATCAACCTTGATGGGTTCATTTAAACGCAAAGTTTTGCAAAAATTCGTAGTGTAGTTGGAAAGAACATTTTTGAACTCAATATTTTTGTAAAACAAATTTCTATTAACCATAGATTGACCCTAAACCGGTACTACCATCTGGGTAGAGTGCAACCTGGGAGCAATGGTAGAAGGGGTGCTTCCCAGACCTCAGAACTGAACCGTCACCATCAGAGATTTAGACCTTAGCCACCGCCTTTAGCAAGCTCACTGACAAACAAAAAGTGAGGCTTCCATAAGGTTGACAATCATATAGGTGCTAGGCTTGACATGACCAGCCGATTGATCAGAGTGAACCCTCTGCCGACGTCCGTCTAGCTAAGGGAAGTACTCCTCATCACCAGATCTCTCCTTAAACATCACAGGTGCCACCCACACCAACCCCATTGGAGGGGAGGTTTACCTCACTGCAGAACATGCAGTTGTGTATTCTAAGCTCAGGATGAGTTTCGTAATTTTTGAACAATTTTACTATCAAACATGAATTCCCTTCAATAGGCAAATAAGACAGTTCATTTATCAACCTTAGCTTTATTATGTAAATTATGAACCGAGTCATGAGAAGAAAAAAATGAAGTCTATCAGCATAATTGAAACATCAATATTAAATCTAAAATTATTCTAAAATTGTCATAGAATCATTAAGGTACACTAATTTCCCTGTGAATTTACTCCGCACCCCCTCCACTATATTTAACACAATGAAACTTAATAAAAGCGTTAATTTAACTTGAAAATTTTTTGTCCATTCAAAGAAGAAAACATTAAACAAACAAAAAAAATTTCAGCTACAGAAATACTGAAAATTATGATTGAAAAACAAAGTTTTCATTTTGCATGTTAAATCAACTGAAATTTAAACGTAGCTAAAAAAGTATAACAAGAGGATTTTTTAAAAAATTCTATGAAAAATCAATAAATGGTCCATTTTCACAAAAATTCGCACACTATTTACCTTTGGATGTACAATATGTCTGAAAATAGTTTATTTTAATCTTATAACATTGTTAATAAAGATTAAAATAAACCACTTTCTACATTAAAAGTAGCAATTTACTGCGTAAATAAAACACACCCTTAAGACACAAGTTGTGGCAATTATAAAAGTAGTCAACGTGTAGGTTGGTAAAATATTATCCAGTGCATATTTTATAGGTCAAGCAATTTAAGAGATGGTTGGTTACCTTGTTTGTTGGGTATTGTTTACTGTTACTGTCTAAATCCAAGTGTCAAACTACAGTAAACTATACTTCAGGATACCCAAAATTGAGACTAAATTTCCAGGGAAATTAATTTACCAAAAAATTCAGGGAATTATCGGATTTGAATGAAATTTTCCGTGTTATTTATCAATTATAATGCATACTGAGTTTTATTTCAAAAATTTCTCATTTTTTCATGGTCACTTAATCTGGACCCCCACCCCCTCTTATTGTTGCGGGCGTAACAATTTTTTGCAGTTGATTCATTTTCGATACTAATTACAGTATAATAAAGAGAATAAAAAGACCGAATATGAATAGAAACAAAACAAAATTTATGGGCTTTTCATGCAGAAAAATAAGTACCGAAAATCGAAAAATAAAATGGAAAAAAATAACTAATTAAGTTTTTAGAGATTTCTTTTTTACTCCATTTCGATAAATTATTTAATTAGCTTATCTATGACAAACAAAAAATTATACACGATATTTTTTCTGCTTAAAGCGTGGGCGTACATTTCAACAGGAGTTTTCTTCAAAACGTATACGTTTTTTTCGAAAAAAATAAGTTGATTAAGTAGATATTTATTCTAGAATTTAAAAATATAACATTTTAAACTAACATCAGGCTTTTCACATTTTAAATGAATTTTATATATAATTTTCATAGCAAAGAATACTAAATTAAAATTTTGACAAAAAATAACTGATGCATTATAAAATTCAATAATGATAAATCAATACTGCAAAATTCATTTAAAATCGGTAATACCTAATTTTGGTAAATTTTGTCAATCGCGAATGTTACATTCAAACTGTAAACAAGCGCTTGGCAAAAAAACTGTTTAATGGCAGATCGCGTCGAAAACTGACCAAAACAAATCGTCTAATCTATTAAAAAATAATGCATATGTAATGATTTTTTTTTAATGATCCTCATTATGTTATTACTTATCATTTTAGACCAAAAGTTGACCTAAATAATAGATTTAATAGTTTTTTAAAAAAGCTAGCAGTCGACGAAATTGGGTGACCCTAATACTCATGAATCGAAAGATTCAAAAGGATGTGTTACACAATCCTTGGTTCTCCAATCAAACTTTTCTCTTTTTTAAAAGAAAGAAGGCAAGCGTTCCCCGCGCAGCACAAGAAATAAACATTTGTATTAAATTTTAAATATATTAATTCATAGAAACAAGTCAAAGCTTAGAATTTTAAGCACAAATATGGTTAAGTTTCAAATCACGGATTAATGATTTTACTGACATTTATAGCAACATGAAAACTTTTTTTAAATATCAATTAAAAAAAATCGAATTCACAAACATTTTCGGTTGAATAACTTTATGCTGTCCTATTTTATAAGTGTCCTGAGTAGACCACAAAACTGATCAATGCTGAAGCTCCAGTTCTGAGAATCAGGAGTACCCCTTCATATGCCATTACTCCAGGTTCATTCTAACCTAAAGAGTAGACCTGGAAAAGTCCCAACAATGGTCAAAAATTATCTGTAAAATTATTTGCTATTCGATAGACCCGGATACACTCCAAAAAAAAACGCTTAAAGAAACAACTATTACCAAAATATGACTTTGTATAGTATTAATACGTTTAACATAACAATGAACACCGATTCCCTAACATTTAGCATAGAATAACCTTAGGACAGCGTTGGCATGCGCTTAAAACAATCTTGTAAAATCACGATACAATAAGCATAAAAAAATACTACACGAATAATTTTCATTTAAAGATTTTTTTGTTGTTTTTTAAGTTGCAATGACAATCATATCGGTGAAACATAATACAAGTAGTTGGTATTAAGTTTGGTCACGGTTGCATGATTTTTATGTTACAAAATTCAACTGGGTGGGGGTGTATGAAAAACTCATTTCAAAAGGATTTTTTGACAGTTTAAATCCTTCTCTGCAATGGTGAGTCAAAACAACAAACACACAGTAAAATTTAGAACTTCAATAAAATGCGTGTGAAAACAAAAAAAAAAAAAAAAAAAAAAAAAAAAGCGTGAACAGATTTTACCAAACTACAGATTTTAAAAAGTTTACCGACTAAAAGGTTTAAATTTTAATATCCACGCCACAAGGAAGTTGAATTCGTGTAATAATGAAAAAAGAAAGAACAACCACTTCATGTTTGTTTTAAATTATACCCCAAAGTGAAATTAAAAGACAGTTTTTAACTTTAATCAACTTTTTATCGTGTCTGGTTATGTAAATGGAGTGTGTCAAAAGTGTAAGTCGTTTGCTTGTATAAATAAAACGGCTTAGTATAAACAAATGTAACAACTAGCATATCTCTCTCAGTCAGTGCACAGAGTACTACAGCCAGGCTTTAACATGATGAGGCATTGGTGATGATGACCCTAATCTCCAGAGCAGCAAACATGCCTTCCTCATTTATCATCTTATGAACGAGAGATTATCAAATTTTGATAATACAATCAGTTTACAGATAGTATCACGATTGTTTCCGGTATTTAATTTTTTTTATATATATATATTATTTAATGAACATTAATTGAAATTAACCGGCGTTTGTCAAAGACCTTTCCCGTGCAATAATTCGCAAATGTAAAGCATTAGGATAATAAATGTATTATTTTTTTAATAAAATAAAAGAAAACGATAATATGCCTTTTTACTTTAATTATCCAGTGAATTTGTCTTTCTTTTCCGCTTAAACTATCTTTACATTTATCTTCGTTATTTGTTTTGCTTGTTTTTTGTTTAATCAAAGTAAAAATTATATATGTCTGTATATTTACATCAGAATCATTTGTCAAAAATAATGTCTCGGCTATTTAAACAAACGATATCTAAGTAGAACACCACGTCCTCACTCATCCACTTATTAACCCCACCCCCCTACACACACACGGCGGAGATGGGTTAGCACCCTCGGTTTAATTTCTGATTAAGAGGGGAAAAAAAAACTGTACCCATAAAATATATAATTCAACCTTATGCATTAATTACATATATTCACAAAAAAAGAGAGAATGTGGCCAATAAGAAATAGTATGATTATAATGGCTATAAAAAGAATCCGAAAGAGAATTCTTGAAGATATGGTTGCAGAGAGAGGGGGGGTGCAGAGTAATTATCTACTACGATGGGACAAGGGAAATATTTTCTTTATCATAATAACTTTAGAAATAAAAGATATGAACATGACATATCACCAGCCCAGCGAGATTCGTTGAATTAATATGTACGATTGATTGTCAGCTGAAAAAAATATATTTTTTGTTTAAAAATAGAGAAATGAAACGAATGAATTATTTTTATTTTAGTTTGTTTTAAGAAAAAGACCACAATAAGTGCTGAATGATTTTTCCTCCGAAAACCTGTTTAGTGTTTATTTTATACATTCATTTGGAGCAACGATCAAAATCCTACGACTCTCAGAACTTTATAAGAATTTATCACTTAAGTTTTTACACGGGGAGAAAATTACGGCGTCCATGTAACGAGAAACTAAAAGCCAGTATAGACTTGAAATAAAGATTTCTATCTACCAAAGTTTCCCGATCCTTTTTTTTTTTTTCCGTTTAATAGCTGGCGAAAAGTTCACTTTAATTTAAATAATATTTCTTTGCGTACTTCTTGGTTTTCTTAAGCCATAATGAATAGATAATAAAATAACTTTATAGAGGGCTGTGGTGATTTAAATAATACTAACTAAAAGAATCAGATTTGTCGCTAATTTAATTTACATATCTCGGCTTCACTTCTTTACACAACACATACAATTCTTAGTGTATAAATGCAATTGCCTCGTTCATTTTACTTTTTTTTCTTTTCGGAAAACCCGTTAAATAGTAAAAACAACCATATAAATAAGAAATTAAAAAAACAAATGATACCTAAAAATCTCTACTAGCTTGTTCCTAGTTTGTATAGGAAATGGTCTCTAATAATGACATACAGACTTCTTCCGCCGGGCTATTTTAAAATGCGAAACTCAACACACTTTTCCGGCTAGCTACGGGAAAACCGAACGGACCAAACGATTGCCATGCTTAGTCTTATTTATTTATTTTATTGGTGGGGTAATTTTTTTTTTTTAACGAGACTACCAACACCTATCCAAATTTAACTATAGCCTAATAAAGATAAACCTATGGGAGGGATAGAAGAAGTCACCAAACTCAGCTGAATTTGAACCTCGGTTCACCATTCACATTTACGTGTTTTTAACCCCTTTTGCCACCCCAAACTTCACAAGACCTCGCCAAAATTGAACATGAAAGAATCGAAAAGGATGAAAAAACTCCAAGGTAGATTCGCCCAAATATAGTTGAACGCTAGACAAGAGATAAACCTTATCTTCCATTAAAAAACAACATGACTGTTGTTGTTAGCTACAAATTTTAAAATACTTTGAAGTTTAACTAATTAACAAACATGAAACAGAAACAGAGATTTTATAATAATACAAAGAGGACGCTCTTATCGCTTAACATGGTGTTAATTACTAGGTGATTTATGCAAGCATTTATACGACTTATATTGTAAGATAATTATTGCAAGATTTAATACAACTTTTATTAATAAATTGTTACTAACAATACGACATCGTAATTTAAAAAATGTTTATACTAACAATACTTATTTATTGTTGAGTAGTAAGAAAAGCACTTGCAGAATAGTCAAACAATGATAAAACTAGGTAGAGGAGGAGAGAATTAAGATTTTATCCACTCATCAGCCAGTGTGTGTGTGTGGTGTGTGTGTGTGAAGCAAAACACGTGTTCGTACTCGCAGTACTTTACTACTGCCCTTTTTTTTCTTCTTTTTTGACACTTCATACACATTTTATGATGGTTGGCACCATTGAAAGAACTAAAAACGTTTCGATTTATAAATCAGATGTAATACACACACACCGTTTGCTTGGTGCTATCAAGACGTCTTGAGCACAGCATAAAAAATAAAATAAAAAACAATAAAAATCATGACAGCGAAATGTTGACAGCTGTATTTAGATTTAATACTTATCTAACACTGATATTTTCATCAACTTATAAAAAAAAGATTGTTCATTTTGCGTACAAATGCAGAATAGTTCGCAAGAGAAATATAGATCGCATTTACTATAAATAGTTTTAGATATTACAGAAAACTCCCGAAGGAGCCACCTCTAAAGGTTTCAGTATTTCGTGAATGTAATGCTTTTTAACGTAATCAATGATATTATCTCTTGCGCGCATTCTTGCATCGAGTACAAATTCTTTAAAAGTCAATATCATTTCGTCTATCTTGCAAAGACCTTACAGTACATAATTAATTTACTAATAATATATTTTGCACATTCTAAAATTAATTAAGCTGCAAAATGTTCATTGGAATTGATTTTTAAAATTAATGACTAACTTACGTATAAATTAGTTTTTATAAAAGCTACTTAAAAGATATTTAGATATATCGAGAATTATATATAAAATTAAATGTCTCAACACTGAAAGAAAAAATAAGATTAATGCGTTTTAATAGGACAAAAAACATTAAAGAAAGAAGAGAGAAAAGAAAAGATTTAAAGTCCATAAACAATAAGTGCAAACTAAACTTTTAAATTATATTTGAAAAAAATAAATGCTACAAACAAGAGTTTTTTTTTTTGTTTTTTTTTTACTCTGCAAGTGAGATTTTAAAAATAAAAAGTTCCGTTTTACGTCTAAATAAAAACAAATTAAAAATTAAAAGAATGCAAAATTTTGCTTCAGATTTTTCGTTTATGTATGCCAACTAAACTTTCAATTGACTTTTTTAAACGTCCGTTACAACTGTAAAAGTAAATTGCAGATAATAATAATAATAATAAATTGCACGTAATAATCAATCGAAATTAAAATTATCAAGAGATTCAGAAATATTGCTTTTTTTATTTTAATTTATTATTTTAATTAAAGGAGCTGTCATGGAGGGGGGCGTCAACGCGGCCTACTATTTCTGATTAGTGTTTAATTACAATGTAAAAAAAAAAAAAAAATTAAAAAGTGAAAGTTTCGGATAATAAAAAAAATCATGCAAATAAAATATATTTTTTATTTATCATTATTTTTCAAATAGACAGAACAAAATGTTCGTTGCAAAACGTATTGCGTATAATCTAAAGAAAAAAACGTGTAATTGATCAAAACGTGACAACCCATCAAAGTTTGAAAACAAAGAAAATAATCTTTTAAACTTCAATGAAATGTGAATGAGTTGATGCAAAAAAACAACTTACCATCGGTTCGATTTTCTCTGAAATGATTTGTCTTTGTGTACAAACAGGAAGTCTTTAAGACATGTTTTACGGTATTTTCTTCCACTTCAAAATCTGATTTAAATTTTAGTCGGTTAAAATGAATAACATCAAAATGGTTAAACAAAAATAAGAGACACTCAAGACTTCTGCCCTTGTTAGTGGTTCTGTGTGATTATTAATTATTATTATTATTATTTAGTATAAAGAAAAACAACAACAGAATAATTTTCTGTGTTTTATTTTTTGTAAGGACAATAAAAAGCGATGCTATCACCAATCCAAAAAAAAACGTAGTTTGATTATGGTGAAATAAAAATTGTATTTTTTTATTTTATTTTATGTTTCTTCTTCATATGGGCGACCGTATCGTCAGTGTGCAATTCCGTCTTTACTGACCTTGTAAAGAATATATTATTATTATTATTATTATTTAAATGTAGAAAAAAATGAATCTTGAATTTGTGTTTTTCCTTTCTCTTCTGTCATTAACAAACTTCTCGCTTTTTTTTTCGTCGTCGACGTGTCTCTCGTTGCTGTCCTCTAAGGTCTCTGTAAATTTTTTGTAGCAGCAAAGGAAAAACTTTCTTTATTTTTGCCGACATTGGTAGAAAAAAAAAGACAGAGGAGAAAGAAATAACCCGTCACGCTTCTTTTTCTGGAGGCGTGACGATTCAATGTTTGTTTTTCTTTTTTTCTTTTTTTCTTTCTTTATTTTATTTAAATACCAAACTGTTCCGTCTTATTTAACTGAAACAGAGACTTAAGCTTAAAAGCAAATAATAACAACCAAACTCAGCTCATACGACAACCACTGAGCAAACATTTAAAATTTAAAATATTATCATTTAAACAGAAAAGAAAGCAACATAATTGCTCTTTATCCTCATGTCGTTCATAAAAAAAAATGTATGCATTTCACGTCTGCTTATTGTTAGCTCTTTCTCTAACATCATAAAAAAAAGACAGTCCAATCAAGTCATTCACTAAAACGTTGAAAATGTAATTCCTTTGGGTTTAAAAAGAGCAAGAAATGTATCCTTCAAGTGTTGTATTACTTTTTCTTTTTAACCCCAAAGATTAATTTTCAACGTTTTTAGTGAATGACTGATTGGACTGTCTTCATTTTTTATGATGTTAAAGAGAAGACTTAACAATAACAGACGTGAAATGCATACATTTTTTTTATGAACGACATGAAGGATAAAGAGCAATTATGTGCTTTCTTTCTTGATAAATATTAATTTAAATGTTTGCTCATGGTTGTCTAGGAGCTGAGTTGGTTGTATTAGTGCTTTTAAGCTTAAGTCTCTGTTTCCAGTTTAAATAAGACGGAACAGTTTGTATTTAAATAAAATAAAGAAAGAAAAAAAGAAAAAAAAAAGAAAAACAAACATTGAATCGTCACCCTCCAGAAAAAAGAAGCGTGAACGTTATTTCTTCCCTCTGTCTTTTTTTTTTCTACCAATGTACGGCAAAAATAAAGAAAGTTTTTCTTTTACTGCTACAAAAAATTACAGAGACTTAGAGGAACAGCAACGAAGACGACGTCGACGACGACCAAAAAAAAGCGAGAAGTTTGTTAATGAAGAAGAGAAAGAAAAAAACAACAAATTCAAGTATTTTCATTTTTTTCTACATAAATAATAATAATAATAATAAAATATTCTTTAACAAGTCAGTAAAAGACGGAAATTGCACACTGACGATACCGTCGCCCCCATATGAAGAAGAAACATAAAAATAAAATAAAAAAAATACAATTTTATTTCACCATAATCACAACTACGTTTTTTGGATTGTGATAGCATATCGCTTTTTATTTCCTACAAAAAAATAAAAACACGAAAAATACTATCTGTGTTTCTTTATACATAATAATAATAATAATAATTAATAATCAAACACAGAACCACTAAAAAGGAGCAGAAGTATCTTGAGTGTCTCCTTATTTTGTTAACCCATTTGATGTAAATTTCATTTTAACCGGACTAAAAATTTAAAAATCCGATCTTTTGAACGGAAGAAATATCCGTAAAAAATGTCTCTAACAGATCCTGTTTCCACAAAGACAAAAATCATTCAGAGAAAATCCGAACCGATTCCAAGTTGTTTTTGCATCAAAACTCATTCACATTTCATTGATGTTTAAAAGATTATTTTCTTGTTTTCAAACTTTTGATGTTGTCACGTTTTGATCAAATTACACGTTTTTCTTTAGATGAATACGCCAATACGTTTTGCAAAACGAACATTTCTGTCTGTCTATTTGAAAAAAATGAATAAATAAAAAATATTATTTTATTTGCAGATTTTTTATTATCCGAAACTCACTTTTTAATTTTTTTTTTTTTACATGGCATTAAACACTAATCAGAAATACGTAGGCCCGTTGACCCCCCCTCCAATGACAGTCCCATTCTAATTAAAAATACATAAATTAAAAAAAAAAAAAGCAATATTTCTGAAATCTCTTGATAATTTTAATTTCGATTGAAATATTACGTGCAATTTATTACTATTATTATTATCTGCAATTTACTTTTACAGTTGTAAACGAAAACGTTATAAAAAAGTCAATGAAAGTTTACGTTGGACATACATAAACGAAAAAATCTGACAGCAAAATTTTCCATTCTTTTAAATTTTAATTTGTTTTTATTTAGACGCTAAAAACGGAACTTTTTATTTTTAAAAAATCTCACTTCAGAGTAAAAAAAAAACAAAAAAAAAAACTCTTGTTTGGTACAATTTATTTTTCAGATATAAATTTAAAAGTTTAGTTGCACCTTTATTGTTACTGGACTTTAAACTCTTTTCTTTTCTCTCTTCTTTCCTTAATTATTTTTTCTAAATTTAAAACGCATTAATCTTATTTTTTCTTTCAGTTTGAAGAACCATTTAAATTTTATATAATAATTCTCGAATATTCTAAATATCTTTAAGTAGCTTTATAAAAAATAATTATACGTAAGTAGTCATTAATTATAAAAATCAATTCCAATGAACATTTTGCATGCTTAATTATTTAGAATGTGAAAAAATATTATTAGCTAAATTATTATGTACTGTAAGTACTTTCAAAGATAGACAAATGATATTAGACTTTTCTTTTGTACTGATGCAGAATAGCGCGCAAAGATAATATCATTAGATTACGTATAAAAGCATTACATTTCACGGAATACCTGAAACCTTAGAGGTAGGCTACTTCGGGAGTTTCTGTAATATCTAAAACTATATACGTAAAATGCGATTCTAATATTATCTCTGCGAACTATTCTGCATTTGTACCAAAAAATTGAACAATCTTTTTTTTATAAGTTGATGAAGAATATCAGTTTAGAATAAAGTATTAAAAATCTAAAATACAGCTGTCAACATTTCAGCTGTCAATGATTTTATTTGTTTTTATTTTATTTTTTATTGCTTGTGCTCCAAGACGTCTTGATAGCACCAAAGCAAACGGTGTGTGTGTATTACATCTGATTATAAATCGAAAACGTTTTTAGTTCTTATCAAATGGTGCCAACCATTCATAAAATGTGTATGAGTGTCAAAAAAGAAGAAAAAAAAGGGCAAGTAGTAAAGTACCTGCGAGTAGAACACGTGTTTGCTTCACACACACACACACACACACACACCACTGGCTGATGAGTGATTAAAATCTTAATTCTCCCTCATTCTACCTAGTTTTATCATTGTTGACTATTCTGCAAGTGCTTTTCTTACTACTAACAATAAATAGTATTGTTAGTACACAACACATTTATTAAATACGAGTCGTATTGATAGTAACAAATTTTAAAATAAAAGTTCGTATTAAAATCTTGCAATAATTCTTAAATATAAAGTCGTATTAAAACTTGCCATAAATACCTAGTAATAAACACATGTTAACGATAAAAGACGTCCTTTTGTATTATATATAAATATCTCTGTTTCTGTTTCATGTGTTAATCAGTTAAAACTTCAAAGTATTTTAAAATTTGTACCTAAACAACAACAGTCATGTTGTTATTTTTATGGAAGATAAGATTATCTCTTGTATACGTTCACTATATTTGCCGAATCTACCTTGGAGTATTTCATCCTTTTCGATTCTTTCATGTTCATTTTGCGCGGGTCTGTGAAGTGGGAGTGGCAAAAGGGTTAAAAACACGTAAATTGGAATCGGTGAACCGAGTTCAAAATTCCAGCTGAGTTGGTGATCCCTTCTTCTATCCCTCCCAATAGGTCATCTATTATTAGGCTATAGTTAAATTTGATAGGGTAGTTGGAGTCTCGTTAAAAAAAAAAAAAATTAACCCCCCACCAATAAATAAATAAATAAGACTACAGCATGCAATCGTTTTGGTCGTTTCGGTTTTCGAGCTACCGAGAAAGAGTGTGTGAGTTTCCATTTTAAAATAGCCCAGGCGGAAGAAGTCTGTATGTCATTATTAGAGACCATTTCCTATACAAACTAGGAACAAGCTAGCTAGAGATTAGTATCATTTGTTTTTTAATTCTTATTTATATGGTGTTTTTACTATTTAAACCGTTTTCCCGAAAAAAAAAAAAGTAAAATGAACCGAGCAATTGCATTTAATACACTACAGAATTGTATGTGTTGGTAAAGAAGTGAAGCCGAATATCGTAAATTAAATTAGCGACAAATCTGATTCTTTAGTTAATTATTTAAATCACCACAGCCCTCTATAAAAGTTTATTTTATTATCTATTCATTATGGCTTAGAAAAACAACGAAGTACAGCAAAGAAAATATCTAATTTAAAATTAAATGAAACTTTTCGCCAGCTATTAAAACGGAAAAAAAAAAAAAAAGGATCGGGAAACTTGGTAGATAGAAATTTTATTTCAAGTTATACTGGCTTTTAGTTTCTCGTATTTTACATGGACCGTAATTTTCTCCCCAGTAGTAAAAACTTAGTGATAAAATTCCTTATAAAGTTCTGAGAGTCGTAGGAATTTTGATCGTTGCTCCAAATGAATGTAAACAATAAACACTAAACAGGTTTCTCGGAAGGAAAACACATTCAGACTATTTGTGTCTATTTTCTTAAAACAAAACTAAAATAAAGAAATAATTCATTCGTTTCATTTCTCTATTTTTAAACCAAAAATATATTTTTCAGCTGACAATCAATCGTAATATTGAAATTCAACCACATTCTCGCTGGCTGGTGATATTCATGTTCATTATCTTTTATTTCTAAGTTAATTATGATGAAAGAAAATATTTCCCTTGTCCCATCGTAGTAATAATTACTCTCACCCCCCCTCTCTCTCACATAATCTCAAGAACTTCTCTTTCGGCATCTTTTATAGCCATTATAATCATACTATTTCTTATTGGCACATTCTCTCTTTTTTCTTGTGAATATATGTAATTAATGCATAAGTTGAATTATATATTTTATGGTACACGTTTTTTTCCCCTCTTAATCAGAAATTAAACCGAGGTGCCCCTACCCATCTCCGCCCGTGTGTGTGTAGGGGGGGTTAATAAGTGGATGAGTGAGCACGTGTGTTCTACTTAGATATCGTTTGTTTAAATAGCCGAGACATTTTTGACAAATGATTCTGATGTAAATATACAGACATATATAAGTTTTACTTTGATTAAACAACAAAACAAACAAAACAAATAAAGACGATAAATGTAAAGATAGTTTTACGCGGAAAAAGAAAGACAAATCACTGGATAATTAAAGTAAAAGGCAAATATTTATCAGTTTTACTTTATTTTATTAAAAAAATAAACATTTATTATCCTAAGCTTTACAATTTCGAATTATTGCACGGAAAGGTCTTGACAAAACCCGGTTAATTTCAATTAATGTTCATTAATATATATATATATAAAAAAAATTAAATACAGAAAAATCGTGATACTATCTGAAACTGATTGTATTATCAAAATTGATAAATCTCTCGTTCATAAGATGAAAAATGAGGAAGGCATGTTTCCTGCTACTGGACAGATTAGGGTCATCATCACCATCCTCATCATGTTAAACCTGCTGTAGTACTCTGTGCACTGACAGAGAGAGAATAATGCTAGCTTGTTACATTTGTTTATAACTAAAGCCGTTTATTTATAACCAAGCAACGACTTACACTTTTGACACACTCCATTTAACATAAACCAGACACGTAAAAAAGTTGATTAAAGTTAAAAACTGTCTTTAATTTCAACTTTGGGGTATAATTTAAAAACAAAAATGAGTGTCTGTTCTTCTTTATTATTAATTACACGAATTAACTTCCTTGTGGCGTGGATATTAAAATATTAAACACTTTTAGTGAGTTAAACTTTTTAAAATCTGTAGTTGGTAAAATCATGTTCACGCCTTTTTTTTTTTTTTTTTTTTTTTTTTTTTCACACCCAATTTATTGAAGTTCTAAATATTTACTGTTGTTTGTTGTTTTGACTCACATTGACAGAGACGATTTAAAACTGTCCAAAAAATCCTTTTGAAATGAGTTTTCATACACCCCACCCCCACCCAGTTGATTTGTAACATAAAAATCATCACGTGACCAAACTTACATACCAACTACTTGTAATTATGTTTCACCCGATATCGATTGTCATTGCAACATTAAAAAAACAAAACAAAAAAAACTTTTAAAATGAAAAATTAATTCGTGTTAGTATTTTTATGCTTATTTTATCGGATTTTTACAAGATTGGTTTTAACGCATGTCAACCTGTCTAAGGTTATTCTATGCCTAAATGTTAGGGAATCGTGTTCATTGTATGTTAACGTATTAAATAACTATACAAAATGTCATATTTTGTATAGTTGTTTCTTTAAGCGTTTTTTTTTTGTGAGTGTATCCGGTCCTATCGAATACAAATAATTTTAAACAGATCAATTTGACCCATTGTTGGGACTTTTCCAGGTCCTACTACTTTAGTTAGAATGAACCTGGGAGTAATGGCAATGAAGGGGTACTCCTGATTCTCCAGAACTGGAGCTTCAGCATTAGATTCAGTTTTGTGTCCTACTCAGACACTTATAAAATAGGACAAGCATAAAGTTATTCAACCGAAAACATGTTTGTGAAATTCGATTTTTTTTAAAATTAGATATTTAAAAAAAGTTTTCAATGTGCTATAAATGTCAGTAAAATCATTAATCCGTGATTTGAAACTTAACAATATTGTGCTTAAAATTCTAAGTTGTACTTGTTTCTATGAATTAATAATTTAAATTTAATACAAATGTTTATCGATTTTAAAGTGATTGGAGAAACCCCAAGGTATTTGTGAACACCATCCTTTTGAATCTTTCGATTCATGAGTATTAGGGTCACCCAAATTTGTCGACTGCTAGCTTTTTAAAAAAACTAATTAAATCTATTATTTAAGGTCAAACTTTTGTCTAAAATGATAAGTAATAACATAATGAGGATCATTAAAAAAAAAAAAAATCATTACATATGCAGTTTATTTTTAATAGATTTAAGACGATTTGTTTTGGTCAATTTCGACGCGATCTGCCATTAACGCTTTTTTTCCAAGCGCTTGTTTACAGTTTGAATGTTCGCGATTGAATTTACCTATCCGATTTTAATGAAATTTCAATTTATCATGTCATTTTGATGTTTTATCCGATTGAATTATCGATGTATAAATAGTCAGTTGCTATCATAACTTCGGTCTTATCTCTTATTTATACTGTAATAGTATTGATCAATTTAGTCAAAAATTTTGAAAAAATGAGAAATTTTGAAATAAAATAAGTAATGCATTATAATTGATAAATAAACACGGAAAATTTCATTAAAATCCGATAATTCCCTGATTTTTGGTAAATTAATTTCCCTGGAAATTTAGTTCTCATTTTGGTATACCTGAAGTATAGTTTACTGTAGTTTTGACACTTGGAATTTTAGACAGTAAAACAGTAAAAATACCCAACAAACAAGGTAACCAAACCATCCTTAAATTGCTTGACCTATAAAATCATGACTGGATAAATATTTTACCAACCTACACGTATGAACTACTTTTTATAAATTTGACACAACTTGTGTCTTTAGGGTGTGTTTATTACGAAGTAACTTGCTACTTTTAATTAAAAGTGGGTTTATTTTAATCTTATTAACAATGTTCATAAAGATTAAAATAAACTATTTCAGACATATTTACATCCAAAGGTAAATAGTTATGGACATTTTCGTGAAAATCGGACCATTAATTGATTTCATAGAATTTTTAAAAAAATCCTCTTGTTATAACTTGTTTAGCACGTTAAATTTCAGTTGATTTAACAATGCAAAAATGAAAACTTTGTTGTTCAATCATAATTTTCAGTATTTCTGTAAGCTGAAATTTTTTTTGTTTGTTTAATGTTTCTTCTTTGAATGGACAAAAAATTTTCAAGTTAATATTAACCTTTATGTAAGTTTCATTGTGTTAAATATAGGAGGGGGTGGAGTAAATTCACAGGGAAAATTAGTGGTACCTAATGAACATTCTATGACAATTTTAGAATAATTTTAAATTTATATTTGATGTTTCAATTATGCTGATAGACTCATTTTTTTCTTCTCAGACTGGTTCATAATTTACATAAAAGCTAAGGTGATAAATGAACTGTCTTATTTGCCTATTTGAAGGATTCATGTTTGATACGTAAAATTGTCAAAATTACAACTCATCCTGAGCTTTAGAATACACCAACTGCATTTCTGCAGTGAGGTAAGACCTCCCCCCCTCCAATGGGTTGGTTGTGGTGGCAACCTGTGATGTTTAAGGATGGAATCCTGGTGGATGAGAGTACTCCACTTAGGCTAGACGGACGGTCGGAGAGGGTCACTCTGATCAATCGGCTGGTCATGTCAAGCCCTAGCACCTATATGATTGTCCCAACCTTATGGCAAGCCTCAACTTTTTTTTTGTCATGAGTGCTAGAAGGCGGTGGCTAAGGTCTTAAACTCTGATGGTGAGGTTCCAGTTCTGGAGGTCTGGGAAGCACCCCTTCATCACCATTGCTCCCAGGTTCACTCTAACCCAGATGGTAGTACCGGTTAGGGTTCCATCTATGGTTAAATAGAAAATTTGTTTACAAAAATATTGAGTTCAAAAAATGTTCTTTCAAACTATCACTACGAATTTTTCAAAACTTTGCAGTTATTAAATGACCCATCAAGGTTGATATGCTGTAAAAAAAATTTAAAATAATTCCCTGTGCCTTTTTATTTATTTATTTTTATTTTTATAATGACTTATCAAACCAATTAGTATAGCCTTCATCAGATCATAATAAAGGCAATTCCTTCAGCTGTTAATACCCTTGGGAAAGGTATGAACCCCTTTATCCCCCCAGCTATAGATTAAATAGTACCTCTACTGCTCTTATACAAGGATGGCTTTTGTAGGAAATGGATATGGTGATCCGAGCTCAAATCCTGGATGAGACTGTTTGCATTTCACATAGCACTAATGTATGCATCCAACTATTCTCCCTCTAGCTATTGGTAAATAGGGCAGATTGGGCTCTTTAACCTTGGTTAGGTAACCAGTCCAGGAGATGCTTGTGTGGAGGGGTTGGTATATATGTATATGTTTAACCCACAAAGGTTGATATGCCATTAAACAAAAATGAGCAGTCCATGACATGTAACACTCCACTTAGACACTTACTTAGGCAAGACGGGCAGTCGGAGAGGCCCCCTCCAATCAAACAGCTGGTCAAGGCTGAGGGAGTTCATGCCCTGGGAATGACGTTAAACTCCATCTGATGGTGAGGTTCCAGTTTTGGAGGTTTGGGGAATGAGGAGTACCCCTTCATCACCATTGCTACTTGGTCCACTCTGATCCTAAATGGTATTACCTGTTAGGGTCTCATCTGTGGGTTAAATAGAAAAATGTGTTTATAAAAAGAAATTGAGTATCCATTAAGAATAAATTTATTTCAAAACTTTGTTGGCATTAAATGACCCACCAAGGTTGATATGCCGTAAAACAAAACAAACAATGAAAGCAATCCATTTTAGCTGTTAGTGTGCTGTTAACACCATTTAAAAAAGGTAATGTTTTATATGAACTTAAAAAAAAAAAAAAAAAAAGAAACAATTAGAAATAGACTATCACAGAATTCTCATTTATCTGTGTTTGGCCTGTAGCCAAACCAAGTTAAGCTTAGTAAATAAATATATCCATCTGAATTATATGTACAAATCATCATCTTCATTATCCGCGTGAATTTAACAACTGTTTTCTGGATGAATATTGATGCAGGAAGGGTGGAGCTTTCTAACTGTTAATTATTACTATACACTTATGTTGCACTCTTGAAACATTATACCTGTAAATACCTGTTGGAGGCGCGTGGTCGTGTAATGGTTAGTCTTAGGAAATGAACTCATATGACATAGTCTGTTGTGGCCGACACTCTTCTTCCATCGGTGTTGCAGTGCTTGGATCCCATTGGTAAAAAAAAAAAAAAGTCAACAACAACAGATATGATTTTTTTTTTTACCAATGGGATCCAAGAATTGCAACACCGATGGAAGAAGTGTTTTGGCCACAACAGACACTGTTGAAAAATGAACTTCATTTGGCCAAATTCCATGAGAGTATCTTGGTTAGCCTCTGAACTTTTCAGCTCACCCTCCTATAATTATATAAAGTTTTTGCTTTTTCAAAAAATTTATACTTAATTACACTGTTGGATTTTATATCCATTTTTCTTCACACACACACACACACACACACACACACACACACATCTATCTATCTATCTATCGTATATATATATAAGTTAAGATTAAGGAAATGAATTCCGACGGTATAAGTATAGTTAAAAGGATATGAAAACACACAATGCTGTTAAAATTAAAATATTTTATATCATATTCATAGCTAATATTGAACAATATTCGATATTTCATCAATTTTTTGATATTTCATCAATGCTTACATTTTGAATTTAAATTATTTTCTGCTTCTCTCTCGATGAGTCTTGATTAAAAATAAGCTCTGATGATGATTTTTATAAATCAAAATATTGTTCAATATTAGCTATGAATATGATATAAAATATTTTCATTTTAACAGCATTGTATTTTCATATCCTTTTATCTATACTTATATATAATGTTTAAAGGATAAAGGAAAGTAAATGTTGAATGGATAAAATTGATTTAATGAGTTTACTAACATGTGTTTCGGTTAGGAATTTGTTCATGTACAAATGTATTCTATTTATCATTATTTTAAAGATAAAATAAAATGATAATAATAGAAAATTATAAAATATTTAGGCATACAAAGAATAACGGCCTTCATCAGTAAAATGTTTGATATTTGAAGTTAAAACAGTCAAAATACAGAGAATTTTTAAGTTTTTGAAAAAATAATTTTTTTAATTTTTAAAAATTAAAAAAAATTTTTAAATTATTTGAGAGATGCTCCACAGCTGGAGAAAACACTGATGTTTGTGTGACAGTTACGATTAGAGAATATTTTTAGAAAATTATATAATATATTATATATAAGATGACCCATGAACCTATTTATTCTTTTGTTATAACTGCTGCTACAACAGAAATGGGTGTATGGGTCATGATGATATTGATGCTTCTATTTAAGGAGTGAAGGATTTTAATTAGCATTTCCTAATGATTTGTTATATCAAGGATTTGAATTCTTGAGTGTCTATGCAGATGCTACAAAATTATTTAATTGCAAATTGGCCTGGAAATTGCTATATTCTCTGAAAGCATTTTAAGTTTATTGCTCTGATAAGGCTTGCTCTGGTGTTTTTTTTGTTTTTTTTTCTTCCTGGGTCACAGTTACATACATACATACAAACATGAGAATTTTAGTAATATAGATATAATGCAGTTTAGCTCAGTAGGTAGAGTATCCGCCTGTGAACCATAAGGTTCCTGGTTCTATACCGGCCCTCACAAACTCAGCATATGAGTAGTACACAGGGATCTGTGTGGTAAAGTGAGGAGCTGATAGTAGGTGTGGTGCTCCATTTCAGATACTAAAAACAACCTCCTTTGTCTAGCACTAGTGAAAAGAGAATAGACTCCCTTACTGTCTGGCTGATACTGACTTTAGGCCACTTATTTTTTTACTTAGATATTACGCATGTACTCAACAGGTGTACAAACTCACTAAGTCAAACAATAAGTAGACTCTCATAAACCAATCTGTAACTTTACTTGGCCCACCTTATGTTCCAAAAAAGTGATGCTTTCATTTTGGAATATGAATGTATGGTACCTGCACAAGAATGCTGCGAGCAGTCCTGAACAAGTCATGGAAGCAGCACCCCACAAAGAAGCAACTATATGGTCACCTGCCCCCCCTCTCACAAACCATCCGGGTGAGACGACTAGACATGCAAGACACTGCTGGAGAAGCGGGATGAGCTCATAAGAGACGTTCTCCTGTGGAAGCCAACATATGGACATGCTAACGTAGGACGCCCGCTAAGGACCTACATTGACCAACTATGCGAGGACTTGGGATGCTGCACAGAGGACCTCCCAGGGCCATGAGTAATAGGGAAGGTTGGCGAAAGATTGTCATGGATATCCGTGCTGCGCGCGACATGATGATGATGATAATTGCTATTTAATTATATTTGATTCAGGATTTTTTAAATCTAAAAAAAAAATATTTTAGAAACTTATAGAAGTATACAAAAGAATCTGGAATAAAGCTGTTACTTCATTCTGTCTAGACAGCTACTGATATGACTAAGTTGGAATCAGTTGTATTTATACCAATATTTAATTATAGAATCAAAATCCTTGCTATGGCATTAATCCCAGAAAATTGCTTTGCTTCTTTTTTTTTTTTTTTTTGCCAGATGACTTTCTTGGCACAAAACCTAAAAGAATTGTGATTTATCTAATTAAATATTAAAGATGTTGACCTATTCACAAACATATTCTGTGAATATCCCATTAATGCTCTTTTAGTTTCGATACCGGTCCCGCCAACTCAGCGTATGAGTAGCACAGGGATCTGTGCGGTAAAGTAAGGAGCTGATGGTAGGTGTGGCGCTCCACCTCAGATGCTAAAAAAAAACAATCTCCTTGGTCTAGCGCTATTGAAAATGGGATAGACTCCCTCGCTGACTGGCTGATACCGACTTTAGGCCGCCCCGTCGACTTTACTTTACTCTTTACTTGGTCTTTAGTATAATTTAGTTGTTACCTTTTGGGGTGTTGTAGTTTTTTTTATAAGCCTATTATTGCTGTTTTGGTAACTTTTTTTTCAAATTTTTTAAATTCATTTATTAAGGTACATTTAACCACCTTCCCATATTCAGTAACATGTTTATCAAGCTTTGAGATTTTCAAACTCATTTTTGTATATCTGATTATCAATTAAATTTGTAGCTTTCTTATTCCTTCTACTGCAAATATATTATATAAGCTCCAATTATCAATGCTAAATGTCCTGGGAATGAGTTAAACTCTATCTGATGGTGAGATTCCAGTTTTGGAGGTTTGGGGAAAACTCTGACCTGTTAGGGTCCATCTATGGGTTAAATAGAAAATGTATTTATAAACAAAATTGTATTATCCATTAAGAATTGATTTATTTCAAAACTTTATCGGCATTAAATGACCACTGAGGTTGATATGCCGTAAAACAAACAAACCAAAACCAAACACCTGAAAGATTTTTACTGTCAAACTTTGTGGAGGTGTGTGGCATAATGATTATTGTAGGGAATGGACAGTGAACTGGGTTCAAATCCTAGACTAGGATGTTCATGTCACTTATTGTTAATGTCCTTGGGGAAAGCCATCTCCTCCCCCCCTGCTATGAGTAAGAAGTAGGACAGACTGGGCTCTTTAGCCTTGGTATACCAATCAGTCTGGGAGAAGGAAGACTGATTTCAAACTCCATCAGTTACTCTCAGATTTAACCTTTTGTCAGACTTTGCGTTGGCCAAACTATTTTATATTTTTATTTGTTAATACTTGAAATAGTTACTCATCAGAAACTAATTCTATTAGTACAATATCAATCGAGGCAAAATTTTAGATCATTTGAAACATTGTCACCCCATCTGACCCCTCTGAAAACTCATTACCCCCTTCCTCCTCCTCTTCCCAAGTTTTCTCCTGAATCCTTGTCACACCAGACTAATTCATATAATTAGGATAACAAAAATATAAAATTAAATTCAATTGGAGTATTTTGTTCTGTTCATTAAGTGATTAGAAGTTTTACCTGTCATTTCTGTTTTTCAAGTTTTATTTAATGAAACATTCGAGGAATCATCACACAAAGAAACAAGACAAAAGTTTAAAAATATATTTTCAGTCATGACTTTCCTGAAATGAATTAAAAAAAAAATTAATTTGGAAATGTTAACAAAGAATTAAAACTAAAGATTGTAATTAAGATAGAGAATAAAACTTAATTTGTTGTATATAATAATAAACTAACAATCACATGAAGAATTTTTACTGTCAAATTTAGTGGAGGCAGGTGCTGTAATGGTTATCATAGGAAATGGACAGTGAACCAAGTTCAAATCCTAGACAAAGCTGTTTGTGTCACTTAGCGCTAATGTCCTTCGGGAAAGGTATTAATTCATTTCTTTCCCCACCCACCCCCAACTATGAATAAAAAGTAGGACAGACTTGCTCTTTAGCCTTGGTAGGTAAACCGGTCTGGGAGAAGGAATACTGATTTCAAATTAGCTTTACTCTGCTTAAAAATTGACCTTGTGTCAAATTCTGCTTGGTTGGGCAAATACATATTTTTGGGGGTGACAATTCTTCAGGTGATTGAAAATTACTATTCTGCTTTATTTATTTATTAACGAGATCAATGTAACGCATGGTTTCTTTGTTTTAATGGCATATCCACTTTTGTGGGTTATTTAATGCCAAAACTATCCTTATAGAAGAACAGTAGTGGTACTATGATGTCTGAATTGGAATTAATTTATAACCTATACTACTAAAATTCAAATAAACATTTCTTCAGTCCAATACTGATATTTATTGTAAAGTATTAATTTCTTATATTGTAAAGTATTAAACTTCAGTCAGTAGAGCACCTGCCTAGTAATCACAAAGTTCCTTGTTCAATACCGGTCCCTGCCAACTCAGCACATGAGTAGCACAGATTGGGTAATCTGATCTGTGCGGTAAAGTGAGGAGCTGATGGTAGCTCCCCCACTTTACCACACAGATCCAAACTGTTCTACTGATGTGCTGAGCTGGTGAGGGCTAGTATTGAACCTGGAACCTTGTGGTTCCTAAGCAGATGCTCTACTGACTGAGCTAAACCATGTAACTTTCAGTTATTTAGTCAATCTGCCATTAGGTTTAAATACTGACATATTGATGTCTTTAAAGGGTTATTTCCTATAACTCCTACCTAAAAAAGGGGAACCACTCTGAATTAATTTTATCTGTTAATTAATCTACCCATTATTTTCCCATTAAACTAACCCTAAACCTAACCCCGTCTTGTTTTTTCCTAGATCAATAAATAAATAAATAATTTATAAAATTCATTCAGAGTGGTTCCCCCTTTTTTTAGGTTGGAGTTATAGGAAATAACCCTTTAAAGGTTTTGCTTAGGGAGACTATGCCTGCGCTTTAAAGATGTCTACAAGAGGGATATTGAAGACATGCCACATCAATACCAACACATGGGAGGCTTGTGCTGAAGATAGAGCGACCTGGCACCTCCTTGTCAAACATGGAACGAAAAGAAGTGAAAAAGAGAGGAAAGAAGCCACTACAAAAAAGAGAGCCAGAAGGAAGGAGAGACAACAACTCCAGCAAGCATCACTGCTTGTTTGCAGTCTCTGCACCAGAGATTGCCATTCAAAAATTGGTTCAATGGGTGACCCAACGGTTCATGTTTTGTCTCATTTGATATTTCTTCCCTGGCTGTCACAGAGTTCATAAATTAAAAAATGTCACAAATGCGAGGAATGACTTACAATAAAACCATAACACCTCGCCAAATAGACAATTTGTACAGCAAGTCTAAAACATGAAAGGGATTATAAAGACCATTTATCATGGATAGAGACAATAATCTTCATCTTAGCAAAGTGAACATGCAAAAAAAAAAAAATAATTAGAAATAAACTTTTTTGCAACACTCCACAAGAACGCAGCTGTACACTCCACCCTGTCCGCTGGGGCATTAGAATGCACCGACTGCACCTCTGCAGAGGGGTAAGACTCCCCCAATGGGGCCACATGTTGCTCGTGGGTGGCGACCTGTGATGCTTAAGGACAGTGTCTTAGTGGATGAGCAGTCAATGACCTGCAACACTCCACTTAGACCCTTACTTAGGCTAGACGGGCGGAGAGCCCCCCGATCAATCGGCTGGTCACGTCAAGCCCTAGCACTTATATGATTGCCCCAACCCTATTGCTCTTATGGTAAGCCCCAATCCTTTTTATCATATGGATGCTAGAAGGCAGTGGCTGAGTGTCTACATGTCCTGGGAATGAGGTTAAACTCTATCTGATGGTGAGTTTCTAGTTTTGGAGGTTTGGGGAATTCATCACCATTGCTCCCTGGTCCACTCTGACCCGGAGTGGTAGTACCTGTTAGGGTCCTATCTATGGCTTAAATAGAACAATATTAGTTTATAAACAAAATTGTATTATCCATTAAGAATGAATTTATTTCACAACTTTGTCGGCATTAAATTACCCACTGAGGTTGATATGCCGTAAAACAAACCAAACCAAACCCAAATATTGGCTTCTGAGAACAGAACTTTGCAACTGGTGGGATATTACAAACTTTTATTTACTGTATTTTGTTATTAACACAATTGTTGGTTAACAATGATGAAACAGTTCTTTTGAATGAATAAGTATTATTATACTAAAGCTGAGCAAATAAACATTTGTCTCTTAAAGGCTTTTTTTAACTGTTTAGTTTAATGACACAAAATCATACTAAAATATTCCTTGCTTTTAGGATTGAATTATGTTTGGAAAAATCTCAATTATCTATCCAGAGCTTGTTTTGTCTAGTACAATATTAAATATCTAATTAGTTTGCAATATAGGTAATATATATTTACCAACCCCTCCACATGAGCAGGATATGACACAAGGTCAATTTCTTAAGCAGAGTTTAACAGGTTTTAATTCAGTTTTCCTTCTCCTAGACTGATTGCCCAGCCAAGGTTAAAGAACCCAGTCTGTCCTACTATTTACCCATAGCTAGAGGGAGAGTAGTTGGATGCATACTTTCCCAAGGGTATTAGCGCTATGTGAAATGCAAACAGCTTAGTCCAGGATTTGAACTCGGGTCGATGAGTCCATTTCCTAGGACTCTAACCATTACACCATGCACCTCCAATACAGGTAATTTAATTAAGCATAGAATAATATATTTATAGTGTATTGCTTCAACTGAACATTAAGGTGGATGAGATCTTATGGGGTAAGTCATTGGGGTGGCCTAAAGTTGGTATCAGCCAATCAGCGAGAGAGTCTATCCCCTTTTCACTAGTGCTAGACTAAGGAGATTGATTTTGCATCTGAGGTGGAGCGCCACACCTACCATCAGCTCCTTACTTTACCGCACAGATCCCTGTGCTACTCATACACTGAGTTGGCAAGGGCCAGTATCGAACTAGGAACCTTGTGGTTTCTAGCCGAATGCCCTACCAACTGAGCTAGTAATGGCTAACATGCTGGATTACAACATCATAGTAAGAGTTTGGACTCTAGTTATGCTATTATATTCACTTTCAAACTAATATCCTTGGGAAAGGTATGAACTCCTCCCAGCTATCAGTTATGGGCCGGGTTAGCTCAGTCAGTAGAGCGTTCGGCTAGAAACCACAAGGTTCCTAGTTTGATACCGGTCCTTGCCAACTCAGCGTATGAGTAGCACAGGGATCTGTGTGGTAAAGTAAGGAGCTGATGGTAGGTGTGGCGCTCCACCTCAGACGCTAAAATAATCTCCTTGGTCTAGCGCAAGTGAAAAGGGGATAGATTCCCTCACTGTCTGGCTGATACCGACTTTAGGCCGCCCCGACGGCTTTACTTACTTTACTATATTTCTACAAGGATGGCTTTGGCATTAAGTAACCCTCAAAAGGTTGAAATGCCATTAAACAAAGAAACTAAAACCTGAGAATTAAGTTCTTGTTCTTATATTTATAAACATTTTCTCTTTAGACTCTCCGGAGGGTACGGTGGCTTCGGCCCTGGATCTTACAAGCTAACATCATTGAACCCAGGGGGGCCATCCTCCCAGGCAATACCTGCCCCCTTGATTTAAAGGGGCAGGGCTGGGTTTATTGCCCAGTGCCTGAGGCACCCCCTTGGTGGGGAATGCCGACATGATCAACACATTATTTGCACCCGCCACCCATGAGCTTCAGTTCGTGGGTAGTCCCAGATTAATAGGGCCTTGTGCCTAACCTGTGCAACAAGTGGGGGTATGTGGTAAATATCCAGTTACTTCAGTATAGTATCAAGACTGAGTAACTGTTTGTAGAGAATTAGTTTACTATATAACTTTCTGGACTAGTATGTTATTAGTCATAATACAATTGAATTACACTGGTTTACAAAGAAATTGAGGCAAGCACAAAAATAGCTGTTTTAACCTAATTTGGGGGTGCTGAATTCAGATTTGAAATCCGTTTGTACTCATCACCTCTAGTTTTTTTAGATATGCATACTGTACATAAAGGCGTATATGCATTCAGGGTTAATTTCTAATATTGTGTGACTTATGTCTTCTTTTTTAGTTATTATGCAATAAATGTAAGTGATAGCATTACATTATATATATATATATATATATATATCAAGACGGATTTTGGTAGTTAAGCGTAGCCAACATGTCTCAATCAACAGCCAGTAGTGCACTGGCAGTCAGCAGATCATCTAAGAAAACACATTTCTAACTGTCTGCGGTACTATGAATTGCGTACATTGTGTCATCCAAGTATATTTATTCTGTCAATGTTCTTTATCTATCCAGTTTTATCTGTAATAAGCTGTTGCAACTGTTGAAATAAGCATGTATATACTCTGTATATACTAAAATGAGACTATTTAAAAGACAGAAAACTAGAGGTGATAGAGCAAAACTGTTTATAAATTTGAATCCAGCACACCCAAATTAGTAAAAAACACATATTCACATTCTTGCCTCAGACAAAAAATATTTTTTTGTAAACCAGTGTTATTAGACAGTAACATCACTAATGCTTTCAAAGAAAGATCAAAGAATTCTGATTCTTTTTTTTTTTTTCTTTTTTTTTTTCTTTTCCTTTGTAAAGAGCGAGTCAAGTTTTTCTAAATACCACAATAGTTGTCAAATCTTTATATTGTTTTTACTGTTTCATAGTTATTTCCATTATATAAAAAAAAATTCTATGTTTTAAAAAATTGAAATTCAGCACTTATGCAGACCCCCAGAAAATTATCATTCAGTTGCAAATTGCTTAGAACATTTGAGTGTAGTGCTCTAATAAACATTTTGCTATAGTGTGTTGAAAAAATAAATTAAAGAAAGTATAGAATGGATAAAATAGGATATTTTAATCAATTTTACTTACACGTGTTTTGGTCAGGAGTTTATCCATGTGTACATTATTCAAACTATTATTATTTTAACATTTTTTTACATATATATATGTATATATATTATTATATGTGTGTGTGTGTGTGTTTCATTGGGGCGGCCTAAAGTCGGTATCGGCCAGACAGCGAGGGAGTCTATACCCTTTTTACTTGCGCTAGACCAAGGAGATTGTTTTTCCACCTGGAGCACCACACCTACCATCAAACTCCCTACTTTACCGCACAGATCCCTGTGCTGCTTATACACTGAGTTGGTAAGGGACGGTATCGAACCAGAAACATATATATATTTCTGTTTTCTATGAAGATCTTTAAATTGTTTCTTACTTAATTTTTTTTGTGTTTTAATACAAGTAATCTTTACAGGTTTACTTTTTAAGTTTATTTGTTTTTCTCCATTCATTGTTATCATTGGATGACTGCTATGTGGCCAATATGGGTATTTTTATCTTTTGTGACCATGAGATGTTAATAACCTCAGACTGGGGGTAGCTATCAGCTAAGAAAACAAACAAGTTCATCAAATTAGTCTTAAATCACTTACCTGCACCTGGCAAGGCTGACTGAGATTGACCACAGAAAATGGTACAAGTATTATAGCCGGTATTGCTGAGCTGAAATTAAATAATTCTCACTCTTAATTGAGAACATTTTTTTTTTTTGAGAAGTGTAACAAGATGGCATCTAAAAATGGCACAGCAGTTCAAAATAATGATATTTTACTTTTCCTGGAGAATTCTATGGATTAGCTTTTTGAACAATTTTTTTCTTAAAAAAAAAAAAAAAAAATATTCTAAAAAAAAAAAATGCATTACAAAATATGATGTACCATAATACAAACTGCCTAAAATTCCAGCCAGGTAAGTGTCTTTAATAATAGATTCATTTAGTCCATTTATTTTGTTAAATCCAAAAATTTTCAAAACAAATGTGATCAAGATGAGCTGAGTGAAGATTTATTTTTTTACTCAATATTTGATCTACAAATATTTTGTAGCTTTGACCAAATTATCAGTTTGAGAGAAATAAGACAAAACTTTTTTTTATATACTAGCAAATATATGCACCCTCCGGGTGCAAGTATTTTAGTTAAATTTTATAATAAAATATCATATTAAATTAGAAAGGCTAATGAAACTGAATAAGAATGTAGATAAAAAGATTTTGAACAGAGGGGGTATGATTGAAAAATAGAACAACTTTGAAACTAACTCTTCCATCATTTTTCGTTACTCCCGACTTTCATTGGTAAATTTTCCTAATTAAACTGTTTAGTTAAAATAGGAAGTAAAGAATAATATTACAGTTATTTCTTCTTGTTAAGGGATTTCATTTAAGATTTATTGAAGAGATTTTTGCTCATATTCAATAAGAACAATTAGAAATCAATAATACTAAGCATATATTTATTAAAATCAATTTTTTAAGATCAATATGCAAATTAGGCTTCCCACTCATACTGTGAACCGCTATTTTTTTTTTTTTTTATATAAATTAAATATAAATTTTTTTATATAAATACAATTGCATGTTATTAGTATGTAGATATTGTTAACAGTCTTAATGATGTAACACAATTTTACTAATAATTGAGGTTTAAATAAAAAAATAAAATCATGGAGAATATGATGTAAATAACTAAAGGAATTGTGACTTGTATAGTAATATAGTTTCGGTTACAGACTGACAAACCCACAATCTCCATTATAATAAGATGTGATTTAGTTTTCATTCGTATTTTTGGACTTTATAATTTATAAGAAAATTAAAACAATTACCTAAATATAAAAAATGCATCAAATAATATGATGTACCATAATACAAACTGCTTAAAATCCCATCCAGGTAGCACCCCTTCATCACCATTGCTCCCTGGTCCACTCTGACCTGGAGTGGTAGTACCTGTACCATCTATGGGTTAAATAGAAAAATGTATTTGTAAAAAAAAATTAAGTATCCATTAAGAATGACTTTATTTCAAAACTTTATTGGCATTAAATAGCCCACTGTGGTTGATATGCCGTAAACCAAACCAAACCAACAGGTAAAAATGTCTTTCACAATAGATAGATTCATTTAGCCCAAGTTAAAAGTACAGTAAGGGTAACCTGAAGCCAAACTATTTTAGCTTAATTTTCTCATTTCTGTATCAGAAAAATAAAACCTAAAAAGTTTAGCTTTGGGTTACCCTTACTGTGCATTCCACTTGGACTAATTAAAAATATTTTCGGTTTGTCTATTTTCTTCTGACTTCTGAAAAAATATTCTAAGATGATCTCTGATGAGACTAGTTGAATATAGAATAATTTAGCTCAGTCAGTAGATCATCTAAATCTAAACACCAGATTTTGAAATTTGGATCTAAATCTTTCTTAGCAATGTGCAATGAAAATCACAAAAAAGGGATTGTCAGTGGTCAGTAATTAATATGACCATTAATAATGCAACAAAGCTTTTTTACTATTCCTTTTTATAAAAGCACAATGAGTATTATAACTTAGTAGATTTGGGTTCACTGTGGTATAAAAAATGTACTAAGATAAACTCTGATGAGACTAGTTGAAACAGAATAATTTAGCTCAGTCAGTATAGCATCTAAACTTTAACCATAGAGACTTAAAAATAAAACTTTTTAATGGTTTTTGTTTCTTTGTTTAAATAGTATATCAATTGTTTTGGGTTATTTGATACCAAAGCTATCCTTATAGAAGAACAGTAGTAGTACTGGGAGCTGATAGTAGGTATGATGCAGATACCTGCTGAATAAATTTGATCCTTGCTGGATACCCCAAATGTGCAACCTAAATAAATTAACGTAAATATTTTTATTTGTCTATTTTCTTCTAACTCGTTGAAAATTACATTTATCATTTAGATAATCTTTAGACCTTTACATAAAATAGAAATAAATTAACTTTGTTATATTGATTTGAACTTTAAACACAACCATAGGATAACTTTAAAAAAAATTTTATTCCTATAAAACTGCTTGTTTAAATAAATGGTTTCTGTAGATACAAGAATAAGAGCTTATATTATAAACTAGCTGTTTATAGGACATATTACAGGTATGTCATAAAATAAATGCATAAGAGCTTCATCATTCTATAGGGACATAAATTCTAGTAATAGGGAAAAAATCAAACCATGATCACAATTGTTTTTTTTCATGGATATCATTTAGGCAAAATTTTATGGTCTACTGTATTTACCACTACTCCTTTTTTTATTTTTTTCATATATTTCTTTTTTTTTTTCATATTAATATTTTTTGTACAAACAAACTCTATATTTTAAGTAGTAGTAAAACAATCGACCAAACACCAGATTTTGAAATTTGGATCTAAATCTTTCTTAGCACTCAATGTGCAATGAAAGTCACAAAAAAGGGATTGTCAGTGGTCAGGAATTAATATGACCATTAATAATGCAACAAAGCTTTTTTACTATTCCTTTTTATAAAAGCACAATGAGTAGTTATAACTTAGTAGATTTGGGTTCACTGTGGTATAAAAAAATGTACTAAGATAAACTCTGATGAGACTAGTTGAAACAGAATAATTTAGCTCAGTCAGTATAGCATCTAAACTTTAACCATAGAGACTTAAAAATAAAACTTTTTAATGGTTTTTGTTTCTTTGTTTAATTGTTTTGGGTTATTTGATACCAAAGCTATCCTTATAGAAGAACAGTAGTAGTATGGGAGTAGGTAGGTTTGATGCAGATCCATTACTGCTGAATAAATTTGATCCTTGGATACCCAATACATGCAGCCTTGTCACATCCGAACCATGGAAAATTGGGTTGGATAAATATATCCAGGTCCAAATTGGCTTTGTCCTTTTTAGTGTGTTGCAGTTTTATTTTCCTCAACAGATCTTTTTCTGAGAACAGCTTTTTAACCTTAAGTCTTACCTCCATAATGAAAGAATTGACTATGTCTACCAAAGACCACAGATTTTTTTTCTTTTGCTTTTTGTTATTGTAGAGTAGGATTGGTTGATTTTGGAACTGTAACATCTCCCATGTAGCAAAAGTTGCAAATTAAAATAAAGAATTACTACACAAAATATCTTTCTTTAAAATTTTGCCTTTGTTTGAGGAAATAAATTTTAATCATTTAAAATGTTATCACTGTCACAGCTTCATTATTAGGTAAAAACCAGCATATCAGATGTGTCGGGGAGCATATTTTCAATCTGAATTCTAGTTATATTTTATTCATTTAATTTAAAATGATAACCTTTTCTGTTTTAAATATTGAAATAGCTAAATTTTCTAACCAATTTCTAGGCTAAATTGAGGAATTTTGGAGCATTTTAGTAGATAATCTTTGATGCTATTTCCTCAAACAATAGTGCAAGTAAGAGATCTAGTTTTTGGTGTCATTATTAACTATACCAATATACAACTTTTGCTGCTTGAGAGAATTTTATATTTTTAAAAAAGGTAAAAACCCTATTGTAGAGTACTTTTTTTTTTCTTTTGCCAGTTAAGGTATCTCTGTTGGTCATTATCTTGTCACATTTTTACCTGGTCACAGATGTTCTATTTCTTTAGTCATGGTTTTGTCTTTTTGTCAATTTTATTATTCAATTGATTTTTGTTGTTGTTCTTGCACAGATCCTTGTCTTCTTACTAAAATCCTTTGCAATAAATCATTTTAAATTCTATTGATTTTTTTTCAAATGCAATGACTGAATTAATTCAAAGCTGACTACAACAGGAAGCAGTTGGAATTCTTAATGCAAGAAGTTACCAAATTAGGTAAATAAGATCATCCTTAAATGGTACCGCATTACAGAAATAGATTTTTTTAAAATTTTTTTTTTTACTTTTTCATCAGGTTTTTTAATGTCTAAACAAGACACACTGATATTTTGTGTTACCTTACAAATATCATATTCACCAAAAGAATGAAAGTTTAGTCAATTTCTCTTGTATAGAATTTTTAGCCCAGGTTAAAAGTGCCATAAGAGTAACCCGAAGCCAAAATTTTTATCTATTTATTTATTTTTTTACCTAATATTTTTTTTATGCAATTATCATTGGGGAACAAGAAAATCCTTACTGCGCTTTTAACCTGTACTATACTAGGAGCCACAAGATTCTGGGTTCGATACCGGCCCTTGCCAACTCGGTGTATGAGTAGCACAGGGATCTGTGCAGTAATGTTAAGGAGCTGATGGTAGGCTCCACCTCAGATGCAATAACAATCTCCTTGGTCTAGCGCTAGTGAAAATGGGATAGACTCCCTCGCTGATTGGCTGATACTGACTTTAGACCACCCTGATGACTTTACTTTTTTTACTTATATCATATATTCCTATCTAATACAAATAGGTGTCCCTATTGTGACATCATAGTAACCAAGTTCAAACTCCAGTTGTGCTATTATTTTCACTTTTCAGACTAATACTCTTGGGAAAGGTATGAACCCTTCTCATCCCCCACGGCTATAGGTTACCACTGCTGTACTCATAAAAGGGTGGCTTTGGCATTAAATAACCCATGATGGTTGACATGCCATTGAACAAAGAAACCAAAACCTAAATAATTTTCAAATAGATCTTTTGACCCGTAGGTGAGACACTAACACGTACTACCACTCCATGATCAGAATGAACCTGTGAGTAATAACTCGAAGCTGAAAAGTTAACCTACTCTAATTTGATAGACTTCCTTCTAGATAACTTACACTAAATGTATGTGAAATTGTGTGCGTGTATATCTTCAAAACTGTCCTAACCAGTTATTTCTGGTGATATTATTTTGATGTCTAATTATAGTTTTTAAAATTAGATATCAATATATTTTTGCATTTATATATATATATATATATATATAAGAAAATATTTTAAATATATATACTTAGAAAAAAAATTTTTTTTTTTCTATTATTATTTTGTATTTGAAATAATAATAAATGAATACATTGTGTACAAGGACATTCTCTCGGTCGAAACACATGTTGGCGCTCCATTCAACATTTTCTTTGCTTTAATTATTTATTTTATCAACATATTGTTGGATTCACTTCCATTTTTCTTAATATATATATATATATATATATATAAGCCAGTTTAGCTCAGTCAGTAGAGCACCCGCCTAGGAATCGTAAGGTTCCTGGTTTGATACCGGTCCCTGCTAACTCAGCGTATGAGTAGCACAGATTGCGTAATCTGATCTGTGCAGTAAAGTAGGGAGTTGATGGTAGGTGTGGCGCTCCACCTCAGCAAAATCTCCCTGGTCTACCACTAGCAAAAAGGGAATAGACTCCCTCGCTGTCTGGTTGATACTGACAATAAGCCACTTGCCAACCTTACTTACCTTTTTATATATATATATATATATATATATATATATGAACTTCAAATACTTTCTGTTCCCAACCCTATTGCCTTTATGGCAAGCCCCAACCCCTTTTTATCATATGGGTGCTAGAAGGCAGTGGCTGTGGGTCTACATGTCCTGGGAATGACGTTAAACTCTATCTGATGGTGAGGTTCCAGTTTTGGAGGTTTGGGTAATGTGGAGCACCCCTTCATCACCATTGCTCCCTTGTCCACTCTGACCCGGAGTAGTAGTACCTGTTAGGGTCCCATCTATGGGTTAAATAGAAAAATGTATTTATAAAAAAATTGTATTATCCATTAAGAATTGATTTATTTCAAAACTTTATTGGCATTAAATGACCCACTGAGGTTGATATGCCGTAAAACAAAACAAACCAACAAAATCAAATACTTTCTGGTTGCTTGGATAAAAGGAATGTATACTGTCTGCTTATCTGAGAGAAATCTGATAAGATGACCTGAGAAAAGACATTTTGTTGCTAACTGTTTTGCTCATAACTTTTGTGAAGGACTTTTATAGATAACCATTAACATTTTTTTCTTATGGGATTTATGATTTTTCAAAGTTTTGGGGCATCAGAAACTTACTTGATTTATTTGTTTGTTTTGTTGTACGGCATATCAACCTCAGTGGGTCATTTAATGCTGACAAAGTTTTGAAAGATTTGTAGCTATAGTTTCGAAGACAATTTCCAAACTCAAATTTCTATTTAACCCATAGATGGGACCCTAACAGGTACTACCACTCCGGGTCAGAGTGGACCTAGGAATAATGGTAATGAAGGGATACTTCACATTCCCCAGACCTCCAGAACTGGAACCTCACCATCAGATAGTTTAACGTCATACCCAGGACATGAAGGCCTCAGCAGCCACTTCCTTCTTGCATATATATGATAAAAAGGGTTCGGGCTGATCCGGAGTGGTAGTACCTGTTAGGGTTTCATCTGTGGGTTAAATAGAAAAAGTGTTTGAAAAATTGAGTTTAAAAATAAATTGAGAATAAATAAAACAAAACTGGTTTATAAAATAACATAGGTTTGACATGCCATAAAATCCAACCAACCAACCGCCCTGCGGTGGGGCGTTAGAATGCATCGACTGCACTCTGCAGAGGGGTAAGACTCCCCCAATGGGGCCACCTGTTGGCCGTGGGTGACCCGTGATGCTTAAGGATAGAGCCCAGGTGGATGAGCAGTTCACACTTGCAATACTCCACTTTGGCCCTTTCTTGGGCTAGACGGGCGGTCAGAGAGGCCCCCTGGTCACGTCAAGCCCTAGCACCTATATGATTTTCCCAACCCTATTGCCCTTATGGCAAGCCCCAACCCCTTTTTAGCATATGGGTGCTAGAAGGCGGTGGCTGCAGGTCTACATGTCCTAGGAATGACGTTAAACTCTATCTGATGGTGAGGTTCCAGTTTTGGAGGTTTGGGGAATGTGGAGCACCCCTTCATCACCATTGCTCCCTGGTCCACTCTGACCCGGAGTGGTAGTACTTGTTAGGGTCCCATCTATGGGTTAAATAGAAAAACATGAGTTTATAAACAAAATTGTATTTGCATTAAGAATGAATTTATTTCGCAACTTTGTCGGCATTAAATGACCCACCGAGGTTGATATGCCGTAAAACAAAACCAAACCAACCAACCAACTTACTCACTATTAATGGCTTACTAGTCTAACTTGCTAAACATTACACCACATGAGGTGCCCAAAGTAATGATTTTCCATTGCTAGAAAATGTGAAACAAGCTGCATTTGATTTTTTTTTTAACAACATATTTAGCTCAGTGGTAGGACACACACCTAATAACTATAAAGATCCAGGTTTGATACCAGCCCTCAGCATATAGCACAGTTTGGAACTGTGCTCTAAAGTTGGGGAGCTGATGGTAGATGTAGTGTTTCACTTCAGATGCAGAAGCACTCCCTAGTCTAGCGCTAGTGAAAAGTGGATAGACTCCATTGCAGTCTGGCTTAGACTGACAATAGGCCACTCCACCCACTTTACCACCTATATTATTGTCCTGACCCTATTGCCTTATGGCAAGCCCCAACCCTTTTATCATATATGTGCTAGAAGGCGGTGGCTGAGGGTTCATGTCCTGGGAATTACATTAAACTCTATCTGATGGTGAGGTTCCAGTTCTGGAGGTCTGGGGAATGTGGAGCATCCCTTCATCACCACTTCTCCCTGATCCACTTTAACCGTGAGTGGTAGTACCTGTTAGGGTCCCATCTATGGGTTAAATAGAAAAATGTGTTTATTAAGTATGAATTTATTCCAAAACTTAGCTGGTATTAAATGACCAATTGAGGTTGATATGCCATAAAAAAAACAAAGAAAGATGATTATATAAATGGGGATGAAGATGAGGCAATAGAAGGTTCTTGTTTGATCTAATTCATTCATTGATTGCATTGATGGAAATCAGAGTTGCTAATGGGTTGGCCATATTGTTGCTTAGTGTTTAATGATTTTTTTTTGTCTTTTTGTATCTTTTGTTTCTATCATCTCTTTTCTTTCACTGATCAAATTTTTCCTTGAATGAATTGAAGACTGACTATGGGGGTGGAGAGAAGGGTTAGGAAAGGTTTCAATTTCATGTTTGGCCTGACTTTTCCTTTAATCCTTTATATAATTAATAATGGAGATTTGGTCTTAATTTGTCTGTAACCAAAACTATGTCACTGCTTACGTGATAGAAAAAAAATATTTGCAAAATTTGTAATCGATAAAAAAAAAAAAAAATTTAAAAAAAAAAAAATTTTTTTTGCTCTCGCCATTTTTTTTTTCAGTAACTAAAAAGTTGACAAATAAATAAATACCTACGATTTTTTTGTAAAATTTATGTGTAAAAAATTCAAAATAATTATAATTAATAGATGCACACAACATTTTATTTGAGGGAGACAGAAGTGAGTTTCCATTTTAAAATGTTTTATTTTTTTTTACTCCTTTAATAAATTTGATTTTAGTTAATACAAATCCCCTGACATTGAATTTTTAACTCCCACTCCCCTCTGGCAATATCTTTTAAAAATGAATTTTTACACCGCCCAGAGGGCATTCTTTTTGGTAAACAAAATATCACAACTCGATGTTGTGACCAGGACTTATCAGGTGTGATAACCGATAGGGATGGGTTTGTAAGAAAGTCATGGGAATCTATGCTGTCAGTGTAACATGATTATGATAAGATTAAGTCTAGAAATAAGCTAAGCTTTGAGGTTTCAAAAAACATCTTTTGTAATGAATGATCCTTTGTTTTTGAGTTGAAAAATTGGTCCTAAAAAGTTCTTCATTACAATTAATAGTTGACACTGCTTTATCTATGAAACTGAAATGTTATCACTAATTCTACTAGTACATTGTAAATATAGATTGTGACTATCAGGTTTAATTTCCAAATTAGGATAACAAATAGTCATGAAAAGATTTTTATAATTTTTTTTGTTTCAATATAGATTTCAAGTCTTGAATTAAACTATTTACTGAAACTAAAATTATTTCTCTAAGTTTTTTTAGATGAAGCTTGATGATTAGTATTATTGTATTTCTGACTATTGTCCTCATCTTCATTGTTATCTGTACAACGTTTTGGCCGATGTGCTCTCCGGCCTTCTTCAGGTATTTCTTGTTGGACTTGGAACCTTCTTGGATTCGGAACCTTCTTGTCGTAATTGAGATCCATCATGGAACTTTGAGCCTAACCTTTATTCAGTCCACTGGTGTATCCTGTTCTCATTCCGCTAACCATATAAGCTGTGTTAATTATCATTCTATGATACTGCTGTCCTTGGCCAGGATTGAACCTGCAATCTAGAGATAACTGTCACTTAGAACTGTCTTAACCTAACTCCTTTATCCACTAGGCTGTGTGTCCAATTGGAAATACCTGAAGAAGTCCAGGTGGGCACATCGTCCGAAACATTGTACAGATAACAATGAAACTAAAATTATTTGTTGGTTCTTCTAACATTTCTACATAATAAACAAGTCAAGAGAAGTGAATGTTAGACAAAACCAAAAAATTATTTGTCTGAATTTTTTAGGTGAGGCTTGATATGAAATATTTTGATTTTTCAGACTGTTGTCCCTATCTTTATTATTGTGAAGTATACATGCACAACGTGGGCACCTCACATGATGTAATGCTTAGCAAGTTAGATTCGCAAACCATTGTTAATGAGTTTGATTCTCACTGGGTGCCCCATACTTCTGGCCTTGTGTCACATCTAAGCTAAATTTATTAAATAACTATACATGCACAATGTTTCACTGATGTACCCTTCTGCCTTCTTCAGGTGTTTCTTGTAATCTATTGGAGCAGACTCCTCTCACTCCACTATTAGTGTCAATACTTTGTCTATTTGAGCCTAGCAATTATTCAACTTTGCACAACAAACTATTCAAAATGGCTTCCCAAGTTGAATCATTGCTATGCTCAGATAGAAGTCGTGACACTTATAGTGAGAGCAGTCTACCCCAATGGATTACAAGGAACACCCAAAGAAAACCAGAGGCTGAAACGTTGTGTATGTATATTTTACAATAAAGATGAGGTTTTAAAAGTTTAAAAAAAGAAAAACTCTTATTATATAAAAGTTAAACTTGTTTGAAAAACTGTTATATTGATTGATTTTATGATTGTCCCAACCCTATTGCCCTTATGGCAACTATCATCCCTTTTTATTAAATATGTGCTACTAGGCAGTGGCTGAGGGTCTTCATGTCCTGGGAATGACATTAAACTATTTTTGAGAGCAAGGTTCCAGTTCTGGAGGTCTGGGAATGTGGAGCACCTCTTCATTACCATTGCTACCAGGTAACCTGTTATGGTCCCATCTATGGGTTAAATAGAAAATTTGTTTGCAAAAAAAAGAAAAATTTAGTTTTAAAAAAATTTTCTTCCAAACTATCGCTACAAATCTTTCAAAACTTTGCCAGTATTAAATGACCCACCGAGGTTGATATGCCGTAAAATAAACAAATTGTTTAGTTTTCATTATTTTTCCTCTCTTGAATAGTAGGCATTTACTCAACCTGTTCACCATGAGTAAGATGTGACACAGTCACAAGTATGGAGCATCCAGCTGGGATCAAACTTGCTATTCAGTAGTAATGGATGATGCAAGACTAGCTTGCTATTGCACCAGAATGAGATGCCTCTGAGTAGTATTAATAAATAGGTTGGTGTTTATTTAGTATCACTAAAGGATGATGTACCAGTTAAATAAAAAATATGTTTACAACAAAAGAAATTGAGTAAAAAAAAAAAAAAAAAAAAAAAAAAAAATTTTTTTTTTTCCAAACTATCATTATGAATCTTTCAAATCTTTGCCGGCATTAAATGACCCACCAAGGTTGATATGCCGTAAAACAAAACAAACAATATTGATTAAATAGTTACTTTTTTTTTTTTTTTTTTTTTTTTTTTTTTTACAAATTTTTTAAGAAATGCTTAATTCATTGGTTTCAGTGCTTAATATATTCAAATGAAATGACAAATGATTTTGTTAGTCATGAATTTATTTGGTTGAAATATCATTTATGTTTGATATAAAAATAGAACTGCATATTTTCTATTTCCAATAATTTTGGTGTTGAAATAAAAATAAAAAAATCAGTCTTGAAGAAAAAATTGGGAAAAGTATACATTGTTTTATCTACATGTTTGTAATTGTAATAAAGTTGTCAGAGTGGCCTATTGTTGGTATCAGCCGGACAGCAAAGGAGTCTATCCTCTTTTCACTAGCGCCAGGTCAGGAAATTGTTTTCGCATCTGAGGTGAAGTGCCATGTGTACCATCAGCTTTCCACTTTACCACACAGATCTAAGCTGTGCTAAACATGCGTTGAGATAGTGATGGCTGTCATTGAAACAGGAACCATATGGTTCCTAGGCGGATTCTCTACTAGCTGAGCTAAACCACTGCAGGTTTGTAATAAATTGATAAAGTTTATAATTATTATTAAATTGAATATTATCTTGCAATTGTTCACTTGATCATATATATATATATATATATATATAAAGTAAGTAAAAGTAAAGTCGTTGGGGTGGCCTTTCTGACCTAGAGTGGTAGTACCTGTTAGGGTTCTATCTATGGGTCAAATAGATCTGTTTGAAAATTATTTCTATTTGATAGGACTGTCTACAAAAAAAGTATTAACAATTACATGAAAATGTTAATATGAATGTACAATGAATGCAATTCCCTAACCTCTATACATAGAATAATCCTTGATAGTTTAATCACTGAGTTGGGTAGTAGAAAAAATAGAAGAAATATTACAAAGATGAATTAACCAAAAAAATGAAAAAAACAAATAATTAGCCCCAACCCTATTGCCCTTATGGCAAGCCCCGGCCCTTTTTATGATATTGGTGCTAGAAGGCAGTGGCTGAGGGTCTTCATGTCCTGGGAATGATGTTAAACTCTATCTGATGGTGAGGTTCCAGTTCTGGAGGTTTGGGGAATGTGAAGCACCCCTTCATCATCATTACTCCATTGTCTACTCTCACCCGGGGTGGTAGTACCTGTTAGGGTCCCATCTATGGGTTAAATAGATGTGTTTATAAACAAAATTGTATTATCCATTAAGAATGATTTTATTTTAAAACTTTGTCGGCATTAAATGACCCACTGAGGTTGATATGCCATAAAACAAACCAAATACTTAACTAATAAGAGATTCCTCTTAGTGTGGAATGAGAATAAGGGGTTCACTTCAAAACTCTGAAAGTGTTACTAAATATGATATTTACCACGTACCCCATGTTAGGCACATGGCCCTATTAATGTGGGGCCATCCACGAACCAAAGCTCATGAGAGGCGGGTGTAAAAAAAACAAAAAAAAAAAAAAAAAAAAAAAAACTTTGATCCCTTCGGCATTCCCCCTCAAGAGGGGCGCCTCAGGCACCAGGTTAAATCGAGGGGGTAGGTATTGCCTGGGGGTATGGCCCCCTGGGATTAACAAAGTTAGCTTATGCGGTCCAGGGTCGAAGCCACCGTCCTCCGGTTGAAACAAAAGTGTTGCTAAATATGATGATGGGCACCTGTAGAAGATCAGAGAGTAGAGTGGCTGAAACATTGGAATTTTTTTTTTTGGGGGGGGGGGGGTTACAGAGCAACCAAGATGAGCACCAAAGTTCAATTAAATCAGTGTTGTTATAATTATTGGTCATTGTAGTTGTTAATTCAAAAGGAAAATGACGATTCATACAGTGTGACTCATGTGTAGAAAATTTATTAGTTGAGCTTTTGGATTTTACAATAATCAAAAAGCTGTTGCATGTGACTTGGGGTTTTTTTTTTTTTTTTTTTCACAGATAGTTGGATTAGAATAATTGTCAAGCACTGAAAAAATTGGGTCACTTGCCAACAATATTTTGCTGGAGGATCTTCTCATTAAAATAAAAAAACGAAAAAAATAAACAAAGTAAAAGAAAAGTGTAATAGGTTATGAATTCCAATTCTATTTCTTAATTATTGAACCAATTTAGTCATTTACTCTTATGTTAACCACTATTACGACTTAAAATTGGGAATCTATTTCATACTTAAATTTTAGTCAGTTTTCCTAATTTGAATAAACTAATTAGAATTTTGCCCATCGGTAGTGTGTTCAACTAGGAACCACAAGGTACCAAGTTTAATACCGGCCCATTGCTGACTCATCGTATGAGTAGCACAGGAATCTGTGCGGTAAAGTGAGAAGCTGATGGTAGGTGTGGTGCACTGCCTTAGATGCCAAAACAATCTCCTTGGTCTAGCACTAGTGAAGAGGGGATAGACTTCCTTGCTGTCTAGTTCATACTGACTTTAGGTCACCTCGACGACTTTACTACTATTAAAACATACCTAGTGTCCTCAATTTTCAGACCATTAACTTTTTCAAGAACCATTTTCTCTCGAAACTAGCCACCCAATGATATTATCTTTAAGTGACCACCTTGAATTGAAACATTAAAAGTGGTTGTACATTTTTTATGACTTTCTCAAACCCTATGTGACGGATCCTTTGTCCCCCATGGACATACACCCACACATATACATACACATGGACCTAACACATTCTATTTTCCCTTTTTTTTTTTTTTTTTTTTTTTTTTTTTCTGACCGTATTTTCGCTTACCCATAGTGTCATCCATCTATATAAAAAGACATGGGTATTCTAGCATTTTCCTACATTGAAATCTGCATACTTGTGTCAGCTTTGCTTCAGCTGTTATTCATTTCTTTAAAACAAAAACAAAAAACAGTAAGAATCCAAAATAAATATACTTATTCCAAATAAACTTGACTTTAACTGTTGCTAAATAAAAACAAATTCCCATGAATTTAAAACCTTTTGGTTTTTTCCTGATCACTACTTTTTTGGGTGGTAATTAATAAAATTTACATATATTTTGAACATTAATTCCTTGTTAGTGGTTGACCAACTCACTTTTGGTATATTAAAAAAAAAAAAAAAAAAAAAAAAAAAAAAAATCAGTTTCGGAAACCTATTATGCATATATTGACATTGCTTTCTGTGGATGAGATATTATTACCTAGGTATGTGAACTGGCCTACTAGTTTGTCATAGTGAGTCAGTTATTAAAGCTTATAACAAAATTTGAGCTGATTCAGAAATATTAACATAAATATATTAATTTTTTTACTTTTATAAGAATTAGATAAATTGCTAATATTAATAAGTAAAGTAAAGTCGTCGGGGTGGCCTATAGTCGGTATCAACCAATCAGCAAGGAGTCTATCCCTTTTCACTAGCACTAGACCAAGGAGATTGTTTCTGCGTCTGAGGTAGAGTTCCACACCTACCATCAGCTCCTTACTTTATCACACAGATCCCTGTGCTAATCATATGCTGAGTTGGCAAGGGCCAGTTTGGAACTAGGAACCTTGTGGTTTCTAGCCGAACGCTCTACCGACTGAGCTAACCCGGCCCATGTATTAATAGTTAACATTAATTGACAGTGAGTTATTGATTAAATTAACTAATGAGGTTTGCCTTTCAAAGTTCAATAACATTCGAAAATAAAAAGAGGAAAAACATTACTGATTTCACTTTAGAAGTAATAAACATGTTATATTGAAGAATCATAGGCTTCATTGATTGTTTCGATTGGCTAATCATCATGCAATTGCTTTTAATGATCTTGTCTAGGTTAACAAGTTTCTTGACTGATATATGTTGCTATTATCTACTGTCACTACTTAATTTAAATGCTCAGCAGAATACACAACATCGTTTTCTTTGTGCATTTTTATAAAAACCTTGTAGACCTTTTGATATCCAGAGAATATTCTATATGGAGGTGCGTGGTGTAATGTTAGCGTCGTAGGAAATGGACTCTTCAACCAGAGTTCAAATCCTGGACAAGACTTTGCATTTCACATAGCACTAATACCCTTGGGAGAGGTATGAATCCATGTATTCTCCCTCCAGTTATGGGTAAATAGTAGGGAAGACTGTGCTCTTTAACCTTGGCTGGTGTAATAAGTAATTGAGTTACTTCCCCTGTTTTATTATTACCTCCCTTTTGTGTAAATCTTTAACTTTCTGAAAGTATATAAACTCCCAAGAAACTACAACTGTATTCTAAGTTTCTTGACTGATATATGTTGCTATTATCTACGGTCACTAGTAAATTTAAATGCTCATCAGAATACACGTTGTTTTCTTTGTGCATTTTTATAAAAACCTTGTAGACCTTTGTAGCATACTCCGAAATTATATATGTGTCAGAACGTGGTATGTTGCATGGGTCAACTCAAGTTGTAGTAGCACTCGCGTATTAGTAGCTGTTAGATCAAGGAACAATGTACACGCAAATTGTATAGTCACAAGAGGCTTAGTATTTATTTCCAGGCTTGTGGTATGTTGCATGGGTCAACTCAAGTTGTAGTAGCACTCGTCGTTATTAGTAGCCGTTAGATCAAGGAACAATGTACACGCAAATTGTATAGTCACAAGAGGCTTAGTATTTATTTCCAGGCTCGTGGTATGTTGCATGGGTCAACTCAAGTTGTAGTAGCACTCGTCGTTATTAGTAGCTGTTAGATCAAGGAACAATGTACACGCAATTGTATAGTCACAAAGGCTTAGTATTTATTTCCAGGCTCGTGGTATGTTGCATGGGTCAACTCAAGTTGTAGTAGCACTCGTCGTTATTAGTAGCTGTTAGATCAAGGATGTACACGCAAATTGTATAGTCACAAGAGGCTTAGTATTTATTTCCAGGCTCGTGGTATGTTGCATGGGTCAACTCAAGTTGTAGTAGCACTCGTCGTTATTAGTAGCTGTTAGATCAAGGAACAATGTACACGCAAATTGTATAGTCACAAGAGGCTTAGTATTTATTTCCAGGCTTGTGGTATGTTGCATGGGTCAACTCAAGTTGTAGTAGCACTCGTCGTTATTAGTAGCCGTTAGATCAAGGAACAATGTACATGCAAATTGTATAGTCACAAGGGGCTTAGTATTTATTTCCAGGCTCGTGGGCTCTTTTTCGGAGAGAAGGAAAGACAGAGAGAGAGTAATCATCAAATTATCTTATCTTCATTGTTTCATGCTTTGTACCGCTGTCCCACCCCACATGAGGGACCAGGAGCACATCTGACCCCTACTACAGCCGATAGGAAAAAAAGGCTGATTTTCTTATTCCTCGTTTCTCGTCGCTGCAGCACTTCCATTTCCGGTCAAAACCCGGAACTTCCGTTTTCATTTTTAAATCTATTTCTGGTGTCATTCTACGGTCAAGTTACTGGTACCCCGTTGTGTGTTTACTCTTCCAAATTTTAACCTTTGTTTGTCCTTATTTCTTTTTCCTCTCATTCTCTAGAAATCCGAATACAGTTTTATTTTTAATCCAAATTCCGGTAGACCCTAATAATTACGCTACACCTTTTGATATCCAGAGAATATATATTCTATATGGAGGTTTGTGGTGTAATGGTTAGAGTCGTAGAAAATGGACTCTTCGACCAGAGTTCAAATCCTGGACAAGGCTGTTTGCATTTCACATAGTGCTAATATCCTTGGAAAAGGTATGAATCCATATATTCTCCTTCCAGTTATGTGTAAACAGTAGGGCAGACTGCGCTCTTTAACCTTGGCTAGGTAGCCAGTCTAGAAGAAGGAAAACTCTGAATTCAAACCAGTTAAACTCCGCTTAATAAATTGACCTTGTGTCGCATCCTGCTCATGCAGAGGAGTTGGTGTATATATATATTGCTCTGTATATAATCTAAAAGGTTATTTTACATTGAGCTCTCTTTAGTGATTTATGATTCACTGTATTTATACATACTGGATCATCAATATTAGTACAGTGGATCTAGAAATCACATATAGAATCATCCCTTACTACCAAGTTTTGGATAAATCTTATATATATATATATATTTGTGAATAAAAAGGCATTAAATACCAGGGGTATCGTGATTATGGACCCTTTCCACTCATGGGTATCTGAGGCCCACCGAGTTTTGTCAGACCATGTTTTTATTTTATTCAGACTAGCAAATAGCCAAATTCAGCTTACCTTGTACCAAGAAACTTGGTACCCCAACAAAGAATATATATATATATATATATATATATATATATATATATATATCTCAAGAAAAATGAAAAACACAGGTTTAAATGGGTTAAGTGGTGAGTTTATTGGCCGACGCTGCAGTGTTTCGATCTATTAAATAGATCATCTTCAGGGCATAAGATAAGAAATTATATATCACAGAATGATGAGAAAAAGTGAGTGGTAATCCTTCTTATTCAGTCTGTTTAAAATTTTAAACAGACTGAATAAGAAGGATTACCACTCACTTTTTCTCATCATTCTGTGATATATAATTTCTTATCTTATGCCCTGAAGATGATCTATTTAATAGATCGAAACACTGCAGCGTCGGCCAATAAACTCACCACTTAACCCATTTAAACCTGTGTTTTTTCATTTTTCTTGATATATTACATACCGTCGGATTTACTTCCTCTCTTCACATATATATATATACACACACACACACACACACACTCTCTTTCTGACTTGTGAGTCACTAGTTCAAAAGATGAAGCACTGAATTGATAAATATATTTGAAAAATGTACATTTTATTAAATTTTATAACATTACAGCAGCCTCTCTTCAGTTGCAAGTCTATTTTTAAACCTATTCATAATGAACCTAGATTGTTTGAGTAGAGAATGTGAACCAATTGTTTCCTATTGTGTGACGTTAATATGGACAGCTGGTTTGTTTTTATCAAAACATGTCAAAGACTTGCCATTCTTCTATTGTTGAGCCAAACAATTTTTCTTTTTTTTTTTCTTTTTTTTTTTTCTCTTTTCTTTTTTTCTTTTTTTTATTGGTTATTGTTTATATTAACTGAATTCTAATTTCGAGTATTAGCTCAGTGGTTAGAACTTTAGGATTTGGTGGTTGGTTTTTAGGAAATATTTATTAACTATAATTATAGCTCAGTCGGTAGATCGTTGGACTAGGAACCACAAGGTTCCAGGTTTGATACCGGCCCTCACCCACTCGGTAGCACAGGGATATGTGCAGTAAAGTGAGGAGCTGATGGTAGGTGTGGTACTCCACCTCAGATACCAAAAACAATCTCCTTGGTCTAGCGCTGCCTAAAAGAGGATAGACTCCCTCGGTGTATAGGCCACCCTGACAACTTTATTTTTACTTATAATTTACTTTTAAAACAAATCTGTTTACTATTTCTCTGATTTTTTTTATTTTTTAATTTTTTTTTTTTTTTTTATAGATGAAACTTGATAATTTGTATTATTTGGACTGTTGTCCTCATCTTTTTTTTGTTATCTGTACAATGTTTCAGCAGATGTGCTCTCCTGCCTTCCAATTGGACACATAGCATAGTGGATATAGGCGTTGATTTAATACAGTTCTAGGTGACAGTTATCTCTAGGCTGCAGGTTCAATCCTGGTCAAGGTTGACAGTGACAGTAACAAAGTTAATAATAATTAACATAGGTTAACACTTATACCCAGTCATGGTTAGCAGAATGAGAACAGTATACCTCTGTGGATTGAATAAAGGGTTGGGTTTAAAGTTCTGTGATGGCTGCCAATTATGGCAGGAAGGTTCCCGAGTTCGACAAGAAATACCTGAAGAAGGCCGGAGGGCACATCGGCCGAAACGTTGTACAGATAACAATGAAGATGAGAACAATAGTCCGATTAATACAAATCTGTTTACCAATGACATATACAGCAACTTGATATGGTATATTTTAGTACAAACCTTTCAGTAATACCTCTGAAAAGTAAAACCGTTCTGTCAGTAGAGCTTAAAACAAGCTGACTATCCCCTACAGAGAGGTATGACTCAAAAAGTAGGATTCTAGGTATGATGCTAAACTGTATCTGATGGTGAGGCTCCAGTTCTGGGGAGTGTGGAGTACCTCTTCATTGCCATCGCTTCTAGGTCTACTCTGATCCCAAGTGGTAATACCTGTTATGATCCTATCTATGATCAAATAGATCTCTTTAAAAAAAAAAAAAAAAACTAATTAAAGTACTACTGCAAAGATTGAAATATCAAAGTATCTTCTGTAATTCACAATTTCAATATTACAAATAAAACAAACTTTTAACTTCTTTTTTATTCAATTCATTTTAATTGTTGGGCATTTAAGCGACACAAGACCATTTGGAATGTTTCATTTCTAAAATTGGGTGAAATAAACTGGGACAAATAAAAAAAGCTGTGATTAAGCGACACCAGATAATCAGGACTTACATTTTTACATTGCATCTTGGACAATTTGGACAGTCTCATTTTTAACCAGAGGGTGTTGCAGGATAATAACGAATGAAAGATTTAGGAACAAATGTATTAATATGGGTAATTCTGTCAAATCATCCAGACCATGTCACCCACCCCCTTCAATTTTTCACAGTTAGACAATCCCCAAAATTTGAATTTCTAATTCCAAGAATTGGTGGAGTTATGTTGATTTTTAGCTCTCCAAATTTGAGGGGGTCGTGAAAAATAGCGACTATTTGTAATCTATTGTTGTCTGTAAAATGAGTTCTAGAGCTTCCCTACTCCTAAAAATTGGTTTATAAAAGCATTTTTGCCCAAGGAATCCAAAAATGATATTGAAAAAGTCTGAAAGTCAACCAATGTTTTGGGGATTGTCCAACTTTAATATAGTCCAAACCTGTACAAAATTTCAGAAAAATTGAAGGGGGTGGGTGACAATTTTACTTTTTTCTGGAGGATTTGACATTGAATTGCCCATATATAAAATTGTATTTTACTGATATCTTGTCAGTTACTCCAAGATAATGACCTTTCTTGCAAGATATGCATTGTTAGATCTTAACTCTTTGCCCAGCTTTAAAAACCATATAATCATCATGTCATGCTAGCAGTATTTATAATCTATTTTTGTCTGTAAAATGAGTTCTAGAGCTTCCCTATTCCTAAAAATTGGTTTATAAAAGCATTTTTGCCCAAGGAATCCAAAAATGATATTGAAAAAGTCTGAAAGTCAACCAATTTTTGGGGATTGTCTAACTCTGACAATCTCTCGCCAGCCTTCCCTATCATTCATTTCTCCTAGGAGGTCTTCTGAGCAGCATCTAGTATCTGTGCGGAGTTGGTCTATGTACATCTTTGCTGGACGACCTACTCTGGCATGCCTGTGTGATGGCTTCCACAGAAGAACATAACTTATAAGTTCATCCTTGCTTCTCCAGCAGTGCCCAGCGTGTCTTGTTCGCCTCACATGGATGGTTTGTGTGATATGGGGCAGGTGGCCGTACAGCTGTTTTCTTGTGGGGTATTGTTTCCATGTCTCGTTTAAGATTGCATATAGCATTCTTGTGCAGCTTCCATCTAGCTGATTCTCCAGGTGTTTCATTAGGGTTCAATTAGTGTAGCTGTACAGTAACACTGATACTATGCAACCTTTTTTTTATTCTAATATTGATTCCAATGTATATATAGGATACAGTACAATATATTCTTATATAGTTTACCTAATAAATCAAACTGACTTGAAATGTTTCTACTCTCCTGCCAAGTAGATGTGAGTAATCAAATCAAGGTGTTGTGGAGTCACTAGAAAATAGTTAATAAGTGTTTGTTTATCATTGTCTACAAAGAGTTGAGTGATATAAAACAAGAGGTTTGCACAAATGTTGATTGTGACTCAAAATTTGACAAATATGCAATCTATAGGATTTGTCATTTGAAGTATCTTTCCTCATTGTAAATTTTTTAAAAATTTTCTTTCTTTTTTTTTTCTTTTTTTTTTTTTTTGTGTTTATGTCAGTTTTTATTTTTTAGATTTTTTTAAATTAAATTTTATTTTTTATTTTTTTCTTACAAAATTTTGATTAATTGTATTCTATTATTGTAATCAGTGTCTTTATATGTAGGTATGAGTTTAGCCTAATATAAAAATTGCCTTAGTGGACCTTTAACTCTTAACATCCTGTTGAGAATTTTCAAAGTCCACAGCACAATTCCTATAACAATTTATCAAAAATAGAAATGGCCGTTTCATTAAAAGTTACCTGTTTTTTTCCTTAAATTAAAGACTTCTAAATATATTTAATATTACATTTAAAAAAAGGCTATCATTTGGGGTAGATTAGGAAAATTAATGACTTCGAGCTGGGTGGAATGAGGTGGTATAGGACGTTAAAAGTTAAAAATGAGGGCACCCTGACAATGACTAAGGGTACCATGGCAATTTTTTTTTTTTTTTTTTTTTTTTTTTTTTTTTTTTTTTAGAATTTGCAAAATTTGTTTTTTTTTTATTTGTAAAAATTAATATCAACTTAAAATCTTTAACCAATTGATGAATCAAAATCTTTAGAATCAAATATTTTTCTTGACAAATGAGATAGATTATGTTTCTGTGACAGCATTCCCCCTGGGTCGATTGAGCCAGCTCCATCCAACAAATTCACCTGTGGTGAATTCATGGAAGGAGTAACAAGCGAATAGGAAATTCACAAGCAGTCAACAAACCCTCCTTGTGTAGATTAGGATGACTAGAATTATTAACTTTGAATTTAAAGAAAAGTTTTTGTATGATAAAATGAGTTAATTTCGTTTTTTCCTTTTTAGATATTTTTTTTAAAGTTGAAGGCAAAAAATGGATGTGGACATAGCTTATTTTTTAAGGGCACTGTGGTATTAGCCTATCCCTGCATATGTATTTACCTAACCCTTCCAGTTGAGCAGGATGCAACACGAGGTTAATTTAAGCAGAGTTTTCAGTTTTCCTTCCCCTAACTGGTTGCCATACCTAAGTTAAAGAGCCCAGTCTGCCCTATTTACTCATAGTTGGATAAATACCTTTCCTAAGAGTATTAGCACTGTGAAATGCAACCAGCCTAGTTCAGGAATTGAACTTGGTTTGCCATGCCCATTTCCTACAGCAATAACCATTACACGACAAACACCTCCACTTGACTATGCCTTTATTATGATTTCCATCTAAAATAGATTTTTTTTTTTTTTTACAATGTTTTCATTGTCTGTTAGATATCAGGTAATATAATATTGATACAAGCAACTTCAATTTTCTCTCACTGGTCTTGCAACATAGTTTAGTATGGGGGGGGGGGTCTCATGAAGCATGTCTTGGGTAGGAGTAGCCTGATGGAGCCCATCCCTTTCCAAGTGTACAACTGGTTTGAATTCAGTTTTCCTTCTAGTCTGATTGCCATAGAAAGATTAAAGAGCCCAATTTGCTTGACTATTCACCCATAGCTAGAGGGAGAATAGTCGGATTCATACCTTTCCCAAGAGTTAGGCATTCCATCATGGTGTAATGATTTGGAGAAAATGTCAATTCTAAACAAGCAAATGATATTCTTTATTATTTGTGTGTGTGTGTGTGAATGGTCTCATGTTTTTCTTGCTAGTAATACTACTTGATAACATTTTCTTGCTAGTAATACTACTTGATAACATTTTCTTGCTAGTAATACTACTTGATAACATTTTCTTGCTAGTAATACTACTTGATAACATTTTCTTGCTAGTAATACTACTTGATAACATTTTCTTGCTAGTAATACTACTTGATAACATTTAGACCATTCCTAGTGATGAGTGATAGACATTGCCAAAAAAAAAAGCATTAAAAAATTCTGTGGCGCCGTTGGGTGTTTTCTGGAATGCTTCCACTTAGAAAAAAAAGTCTGCTGACTATTTTACCTAGTGCAACAACAACTTACCTGCCAGGTAATGTCATAACATGCTACCTGTGTGATAATTGTACTTTTCTTTACACCATGAATATTATTTACATAGACTAGAAAACAAAACAAAACAAAAAAAAAACACCCTCTGGGCAGTGTAAATATTCATTTTTGAAAGATATTGCCTGAGTGAGGTGGAGTTAAAAATTCAATGTCAGAGGTTTTGTTTCATAAGTAAAATCATCAAATTTATTAAAGGAGAAAAAGAAGAAAAAAAAAAAACAATTTGAAATAATAACTTAGTTCTGTCCCCCTCAAATAAAGTGTTGCATGCATCTATTAATTAACTCTTAACATCCTGTTAAGAATTCCATAGCCCCATTCCTATAAGGATTGATTTTAAAAATGGCTAAAAATGATCCTTTTAATTTAAAGTTAACCTGAGATATTTCCCTTAAATTAAAGACTTCTAAATATGTTTAATATTACATTTAAGCATAGTGGATTTGAAAACACTTCCAGCCGGGTGGGATGAGGCGTTATAGGACATTAAGAGTTAGTAAATAATTATTTTGAATATTTTACACATAAATTTTACACAAAATCATGAGTATTTATTTGTAAGCTTTTAGTTAACTTCTTGTTACTGAAAAAAACAGCAAGAGTAAAAAAAAAAAAAAAAAAAAAATAATAATTTTACGATTACAAGTTTCACAAATAATTTTTTTCCATTTAAAGTAATACAATTTTTAAATTAATTTCATAGGTTATATAGTTTATTTATTTAGATAATAGATAGTTTATCTATTAGAATGGAAAGGATTCAAATGGTGAATTATATCTAACAGTTTTTATTTATTTTATCAGTATTATTAATTGTTCTTTATTCTATGTATTGACGATTTTGGTATTGTGACGTAAGCAGTGACATAGTTTCAGTTACAAATAGACCTAATCTCCATTATTAATAGATTAAACTCAAATGCCAAAAAATTATACAGAATGGTTTCACATTCCCCTACTTGTAGATGAGTCTCCATGGCGTAGTAACTAACATGCTGACTTATTATATAATGAGTTTGAACTCCGGTTCGAACTATTATGTTCTCATTTATTTGGGAAAGGTATGACTCCCTCATCCCCTCCCCCACTACTGTTCTTCTACAATGATAGATTCGGCATTAAATAATCCATGAAGGTTGATATGCCATTAAACAAAGAACCAAACCAAACCTACTTGTAGAATTGGGATGACCTATGAGTAGCTGTATCAGCCATGGATTTCAGACTGGACTTAATACCATTTTAGCTGTGGAATAATTTTTTGGGGGCCCTGGGGGCACTCTATCTCTGAGGTGGTAATTTTTCAATTTTTCTAGGTTTTTTATTGGATAACAGCAGCAAGGTCATACCAGAAATATTTGAATCCCATTATGTATTTATAAAATGCCTCAGCTACAGGCAAAATGTGACACAAGTCAATCTTTCCAGTTGGTTTGAATTCAGAGCTTTCCTTCTCCTATATTGGTTGCCAGGGATAAAAAGCCTCAATCTGCCCTACTATTTACCTATAACTGTGAGTGGGAGAAAAGATAGGTTCATGCCTTTCCCAATGGCATTACCACAAAGTGAAAAACATATAGCCTTGTCCAGGATTTGAACTCAGGTTGCCAATTCCATTTGCTATGGTAACCGTTACGATAAGTGCCCCTCCATTAAGATTTCAATAGTATGTGCAAATTGTAGGAGCCCACAGGTGATACAAAAACATGACTGCTGGCAACTGACAAGGATAGTACGCCCATTCAATAAAGGGCAGCATTGCATTAAATCATATCTCTATCTTGAGAGTACTGATCAATTCACTATTTAATTTTGCCATTGAGCTGTGTTGTTTAATACTCTCCAATGGTATGTGGTATGTTCCCTTTCTGAGTGGACCACGGTCTACTAATATATACAGCCCCATATGTCACATAAGCCGGCAGAATTCTAACAGACCTATTCATTTTATAGTCAATTTATGACTGTTTTGAAAAAAATGTTTATAATATACAAACTTGTCTTTTTTCTTCAGAAATGTAATAATAAAAGATTGTAAACAAACAAACAAATGAAAAAAATAGTTAAAAAATTATGCAGTTATACAAAACAAAATCATCAATTTATCTATGATTTCAGGTGATATCAGAAAAAAATTAAACCTTTTCAATGTGAAATGTATTCCCTGGTCATGGTCGGTAATGATGCTACAGAGTATTTCTCAAGGAGAACTTATGGTTCTATCTAGCCAAATGTTTGTGCTTTAAGAAAACGACATAAATTGGCTATAAAATGAATAGGCCTGTTAGAATTCTGCCTGTTTATGTGACATATGAGGCCGTATATATTAGTAGGCAGTGTGTGGACCTGTGAGTAATAGCAATGAAGAGGTATTCCACTCTTCCCAGATCTCCAGAACTGGAGACTCACCATCAAATGCAGTTTAGTGTCATATCCAGAACATGCCTTTTTTGGGGGGTGGGGGTGGCAAGGGGTGTTTCCCCTCTGCAGGAGATACAGTCAGCATATTCTAAACCCCACTTACATGGCATGATGGACAAAAAATATGTTCAGTGTAAATGTTTGTAATTTTATTTTTCTCGGAATATTTCTAATTTTATTATTTATTCATTAAATTTGCAAGTTATGAGAAAAAGTAATCATAACATATTTCTGTGACTTGTTGATATAATTATATCACTCACACACACACACACACACACACACACACATCTTATTATAATGGAGATTGTGTGTTTGTCTGTCTGTAACTTAAACTATATTACTACTCAAGTCACAATTCCCTTAGTTATTTACGTCACATTCTCCATGATTGTATCTTTATTTACACCTCAATTATTAATGAAATTGTTTTACATTATTAATACTGTTGGCCTTATCTATATACTACATAACATACAACTTTATTTATATATACAACAAAATAGTGGTTTATAGTGTGAACAGGAAGGCTAATTTGCATATTGATATTAAAAATTTCATTTTAATAAATATGTGCTTGGTACTATTGATGTCTGTTTGGTTTTATCTTAATGAATATGAGCAAAAATCTCTGAGATAAATCTTAAAAGAAATCCATTAACAAGAAGAAATAACTGCAATTTTATTCTTTACTTCCTAATTTAACTAAAGAGTTAAATTAGGAAAATTTTGCAAATTAAGATGGGAGTGATGGAAGTGTAAGTTTTAGTTGTTCAATTTTTCGGTCATACCTTGCTCCTCTGTTTCAAATCTTTTTTATCAGCATTTTTATTTATTTCTAATTTAATATAATATTTTATTACATTAAAACTTAAATACTTGCACCCAGAGGGTACATATATTTGCTATCATATATATATATATGTGTGTGTATATATATATATAATATATATATATATATATATATATATATATATATATAATATATATATATATATATATATATATATTAAATTTTTACTTGAAGGCACTTACAACGCATGTATCGCATAAAATTCGATACTTTTTCTTATAGAAAATGAACTTGACAAGTGTAATCCCAGCAAAGGATCGCTCGGTGTGTAGAACATCGTACAGACTGTTTCGACTTTATTAAGTCTCATCGTTAGTATATATCGCTGATGAGACTTAATAAAGTTGAAACAGTCTGTACGATGTTCTACACACCGAGCGATCCTTTGCTGGGATTACACTTGTCAAGTTCATTTTCTATAAGAAAAAGTATCGAATTTTATGCGATACATGCGTTGTAAGTGCCTTCAAGTAAAAATTTAATATATACTTTATTCAGCAACGCTTCTAAATAAACAAACATCCAAAAATCTTATATGTGTGTGTGTGTAATATATATATATATAAAAATCTACTATACAGTGTGATGTGTTCACATTGCTATGAATAAGACCCACTTTGCAGATACTTGCACACTCATGTGGTACGCCAAACTTTTTATGCTTTTTTTTTTTTTTTTTTTTTTTTTTTTTTTTTCTTTCAAAATCACAATAACAAATATATTTTCATTGCTGTGGTTTTTGTTTTGCATACCAACTTCTTGACATCTTGACTTATTTAAATCTTTTAAAAATTGTTTTAGTTTTAATTATCTTTTGAATATAAATAAACTTTGAAATGTCCTCATATAATCATCTTTGCTAATAAGATGACTTGTCATGTTTACTATGTCTGATATTGCTATATAGTATACACAAATTTTTCAGGCTACTTTATTATTGGTAGTTTGACTTTTTGCATGTCAACCTTTTAAATTAAAAACAAAAATAACATAGGCCAAATTAAAAGATAATAAAATACCCATTAAACTTGAATATTTCCAACAATTGCAGCACTTACTCCCTATTTTACAAAATGAATCTTCTATGTATTGGAACCTAAATGTATTTATCAACCCCTCTGCATGTGCAGGATGTGACACAAGACTAATTTTTTAATGGAGTTATACCTCTTTTCAAGAATATATAACAGAACAAAGTCCTGTTTATACATTTTTGAATATGTCAGGTCATAATTTGAGATTGTTTATAAATATATAAATATGTTTGAGATATTCCTGTGATACTAAACAGCGCTGGGTGGCGTTGTCAGTTATGTTATTATTAACTGGTTCATTGGGTGGGGGGTTCGTGTCTTTCAGCATAATACCCCCTCGCCAGTTAGACCGCATTACCGATTATCAAACTCTAATGTGCCACCTGTCTTGCTTGTACAATGCTAGCAGAAAAACTGGCTTTAAATAGAGTTTATATATATATATATATATATATATATATATAAATAAATGTTTAAGCGTACATAAAAGTATAATGTTTATGATTTAACTATTGTGTTTTTGGATAAGCAAGCCTGTAAATAAATATTAAAGTAGGTTTCTGTGGATATATGTACATATCAGTCAAATAGATAATATTTATTTACCAACCCCTCCGCACGAGCAGAATACGACACAAGGTCAATTTCTTAAGCAGAGTTTAATATGTTTGAATTCTGTTTTCCTTCTCCTAGACCAGTTGCCATACTGAGGTTAAAGAACCCAATTTTCCCTATTTACCCATAGCTAGAAGGAAAATAGTTGGATTCATACCTTTCCCAAGGGTATTAGTGTTATGTGAAATGTAAATAGCCTTGTCCAGGATTTGAACTCCTATCACCATGTTTATTTCCTACAATGATAACCATGACATTTTTGTTTTGTTTTCTATATCAACACACTCTCCCGAGTCTCTTGGCAAGTTCTCTAGGTGGTATCCAGTGTCTGCACAGAGCTGATGAATGTAATTTTTTTCTGGTTGGCCAACACTGGTGTGTCCATGTGTAGTAGTCCATAGAATGTCGCTTATGAGTTTGTTCTTATTTCTACAGCAGTGTCCAGCATGTCTTGTTTGTCTTAGTTGGATGATTTGTTAGATGGGCAGTAAGTGGCCATACAGCTGTTGTCTTGTAGGGTGCTGTTCAAAACAGTATGCAGTATTAACCATGCCCCAGTTCAATTTTCTATATAAACAAAAAATAAATGATTTCTCTGAATTTTTGAGACGAGGCTTGATAATTAGTATTATTTGTATTATTCGGACTATTGTCCTCATCTTTATTGTTATCTGTACAACATTTCGGCTGATGTGCCCTCCGGCCTTCTTCAGGTATTTCCTGTCTGACTCAGGAACCTTCTTGTCATCCATGATGGCTCCTGATTATTGTTGCAATATGGGTATATTCCTGACTTTTGTGAGCTAGAACTGCTAATGGAAGGAGGAGGAATAAATAACAAAGGCTTAAAAAATAGTGATGACCCAAAAGAGGAGAGCGATGGTTTGACCGTAGCGTGACCCCGAACGAAGAATTGAGTGGCAAGCGGAAGTCAGGTGTTGACCGGAAGTCACGTGGTGACGTGGGGGAAGAAAGAAAGGGTTCGTCCTCTTTTTGCCGGTGGCGGGCCTAGTGTACGGACCTCATGAGAGCCCAGTAATCTAGTAGTGTTCTCTCTCTCTCTTTCTCTCTGCCTCTCCTCCTCTCTGGTAGAAGCCGACTAGACGAGCACGTTGATAAAGGCTGGGAGTTGTGACGACATGTTTCTCGTGTTATGATTTTTTATCGGAGTTTTGGTACCAAGAAAGAAAAAAGGACTACGGTGCATGTATCGTTTTAGTGCCGTGAATCAATTGATTATGACGAGAAGGTTCCCAAGTCGACAAGGGGGCACATTGGCTGAAACGTTGTACAAATAACAATGAAGATGAGGACAATAGTCTGAATAATACAAATAATACTAAAAAATAAGTCACCAAATTTGGAAAAAAAAATGAATGAATAAACAAATAAATTAATCTTTAAAATATCAATCAAGTTTACTTTCCTAAAACAACTTTTTACTCTATTGAGTAATGTTGATTGATAATTGTGGACAAAAAATTTGACTAATAACTGGATATGCTCACTAGCAAAAAGATAAATTACTAAAAACTAGAAAAACACTTATATATACTAGCAAATATATGCACCCTCCGGGTGCAAGTATTTAAGTTTTAATGTAATAAAATATATTAAATTAGAAAGGCTAATGAAACTAAATAAGAATGCAGATAAAATGATTTGAAACAGAGGGGTGTATAATCGAAAAATAGAACAACTAAAACTTACACTTCTATCACTCTCGTCTTTCATTATTAAATTTTCCTAATTTAATAACTTAGTTAAAATAGGAAGTAAAGAATAAAATCAGAATTATTTGTTCTCGTTAATCGATTTCATTTAAGATTCATTGAAGAGATTTTTGCTCATATTCATTAAAATAAAACCAAACAGCTAGAAATCAATAATACTAAGCACATATTTAATAAAATCACATTTTTAATATCAGTATGCAAATTTAGTCTTCCCGTTTACACTGCAAACCGCTATTTTTTGTATATATAAATACAATAGCATGTTATTAGTATGTAGATATGGATAACACTAATAAAAAGGTGAAGCAATTTTATTAATAATTGAGGTTTAAATAAAAATAAAGTCATGGAGAATATGATGTAAATAACTAAAGGAATTGTGACTTGAGTAGTGATATAGTTTCGGTTACAGACAGAAAAGCAAACAATCTCCATTATAATAAGAGATATATATATATATCAGTCATCTACAGACACGTGTTTTGATGTTTACGTCTCATCAGTGCGGCTCAACTTTTTTTAATGGCTACCTCTAGCCGGGAGCGAAACCTGACAGAATTTTTGTCTGCCAAGTTCCTTACCCTTGCGGCCGTCAGTGACTGTCAGTCCAGGGTGAACAATTAATTGATACATACTTACAGGATGTGTTTTTACAATCACCAGAGAACTCAAGTCTGTAAATAACAGGTGAGTAAATGCTTATGCTATAGCGGTGAAATTTCGATTAATGTCTCCCCCTAAAGTGCACTACCATGAATATTGGGAGCATATATATCAGTGATCTACAGACACGTGTTTCAACGTTTACGTCTCATCAGTGCGGCCTGACTTTTTTTAACAGCTATATACCATAACTGGATTGTCAATGATAGACACAAAAAAAACAACAAGAAAAAAAAAACCTAGAAATTAATTTCAGAATTTAAAATTAACATTTTTAAACTAATCAGCACAACCTATATGGTTGGAAGTGCGTGGCCTAATGGTTAGAGTCGTAGGAAATGGACTTGTCAACGCGAGTTCAATTCCTGGACGAAGCTGTTGGCATTTCACATGGCGCTAATATCCTTGGGAAAGGTATGAATCCAATTCTCTCTCCAGCTATGGGTAAATAGCAGGGCAGACTGGACTCTTTAACCATAGCTAGGTAAACATCTAGGAGAAGGAAAACTCTGAATTCAAACCTGTTAAACTCAGCTTAAGAAATTGACCTTGTGTCGCATCCTGCTCGTGCGGAGGGGTTTGGTAAATATATATATGGTCCAGGCTAAAAGCTTGGTAAATGTAATCCAAAGACATTTTCTTTTTCCGATGCAAGTATCATTGGGGTGGGGAATGAGAAAAGTCTTAGTAAATGGGTAAAAAGCTTTGGCCCATTTCCCAAAACTTTTTTCATTCCCCAATGATGCCTGCATTGAAAAAATAAAGTCTATAAAGGTTTGACTTTGGGTTACCTTAACCTGGACTAATAGCCAATTTCAGAGAAAGCTGTCAAGAGCTTTCAAAAAATGGTAAATCTCACAGAATTTAATAACTTAGCTGAATCTTCACTGTCAATAAACTCTAGATCATTCCGATCTTTGATTATTCTAAGAAGGCAGATCACATATTAAAGGTAACTCTCTTCTCAACAAATAAACTAAAACATTCTTTCAACCACACACACATTCAATCGTTTTAACATCAGTCAAGTATAACCTTACCTTTATCAACCAGGTGCCAACTCATCACATAGAAAGTTTACAATATACTGGACATTTTTAGTATGAACACTCCAGCAAATAGAGTAATCTTTAAGTGTTTTCTGTTGCTAGTAAATCTAATATCTAAAAATGAGTGCCGTAATAAGTTGTGTATAACACGCAGCCCTAACTTATAGCTACGGAATTCTGGTAAAAACATCTCGTATATAATATGCTTTTACTTTTTGGGGAATTTATAGCAGCTAAATTTAAACTAAATTAACATTTGTTCAACCTTTTTTTTTATCTGGTTTGTATAGACTAAAAATAGGAATTTACATAGTTTATGCAATGTTTTTCAAAAGAAAATTTGCATAGTATCTAGGGCAAAGACAAGGACATGTTCACACAAAAATGTGAATAAACTTTTAACAAAAAAAAGTTCACAATAGAAGAAACACATTCCAGTGGTTATTTCTTTTACAGCGGAATTAAAACAGAAATGTTTGTTACATATTATTTAGTTTGGACCGTAGATATAAATTACTTATGGTCATGCCATCCTGAATATGGCAGCACACATGGCTGGATAAAAAAAAAAGTTAATATTTAGTTCTTTTTATATAATATGTACCACTAACTTTTGTGCTGAAAAATCTGGAAAAATAGTGTGTATTATCTATACATATATGTAAAAGGTAGTTGGTGTGTATGATTTTATGTATGTCCGGAGGAAACTAAGAAAATACAACAATTAATGATAAAGTAAATATATATACACATTATCACCAGTTCTTGCTTTTTGTGTATAAATTATGAAGATTTAATTCATATTCAAAGATAATTAAAAATTAAAATATACATAGAAATAGCAGTGAAAGAAATTCTACTTAAAAGTTTCCAGCATTTGTAAATCTCAAAAGTAAACAAATCAATACACCAGGTCTTCCCTGCCTGAGTAGAGAGTACTCAGGCAATGCTGGATAGCCACTTCTAGTACTGTATAAGATGCACTATTTTTCCCTATTATTTGTGTATGTTATACACAAATAATTATGGTAGTCAAAAGTACAGATATATAAGTAAGTAAAGTCGTTGGGGCGGCCTAATGTCTGTATCAGCCATGCAGCGAGGGAGTCTATCCCCTTTTCAATAGCGCTAGACCAAGGAGATTATTCTAGCGTCTGAGGTGGAGCGCCACACCTACCATCAGCTCCTTACTTTACCGCACAGATCCCTGTGCTACTCATACGCTGAGTTGGCGAGGGCGGGTATCGAACTAGGAACCTCATGGTTTCTAGCGAACGCTCTACCGACTGAGCTAAAGTAAATTTGAATTTTTTATTGTGTTAAAAAAATTATAAGCTTGTAAAGTTGAACATTTTGAGCCCTGTGCTTCTGAACCTAAATTTCCCTCTACTGTTTGAGCATGACCTGCGCATCAGTAAACTGGTTACAGTGGGGAATTGGGGGGTAAAATATCACTGGTATAACAGGCTCAAAGGGTTAATTAATTGCATATTGATGATTTTACAAATTCATGCCTTGTATTTATATAAGTTTATGGAATGATTATTTATAATATAAAATAGGGGGCACTGGAGTCTGAGTTGGAAGCAATTAAGGGGTCACTGGCATTGGTATATTTTTACCGACTCCAGTTGAATTTACACTTTATATGGCCCTGGGAAAAGCACATGGTGTAATGGTCAAAGTCATGGGAAATCAACTCATCGCCCAGAGTTCAAATCCTGGATGTGGTAATTGCATTTCACTTAGCGCTAATACCCTTGGGAAAGGTATGAATCCTACTCTCCCTCCTGCTATTGATAAATAGTAGGGCAAACTGGACTCTTTAACCTTGGTTAGGCAACTGGTCTAGGAGAAGGAAAACTCTGAATTCAAACCTGTTGAACTCCGCTTGAGAAATTGACCTTGTGTCACACCCTGCTCGTGCAGAGGGGTTGGTATATATATATATATATATATATATATATATTATATATATGATAAAATAAATATATAAAGGTTTTACATATCTATTTATTTGATGACAAAGGAACAGTCACAACCATTAGGTTTCATGCATGCGTAAGCACAAACATTCTTCAGGTGGCGTTGTTTGGGCATTTGAAACGTCACCTGAAGAATGTTTGTGCTTACGCACGTATGAAATCTAATAGTCGTGACTGTTCCTTTGTCATCAAATAGATAGATATGTAAAACCTTTATATATTTATTTTATTATATTATATAATAGCTCTATTTTTTTATATTGAGCACTCTACCAATAATACTGCATTTTGGCACACCGTTCCAGTAAAAGCTGAAACAGTGACAGTCACACACACACACACACACACACACACACACATATATATATATGGCCCTAGTTTAGTCTGTAAAGTTACATTTTTATATCTATTTTAATCACATAATTCAGTCAGAGGTGCCAAAAATAGAGGAGTCTGAGTCAAAGGTTTTGTGTTCTGACTCCACAGAACTGATATAAAGAATAATTTTAGATTCTATGTAAAATTGGTTTTTGTTTTGAAAATTAAAAAAGTCAATATAAGCATATATTAAGTATATATAAGCATATAGAAAGCTTATTGAAAAGATATGAAGATTTCTTTTATAAATCATTCTAATTTTATATCTTAAGCTATCTTCTTTTTTGCCTTTTTTTTTTTTCTTCTTTTCTCTTCTTTTCTCTTTGTGGTATTTATCCTCCACTAGGCAAGAATTATGTTGAGAGTTAATCTCTGAGTTGACCTAAATATCTGGAATTAGATTTTCCAACCATTGCTTTGTAAATCTCACTAAAATGTTATATTGTGAATAAAAAATAAAATCCTGTTTTAACTGGAACCAATCCTTGTTTTCAGTTTTTGGCCAAGTAAAATCTTTATCCTTTTTATTTGTTTACTTTTCAAACATTTTCTTTGTTTCTAGTTTTATTCTTCTTAGTCTTATTATATAGACCCTGATATAATTGGTATTTATCCCATTTGCCATAAGTAGGATGTGACACATGGTCATAAGTTTGGGGGGCATCCAGCAAGGATTAAACTCTTTATTCAGTAGTAATAGATCTGCAAGACTAGCTTGCTAGCCCTTACACCATGATGGGACACCCCGAGGCTCTGAGATATATATATATATATATATATATATATATATATATACACACACGTTCATGCAGGCAGGATGTGACACAAGGTCAATTTCTTCAGCGGAGTTCAATAGGTTTGAATTCCTTCTCCTAACCAAGGTTAAAGAGCCCTGTCTGCCCTACTATTTACCCATAGCTGGAAGGAGAGTAGGATTCATACCTTTCCCAAGGGTATTAGCGCTAAGTGAAATGTAATTACCATGTCCAGGATTTGAACTCGGGGCGACGAGTCCATTTTCCATGACTTTAACCATTACACCACGCGCTTCCTTATTATATAGGCCCTAATATAATAGGTATTTATCCCATTCGCCATAAGTAGGATGTGACACATGGTCATAAGTATGGGGGCATCCAGCAAGGATTAAACTCTTTATTCAGTAGTAATAGATCTGCAAGACTAGCTTGCTAGCCATTACACCAATGATGGGACACCCTGAGGCTCTGATATAGTATGACAAATCAATGCCTGTTGGGTTTTTGCTACTCAAACCTTTTTATTTTTTTTCTTCATACAAATGTCACTGGTTAGTCAACAAACTCAACATGATTCACTGGAAGCCGACTTTATAAATAGATTAGAAATGTGAAATTTTGTTTCACTTTGTTGAAAACTGTTAAATAGAAATTTAATTTGAATGTTTACCTTCATACAATTATTTCATCTTTATATTTTCAAAGTATATGGTTATGACAATTTAAGAAAATTAGAAATTAATGTCTTTGGCCCTTACTTAGGCTAGACCAGCGGTCGGAGAGTCCCCCTCCAATCAATCTATTGGTCAAGTCAAGCCCTAGCAGATATATAATTGCCCCAATCCTATTGCCCTTATGGCAAACCCCAACCCTTTTTATCATGTATGCTAGAAGGCAGTGGCTGAGGGTCTTAGAGCACTGGGTATAATGTTAAACTCTATCTGATGGTGAGGTTCCAGTTCTGGAGGTTAGGGGAATGTGGAGCACCCCTTCATCACCATTGCTCCCAGGTTCACTCTTACTCAGGGTGGTAGTACCTGTTAGGGTCTCATCTATGAAGTTAAATAGAAAAAAAATTGTTTACAGAAAAACTTTCTAACAAACTATCAAAGTTGAACTTTACCTTATAAACTTATCCCTTAAAGTGATTTCCAATCCACTTAGCAACAAACAACTACAAACCAACCTATTGTCAAAATCAATAAAAAATCCTTGAAAAAAAAAAGACAACAATAAATTTGACCATCCCTCACAACCTACTGCTTGGCATAAAATAACCCTGCATGGGTTGACCTGCTGTTAAAATCAGTCAATCATATAAATTTTCATGAAACTTCATAATCAGTTATTGTATTTTGTATAAGTTTATTTTCTTGCTGTGACATAAAAAATAAAAACAGATTTTTTTTTTTTTTTACACCTACACTATCAATCTTTGTTACAATAAGTATTATTTACTGTGGTTAAATCCTAATATCTTAAGTTTCAAATTAGCTTCTTGGTTGGTGAATATTCAGCCAAGAGAGGAAAACTTAAAAACAGAATAAAAAAATAAATACAAAAAAAACTTTTGTAATAAAAAGAAATGGACCATATGACCGTTAAGCACCCCTTTTTGATCTTGATTAAGAAAGGACATGTTTTTCATTTACACCGCCAATATCTAGTTGTTTGTTAGGAGTTAGTTTTATAATTAAAACAGGGCCGGGTTAGCTCAATCGGTAGAGCGTTCGGCTAGAAACCATAAGGTTCCTAGTTCGATACTTGCCCTCGCCAACTCAACGTTTGAGTAGCACAGGGATCTGTGCGGTAAAGTAAAGAGCTGATGGTAGGTGTGGCGCTCCATCTCAGACACAATAACAATCTCCTTGGTCTAGCGCTATTGAAAAGGGGATAGACTCCCTTGCTGATTGGCTGATACCGACTTTACGCCATCCCTACGACTTTACTTTTTACTTTATAATTAAAAAAAAAATCTAAAAATCATCTGTTAAAACAACCGGATATTGATGGTGTAAATGAAGAACATGTCCTTTCTTAATTGAGATCAAAAAGGTGTGCCTTAAGGTCATATGGTCAAAAAAAATTAACCCCCCACCGCTGAAATATCAAGCTTATACAATTGATTAGTTTCCACTTATGGATAAAGTACAAAAAAGATCCAAATTCAACCTCAGGTATCAGATGGGCAAAGAATAAAGTAGTCTCCTGCCTGAGTATAACACTAAACTGATGGGAAGGCTACAGTTCTGGAGATCTGAGGAGTGTGAAGTACCCCTTCATTGCCATTACGCCCCCTCCTCCCAGGTTTACTCTGACCCAGAATGGGTAGTAACTGTTAGGGTCCTACCAATGAGTCAAATAGATATGTTTAAAAATTATTTGTATTTGATTAAAACATGTCCCGAAAAATCTCTTAAACAACTGCACAGAAAATGTAAATATGAACATACAATGAGCACTATCTCCTAATCTTTAGGCATAAAATAACCCTAAACTGGTTGACATGCCGTTAAAATCAATCAATCAAACATTGAAAAAAAAAAAAAAAAAAAAAAAAACCCAAGTTTTACATAAGTGTATGTTTATAATATGAGACCAAGTAAAAACTATTTCCAAATCCGTTTTTCATCAAGATGACCCTATGTCTTATCTCTGTCAGTTGTGGGCAGTTATGTTAGAACTGTTCTGTCTAACAATTTGATCATTTCCTCGGAAGTGCAGATGAGTTTATCAAGAAATCTTAGCTAACTATGCCACTCCTTACAGACCCATCATACTGTCTCTCTCCCTGTCTCTCTCCCCACCCTCCTCCTTCTCCTCCTCCTCCCACCCTCGTTCTCCTATCTTCCTACCCTCCTTTCAAAAGCAGAACAAACCAATCTATGAGTACAATCTACACTGCTGCTGGTCTTTGGATTGTTCAGATTAAAACTAAAATGATACTGTGTTTACAAATGGTTCTTTGTTTAAAATTGAATCAAACACTGCTCTTCTCTGTTCTCTCTCTCCCCTCGCTCTTCCTCTGTCTCTCTCCTCTGTCTGTCTCTCTCTCATATATATATATATATAATATATAATATATATATTATATATATATATATATACACACACACACACACACATATCATGTGGCAGTATGTATGTAAATGTTCATGCATGCATGCATGCATATATATATATATATATATGAATGTATCCATACATTTTTGTACAGTAGTTGAATTTGCTTTGATAATAGTAGACTAACTCTTCCTTTTTTTTTTTTTTTTTAATTATTTTATTTATTTATTTTTCACACAAACATCACAAACTGTTTGGTTCTTGTATTCAAGGCATATTTTGATAATTTATTTAGTGGGTGTCTTGGCTTCTATCTTTCCTTCCACCGGTAGTCAGTGTTGGATAATCGGCCTGTAGTTTACAAATTGTCCCCCTCCCTCTGTCAGTTTTCTAGCCCCTACCTATTGGAATTTTGTAAATAAATCGTTCTAGCTACATCTCCATATATGGTGTGATGTCTTTCTTTTAGTCCGTTGATTCTTTAATAAGACTGGCTTTGTTTTAAGATTTGAAAGATGCGAAGTAGCATTCAGTTAAGAGAATTACAAGCAAAAAATCGCAAGTTTAACTTCAGGTAAGAAAATATTGAAGTAATTCCTAATTTTGATTTTAAAATTTTCCTTTTTAAAGTTCCTTCATATGAAATGGATCTTGGATGAAAAACTTTTTCAGTGATGCTGATAGCTTTTTGATTTAGTGCATCCTGGGACACACATATTTGCTTTGAGTGAGTCCCTGGGAAAATTTATGGGTCCCAATTAAAGTTTCTTAATAGATTCTAGGGTTTTATTTATGATCTGTGGAAATTTGGATAATTCTAAAAATGATGTTCATCACAAACGCTGACCTCACAAAATTATCACTTGTATTGCAAATTGGATTGGAAATTGCTTTATTCTTTAACTTGGATCATTTGAAATGTATTGCTCTAATAAAGTTCCAGTTATGCTGATAGATTTTTTATTTTAGTGCATCCTGGGACGAACCTATTTGCTTTGAATGAGTCCCTGGGAAAATTTATGGGTCCCAATTAAAGTTTCTTAATAGATTGTAGGGTTTTTATTTATGATCTGTGGAAACAACCAAAGCCATCTAACTCCTACCTTGTAACCTATCCTGTGTAATTCATTTCTAAGAAACTATTGAAATGTATTTACAGTTAGCTTCAAATGGTGGGGGAAAAAAAAAAGAAAAACACTGGGATGCATGGATATGATTTTACTGCATCTTTTTAGATTTTTGTGCGTCAGGGACACATGATGCGTACCTATCAGCATCTCTGCTTTTTAAAGTTTTTTTAAAATTAAGCAACAATTTTATTTTGAA